>CM068979.1:30392139-31089060 GCA_035357415.1 Ophraella communa
GAGACTATTTTTTATTAAAAGTCAAATTTCTGTGCAAAAGAAATATTGTTTGATAAAATTTATTAATAAAATAAAACAAATCAGCACTGTTAGCACAGGAAAAACATCACGATACTATGACTAATGGCAGGATCAACCAGGGAGCTGCTGTTGTGTACTAGTGTATACTAGTTTAGTTGAAATAGAATACATATTGCCCAAACTGGCTATCATACAATGTAGAATGTACTTATTTTGAGTGTCCCGTATAATTCCGGTTTTCTTCCATTCCAACTCTGCTATCATATTACTACTTGTTCAAATAATGCAACCATTATTTATTATAGAACCTAATTAATGTACAGATAAAGCTAAATGCTCGATATAATTGATATATTCACAAATTAACACCACTAAAAAATGTATATATCATACTGATACTAGTGATACTAATTAAACTGACGAGTAACCTCAAAAACAGATTTAATGTAATTGCTAAATGTCATAATTTCGAGTCGAAATTCTTATTTCGACCTAAATGGTCTAGTCGAAATTAATTTCGACTTGTCGCGTTTTCATGACGTCATATGCTCACTTTGCAATAACTTCGCTAGGTGCGCACAGTCGCATTTCGACTCCGCCATGACGGTCGAAATTGTGACTTAGAATCAGCACCCTGGCAGCCCTGATCCGAATACTTAGATAAAAGAATCGAATACGCCGAGTACTGTTAAGAATCGAATACTTTCCGATTCTTAGTATTCGAATTCCCCATCACTACCTCATACAAACAAATCAAACAAATGTAATAATTTGATGGTGTTTTTCAGAGCATGTTTTACTTTTTTTCAGATACGAGATAATAAAATTCGATCATTAATTATTGAAATTGATTTTAAAACTAACAAACTGTTTTTTTAATATTACTTTACAAGGATTAGTATATACACCGTTTTTTATCTAGTAAAGTAACTATAGTTTTTTACAATTACTTCTTTTCTTAGTTGTAAAAGGGGCACAATAAACCTTTGGTTTCAGTGCACAGTAACCCCGTTAAAATCTAGTTGTAAAAACAGCATGTATTACAAGTTATATTTGTCTTCATTTGATTAAGTAATGATGCCATCAGTCGACAAAAACTTTAATAAAGGGAAAGGGAATCTAGTTAAACGAAAGTCAAAGTAATTTCAACAAAAGTAGATAGGTAATGTAATTTTATTTATAATTAGTAATTTTATTTATAATTAGACTTTATAATAGCTACTTAAAAAGAAAAAGTTTATTCCAATTTCCTTCATTTTCTTGGTAATCCTATAGCTGTTAAAGATCTTCCTTTCGGCCTACCTCTTTGTTTAATGGTGCTCTAAAAAATATATACATATTACAATACTATTATTTTAAAGCAGACTTATGTGATTTCAACTAACAGGCAAAGATATGGTATGAAAAGAAGATACACAATCCTCGACAACTTCATAATTCATGTCACAAACAATCTCTTCTTGTAGATCTTCTTGAAACTCCATTAGTGTTTCTGGGAATTTTTTAGTACCCTCCAGTTTATATAAGTTTATTGTTCCATCTTGTATTAAAGCAGGAGAATTGTCACAATAACTGTAATTATGATCTGTAAGTACTTGAAGACCATATCTCAGTTTGTTTTGTTCGTCATCTAAATTATTGGTACGGCTTTATGTTAACAATTAGGTATGATTTAATAATTGTTATTATGTATAAGTACATTAATGAACACATTGTCATTCTTTTCTTTTTATCCACCTTTTACAATTTTTTTAATCTAGGATAATTACTTACTCTGTAGGGATTTCATGATTATGATTATTGTTTATAGATTTAATTACCAGAAATTTTCCATCTTCAGTCCCACAAAAAAGGAAAACTTCAAAATTATATCTACCTATTTTATAATTTTTCATTTACTTACCCCACATGTTTACGCATTGGTTCCTTGTTTTTGCATGGCCTAAACTCCTGTCCCCCATGTATGCATGAGTACTTTATAATATAATATTTTAACTCAGGGATTGCTTTTTCATATACTCTTGGACAGTGATTTTTTGCACTTTTCAGTGTTTTTGAATCCCTTTTCCAAAACTGCACCCTATTTTCCTTTTCATATTTATTTACAGCTTCTTGTAAATTATCATATGATGAAAAAGAATCATTTACTTTCATCTTCTCGGTTAAAAACACATATAGACATAGACAAACTCAGAGACGACACTGACTCACTGACAGACGAAACGAAGTTTTAGGATTTCAGACAGATATTCTGCGCAGGCTCCGCCCATTCGGGATTTTAATTTTTTGGAGTCGATCCCGCGTACGGGATTTTATCCACTTCCACACGAAGTATAGAACACAGTACGCGTACTCTGTAACTCGATAGAGATAGAAATAGAAAAGAAATAGCAAAGAAAATTTCTTTCTATCAACAAACCCTACTCTCTATGACTTTTTCCTAAATCCTTCGGGCAAGTTCGGATATAGAGAAATGTGTACTAATGAACCTAAAAACATTTCGATTTTTAACCTATCTACCAGTAATTTTGCCATCACAAATGTCAATATTGTCATTTTAAGCTGTTATTACTTACTTTGGTTTTGCGTTTTTTGTTGTTTTTTGTGCTTTTCTATTAATTGAGTGAAATGGATTTGGTAATTGCGAATTTTATAGAAGAGGCAGAAGAAGAAGATTGAAGAAAAATGCAGAGTATTGAAAAGAGACATCCACGACAAATATCTTAGAACTTCCTGAGAGTTCAGACAATATTAGCTAGGTAGTTGTGGTAAAATAAAAATAAACATTAATAAACCCAAAGATAGGCGTTTATTGACAATATGATAAACTAAAAAACAATAATGCCAATTGCTGAGAGTTAATGACGGAACACAGATACCGTGTTAATGTATAGCATCAATTAAGTATTGTTTATACAGAAAAAAATCTTGTTTACAAGAAAAATTAATAAAATACTTCTCATTTATAATTAAAAATAAAACTTCTTTAATAAAAAACAATAACCTAACAATGCTTTATGATGTACCTAGGGCATAAACCTTACGGTAACAATATTTGTTTTAATGTTTTGCGCCATAGAAACCACAAATCAGACATAGAAAGACCCTTTTAGCTGTTTCTATTTCTATCTTCCGAATACGCATACGAATCTACACGAAAACCTCCGAATAGACATACAGAGTAACGTTACAAGAAATTTCCTAAAATAGAAAGAAATTTCTTTTCTATTCTGTTACAGAGTTCACACACAGGAGTCTGAACGGTATCGGGTTTTTCATAGTATTCATGTACGCAATAAATATACCCAGATTATAGTTCTCTTTTCTGCCACTGGTGGCGCAAATATTCGGGACGTACCGTTAGTATTATTATTATTACATGTAAACATGTACCTGTACCATGAACTAGCACGCGAATACTGAAATTCCACATTTCTCAGAGTATTTTTTCCACAGAGGTGTCAATAGCAACAAGATTTGCCGCGTAATAATTTAAACGAGTACTTCTTAAAGAGTGACGCACTCTACCGGCAAAAAAATCTGTCCCGTAAACTGAGGCCATTCGCTCAACATTACGTTCAGACTCCTGTGCAGTGTTGTCAGGTATTATCAACTTTCATGCGCCAGTTTTACCATTAAAATGCGCCACTATAGCGCATTTACAGGAGTAAAAAGTAGCGGGAGATTTAAACATCGGCTATTAGGCCATGCAAGACAATAATATGGTTATTTTTATAATTTTTTTAATAATTTTAAAATTCCAGTTATTGGATTGGCGACAGAGGCATACTATTGGCCATTATAAAAACAAACCTGTCGATAGGAATATTTTAATCTTAAAAATTAATAAAACAAAACCAGCAATACTAAAATATGTATTTTTTTGAAAAAATAATATTAGAAACAACAAACATATAAATATAAGAAACAAAAAATAAAACATTTCCTCTCTTAAAATTATTGGATATGAAAGGAACACATAGGTATAAACAAAAACATTTTTTTTTAGAATAACTATTCGTCAATTGACAATACAGGATATTCGTTATCATCCTCAACTACAAGCTGAAGAGATAATACATCCTCCTCATCTATTTCAGTATTATTGTACATGTTATTATTAAATTTTTGAATCATTTTTTTTGATGGATTAAATGATTTGCAGCATATATTTTGAGCAAAGAAAAAAACTCTTATTTGTATAATAGAGTTTAACAAAGAAACAGACATGCGATTTCTCATTTTGTTTTTTACAATGTTCATAATACTAAAAATTCGCTCAACGGTAGCATTGCTGTTTGGAAGAGATAACAGAATAAAAACAAAATCAGCCAATTCGGTAAAAACATGTCTACCCACAGCATCTTTGTGTTTTTTAACAGTTTCCCAAAATGAATAAGAACTTTCTAAAACATCAGGACCATATATGTCCTTCCACTGAACATTTTTTAGATTATTATATTGGTTTTCAATTTTAAAAATGTCCTTTTCAGGAGCAAATACATTTAAAAATGGAAGATTTTCAAAATCTTTACAGCTTGTTGGAGATAAAATAATATGTGGAGAAAAATATTCCAACTTTTTAAAATAGTCAAGATTATCAGGTAATCTTTTGCAACATTCTTCCAAAAGTGATTTTATGTAATTACACATTCTGGCATCAACCCCTTCAATATCAGATGTATTTAAACCACTTTTTCTCACTTCCCTGCAATAGTCCATACCTAACTGAGCATCTGTAGGTTTCAGAAAAGCTAATTCATTATCAAGATTTTTTATTATTGTATTTAATGAGCTACTTTGAGTAAAAACAGGTTTCATAATTTTTTTAGCTACAAATAAAATTAGGTTTTCTATTTCAGAATGTGCCTTTCCAATTTCTATAAAATTTTTTTGAAAAGACAAATTTAATTTGTTCACTTCATGTAGTATTGGCTTTAAACATACTAAATACAATAAATTTTTTTTATCATTTAACATGTCACGCAACAAAAGAGCTGTATATGATTTATCTATATCAACGGTTGCATTAAAATAAACTTTTAGCTCTTCATAATGTTCAATTATAATATTTATTACATGAAATCTGCATAACCATCTTGTAGCAGATAACTGAACAAAATTATGAAATACCTTGTTTTCATTTTGATTAAAAGTATCAAATAAATGCTTATATTCAGCCCTTCTTAGCAGACTACAATGGAACCAATTGAAAATTTCCCTACACATAAAGTCCAAATTTCAAGGTAAAACTTCTGAGGCTTTACTAGCAGCATTATTTAAAGAATGACATATGCATTTCACAATTTGCAGGTTAGGACTTTCTGCCCTAAGCAATGTAAATAGAGAATTGTTTTTACCACACAAGTTATTTGCACCATCTGTACCTAAGCCAACCAAATTTTTCACATCTAAATTTAAACTTTTTAAATATTTTGTTAAGGTTAAATACAATTGCTCAGCAGTAACTTTTTCAACTTCTATCAAGCCTAAAAAATCAGTTTTTATTTTACACTGCTTATTACTAAAATACCGTATGCATAAACACAAGAATTTTTTGGTTGTTATGTCTGTGCTTTCATCCACTATTAAAGAATATTTTGCATTACCAACATCTTCCACGAGATATTCTAATAAGGACGGATATATAACATTTTTTATTAGGGCTGTACATTTTGCACGGTGCTGCCGAATAGAATTATTTTTGGAAGTTATTTTTAAATTATTCAGTAATTCGCCTAAGTGATCCACAGATGTAATTGATGAATGACAAGCAATATGAGCAGCTATCATGAGATCCTTAATTTTAGCTTCAGATGAAATAACAGTGATGTGTTTTGTTATTTGATGTTCTGATCTCACATTTATTTTTGAACATTCACTTAAATGGAGTTTTGACTTGGTATGGCGAATTAAATCTGCTTTGTGGGATCTAATTGTACTTTTGCATATTTTGCAAAAGGCTTCTCCACATTAGGCTGGACCTGGATCAACAAGCCAACCTTAAAATTAAATTATTACTGTTATACTTTTTTTAAATAAATAATCTTCATGACTTTACCTTTAGCCCAAGATTCGGACAACCATGTGCTATTAAATTTCCTGATTCTCTCAATTTTACCCATAATTTAAAATTTCTTTGACAGAGGACATGAAAACAAGACTAATTCTTCTTTTTTTTATAAGACGCATAAGTCATATCCCAGACCATAGAGAGTAAGACACTAGAGACAGATACTATTTTGAAGCGCCACCTTTTGGCGCCCGGCGCATTTACCATATTTAAAGTCGCCATTTCAATTTTGAAAGCGCCACTTTGGCGCAAATGCGCCACACCTGGCAACACTGCTCCTGTGTTCTATACTTCGTGCACTTCCAAATAAAAATTAAAACTTCTCCTTTTTGTGGTTTATGGCCTGGGCTGCCGCGGCTATACGGCAAATAGAAGCTAGCTTTTGACAGCTAAAAGGTTTATTTTCATTTAAATTGTGGTATTCCTGGGTAGCAATACGTTGTGTTCTATGGTAAGAAGTAGTCATATTTTAGCAGTGGAAGGGGAAAATTCAAAAATATTTGCGCATGAGTATTCAATAAAGAGATAGGTGTATTGAAGTGAGCTGAGATCTCAGTCAAAAAGAACGCTCCTATTCTTGACCAATAATGGCAAAATGTTGGAAATTACAGAAATACAGTACGCGTACTCTGTAACTTGATAGAGATAGAAATAGAAAAGAAATAGCAAAGAAAGAAAATTTC
This sequence comes from Ophraella communa, assembly GCA_035357415.1. NCBI lineage: Eukaryota > Metazoa > Arthropoda > Insecta > Coleoptera > Chrysomelidae > Ophraella > Ophraella communa. Next base: position 30,398,917 of record CM068979.1, read on the forward strand.
TTTCTATCAACAAACCCTACTCTCTATGACTTTTTCCTAAATCCTTCGGGCAAGTTCGGATATAGAGAAATGTGTACTAATGAACCTAAAAACATTTCGATTTTTAACCTATCTACCCAAGAACGATAAACATTTACCAGGATTGCTTAATCCCATAAGACGTACATTCGCCAAAAAATCGATTGCACGTGGTGGCCTGTGACGTCACTGCAGTCCTCGGCCGTATTTTTCCTATCTTGACAGTGCATTTTAGGTCGTTTTCAATCGTCGTTTTTAGATTTATTATAAAAATATTCAAAATTTTGACTGGTAGATATTGTGGATACATTAGTGTACGTTGCATTTTTGTGTAAAATTTTTAAAAAACTGTTCTTTTAAACTCCAGTTCGGACTTTTAAATTTCATGTGTTACACTGCTTGGCTGGACATTGCTTGGTTAGTATCGTTGAGTGTCAACGTTAATATTCAATAGTGAATACATTTTTTTTACGTTTTTAGTGAGATAGTTTACTTACTTACTATTTTTTTAATATGTAGTATTTTTTGTTAATTTTAAATTTGTAATTAAAAATTCTCTATAGAATACATATTATGTCGCTCCATAAAAGATTCACGTATTGTACTAGTAATATGCTGCAAATTGTTTATTGTTTCTTTGTTTGTCAAAAAACACTAGATTTAGGCATGATTTTGTGTAATAATAAATTTATTTGAATGTATTTTTTAAAATAAAAATAGAACTAAATAGTGTTTTCTTTACTCTACCTATTTCCCAAATAATATTCAATAAATTAATTAAATATAAGTATTAAAACGATTTTATGGGATTATTTATTATAAATTATAAGTGTTTATTCTTAAAAATCCAAATAGTGGTACGTTAGTATTTCAGAAATCATGGGCTCGATCCTGGAAAATGTCACTAGTGACAATGACAAAAAATGTCGCTTGCAAACTGGCAACGTTGAAGTGACATGTCTCTCGTAAAGTAGTGGAGACTTTTAAAGTCGCGAGAGACTTTTTTCCGATTCGGCGCATTAGGTTACTGTCAAAGGTGTTTTCAAGAAGGATAACCTTATTTTTTTATCCTTCAAAAAGTTAGGATTAATTACGTGGTGGTGAAAGTTTTTACAAGCTTTATTGTTATTAAAAATGGACTTAAACATCTTTCTGAACATGTTAAATGATTTAGAAGAAAATGAGGACGAAGAAGAGGTTGTAAGAAGGAGGAGGACCCCAGTGGACCCATTCAGTTTGAGTGATGTTTCATTTATAAAACTATTTCGGCTTGACAAAAATTCGGTTAGAAATTTATTAGTGCCATTATTGAGCTCGTTCACCGGGAGTACCAACCTTAAATAGAAAAAGTTACTAAATATTCTCACCTTTTCAAGAATAGCAATTTTGTGTCTACGGTCAACTTTTTTATTTGACATTTGACGACTAGCGACATTTTTTGTCATTGTCACTAGTGACATTTTCCAGGATCGGGCCCCAGAAGGTTCGTTCCAAGCGACCAGAAAACCGTTCATCGTACCGTCACGCGTTTGCGCAAAAGTCAAAACGTGTTCCAAGCGACTTATGACCGTTTGCTGAACGATCCCGAATGCGATCCAAGCGAGTCTCCGACCGTTCAGAAACCAGTTTCTGAACGGACATTTCGGTACATGCCCGAAAGCAGGAACCGTTTGTAATTTGCACGACTGACTTGCGCAGTAGGGGTTTGAGAGGTATCGATCGGTCAGCTGTTCGCTATTTATTAAATTTATTTACAAAAACATTTGTTTTGATTTTGAATTATAAGTAAATCCTTTACTTTTAAGTTCTGTGTTTGAGTTTCAAGTTAATTAAATAATAAAGAAACATGAGTGATTTAGGGGATAGCGACTGAAATAGATACACGAACAAACCTTGTAATAAAAGGCTTTAATAAACATAAAATACAACACAACTTTGTGTGAATAACATTTACAATAAATAAACAAGCACTGACAGTATTACGTCACGTCATAGATCTGTCACACAATGACATAATAGTCAAAGCATAGAGTTAGTATAAGGAGAATATCACCACATTCTCCCGCACTCTATTAATTGACTAGACTTCGTAGTCTTCTAGGTGCTGGGGTTTTCTTCTATTCCGTGTAGATCTTCCGGTACCCATTTGTGGAGCAGATATTCCAGGAACTTCAACGACAGTAGACGGATCATGGCTAACCGAACTTTCAGTCTCAAGCTCATCTCTGTGTTCATGACTTTCAGATCTCGTGGGAGAAGTTTCATTAGTTGTAGATGTATCTGTCTCTTGAATATCCAGCGGTTTCGTTACAATTTCTCCTCCCTCCATTGGGGCAAGATGCCTGTTGGAGACTGTTGTTTCTCTCCCATCTCGAAACCTCACATGAGAATAATCAGGATTCGCCTGTAACAACTCAACTTCTTCTACCACTGGTTGGTACTTATTGGTACGGTCAAATCGGCGCATGAGAACTTGGTCAGAATTTGTAAGCCACGTTGGAATGCTGTGTCCATTTAACGATCGCCGCAGGTGTTTAAACATCCGCTCATGCGGCGTACAGTTTGTCGCTGTGCATAATAGTGAGCGTATCGAATGGAGAGCCACATTGATAAATTGTTCCCAGTTCTCAGTGGGCATATTATGTGAACGTAGAGCCAGTTGGATTGTTTTCCATAGGGTACCATTGAGTCTTTCAACTTGGCCGTTGCCCTGTGGATTATAGGCCGTCGTTCGGCTTGTCGCGATGCCTCGTGAATGTAGGAATTGCTTCACTTCAGACGATAGGAACGAGGTCCCTCGATCAGAGTGGATGTACGACGGGAATCCGAATAACATGAAGATACTATTTAAGTGTTTGATGACCGTCTTTGCACTGATATCTGAACAAGGAAACGCAAAAGGAAATCTTGAATATTCGTCTATTACTGTGAGAATGTAGCGATTATTAGTTTGTGATGGAATGGGTCCCTTGAAATCGATACTGAGGCGTTCCAGAGGGGAGGTAGCCTTTATGAGTTTAGGGACCGGGTCAGAATTTTTAAAATACCTTGGCCTAATCTCCGCACATACACGACAGTTAGCAGTCATCGCCCTTACTTCGTCGACTGTGTAAGGTAGGTTTTTTATCTTAAGCCAGTGATACATGCGGGTGACTCCAGGATGGCACATTGAATCATGAAGCGATTGCAGTTTACTTTTCCTACATTCTATGGAGGCGCACACTCTAGAAAGAGCGTCGGCGACATGATTATCTTTTCCTGGTCTGTAAATGATGTCATATCTGTATGGCGCAAGCTCTAGCCGCCATCTCTGGATTTTTTCGTTCTTGATTTTGCTTGTATGTTTCGCATCAAACATAAAGGTAACTGATCGTTGGTCAGTAATGAGTTTAAACGATCTACCTATCAGGAAATGACGCCATTTTTTCAGAGCTTCCACTATAGCGTAAGCTTCTTTTTCCACAGCTGAGTGATTTCTCTCGCTTTGATTAAGCGTCCTTGAGTAGAAGGCGACAGGCCTTAAATTTTGTGACAATGTAGCAGCGATAGAATGCTCAGAGGCATCCGTCTCAACTGTAAAAGGTATCTTGTCATCTATTGCATGTACTGATGACTTTGCAATTTGAGATTTAAGATCTTCAAAACATTGTAATGCCGCCGGATTCATTGGAAACTCTTTTGTATGAGCAATGGTGTGGATTCGTTGAGAAAAATTGGGTATCCACTTAGAGTAGTGAGCTAGCATACCAAGTGTTCTTCGGAGGGAAGCCATATCATTTGGTGGAGGCATATTAAGAAGTGGTCTGAGTCGCTCACTGTCTGGTTTGATTACGTGATTTTCAATAGTATAGCCGAGAATATTGATGCATGATAGTGCAAACTTGCTTTTTCCTTTATTAAGTGTAAGATTATACTTTTCAGCGGCATCAATGAAACGTTTAAGATTATCATCGTGCTCTTCTTTGGTCTTGCCACATACTGTGATATCGTCGAGGTAGGCGAAGGTACCACGAAGGTTTTCAGTTCTTATGAGCCAGTCTATTGTCCTTTGAAAACTTGAGACGCCGTTAGTCACACCGAAAGGAATCCGGCAAAATTGATACAGATTCCCACACGATTCGAAAGCAGTGTAGATTTTCTCGTGTGGCAAAATGGGAACTTGATGGTAGGCACTCTTCAAATCTATAGCGCTAAAAATTGCGTATTTTGCTACCTTTGTTATAGTTTCTTCCATGTTTGGTAACGGGTAAGCGTCTAACTGTGTGTATTTGTTGATAGTTTGCGAGTAGTCGATTACCATTCTCTTTTTATGATTTACGTTTTTAGTTATTAAAACCTGCGCTCGCCATGGAGATTGGCTCTCTTCTATGATACCTTCCTTCAGAAGCTTTTCTATTTCTGCTTCGATAAAAACACTGTCCTCAACGCTATGTCGTCTAGACTTTATCGCAATAGGTTTACAATCTGATGTGACATTAGCAAATAAAGGTACAGGTGGTACAGTTGCTGCAGCTACACTGCATATAGTCAAGGTATCTTTGGGCCCGCCAAACTTAAATTCCAGGCTTGAGTGCATTTCTAAAACATCATGGCCGATAATTAGGTCAGCACACAAGTTCTTCACGATCAACAAATTGATATTCTCGTACAAGTTATCTTCAATTTTAATATTTTGGAGTGTAGAACCACTGACTTGCGATTTGTGAGAAAGCGAAGCCATTGTGATAGTTTGATCGCATTTCCTTTTCTTGAGCTGACAGAGATCAACGAAGCTTTCGTTGACAAAGCTCAGCGAGCTTCCTGTATCGACTAATGCTTCGGCCCGGACTCCTTTAATATATGCATCGACCATGGCTCGCTTTAGTGATATCGGGGCAGCGGCCGTTATGCAGCAACAGTGGTCGCATTCTTCGGATTCTGCAGTAGAGGCTGCTGATACCTGCCTTTTTCCACTGCGACATGCTTTTCCGTAGTGGCCTTTTCTCTTACATTGTACGCAGGTAGCGTCGCGAGCAGGGCAGTCTTTACGTGGATGAACAGTCCCTCCACAAAAGAAGCATTTCCGTTTTAAAGCATTTGTAACAGAAGCAGCTGCAGATGGACCACTCTCGGTTGGATTGTTGTCCTCGGATATCGAATATACTTCAGCAACTTCGAAATTCTGACTATTACGCTCTGCCATCTCCATTGATGAGGCTTTATTGTGAGCCTGCTCTAAGGTAAGTGTCAGGTTTTCAAGTAGCCTTTCACGAATTTTCTTTGATGAAATACCCGCTATGAAGGCTCCTCTGATGCTGTCATTCTTATTTGTTTCAGCGTCAACGCTTGTGAAGTCGCAGTCCTTGGCTAGTTGCTTTAAGGCCTGGATGTAAGCATCAATTGATTCGTCTGCTTGCTGACGTCGGGTTGTGAGTAGATGCCTAGCGTGTATAATATTATTAGGCTTCACATACAGTTTGTCCAGCGCAGAAATCATCGAATCATATGTCGTACATTCACTTACGCTAGCGTACACCCTCGGAGAAATATGGTTTACCAAGAGTTGATACTTTATCGAGTTCCATATAGCTACGGCTTGTGATGAACCCTTTTCTTTACTTGGTCCAACTTGCTGTGTAGCAGACTGTGCTGTCAAAAAATTCTCGAACGTCATTTTCCAGTGCGTCCATTCCTTAGAGTTGGAGTTCGAACTCGGGTCGGCGTCAAATCTTTCCGGCCTTAGGAATCTTTCCATATTTTTATGTTTATTAAATTGTAATAGATACACGAACAAACCTTGTAATAAAAGGCTTTAATAAACATAAAATACAACACAACTTTGTGTGAATAACATTTACAATAAATAAACAAGCACTGACAGTATTACGTCACGTCATAGATCTGTCACACAATGACATAATAGTCAAAGCATAGAGTTAGTATAAGGAGAATATCACCACAGCGACTTTTTATCTGATAGTGATTTTGATGACGATGATCTGGAAGAATTACTAACCGAGCCAAGAGTTAGAAATGAAAACTATCTAGGTACGCAGCAGTCTCCGTACGTCCTAAGGTTTCTTTATAGGATCTTAATGATTATTGTCAATTTTAGAAGAGACAGTTCCGCAATATTCAGATGTGGAATTTTTTGAGCATTTTCGGTTATCCAGGGTGGTAGCTCATAGCATTAGCGAGAGATTTGAAGCAAGTCACCTCTACAATAATACAGTTGGCCCATATGGAAACATATCTACATAAGTACTTAGTTATTTAAAAGCCCCATTTAAATGCTTCAGCTTAAAGCTGGCAGTTGATGTAAAAAATAACATAAACAACTTGAGGCATTTCACCCTGTGTCAAAGTGTTTGTGTATGGTGGGCCTAAAATAACTCCAAATTATTTGAAGCAACATCTGTAGGATCAGCTTAAAGTTTTCTAATTTGCTTATGAAATAGAAAAGGAAGCTCAGCTGACTTTTCTTAACTTAGTATAAGTTGCAATAAAGTAATTATTATTAGTAAATGTAATATAATTTTAGGTATTCATTTTTCTGTGGTATGTGGGTCATCAGACCTCAAGTTTCCGTGATGTGGCTGATCGGTTTAATATTAGTCAGAGCTCTGTCAACAGAATTTTGCAAAGGCTTACCAAGTTTCTTAGTAACCTGTCTCCAGAAATAATAAAATGGCCAACTGATGCAGAAAAACATATTAGTGAAGAACATTTTAGGACTAATGGTTTTCCTAATATCATAGGGGCAATAGATGGATGCCATATAAAAATTGACAAGCCTCAAAATGATCCTGACTCTTATATCAATCGAAAAGGATATTACTCGGTTCAGGTAAGTACCTTTGCTTATTTTAGTTTAATCTCTACAATATTTTGCAAAATAATTTTTCATTTATTCATATAATAACTAAATTGATATATATTTATTTTAGATGCAAGCCGTGTGTGATCACAGGATGAAAATTCTAGACTTATTTGTCGGATATCCAGGATCTGTGCATGATAGCAGAGTGTTTAGGAATTTACCACTGAAAATTAACTTAGAAGAAAAATGTGGGCGGTATTTTCTTTTAGGTGACAGTGGGTATCCTTTGCAAAATAATTTGCTTACTCCTTATAGAGATCGAGGTAATCTTATGAGAAGCCAGCAGAATTATAATATACAATTGGCACGCAACAGATATGTCATAGAACATTGCTTTGGGATTCTTAAACAGAAATTTCGACAATTATTTCATGTTAAAATACGACATATACGATTTATTGTGCATTTCATTAGAGCGGCATGTGTGCTACATAATATTGCATTGGAGGATGAGTTTGTTATTGAAAATGAACTGGAACAACCACAACCAGTCATGCAAGCTCCTAATGAGCTAGATCAAAATTACAATGAAGATGATGTGGGAGCTAATATTATTAGAGATAGGATAGCAAATAATTTAAGAAATCCCTTATAAACAAAACATAATACATATGTAAATATATTTATTTTTTTTTCACGTTTTTTTTTTAATACAAACAAAACATTATTTTTTAACACAACGAAGGAAGACAAATATATTTTTAATAGACAGGAAAAAAAATATTTTAACAAAAAAAAATTGCACTTAAGAAGTTAGGTTTCACGTACCATTTTACACTGACAGTTACACTTATTTTTATTCAATATTGCATTTCTTTCCTCAATTAAATTATTTCTTCTTTTCATTTCACTTAACTTTTCCCTATCTAGTTTAAGTTTTTCATCATAAAAAGCCTTTCTATCAAGTCTCATTTTTTCAATGGTTAGAGGCCTTCTTTTTGTTGCTTTTTTTACTTTCGGTGTTACTGAAAGTGTAACTTTTTCTGAAGAATCATTTTTCTCTAAATTTTCATTTTCTACCGTTTCTTCTGCAGGACATAATTCTTGAGTGTCCACATCTTCACTGCCTAATAATAGTTCTGGGTTGACATTTCTTTTTTTTCCATAAATGTCCTCCATTTCAGATTTATATTCAAAAAATTTTCGTCCTCGTCCTAAAATGGAAAGAATATATAAAAAACTAGAGAAACAAACATTCTAGGTATAGATATGCTGTCAATACATTTTGGTATATACTGTGCACATGTATTTAAAAAATAAAACTCTGAAATATATTCTTTGTTTTAGGCTTGGTTTTACGTAAGTAAAAAGTGCATGTTTTGTTCATTTTTTTTTTTATACAAGGAGGGTCGAACTAAAATATGATATAGGAAAATGCACATTTTAAAATGAATGCTGATCTAAACCTAAGTATACCTACCTGTCTTATTTTGATCTTCAACATACTTCTTATAATTTCCAACGATTCATGCAGTTATTTGCAGTTACATTTATATTTAATTTTCTCAGTTCTTCTGCAATCTTCGCCCACATAATCTTAATACTTTTAACTTCGAAAGTTCCAACTTTGTTTTTCATTTTTTTATATAAATCAATGAGAATTCTAGTTGAATTTTCATTCCATTTATATTCAGGCCCTCGTGCATCTACTGAAGTAGTTAGTGTTGGTACTGTTGGCATAATATATTTTACCTGGGTAGCCTGAGAATGAGAGTTCAAACTTCCTAAATCGTTGTTATTATTAATAACAATAAACTCTTGCAAATCTAAAATGCCAATAAAATTATTTTATATTCTACACTACAATTTTTAAACTCACCATAAACACCTCTGTTATCCTCCATTTTAAGTTAAAATCAAGGTAATTGCGCCAATTGATTAATATTTGCCTAGGAAAAATCAATCCAAAATAACAAACAAAATCACCGCCACAGATCAAATAACAAAATAAGACCGGTAAAAGCGGTAACATTAGATTGAGGTTATGGTTATGCTAGCTTTGGATGACCGGCTACCGGCTTACAAATCCGTTCCAAGCGCGTTCAATTTTTGTATCGACATGAAACCGTACAACATTCGCGCAAGCGCATAAAACTGATCCAAACGATTTCAGGATGATTCAATTAACGGTGCATATCGGTCGCTTGGAACAAACCTATAAAAATACTGTTTAATTCCTATTATTTCCATGCATTTATATGGTAAACGTTATAATGAAGAACTGCAATGACGTCACACAGCTGGCGGACAAATGAGGCCGATTAGGCAATCCTGGTAAATGTTTATCGTTCTTGCTATCTACCAGTAATTTTGCCATCACAAATGTCAATATTGTCATTTTAAGCTGTTATTAGGGAGTTATCGCACACCACTTTTGTGCGTTGCCTTAATAAAGTTTTCCTTATAATGACAGGTACGCTTGCGTACAAAGAACTTTGAAATAAGGAAACTTTAATAAGTTAAGGCATTTACTTTATTTGGGACATGTTAAGGACTCAAATAAAATAAAGGAAAATAGCTTAAATTCTTCTTTTTCTCTATGGTGTCACATTGTCTCTGGTAACTTTTAAGCGGAAAGTAAATAAATTCGCAGGTAACCTAAGCCCAATGATATACTAATAACAAGTTACTAGATGCGCCCTTGGCAATCCGTCGTGTACTGAACATTGACTCAAACATTAGAGAGAGTAAGAACTATAGGAGAAATTATACGCGCGACAAAAATAGACACATTTTGGTCACGTGTTTTACGGCAACAATTTGAATTATTATAAGGAATTATATGGGGAAATCAGAAGGAAATTGAAAAAATAATAATTTGCTCAAATGCTACGAGAAAAATTTGAGTGAAATTTTAAAATATTGGATTAATATTATATTAAAACTACATTGCAGTTTATTTTAATGTGATTATTAGCTTGAATTTGTAATTAAATTCCAGTTATATATAAACGCGTTAGAATTAAAATTTGTTTAATGAAAAATTATAAAATACTATACAAATTGAAAGTGTTACTGTCATGTTAAATTGTTAATACAATTTTTAGTGAACTGTAAATTTTATATTCAATTAATATGTTTGAAAAATTTACAGAAAATTAAATAAATAATATATATGCAACAAAAAATTTGAAATTTTTTCCTATGAGGAGTTAAGAGGGAAGGATGAATAAAACGATAATACATTTGTAAAAAAGTTTATTACTGGTGTTTAAATAAAATCAATTTAGAATATTAGTGCCTAATTCTATCTTTAATTTCATTTACACTTTTATTCTTATGATGTAATCTAATTGTAAAATAACATTTTAAAATCATATCTATTAACTGTAATAGATGATTATTAAGAGGGTCTTGATCCAAAATATGATTGTTTAATTTTGGAAAAATACCACCGATATTAATATGATTTTTTGTAAGGACCGTAAGGCGTAAGATCACATTTCCCGTAAAATTTTCATTTCGACGAAATGCACTTTCAGCTACTTTACAGATGTAGGTTACATATCGTGATGGTTTCACTAGACCGCCTCGATCTTTACGTGCAATGAATAAAGACGATTCAGTCTCAGTTAAATGAGTACAGCACTCATCGCAATGTATTTTTCTTTTTATTTGTCGTACGACAAAACCACTAATATACTCCACTATATCATTCCTAAATTGCAAACTGGCATCATTAATATCACAATCTAAGTTAGTAAAATTAAAATTATCTGGATCTATAATGCTGTCTAAATGATGTATACTTTTTTTGAAGTGGACGCTACATGTAAAATACTAGTGTTATCTTGAGGTAAAGAGTTTGCTGATGCTGATGATGTAATGTCAGCATGAATTAATAGTCTTTTATATGCAGACTCAAATTGAGCTGCAGTAGGATTATTGTTAAATCCTCCTCTCGACCTAATTGCACAGAAAAACATTTCTATGTGGTCTTGACTTAACTTGTAAGTTAACAAATATGACAAATATTGTTTATCAAGTACATAATGTTGAATGATCCCTTCAACGGAATGCATATTTAAAATAAGCCCTAAAAAACCTGTTTTTCGTCTACTGTCTATTAATAGTTCTCCTTTAACAGTTTTTAAATTTGATAGGTAGTCAATTGTTTTTGAAAAAAAAGATTTGATCAAATTGAAATTATTTTTTGATAACGATTTTTTGAAATGATTTTTGCTAAGAGAATTTCTTGTATTTAACACATCAAATAATCTATCAATAATTAAACAAAAATTAACTGTCCCTTCAGAATTTACAAATTGTGGCAACTTCAAATCTAAGCGACAATAATTCAATGCATCAGCTACACTTGAACTAAATACTTGAGCAGCAAGTCGCACTTTCATTTTTTCATTGGCATAATCCACATGACGTCTTCTTATCTTATTCCCTAAATGTAAACCCTCTTTTTCTTGAATGTCAACAAGTCTCCTAAAGAACTGCCAAGAAATTATATTATTCTCACCATCAATAAAAATATCCCAATCACCCAAAGCATTGCGGATCAACTTTAACATATGGCAGGCATCTAATATTAAAAAAATGGGTTGATGAGTACTAGGATGTTGAAAATATGGCTTAAGATATGGGTAATTTAAGTTAGCTCCTAAAACTGATGACTATTATATCATTGCCTAAGCCTAACATTCATATTTGATTTTATTTGGTCCACAGAAAAGGTGTATAATTTGGACTTATATAACAATTTATGCAATTATTTAATGTTTAAAGTATTTTGGAGATAGGTAAGTGGCTAAAACAATTGATATTAACTCAAATTACGTAAGAAACATTGTTTTGTAAACTTCAATTTCAATCTGAAATAAATATTTATTGCGTACATACTTAAAATGGGGTAGGTATTTTATAATTCTATAACAAGAATTTAACTTGAAATGAAGGATAATTAATCTCTAAAGGATTGTATAGTAATTGCTGCAGACAACTACCTAATTATTAGTCAAATCTATAAAATGCTACAAAGGAGATTAAGAAAATTCCCTGACTGATTTCTAATTAAATATTATATATAGGATATGAATACGTTTTTTAAGAAGTGTTAAAAATTTTGATTACATTTTATTTTAATTCAAATTATTTTAGGAATTTTGATTGGTTTGTGGTTTTGGATGCTTCATTTTTTTATTTATAAACAATGGAGGAAATCTTAGATGTTATTTTATTGGGAGACCTTAATGGTGATGAAATTGAATATGCAATTATTGATAATGTATTAATTAATCGAGAGAATGAAGAAGAAAGACCTCCTTTTAATATTGATAATTTAACAGACCTAGAAGTATTCCAAAATTTTAGATTTTATAGAGATGAGCTACTTAGGTTAAAAAATGTTTTAAATATTCCCCAGATAATTATTACAGATAATAGACATAGAGTTGATGGTGAGTAAAATATAATTTAAAAAAAATTCTATATAATTAGTTTTTTAGGATTTCTAGCACTTCTAATATTGTTGAAGAGATTGGCATATCCATGTAGATTAATAGATGTAAAAAAAATTTTTAACATATCATGTCAATCCTGTTCACAGATTTTAAAAACTATAATAGGCATTATTTTAAGAGAAAAGGGACATCTTTTGACTGATCTAAATAACTTACAATGGCTAAACAGGGAAAGGATGACAACCTATGCACAAGTAACCATTTTTTTTCTTCACAATTTATTATTAATAATATAATGTTAACTCTATATAATTTTAGGCTATTAGCAATAAGGGAGGTGCCATAAATAATTGTTGGGGTTTCATAGATGGCACTGCCCGTGCTATATGCCGTCCTTCTTTAGAACAAGAAGAGTATTACTCAGGACACAAAAAGTTTCACTGTTTAAAATACCAAAGTGTTTGTTGTGTTCTGAAATCGAACCTTTACTTTATTTACATATTTTATGGTTAAAATCTAGTAGTTAAGAATGACATGTGTCAAATAAGATTCAATGTTTAAGTACTGTCATTAATGTATGTAGAATCGAAAATATATTCTTTTATGTAATATGTAAAGTTATTAGTTACAACAAAGTGGCGACGAGGATAAAACTGAAAAAAAAAACCTTCGAGTCAAGTCGATCCCGTAAGTACAGTTCGAAACACATCGAGTCATGCAGTCCGAAGATTTAAAGTCACTATTGTTCACAATGGCTGAAGTTTTACGCCAAAACGGGGAAATTATACAGTCTATAAAGTCGAATCAGCCAGTTCAACCAATCGTCAATATGGTATCAAATTTCGAATACTTCGACGGCAGTAAGGAAATATTTCGTCAATATCGTAAGCGTCTCGAAAATTGGTTCAATTTAAAAGGAATTAAGGAAAATAAAGAATTATGGGTGAGAGAATTATTACTACATATAGGTCCTCAACTACATGCCGTGTTATGTTCACTTACTACACCGGCGGATCCCGCTACAATGACCTATGACACCCTTGTCAAGTTGTTAGAAGATCATCTATGTCCAAACCCAAACATAATCGTACAACAACATCGCTTCTTATCAAGGAATCAAAAAGAAGGGGAGACGATTAGTCAATATTCAACAGAACTACGTCAACTAGCGTCTACATGTAAATTCGAATGTGAATGTGAACGAAATGTTGCGAATCTGTTCCTAAGAGCTCAGTTCATCCGGGGGCTAAAGGACAATGGAATCCGGGAAAAGCTTTTACAACTAGCTGAAGCAACATACGAAAGAGTGGTCGAATCAGCAGTAGCGTACGAAGCATCAAAGATCGATTGCCGAGAAATGTCAAATCAATGTTCGTCAAATACAGATGTCAATACAGAAGTTAATAAGATTTCACGTGCGCGTTCTGAAAACAGACAATCGACGAACCGTTCTCAACGTTTATGTCAAAGTGATCGCTCTCCATCACAGACTCGTCAAAATTCACGAATAGACTTCAAAGCACTTGGAATCGAGCAGAACTGTCTCAGATGTGCTAGAACAAATCATAGATCGAATAATTGTAAGGTACCTCGTGAAAAATTACGTTGTAGTGCCTGTTCAAAAACAGGTCACGTCAGAAAGGTTTGTTTGTCCTATCTGATGAAGAGACAAGTAGATTCTCAAGTCAAAAATGTGGAAGTGGATCCTGAAGACGTAGCTGAATCAAACTTCTTAGATGACCTTGTAGGTGTTAATAAAATATATGATATTTTCTCGTCTAATCTGGAACTTTCGACCAACGATGCCGCAAAATTCTTCACATCGGTACGTTTGAATTTGGAACATGATCAAAAATTTGAAGTTGATTCAGGATCGGCATTCACTTTACTTCCGCTTCGTGATTTTGAAAAATTGAATTTCAAAGGTGACGTTAAACAGACTGATGTACGGTTTCGTTCATACACACATGGTATTTTTAAACCGCTTGGTTGTGCTGTTATTCCTGTCAAATATGAGGGCCACACGTCAAATGAATTATTATTCGTGGTACCTGACCATCTCACTCCGATCTTAGGCCGAGTATGGATACGTCGACTAAATATTGATCTTAAGCGTCTAGATATGTCAAAAGAAAATGCATCTGTCAAATCTGTCAATTCCTTAGAAATGACCCCTGAGTCAATTATGGAAGAATTTGCCGACATTTTCCAACAAAAAGTGGGATGTATTCCGAACTTTAAGTGCTCATTGAAACTGAAGAACAATGCCAGGCCAGTATTCTTGAAAGCCAGAGATATTCCCTTTGCACTTCGCGATGCAGTCGATAAAGAATTAGACGAATTAATTGCAAACGATATAATATATCAAGTGAATCATTCAGATTGGGGTTCACCATTGGTGCCAATTCCAAAAGTAAATGGCAAGGTCCGCTTAGCAGTAGATTATAAAGTCGCTGTCAACAAACAGCTCCACGATGCACACTTTCCTATTCCACGAATCGATGAAGTTGTTCCCAGGCAGCAGAGGCACGTCTATTTAACGGCGAAAATACGACAGTTTACGACACCAACCTCGTCGAAATCACCAAAGAAGAGACGTAAAAAATACGTAATAATGACGGCAATATGTCACAGCGATTCGACGTGATTATGAGCACGTGTATAACACGTCATCATCAACACGTGTATAACACGTCATCATCAACACGTTTACAAGACGTGATCATTGACACGTTATAGATACGTACTCTTTTCTTCCAAATTTCCACTAAATGTATGTGCCATTATAGGAGATCCACGAATTAAAGCATGTGTCACATGATCTAGGAAAACAAGGTATTCGAGGAATATGGAAAAGTGAAACAAAAATTATCATAACTATTGTAATTTATGAAAATAAACAGGTACAGACAATATTTTGACAACAACTAAATATATAATATTTGAGAGGATTGAATAACATAGATAATTAATAATTATATAAAGAATAAACATAAATAAAAAAAGTAAACAAATAATATCAATATCAAAATGGTGCAAAACAAAATAGTTCATTACAACTGCCATTTAACTAAAATTCACTAAATCTCATCACACATACTATTATTATATGTTGGATAAAGAGGTACTGATACCCAATTTTTTTTCATTGAGCATTAAGAAGCATTTTCCTCTTATATCAGTGAAGGACCAACTTTTCATATTGTCTGATAAACTGGATACTAAATAAATATTCAAAACCTTAGATTCAAAAGGATAATTATAAAAAGAACGAATATTTGTATAATATCTGCCAATAATTTTTATGTTTTTTGTATCATTGTTATTAGTAACTATATTTTCAATTTTAATAACAGAATCATCTGTAAAACAATAGCAATCACATAATGAATATGAATGGATACTTAGAACAAATCTACTTAAAGACACTTTTTTAAACTGTTGTTGAAAATTTTTTATTAGAGGGCCATTTACATGTGGTACATGTAGCTTGACCTCATGTGTATTAGGACTGTCTTGAAGTAACACTTCATCCAATTCTGCCAATCTGCGGAGTAGATTAATAGAGTATACATGCTTTAAAATGTAACATGTAGCTTACCTGAGATAAGAGTAAAACTTTATCAATATTAATTTAAATTAAATACAATGCACCACACCACACTTCGAATTCCAGGTTCCAGCACACTACATCAGAGATAACATATAATACCACTACATATGACATTGCACAAAATAATCAGGAAACGGAAACTGTTCACATACACCAGCATAACCTACAAAAATAAATCCAGAGTTCTGTCTGTATATATAAAACACCAGTTTACTTACGTTCACGCACCCCTATAGGGGCCAATATCTTTGCTTTGGGATTGGTCAAGTCATCTGACAGGCATAGGGCGGGAATGTTGAAAATAAGAATATTTTAACAACCAATACATGGGGCTTCGGGGATATTTGTTCTGTGGTGCTTGGTGCTATCATTTTGTGAAGAAAGTTGGTGTCTATGGTTGGTTTTCAAATGAAATATGGAAATAAGTTTTGAAAGATCAGAATAAACTTTAGAACTACCAAATAGTTTTCAGTTATTTTTTCATTGAAAGATCTCCGTCAAAAAGACGTGAAGTAGACGTTTCCTAGAGACGTTTAAAAGAGGTCGATGAAACAACGTATAAATGACGTCGAATATTGGTGTCTGATTAACCCAGGGTTCCTTACGACCAGATGTCACCATTTATCGACATCATAAACACCTTGATCGACGTCACTCTGCTGCCTGGGTTAATAACCTTCGAGATGCCAGTGTGTTTTGTACACTCGACATGTACAAAGCCTACCTCCACGTTCAAGTCGACAAAGAAAGTCAAATGATTCAGGCAATGTCAACACACCGAGGAGTCTTCGCCATGAAACGCCTGAGCTTCGGAATAAAGCCTGCACCATCTGAATTCCATCGAATTCTACATCAAATACTGTCCGGATTGGAAGGTGCTACAGCATATTTCGACGATGTCATCATCTACGGGTCAAATAAAGAAGAGTGTTTGTCAAATTTAATAAACTGTCTAAATCGCTTACGCCAATATGATCTGCATCTCAACCGTGAAAAATGTAAATTTTTCAAGACGTCAATTACATACCTTGGATACGTCATCGAGCACAACCGCATCAAGAAATGTCCTGAAAAAGTTCGCGCAATTATTGATGCTCCACCACCACGTGATACTGCAGACGTACGAAGATTTTTGGGAATTGCCACTTACTACGCCAAGTTCATTCCAAATTTGTCATCCCTGACGTTTCCTCTAAGGTGTCTGCTCCGCAAAAATACAAAGTTCAAATGGTCAAAATCGTGTCAAAAATCGTTCCTTCGATTGAAGAAGGAAATTGCCAGCGATCGTGTTTTAATACCGTTCAACCCAGATTTGCCAGTTATACTTACCTGTGATGCCAGCCCTGTGGGAGTAGGTGCTGTCTTGTCACATATCGTAAATAGAGAGGAACGACCAGTAGCTTTTGCCTCGAGATCACTGACAGTAGCCGAAGGAAATTATAGTCAATTGGACCGCGAAGCTTTAGCAATCATGTACGGAGTAAATAAATTTTACATGTTTCTATTTGCAAGAAAATTCACTCTAGTAACAGATAACAGCCCTTTAAGTCGAATATTTCACCAGGATGCTAAATTGCCAGTTCTTTCTGCTTCAAGACTTCTACGTTATGCCACAATTCTTAGTGGATTTGATTATGTCATCAAACACAAAAAAGCAGAAGAAAATGTTCATGTAGATTATTTTTCGCGAGCTCCATTACAGTCAAAATTACCTGCTTTGAATGAAGATGACATCATTCAACAGCAATGTATCAATCAGATATCAACTGACGTGTTATCAGCCAAAACCATCGCTGCTGCTACATTGTAAGATAGTAAGCTATCAAAATTAGTTCAACAATTGAAGAACGGAGAAAATCAAGAGGAGCAATACTCACTACAGGAAGGCGTAATATTCAAAGGAAATCGAGTCATGATTCCTGACGCCCTTCAAGCTTCAGTATTGTCAGAACTACATACTACACACGTCAAGACGTCTAAAATGAAAAGCTTGTCTCGAAGATATTGCTATTGGAAAAATATTGACCGTGACATCGAATCTTTCGTGAGAAGTTGTGAAGCTTGCGCTTCAACTGCGTGTGCCCCACCTGCTGCACCTTTACATCCGTGGGAAGAGCCAAAATTAAATTTCCAACGTGTCCATATCGATTACGCAGGCCCGAAAGATGGTTATTACATTTTCATTCTGATTGACGCTAAATCAAAGTGGCCGGAGATAAGATTGTCACAAGCTGCTCCGACGTCAGGTTCTACAATAGAATTTCTCAAAGACATCTTCAGTGTCCATGGTTTGCCAGAAATAATTGTGTCCGACAATGCCACAATTTTTACTAGTTCCGAATTTATAAAATTCTGTGAAACAAATGGAATTTTTCGCCGTTTGATTGCACCAGGACATCCTCAAACAAACGGTCAAGCTGAACGTTACGTCCAATTTTTAAAACGAAAATTGGATGCCATGAAGTCAGAAAGTGGGTCAATGAAATCGAAAATTCAACAAATATTATTTCGATACCGCGCTACCCCTTTACGTTGTGAAAAGACACCTGCGGAACTCTATCTAGGCAGACAGATCCGAACAAGATTGGATTTACTCAGGCCGAGCAAGCCGCCAGACTCGCAGAAATCTCCAACCCATTCGTTACACTCTTGCTTCAGGTCGTTTAGTGTGGGAGACAGAGTTCTCGTAAAAATGTTCACCAGTGGAAAAGAGACATGGAAGCTAGGAGTTATCTTAGAGACTTTCGGGAGACTACACTACAGAGTGAAGTTAGATGATGGCTATACACTAAAACGCCATGTTGACCAACTTCGAAAGTCAGAGGTCACACGTCGGGTTTGTTTCTTCTCGTTAGTGATAGTGGACTGTATATTAACACCTTTTCTCTTGTTAAAAGTAAAAACTTGGTTATTTTTGTAATGACAATTTATTGTAAGTTTTTTCTATCCCAAAAAACGACAGTTCTTCTCATGACCTTCTCTTTTCTATATAAAAAAAAACATTTTTAACGATACATGTGTTGCCTAACTAATAGGTCATAAGTACAATTAAAATAAAGAGCAATACGGCGTCAACATGCCGCCCGCCTTGATATGCATTTCAATAACATTAAACATAAAAATAAAATAAAGTCCCAATATATTTAAGTCTCTAATGGCAAAACACAGAGCCTTGACACAGCTCTTTTGAATTCCTTTCCATTTGCCGTTCTAATGCTGACTACTCGAACTACTCCATCAGCCCCTGGATGAAGATCGGTAATTCGCGCCAAACTCCATCGGAGGGGAGGCACATCTGGATCCTTTATCAATACTAAATCTCCAATTTTCATTAACTGGTGAGCATTGTATTTCCACTTTGTGCGTGACTGCAACTCGGCAATATATTCTACATGCCACCTTTTCCAAAATGACTGTACAGCTTGTTGCTGCTGTTTAAATAAGGCTAAACGATTCATCGGCTTTTCTACGTAGTTTGGTTCAGGTATAGCTGTAATAGGTCTGCCAACCAAGAAATGGGCAGGAGTAAGAGGGGTAAAGTCTAAAGGACTACAAGAAAGTGGAGTAAGAGGACGGGAATTTAATATTCCTTCAATTTGAATCAACACGGTAAGGAAATCTTCATATGTTAATTGTAAGTTTCCAACTACCCTTTTTACGTGATTTTTAACGCTTTTTACACCAGCTTCCCAAATACCTCCGAAATTTGGGGTGTAAGGAGGGTTAAAATGCCAAGCTATTTCCTCTTCAGCCATATTCTGTAAAATTACTTCAGAGGAATTCTTAAGAAACTCATACAACTTATGTAATTCGGAGCTAGCTCCAATAAAATTAGATCCATTGTCAGAATAAACATTTTTTGGTTTACCCCTTCTGGCAATGAATCTCTTAAAAGTGGCAAAAAAGGCTTCAGTAGATAACCCTGTCACTAAATCAAGATGTATTGCTTTGACTGACATACATGTAAAAACACAGATATATGCCTTAATTAGTTTAGCACCCCTTAGCTTTCTGTCTTTTATTAGGATTGGTCCAGCAAAATCTATCCCGACATTAGAGAAAGGGAAATTTTGTGAAATACGATATTCAGGTAAATTACCCATAAGCGGTTGATAAAATTTAGGTTTTACTTTGAAGCACTTTATACATGAATGTACTATTTTCTTGAAACATTACGCCCAGACAGAGGCCAGTACCTTTCTCTAATGGAGGCTAATAATTGTTGTGGACCACAATGACATAGTCGTTCATGTTCATAAAGTAGTATTAAATGCGTCAGTTTATGACTTCCACATAAAATAATTGGATGTTTTTGTCATATAAAAATTGCTGAGAATTTTCTAGTCTCCCTCCCACTCTAATAATACCGTCATTGTCCATGAGTGGGTTTAAGCATAATAAACTGCTCTTTTTATGAATAGGGATACTCTTGCTCAAATTAACACATTCTAAAGGGAATGACTCTTGTTGAGATAATCTTATTAACGATTTAAAAGCTCTATTTAATTCTAACAATGTCAAAGCACCATATTTGGTACAAGTACGTGCTCTCAGATTGTTATAAAATCTAAAACAGAAAGCTGTTACTCTCTTTAACTTATTCAATGACGAATATCTACTAAAAATTTCAAAATGTTGATGAGTTGCTATATTACTCATTATCTTTTGTTCTGGAAGTTCTTGCAAATCATAGTCAATTAATAAATCTGGCCATTCAGACTTATCCTGCAATAGCCACTGTGGTCCGTGCCACCACAAGTCAGATCCAATGATTTCCATAACAGGTATACCGCGAGTTAATAAATCGGCGGGGTTATCCTTAGATCGGATATGATGCCAATTTTTTGGTTCAGTTAAATTTTGAATTTTACCCACTCGATTAGCAATAAATGACTTCCAAATTCTAGCTGGTGACCTTATCCAGCCAAGAGCAATGGTTGAATCACTCCAATAATATTTGCCATGTATTGGTATACAAATAGAATTTAAAACAGTTTTGCTCAGAGATGAAAGGAGCTCAGCAGCACACAACTCCAATCTGGGCAAACTCACTTGTTTTATAGGCGCTACTCTAGTCTTAGCAGCCAATAATTGAGAACTTATATTGCCCTCATTATCGATGCTTCTCAAATAAATGCATGCGCCATAAGCGCATTCAGACGAATCTGCAAAACCGTGGTATTCTATAACAAAGGCTTTTGGTGAAAGTGTGAACCTGGGGATGTCTAACCTTTCTAACATTTGCAAATCTTTTCTGAAATTAATCCAATCGCTATAAATTTTTTGAGGTACTGCCTCATCCCAAGTAAGGCCTGCTTGCCATAATTGTTGTAAAATTAATTTTGACCTTATTGTTATTGGTGAAAGTAAACCTAGCGGATCGAATATTTGAGAAGAAATGGACAGAATTATTCTTTTGTAACAACATTAGGTGAATCTAGATTTATATTATATTGTATTGTATCACTATGAGAATTCCAATATACACCCAAAGTTTTGTTACTTTGATCTTCTGTTAAATACAATTTACTAACCTCGGAATTGTCATCTACATTAAAGTCTTTTAAATGCTCAGTTCTGTTTGTTAACCATTTTCTTAAAATAAAACCTGCGGACTGCAAAATGTAAGAAACATCCTTCTGAATTGTTAATAATTCTTCTATCGAATCACAACCTGTCAATAAATCATCTATATAAAAGTCTTGTTTTATCACCTTTGCAGCCTTGGGGTATTTAAGCTCATTATCGTTAGCCAATTGAACTAGACAGCGTGTAGCTAAAAATGGTGCCGAAGCTGTACCATAAGTAACTGTGTTTAACTGAAAACAATTTAATTCTTCAGTAGGATTTTCCCTCCAAAATATTCGTTGCAATGAACGCTGCTCTCTATCTATTAGGATCTGCCTATACATTTTTGAAATATCGGCACTCATGACATGTGGATAACATCTAAATCTAAGCAAAATGGAAAACAAATCCGACTGAACAGTAGGACCAACATACTGTGCATCGTTTAAAGAAATACCATTGG
Source organism: Ophraella communa (assembly GCA_035357415.1). Taxonomy (NCBI): domain Eukaryota; kingdom Metazoa; phylum Arthropoda; class Insecta; order Coleoptera; family Chrysomelidae; genus Ophraella; species Ophraella communa. Next base: position 30,420,849 of record CM068979.1, read on the forward strand.
TAGCTTTTGAACTAGCATCAAAAACTACTCGACACTTGGTAGTTAAAGAATTTTCTCGGATTACAGCATGGTGAGGCATATAATAAATTAGTTTTTCGGAACTATCATTTTCGTTTATTTTTGTCATGTGATTTAAACTTTCATACTCACGCATAAATTGAACATAATCATTTTTTAGAGAATTGTTTTTATTTAATTTTTTGCTCTAAAGAATAGAATCGTTTTAGAGCTACCTTCCGTGAGTCACCTAAACAATTAATATTTTTATTGACCGGCATTTTTACCACAAAACGTCCTTCAGAGTTCCTACGTGTATTTTTTAAAAAATCATCTTCGCACATTTGTTCAATTTTATTTAAAACTGAAATATTTTCAAAATTTTCTATTTGCCAAAATTGACTTAACTGATCACTTATTATTTTTTCAAAATTATCAGCTGTTATAGTGGAGTGACACGAAATGGTAGAATAATTTTGATTTGGTAACATTGTTTGTCCCGAGATTATCCAACCTAATAAAGTTTTTTGTAGGATCGGCATATTTTTTCCTAAACTTAATTGTCCCACAGAAAGTAACTGCCAAAAAATGGTACTGCCTAACAAAATATCAATTTCTCTGCTTTTATAGAATTCAGAATCAGCAAGTTGTATATTTTTTGGTATTTCAAATAGGGACCTATCCATGTTACAGGTAGGCAGGTTTTCTGTAATTTTATTTATTATTAGACAAGATACCTCAGTTTTAAAATTTGAATTTAAGGAACCTATTTCAATTATAGTTTTGTGTTTAATTGTAGATATCGCTTTCCCAACACCTTTAATTGTTAAATTGAAATTTATTTTATTAAGATTTAATTTTTCGCACAATGATTCAGTTACAAAACAACACTGTGACCCATTATCTAGTAAAACTCTTGCTAAATGATATTTACCATATTTATTTTTTACCTGCACTATAGCTGTAGCGAGCAAAACTTCTGTAGGCCAAAAAGGATTTATTGTTTGAGATACTAAAGTGTGTTGAGCTTCAATTGTATTATTACTTTCGTTATTGTTAAAATTGGTATTCATTGTTTGTTGCGTTTGATTACGATCAATATGTATTAAAGTATTGTGTTTTCGAAAGCATTTCTTACACCCGCTATAGGTGCAATGTTTTGATAAATGTCCTGGCCTAAAACAGTTAATACATAGTTTTTTCTCAAACAATTTTTGACTACGCTCGTTTATTGGAATATTTAAAAGTTGCTCACATTCATAAACTGAATGATCATTTTTACAAAAGTAGCACTTTGGTTTACTTGTGCTTACATGTGAAGTGGAAAAATTATTTTTTGAATGTTTATTGCGAAATTTATTTTCCGTTTTAATAGCGACCTTGGAAATTGCTCCTTTATGTTCTAATTTTTTCATTAAACCTAGCCTATAAATTAAAAAATTCCTCCATATCACTCATTTTAGGTTTTTTCACCCTTAATTGCATAAGATTCCCATTCTTTTTGTGTTTCTTCATCAAATTTAGTTGTCAAGATATAAATAAGCAATGTATCCACAGAGGGCTCTTGAAAACTTTCTAAAGCTCTTAAATTTTTTGTTGTGTTTAAATAGAGATCTCTCAAACCTATATGATCTTGGTTTAGCATAGCAGATTGCTCAAAAATTGCTTTTATGTGATTAAAAATTATTAAATTGTTATTCTCATAATATTGACAAAGCAATTTCCAAGCAACATCATAATTTGCCTCTGTTTTTTGAATTCCCATTAATAAATCTTTTGCTTCACCTTCTAGTGACATTTTTAAATAATGAAATTTATCTATCTTGGTTAAATGGGTTTTATTGTGTACCATATCAAGAAAGATATCTCTAAACTCTAACCAATTGTTTATATGACCATTAAAAACAGGCAATCTGATCGTTGGAAAACGAATATCATGACTAGCTAAAGGGTGTATCGTATTGCTAAATGTTGGATTGTCTACCTTACCTTGTGCCTGAGCCCCTTGTATATGAGTTCCCTGTAATTGCTCACCTTGTATTTTACCCCTTTGTAATAATTGATCAACTTGTATCTGCGATTTTTGTACTTGATCACCTTGTATATAAAATTCTTGTATTTTATTACCTTGTATATGAGATTCTTGTGTTTGATCATCTTGTATAGTAACCTTAGTTATTTTACTACTATGTTGGGAATATTTTGACATTGTTGAACTACTTGAAACTTTTTTATTAAAATAATTGTCATTTGCCCTTATTATTTCTTTTAAATTTCCCAACACCCAAAAATAAATTTCCTCAAATTCTTGTCTTTCTTTTTCTTGTTGTTTTAATAAATTTTCATCATCTATTAATTGATGTTCTATTGAAGACTGAATTTCCTCAAATTCGTTTAAGAGAGGATCAGTCTTTTCTATTTTTGTAAGTATTGTACTATATAATGTAGGATCTTTTAAAATTAATCCTTTCTCGAACTCTATACCCTGAATATAATGTTTTAAACGGGTGATTTTCCCTTTAACTTGGCCCCTAGTCAAGTTTAGCGCCTTTAATTCGTCTCCCATAATTTGTTTCTACAGATTTTTGTATTTAAGAAAGAGTCTTGTATATAGCTTAGTATTTTACTATTTAAATATGTTATAGGAACCTTGTACTTGATAGTTATTAATTGTGTAAATAGTAAATATTGTTGACTAATATTAATATTAATTTGTCTATTGAGTTTTTGATCAAATTGAAGGAATATTAATGGAAATAGAAATGGGAAAAAACTCACAGAATAGGATCGGTTGGCCACCCGAACTGACTCTGACGTGTTTCTTTCCAGTTTCCTCCAACTATTTTTCACTTCTTACTAATTTCTGTTTCTTTGATCCAGCGAAAAAGGACCATGTTTCTTCTCGTTAGTGATAGTGGACTGTATATTAACACCTTTTCTCTTGTTAAAAGTAAAAACTTGGTTATTTTTGTAATGACAATTTATTGTAAGTTTTTTCTATCAAAAAAACGACAGTTCTTATCATGACCTTCTCTTTTCTATATAAAAAAAAACATTTTAACGATACATGTGTTGCCTAACTAATAGGTCATAAGTACAATTAAAATAAAGAGCAATACGGCGTCAACAGGGTTACTTTCGCAAATCAACCAGAAGAGTATCCTCCAGCTAGAGAGCAACCAGTGGCTAACTCTTCTACTCAAGAATCTCCGCCGACTCGCAATCTAACCGTGACTGTCACTCCTTCGCAACCCAGCGTTGTTCAAGGACGTAATGAAGACACTCCAGTTGGGGAAATCAGACCACCGCCGCTAGAGAATGTTATAGTTCCAGACCCACCGAGCACAAAAACATCTCAGAGATGTTGAAAGTACGACATTTCGAGAGATTTAACATCCACTGCGATGTTTCGTTCACACATGAATAGTACGTTTATAGAACAGCCAATGTCCGCCGCAGGCGGCGATTTTCAGGATATCCCTGGGATGTCACAAAAAGAACTCCTCCTAAGTTTTTTTGATAGCCTTTTCATAGACACAACAGAACATTTTCAAAGCGTTTTGCGTACATTGAATTGCTTTAAATAAAACTTTCATAAAGATCACTTTGTGAAGCCTTTTGTTGTTTATTCAGACATTTTGTTGGAAATAGTTTTTTCTAATTTTTCTTCAGATGTTTGGAATCAAAATACAAAGGATGAAAAAAAAACATTTTAATATAAAATCGAACAGGTACAAAATAAATAAATCACAAACTCTTAAAACACAAATCAAGCAACATTAACATAAGATAAATAATATAAAGGAAAAAATACACATGTGGAATAAATAAAACAGGTACAAAAAGAAATAAACAAATTCATGAAATAAAAACGAAATAAAATAAAAATTCTACTACTATACTATTATAAACATCAGTCTGAGCTTATTTATTTTCCTTTTCTTTTGTCTTCTCTCTCCTCTGCTTACTATGCCGAAACCATTCCTTATAACATAGAATTTGAAGTCCTTTTTTGTCACGAACGATTTCTTATGGACCACATCTGCAACGATTCAAACGAAAATATATAATGGAAAAGATGATTTTTTGCAAGTAGCATATCTGGGAAATTGGCTCTATGAGTTTTACAAACCTATTTATTTCGAGCCCGGCATGCATGCTTTTGAGGTTATAATATGATGATAATTCATGTAATACTTACTCGTATCAGGAGATTTGCCTCAATATGAATGTCCAATCTGCTTCTATTTTTATTATTATTAACTCTATTATTTCACACCACAAATTTTCTTGAAATTTTTGGTCACGCTAACAAATTAATAGTATATTATAGTCTTATTTGTTCTTTTCTTTTCTTTGTTCACATTTCACCTCACAATCACAACGCAGAGAACACAAATTACACCGTGTCACTGTCACGTAAACCGTAAACCACACCCTCAACGCGTGTTTTTAAGCCTCACGCGCGGTAAATTCGAATATTGGATAACGTCTTTTGTCAAAATAACGAAATATATATAAACCTCTCGAATGAACATCCCCACGGTAACATATTTTTGACCTCGTCAGTACCTCTCAGTATGCATACAGAGAAATGCCACAGGAAAACATAAACAATACGTCCGATATCCTCCTGAGACCTCTTTGGGACGTGCATATTTCGTCTCGAGGAAACATCCACATGCCAACATTTTCAAAACATCTCAAAACCTCCCAGGGATGTTTGTGCTCGCTGGGGATGTACCGCCCCCTGCTCCGCGAACAGAAGCTATGACTCATCAACCAGTGCCAAATCGTCCACATCGTACACGTCGTGCACCTAAATACCTGGATGACTTTGTTCAATAATTATTTTATTTATTTCAAAATAGGGTAAAAGTTCGGTATAGCGGTTTTCGCTATTATAAGAGATTTTTCAAAAATTCTTTTTCAGGGCGTTTCTATAGGTCGATTATGACACAAACTTGTGTGCGCGTTTTCAAAAATTCATTTCTATAATTTATTATTAATAAAAACATACTTACGGGACGGTGGAGTGAATAGGGGTGCTGGGTGGGGACGAAACAATAGAAATCCTACATTAAACACCAAAAAACAGTATTTCAGAGTACACACCGCACTTTCTGTTCACAAAAATGTTCAAGAAATTGTTTAAAAAAATAAAAATAAATAATAATTAATACAATAATACCGCCATGGCTGTCACGACTGTCACTGCATAAAAAAGAAGAGTGCAATAGAACTGTCAATGTGTTGCGATGTTGCCAAATAGAGTGAAAAAGTCTTAATAGCTGAAAAAAAAGGAACATACAGGACAAAATTGATATGAAAAATTAAGTTATTCCTTCTTCCTATTATAATTTGTAGAGAAAAAAGGAACATACCTAAACATAAAGTAGGAGGCATTTCTACAAAAAATACCACTGCTTCTATCAAGCCTGTCATTTTAATAATGACGAACTTCATGTTATCAGCTGATCAAAATAATGGCGAACGAGATTTGTCATGTGTGGGATAGTTTTTCGAAAAATTTAATACTTTTCAAAATTAATTTACATTTTTCATGTGCCCCGAGTGCAGTGTATTAGTGTTTTCTTGTGTTTGACGTTGGATTTCTACTGTTTCGTCCCCACCCAGCACCCCTATTCACTCCACCGTCCCGTAAGTATGTTTTTATTAATAATAAATTATAGTAATGAATTTTTGAAAACGCGCACACAGATTTGTGTCATAATCGACCTATAGAAACGCCCTGAAAAAGAATTTTTGCAAAATCTCTTATAATAGCGAAAACCGCTATACCGAACTTTTACCCAAAATAGTGTGGGAGATTGTTGTGTTCTGAAATCGAACCTTTATTTTATTTACATATTTTATGGTTAAAATCTAGTAGTTAAGAATGACATGTGTCAAATAAGATTCAATGTTTAAGTACTGTCATTAATGTATGTAGAATCGAAAATATATTCTTTTATGTAATATGTAAAGTTATTAGTTACAACAGTGTTATATGCCCTGATGGTATTATTGCCAGTTTGATGGGAGCATATCCAGGTCGTCTGCATGATGCTGCTATTTTTAGGTATTCTTGTTAAATGAATAATAATGAGCAATTCAATTATTTACTTATATTTTAGAGAAAGCAATTTATATGAGCAGTTGGAAGAAAAGGCTGTTTATGGTGACACAAAATTTGTTTTATTTGCAGACCAAGGATATGGATTGGCAGAATTATTAATTACACCATATCCTGGAGCACCTGAGAATCTGCCCCCACAACACCAACAATTTAATCAATCTATGAAACCCTTAAGAATAATTGTAGAATGGGGTTTTTCGAAGATAATATCCCTGTTTGCATTTATTGACTTTAAAAAAAATCAGAAGCTGTTACTTCAAAATATTGAAGAAATGTATAAAGTAGCAGTTTTATTAACTAATGCACACACTTGTCTTTATGGACATCAGGCAGCATCTTACTTTAACATTAATCCACCTAGTTTGGAAATATATTTTGGAAATTAAATATGTATTAAAAAATAAATATCATTACAGTTTTCAGTTTTGTGTGTTATTTTACTCAAATAGAAAACTACATTTATTTCTGATAAAAACACCAAAATTCTATGTAAAATATTTATTAAATTTAAACAACATATAACTTCTTACACAAAACAAAAAGATATAATATCAAAAAGAAACAATATCACAAAATAATGATAAAAATAAAATACTTGAATAATAATTAATAAAATGTAAACAAAATAACAAAACTACTTTAAAACATTTTTTTAAGCTCATATTTTCTACAAAAGTCATGTGTGTGACTATTAATTCTTTAAGAATGTTAAATTGCTCTCTCTGTATATTTATTTGGATTTTTCTTTCTTCAATATCATTTTTAATTTTTTCTTTGTCCAAAGAAATCTGTTCTTCTTGTAGGAGGAGCCTTCTTTCCTCTAAACTTAATTTTTTCTCCTCAATGTCCAGCTCCCTACTTCTAATTTTGAATTCCCTTTCGCTTTTTTCTGTTAGAAAATTGAGCGAATTTTTTTTTAAAGGCTCTCTCTTTTTCTTGAAGGAGTCAATATGTTTTTAAATGTTCTTGACCCTAGTTGGGGCTCTAAGTAACATATATTAATTAAAAATTATATACCTACTACCAATAGGTAAGTTTTAATATTTTAACAGTTTAATTACCATTCATTTGATTGGAGGGACCTGCTTCCTGATGTGAGGGTCCCAGTTCTAGATGTGAAGGCCCTGGTTCTTGTTGTGAGGGTCCTGGTTCTTGATATGAGGACCCTGGTTCTTGATGTGAAGGCCCCCATTCACCATATAGGAAGGATGGTTTAAAAACATCTTCTTCCACTACAAATTAAAATAAAAAAATTGGCAATAATGTCCACTTTTTTAAAATTGTGGCTTCCATTTTTACTGCCGAAGTAATAAAAAAGGAAACTTACAATAATCATGATCCCCTATTATGACATTCATTGTTTGTGAATTGCAAATATTTTCTTTTTCTAAGTAAGATTCCCTCATTTGTTTTCCCAATTCTTGTTTTATATTACTTATTTTTTTTTCCTTTTTTTTTATTAAATTCCTTTTTGAGTGCAGCTGCTTCTACTAATAATGTGTCTTTTTCACAAGTACTTTCTACTCCTGACCTAATAGAAATTTTAAGATTTTTAAAAATTTTTTGGATAACTCAAAAATTTGAAAAATGTAAATTATGAAAATACAAAAAACCTTAAATCGTTTATTTTTTCTTTTTTACACCAAACATCTACAATTAAATGTAAATGATTCTTTATTGTTCTTAAAAGGAAAGTTTTCCCTGTAGCTATTTCTAAATTTTGCTTGATTCTGTCCCACCCTTCATCATTTTTATATTGATCGGGATTTTCTCGAACAAATTCCCTTAATAAAATAATGTCATCGTTATAACAAAATCTTTGTCGATTTTTTTCTGCCATACCGGCCGCATTAGCACAACTGTACATGACTACAATAAAAAGATAAAAAGAATAGTATGTAGGGTTGTGGGCGTAAATTAAATTATATTTTGTTGAATACTTTGCTTTATTCCATTACACCACATTATTTTAAACCTTAATACAGAAATCGTAAGAACAATCCGACATAACCCAACTCTCCATAAGAACACACTAACTAAAACTAACTTCTTCTCTTTTATTAACCTAAACGTCAAAAACATTCGTGACAGCCGAACTGTGCATGAAACAAGTAACTAGCCTAAGAGGCACGGAATCTAAAAATACACCATAGAACACGGAACCTTACAGTTCGGCCATCCTGACAAAGGTGATTGACCTCAATCACAAAAACATAAAATACCATAAATAATGATTCTAAAACATTTTCTTAACATAAGCGCTCATAATAATCATAATTGTAGATATAATTAGTACATAATACAGTGTAAACATAAAAATTCATAAGTGACATAATTATTTTCTTAATCCTCAAACATAAGTTATTACTCGATGCACATAATGGCTCTCTAACATACATAATAATTCTCTCCCTAATGCACATAATGGTTTTCTAACATACATAATAATTCTCTCCCTAATGCACATAATGGTTTTTCATAATTTACATTACAGTTTTCATTTTCATAAAACTACATAAATCTCCTACATAAATCTCCTAATTTCACATAATGAGTGAATAGAACATAAATTTTTATCTGACACTGGATGAGTTGGGTGATATATAAACAAGTACCTACTTACTAAAACAAATTAAGCTAATGACTTGTATTGGGGGCATATTCCTTGATTCTACTAGCTTCTATTACTCCGTCATAAGGGATTTGTGTATTTTGGAACCCGATAATATCTGTTACAATGTAACGGTCGTTAGGGAGTATTGACTTAATGACATATGGCCCCTTAAACTTGGGTATTAATTTTTGTTGGCACCCGGTGTTGTGTCATAATTAGATATCATGACATATTGCCCTACCTGGTACCTGTGCGCTTCAGTATGTTTATTGTCATATGCCTGTTTGTTTCTGGCTTGGCTCTCACTGATTTTCTTAGATGCTGAGTCTCTGATCTGAGCTAAATCCCTGCTCCCTATATCAACGGAATCTTGGAGTGCTTCTCTAATATTGTCTTGTATTTTTCCTAATTGATTTCTTCCAAACAACAGCATTGATGGTGTTTGGCCAGTGGATTTATTCACTGTGTTATTAAAGCAAAACTCTGCATTCTTCAATAAAACATCCCATTTAGTGGAACCATCACCCATCATTTTGGCCAGTACTGGAGTTAGAGCCCTATTCATCCTCTCAATTTGTCCATTGGCTTTTGGTGATCCTGTTGCAATCAGAATGTGTCTTATTCCGTTTTGTTCCATAAAATCCCTAAACTCATGCGATGTAAAACAAGTACCTCTGTCTGAAATTAATGTTTTGGGTATGCTGTAATTGGAGAAATAGTCCTGGAGGTGTTTGATTACCTCACCCGTTGTAGTACTCTTGCAAGGGTAAAATTTAATGAATTTAGTAAATCCGTCAACTACCTCAAAAATATGTTTATACCCCCCTGATTTGCCTAGAGGCCCATAATGATCTATGTGAATTGTCTCAAATGGTAGCTTACCCTTGGGTATGTTGTGCAGAAGCCCTTCAGCTGGCCCCGCTTTTGAATTAAACTCAATACATTTTAAGCAGTTACTAATATGGTTTTTAATTTTGGCCTTAATCTTTGGGAACCAATAGGTTCTTTTGATTAGTTCAAGAGTTTTGTCTACTCCAAAATGTCCCATGTCATTGTGATATGTGTGCATAATCTCGTATTCCATATCCTTGGGGACATAAAATAGGATGTGATCACCTTGTTTTCGGTAAACAAGACCATTTCTTGATTCAAATAATGGATGTTCTGACTGTTTCAAGACATCAAGAATTCTTTTAATGTCATCATCAGTACTTTGTTTCAAAGCTAGAGTTTGATACAAAGTGTTTCCTTCCAAAACTAATATAGTATTAACCCTACTGAGGGCGTCAACATGCTGCATTTTAGTATTAGAGCGATGCTCAATAGTGTAGCTATAGTCCTGCAAGTAAAGGCACCACCTCATTATGCGGGGGACAACATCTTTTTTCGATAAAGTGAGCCGAAAACTGTCACAATCAGTTACAATCTTAAAGGAAATGCCATGAAGGTATACATGAAACCTTTTAAGGGAGTATATAATAGCCAAACACTCTAGTTCGTAGCTGTGGTATTTACTTTCATGGTCACTGGTTCGTTTACTAAAATAAAAAATTGGATGAAGGTGGCCATCATTTTGCTTCTGCAAAAGTATACTCCCAAACCCTACCGAGCTAGCGTCACAGTGTAACTCTGTTTCTGCTAGAGGACTATAAATTGCTAAGATTGGCTGAGAAACTAACCTTGACTTAATAGTTTCAAATGCTTCTAAATGTTCATCAGAAAACAAGAATTTAACATTTTTTCTTAAAAGCTCATACAGAGGTTTTGCTATTATTGAAAAGTTCCTGATAAACTTACGGAAATAGCTTGCCATGCCTAAGAACCTGTGTACATCTTTAGTAGTTTTAGGAACGGGGTATGCATCTACAGCCTCAACATTAACTGGGTTAGGTCGTATGCCTTGTTCACTAACTAAATAGCCTAAAAACTCTATTTCCTTATACAACAGTTGACACTTATCTAACCTGAGTTCTAATAAATTGTCAGTTATTAACCGTAGGACTTCTTTAAGTATGGTTATGTTCTCTGAAAGACTCTCTGTTGGGATCAAAATATCATCAAAATATATTAGCACTTTCCCCTGCTTTACTAAGGGCTGAAAGATCTTATTGATAAAACGAGCAAAAGTGGAGGGGCTGGAACTTAGCCCAAATGGCATTTTACAGAATTCATATTGACCAGAGGGGGTTATAAATGATGTATACTTTTGGGACTGGCTATCTAATTTTACATGATAAAAGGCATTCTTTAAGTCAAGCCTAGTAAAGTATTTTTTACCCTTAAGTTGGTCTAAATGATCCTCAATGAGGGGCAAAGGAAAATTATCTTTCACTAGATACTTATTAAGAGTCCGGTAATCAACACAGAGCCGGTAATCACCTGACCTTTTCTTGGTCAAGACAATGGGTGAGCAAAATTGTGAATTACTTTCCTTAACCCTTCAAGTCCGAAGTTTAACATTTTTTTATTCTGTTTCGAAAAATGTTTTTTTCTGATAAACAATGAAGTGATGTGACTTGATTATACAAAATTTTCGACAGAATTATTTTCCAGTGTGAGATATGAGACGTAACCATATGGTAACGCTAGTACTTTCATGGAAGGTGAGGTAAAAAATGAATACAACACTTTTAATGAGATAAATAATATTCAATTCACACAAATAAAAAAGTAAATTCACAAAAATAAAAAAGTAAAAGTAAAAAGTAAAAAAGTAAAGTAAAAAGTCACTTTTCCAGTGTACATCTATGTTCATAGTGTGTGGAATATCTGATTGCAATCAATGCACAAACCTACATTGCATTTGTTACACATGGTTCTCACACTGGAAATACAGCCTTCGCCTGCACAACGCCTCCTTTTTTTATTAGGGGTATGGACCAGAAGATGATTCATTCCATCGTATCTTACATCATCAGCCACTCTATTGCATGATATGCTGTTTCTATTAGTGGGAGGACGTCCACCAACTTTTGGCATCACGCCATATTTATGCAGATATGTTTGAGCAATATCTCTACGGAATGATAATTGTTCCGAATGTACACCCATCGAGTTTCTACGTAAAATCCATGCATTGATTATCGCCACGTCAATCATCCAAGTGAATATACACCACCACCACTTCTTTCCGCGAATTGATATTCTGTATCTTCCCAAATTCTCATCCATTTGGTCTGTTCCTCCCATGAAATGATTATACTGACCAATAAGATTAGGTCTTGGTACCTGTATAACCTTCTTATCACTCTGAGAATAACGTTTTACATTACATGTTGGTTGTACTCCATATGAAGTGGAAGCGGCTGTAACTATACTGTTGTCTACCCATCTAGCTAAAATGATACCAACATCTTTAGCAATACAGTGATCAAATGTTCCTCTCGGTGCTTTTTTCAGTTCTGCCTTCGATTTGAGAGGACACTGTTTTGGAATCCGGTTGTCTCTTATGGTGCCCGTTCCAGAATATCCATTTATTCGTAAAAAATTGAAAAGCTGTATGCTTGTGAAAAGATTATCTAGGTAGAATTTATAGGGTAGATTTTTATGAGGTAAGTCTCGTAACATAGCAACAAACGGAGCAGCCGCCTTTCCAAAAGCTCGCTCATCTTTCTCGTTTCCAACGAATCTTTTACCTTGATATACCTCGAAATTTATGAGGTAACCCTCTTTTGTATTCATACTCCAAACTTTATAGCCGAATCGTATGGGCTTACCGCGTATAAATTGTTTGCACCCATGGTGCCCATAATATTTTATCATTGATTCGTCATAATCAATATGCTGTTCGGGTACAAAAATTCTGTAAACAATTTTTTTTTATCCTCTCAATCATTGGTCTAAGTTTCCATAACTTATCTTCCTTATTTATCTGCGTGTTATCAGCACAATGCAGAAATCGCATTATTTGAAAAAAACGATCTCGCCTCATCGCGTTACTGATAGCCAAATTCTTCATATCGTTTTCAGAAACCCAGTAGTAGTATTTTTTCCAGGCAACTCATTATACCCACTCACAATCAATATACCAATAAAGCATTTCAGTTCAGCAAGTGTCACTTTGGGGTCAGGAGAGTTCATAAACAAAGCATATCTCTGTATTTCTTGAAGCAACAAAGAGGTGACTGAATCATCGAAAAATAGCTCGAATAATTCAGTAGCTGACATATTTTTATATTTAGAATAATCGCCGCTAGGAAAGACCTTTTGGATACTAGTCATGTCCCCTCTGATCCATTCGATATCATGTGTATTACAATTTTCATAAAGAAATGAATTTTCAGTATTCACCATGTCAGCATTGACGTTGTCAGCGTTTCCAATGTTGTCATTTCTAACTCTCCCATTCTCTTGAAAGAAATCTGATGTGTCATCCATAACACTTTCTGTAACATGATCACCATTTCTAAATAATACTTCTGCTTCAGATCGCAATTGTCTTCCAGTGAAATGATCAGGTATTAGCTCTGATTCATCTCCTGAATCTTCATCAGTTAGTACATGAGGTTCAGGTGGGGTGATATATATATCTGATACGTCATTTTCCTCTGAATAGGCCAGTTCCAAAGCTTCCTCGAGGGTTAATCCTCCACTGAAAACAATTTGTTCATAATATCACGCTAAAGTACTAGCGTTACCATTTGGTAACGCCGTGATATATCGGGATGATGATCAAAATCAAAACCTCTTTTTTGAATTTTTGACAGTGACTAATATTTCTCTATCTATTATTGATCGTACAATATGGTTGAATTAGCAAAATAGAGGAAATTGCGGTATTTCTGGCAACTTACGTGAAGCGGATATCCATTTTTCTGCCGGGTGAAAAGAAACGATCGTTCAACACTTTATCTGACGGATTGAAAATCCCAACTGTGTATGAAACATCAAAATATACGTAGTTCGATGCATGAAGAGAACTATCCTAGCGCCATCTAAATTTTTAAGATGTAATTTCAATATTTATTTGGCGGTAGAAAACTGTCTTCTCTCTGTTACCATATGGTAACGTCAGTGCTTGAAGGGTTAATAATATTCTGATCTAGCAAATCTAATATAATCTTATCAAGGGCTTGTTTCTCAGCAAGTGATAATCTCCTTGGCTTATATGAAAAGGGTTCAATCTTTTTTAGAGTTAACTGCATTTCGAATTCAACCTTTGGTGTTATAGGCCTGTTTGCTTGAAAATAATACTTAGTAAAAATATCATTAATATGAGTGACCTCATTATCTGTTAAGCTAGGTTCTAAACTAATATCGGCATCATCATATGAGCTTTCAAGTGCAAGCACTTCGGCAAATGGGAACTCAGAAATATCATGATTAAAACTACCTTCGGCCTTGCCTTGTATAAACAGTTTACCCTCTTTGAAAGTAACCGGACTAATGAGCTTATGATTCAAAAAATTGCGCCCCAATACTAAATTGAAATTCATAGTATTTTCATCTACTACATGAAAAGTTAATTCAAGTACAATGTTGTTAATTTTTATTTTGTCTACATAACATCCTAAAACATTTAAAACTGACCCATTTATTCCTTGGTACCTAATGCTGTCTTTTAAAACAATGTCCTGGGTCTTAACAAAATTTTTACTTATAAGTGATATCGGGCTACCACTGTCAACCATGCCAATAATTTTTAAATCATACCTGTCTAATGTTAAATTTATTAAATATGGTTCCGTGGAGCAGACCTGTTCCTCGACTAGCGCCATAATCGTTCCTCTTGTGGTCGAGTCTGGAACCTGTTGTGAGGAGGCAGCACTATTGCCTCCTTGCTGAGAATTTCTGCTTGGGCACTCACTAATTTTATGACCCGCACTTCCACACCGGTAACACGAACCTCTTTCGCGTCTTGGCTGGCGACACTCACTCATTCTGTGCCCCGAACGGCCACAATTGAAACATTTTATAACAGCCGTCGGTCTTGTCTGAAATGTAGATTGCGTTGCTGCAGGGAAACTGCTACTCGTGGCGCTTCTCTGGCCTATCGGCCTGGAAGGTCCTGGATTATCTTCTTTTACCACGCAGTTCATCAAAGTACATAAATCTTCGGTGGTTTTGATAGTGGAAAGCATCATACGTACTTGATTTTGTAGTAAGCGGTCGTCGAGTCCGTCGATAATATAGAAAATCATGTCCTGATCACTTACACCGGCGTTGTTGCCCAGTATTAACTTATCGTGGAAATACGCTGAAAAGGTTTCTGATTTTTTCCATCTCCTAATTTCCATTGCTCTTCTAAGTGCAATTGGGTCGACATTGCTACTGTACATCTTCCTAATATCCGCTTTGAAATCATACCAGCTCTTTGTGATTAAATCTGACCTGCTCAGATACCATTCTCTTGCCTTGCCTGTTAATTTTACAACGGTGAGTAATTGTATTATATTTTCGGGTACAGAGTAAATTTCCCTGATCTTCTCGATTCGGTCAAGCCAGGCGTGAACATTTTGATTTCTTTCTGTACCGGAGAATTCCGGGATTAGCGCTGATAGTTCATGATTACTTATTTTACTTACAGGTGTTTCATTCACATTTTCATTTCTCTTTAAATTCTCGTATTCTACTAGGGCCTTAACAGTGGCTTGTACCACATCTTGTAGATCAATATTTCCATCTACCACCGTTTCAGTCTCGCTTGCCGACATGCCGATATATTTTCTTCAAGTATCTTCTTAATCCTTCTGTGCATGTGGATTTCGGGTATCCCACTTCTGAGATTGTAGGGTTGTGGGCGTAAATTAAATTATATTTTGTTGAATACTTTGCTTTATTCCATTACACCACATTATTTTAAACCTTAATACAGAAATCGTAAGAACAATCCGACATAACCCAACTCTCCATAAGAACACACTAACTAAAACTAACTTCTTCTCTTTTACAGTGTTACCAACTCTCGGAAATATTTACCCCTAACTCTAACTCAAAACCCCCTAAAACTGCGTCAATTATTTGAAAATCCCCCTAAAAAATAATATTCAATTAAAATAATATAATAAGTAATATTCAGTAATATTTGTTAATGCTTTTTATTTATAAATTAACTAATACATTAAAAATTATGTCAGTTTCCTCTGAAGAGTCAGAATTTTTAAAATCATACATGTTAACATTGAATAAACTTAACATTTTAGAAGATGGAGTGAATGTTGTGCAAGATCCACCATTACGAATTAATGTGAATCGAATCATCATTATGCTTTGCAACATTTCAATCGATAGTTTATTTCGCAGCTTATTTTTAACTATATTATAGATCGAGAAAGCACGTTCAACACTTGCATTCGAAATGGGAACCGTAACAAATGCCAATCCGAATTTTCCAATATTTTCGAAACGTTTACATCCTGCTGCGTCCAAATCGTTATACACTTCGTAATAAAAATCGGCTGAAGTACAAGTATTAGTCCATGTTTTATTGGCTAATTGTTGCCACTCAGACTCGACGTCATTTTTGTTGCCATAAATATGAACACGATGAATGTGGTTTAATATTGGTTTCAAATCGGATTTGACTTGAGAAGTAGCAACCTTTGGGTGCAAATCAGCAACTGTTTTTAACATTGATAAATTATCCGGAAGCCTTTTCTGAATTTGTTCGGCCAGACAAGTTAAAAAGTTCTTGCATCTTTCTCTGACATCCAACAAGTCTTTTTCTTCCAATTCTTGTGATATAGTTTGAAAATCGAAGCCAAAGTACATTGAAGCTGTATGCATTAGATGCTTCTGGAAATTAAATTGTACAAGCTCAGAGTCCACCAATTTTTCCAATTGAGAAGGTACAACAAGTCGTTTCAGCAAGTTTTTGTACAATAAGAACAGATCTTCAAATAATTTGGTAGGCTCAACATTGTCACTTTGAAAAAGTAAATTCAATTGAGTCACAGTTTTCAATTCATTCCTTAAAAAATCAAGAGTGCTTTGAAAGGAGTTCTTCGCATGACATCATAAAGCTGTTCTGCCATGTAACATTTATCATCAGACTTAGCAATCGAAAAGAGCAGCTTTAATTCGTCCCACTGATCCAATATAGTAACAACAGCTTGATAGCGAGCGAGCCAGCGGGTTCCACTAAGTCCTTGAATTTTTTTGGGTTCCTATTGTTATTCATGGTTTCAAATAATGATTTGTAGTACTCTAAACGTTTAGGACTGTATGAAAACCAATTATGGGCTTCTCTTACAAGAAACTCTAATTGGCGTGGTAATAATTCAGCCGCTTTTTCCGCGCATAAATGCAAAGAATGACTAATGCATTTCACAACAATTAAATCAGGCAGATCTCTTTTGAAAATAGCAGTCACTGAATTATATTTACCAACCATAACGTTTGCTCCATCTACGCCGATTCCGATCATATTTTCTACTTTTAATCCATCCTTTTGAAGTTCATTTGTAATTGATTGATGTACACTTTTCGCGTCACATTCTATTATCTTTATTATTCTATAAAAAGTTGTGACAACTTGCCTTGTCTTGTGTGAAAAAAAGCGCAGCATAATACACAAGACTTTCTGAGTCGAGAGATCAGTGCTCTCATCGATAATTATTGAATATGGATAATTTCCTATCTCTTCAATTAAAGCTTCAAGCATTGATGCAGCAAGCACATTTTTTATAAGCATCGAACACTTAGTGCGATGAAGTTTTATATTTTTTAGAGCATCTGATGAAGGATCTAGCTGAGGAAGTATATTAAGGGTGTGTTCGGGGAGCACGCTTTCAAGCTATGTAGCGCCAAGAGCCATATAACGCAAACGAGTAATAGTACTAGATAGCGCCAAATGGCGCAAATAGCGTGCTCCCCGAACACAGCCCTATTAAATGATCTACTGTTAACAAAGAACAGTGTTCGGCGATAAAGGCAGCGATTTTCAATACGAGCGCTTAAAAAGCATTCTGGACACCAACGTTGCCAAATTTATAAATCTTCTTCTTTTTCTTCATATTCGTGTTTGTATTAAGGTTAAAAGTAAGAGAAGATCGTTTTATTAATCTGGCTGGATAGTTCCTTCGAGATTAAGCCCATCACCACAAATTAGAAGAAGAAGAAGATCGTTTTTGGACTTTTTTTAGAAAAAATTTTTTCTAGTTACTTTGGGGAATCAATTGTTACTCTACTATTTAAAAATTATAAGCATATAGTTACTGTTTCAATCCTTATTTTGTGGAATATCTACTCGTAAAACTAAAAATATTAGATTACACATCTTAAAAATTGGCAATTGTTTCATAAACCTTTTTCCATTTTATGATTTTAAGGAAATTGAATTTATAGGTATTGACAATGCATATATTTGAGATTTCTGAAACAATAATTGTCGATTTTTGTGATAAGTATACATTTTTTATAGAGTGCAATTTTAGATTTTAATATTTTATTTATTTGGAATACAATACTCAGATCATAAACCCAATTACAGAGCAAGAATTGACAGTAATGTAATGAGTGCAACTTAGATTTTTTAAAGGAATATTAACATGATATACACAGTACATCGCAAATCCAAAATAAGCTTTTGTTTTGAAAACATTAAAGAAACTAAGTGGTAGCAAAAAGAAGTAGCTGATGGGTTATAGTGTTCTATCAAGAATGTTTTAAAGGACAAAGTTCATAGATAAATAGTTATTTTAATATAGTTAAAATTTAGCCTCCTAGGTAGGCAATTTGCTTTTGTAGGAGTATCTCATAATGATTTCTCCTTTGAATTAAGATGCATGTAAATATAGTTGAATGTTACGTTTTATTTGTAACACTAAATAAATGCGTAAGTGTAACAAATATATGACTTTTAAGCATATTATTAACACAAATAAATAGTGGATGGTTGGGGTTATGGGGTGTAGGTAATGTATGTAAAAATGTTTTACAGTCGGTATTTTAAATTTAAATTTGAAAATTATATAAATGAAACTCCTTATAAAGTAGGTAGGTATATTATTACAAATAGAAATTAAAAAATATACATAAATTTAAAAAAAATTACAAACATTTGTAATAAAAACTTTAAATATTGCAGATATTTAACATTGATTTTTTTTTATTTTAGCGCTCAATAATTTATTAATTTTATCAATTTCTTTCTGGGAAGGATTTTTGTTATTAAGATTAGATCTTTTTCTTTTTTTCTGAGTTGAAAAGAATCTTGTCTGTTTTACAATATTTTTATTAGAAGGTTCACTATCACTATCCTTCACGACTTCAAAAGAGTCACAGTTTATATTTGTCACATTTGACAAATGGTATAAAACATTTAAATGGGAGTTTATTTGAAATATTATTTCATTATGTAATAGATTCAAATCCATATTTTCTAACTTGTTAAAGGTATCTTGAATTTTTTTTCTAAGTTAACACTTCTTATGTTACTAATCCAAGCTGCAACATTTTCATTATGCTGTTCCTCTACAATATTTACAGGTTTATCATAAATGTCTATAGTATTTTTATTTTCTACATTAATTTTAATGAAATGTATATGCTTACAAATAGTTAAACTGTTAATGAAAATTGGGCACGTACATGAGTACATATGAACACAAATTTCACAAGAGGAACAAGTTATTTTGCAGCAACTGTCTGACATATGTTTTATGACCAGATGTGTATATTCTTTGTTTTTTAATTCCCAAAGATTTTCATCTTTAGGACTTACTTCAAATTTGCTTTCAAGTGCCAACTTGTGATGTTTAAAAATATTAGCATTGTAAGAAGTATTCTTGCCTTTAGTTAGCTTTATTATTCTCTCAATACTAGTTCTTCTTAAGTAATTTAAAACTGCATGTAAGCCCTTGTCTAATCTTTTAATTTTTTTGTGCCCCAAATAAAAATATTTTATAATTTTGTGCATAGATTCTAATCTCATGTTTGTATTGATCATTGAATCTTTTCTGCAACAGTATGCCCATTTTTCATAATTTTTTAAATAATTATCTCTAAAGTATATTCCAAAATTTTTAGTGTCTTTATCGTTTAGCATCATGTTTATGACACAAACTAATTTTTTCAATGAACCCATCTGATTTTAATTCTTTCTGCAAAACTTTGCATGTTTTGTAGACTTCTGCACGTTTATCTTTATTCGATATCTTATTTAGGTTCTTCTGCCAAGCTCGGTCTACGTGCCAGGAGCAATATAAATTGTATTTAACTGGTTTCATTACATTGCACCATGCAGAATAAAAATGTTCTGCCATATCCGACATGAATACCTGTGGTTCAATTAAACCAATTTTATCCTTAACAGCCTTAAAAAATATCTCATAAATATATTTGTCTTTCCTATTTGTAAACATAAATGACACTGGAACACCTTCTCCAAAATCATCCACTATCATTATTGTAGTCATTTCTGAAATCATATTTGTTGAGACCATGAGTCCCATCAATAGCTACAATACCATTGCCAAATAATTTAAACATAGATTTTTGGAACTCATTCATGATTACAAGACAAAAATCATTTTTTGTAGAATGGAGGATTCTTCATTCTGAGTTTTATACAATAAAACCATATTTTTATCAGACTTAAATTGTTCTTTTGTCCAAAGGTCTATAGAAATTGCATCGTTAGGATGCCGTTTCCCCTCTCTTGTTTCTATTTTATATTGACTTTTAATGTTTTGAATATCTTGAGTTGTTAGCAGATCAATTCTTTTTAAATTCTCACCGATATTGTTATAATTTGTTTCCAATATTCTAAAAAATATAAAATTAATATAAAATTACAATGATATTATACTGTTAAATACTTATGAGCAGAAACTCCAGCTATTAATTTTGAGGCAACCAACTTCTTGTCTTCTTTTGAAAGAGGAACATGCTGCAATTCTTTAGGATGATTATGAGATCTGTTCCATTCCACTTTTAGTTGGTTGTGTTCAGTTTTCACTTTTATAAAACTGATGCAGGCAAAACTCAATTTACAGGATCCTTGACTTTTTGGATTCCTGTTTCGCTTTATGTTGACTTTTTTATCTACAGAATTTTTCTTGCTTCGATTGCAGTTATAATATTGGACACAATCATTTTCACGTCTTTTTCTAAATGCAATGACATAAGAACAGAGCTGTTCCCTTTCAATTGAAGATTTCCAGTTTTCAAACTCTAAAATATTTTTATTTACTATAGTACCTATTTATGATTAGTAATTATAATGGTATATAAATAGTAAGTAATAAAACTGAAATGTTAATCAGAGGCAATCTTAACTTACCAGCGGTATTAGTAAAAAAGTGATTTTCTATTTGAAAATTGTACTTATGTACATCTTCTAAATGCTTCATCAAACTTAATTTTGTCTTGTATGACAAGAAGCATTCATGACACTTGCTATTCCATTTGTTATAATCGTAAGATGTTTCCTTTAAATTACTGATCTCATGTACTTCTCGAAGATGTCTTTTTCAAACTTCGGTGGCAGGAATAAACCTTCTCACAAATGTTACAAGTAGTGTTCATAATAAATGCTAGCTTAAACTAAAACTAAAGTCTTTAACGAAGGCACTATAAACTTTTTAATTATCTTTGCTCCAAGCAACTCCAAGAAAGAAACTAAACCCAATTACCCAATTCGTCATACAAACTATTCATACAACTGAAACATGAAAACCAAAAATATGTACATACATACGTAGCACAAATACGATGAAAATAATCCAAAGATCATTAAATAATCACATATCACATTAGTGCTAGATCTAAGAGTGTCAAATACACAAAACAACCACTGTCAAACGTCAGGAAAAAAATTTAACAAAAAGATGAATGAAAAACTCGTATGGAACGTTTGGCAACGTTGGTGCCCAGAATGCTTTTTAAGCGCTCGTATTTTCAATTCGGCGATTTTTGTACTTTCTGATAAAACTGGCTTATATATTTCAGATATAGATTTACATCCCTTTGCTGATTTTTCCCTGGCTATGGCTGTTTTATGTTTTTCAGTTTTAGCGTGACTAATCAAATCCTTTTTGTGGGCTTTCAATACAACACGGCAATATTTACAAGTCGCCAATCTGTCATTTGTCACATCAGGTTCAAGCCATCCTGCAATAAAAGCATAAATTGTAAATAACGACTTATGACTTCAGTACCTATACACATACCACCGAAAATAGGAAAACATTTAAACATGGCAACAACAACACCACACAATATGGGGATTAAATTTCCTTACCTTTTAATTCTGGATCTGTTTCCCAAACCTTCGTATATTTTTGATAATACATTTTTTTTTCCTTAGGCATGATTAATAAATTGTTCGTTTACACCGCAGTGCGATAATGCAATAGAAATAATAAACAATAATCTATAGCGTGCAAGCATATAAACAATACACATACAATAACCTCGAAATCTCCAGTCGCCACAGACTCAGTGTTGCCAGATGCCGGAATACAAAAAGCGGGAGCTGCGATTTGAAAACGCGGATTTTTTAATAAAAAAGCGGGGTTGTGGAATAAAGATTCTCAGTACAATATTAAACTAAAAAAAAATATTTTGACCTCTGTATTTCGAAATAACAAATGTATTAAGAAATTATTCACTATACAACTATTATATACAACTATTAAAACGAAAAAATGTCTCCAACATCGTCATCTGCTTCCTCGACATCCGCTTTAGGGAAGTTATAAATGACGTTTGCAGTCATTCTCGACATCATACTTTTCGTTGGGGAAAAGTTCACGCAGCAGCCATCGTTTTTTCGCACCGCTTGATCGGCCAGTAACACCCCGTTTACGGTACTCGTTATGAGCCGATTCCTTTTTGCTGTCTTAATGTTGTTAATTTTTGAAAATTTGCGTTCGCAATCTGCGTTCGAGATTGGGATTGCCAGGGCACTCAGCGCAAACTCTGGGAGAGATGTGAAAACTTGTTCGCCAATTTCGTCCTTATGTAGACGAATCTATAAAATTCAATTAAAAAGGAAGTAGAGTTAAACAACAAAACATACGAAAAATGGTTATATATAACATACAGGTATCGGACCTAGGTGAGCTAAGAACATATAATTATTTTTGAAACCACTTCTATATTATGTCCTCTTGCGAAGTATATAGGTACTTTAGCTCACCTAATTCCGATCACTGATAATGTACAGTCGGACACAAAATATATTAACTGAAAATAAATACCTTATGCCAAAACTGATCGGCTTCAGTACAATCCAAAATTTCGGACGGAAGTGAATCTTTTATAATCACCAATCTCCGCCACTCGTCGTCTATAGCCTGTAAGTTTTCGTCTGATTGTTCAGTGCACCGACTCAAAATTGTGGCTAGGGGCATCAAACTAGGAGCCTGCTCTCTAGTTTTATGTGACAATGCTTGTGTTGGTCCCAGTAACGGTAACTGGGAGAGTACGGGGTCGTCAAAGTCGTACCTGAAAATGTACTGTTAGCTTAAAAAAGAAACATTACATGCAATCCTTTAATTCAAATTACGTAACTTAAATAAAATATTACCTGGCTTTCATCTGCATGCAAGATGTTATCATGAATAGCAGGCAATTTTTGCGAAATACAGCCATTATATCAGGGCGCTGCATTGCTTCTGCCGAGGAAAGTTGCCGCATAGTCGCAACGCCCAAATAAATTTGGCCGATTTCTAAAAAATTGGTCGCATCGTCCGGCTGAATTTGCGAAATTGGAGTTCGGCACACGCATTCTCTTTTCATATACATCAAAAGAAAGTCAGTGTACGTTTCAGTCATTCTTTGGTGCACAACCGTTACCACTGTTTTTTCTGACTGGAAATATTCGTTCATTTTAGTAAACTTTGGAAGCACCCACTGAAGGAACATGTAGTAAGCCTTCACAAAGGGGTCACATAGTGCTCTGTGAATATCTTCTGTGGCCTTTAAGTGCTCAGTAAGGCACTTGTCTGCAAAAAACAATCTAAGCGCTTCCCACATTTCCAGCATGCGGTCTATCACTGCCGCAAGTGACAACCACCTAGTTTGGCTCGGGTGTAATAATTTCAGCACGTCCAGTTGGAAGAACTTTTGAAACTGCGCAAACTGTGCCTGTCTTTTCGAAGAGTTCTTTAAAAAGTTGTAGCAATTTCTTGCTAGGTCCTCGCAGGTTCTGGGCAATGCCTTGCATGCTTCACTGGCACATAAATGTAGGGAGTGGCAAATACACTTAATAATTCGAATTCCTGGGCATAACTCCATCATGCGAGTTTTAACTGAGTTAGTGTTGCCCATCATTACGTTGCACCCATCGGAAGCGAAACCAGTTATATTTTCGGTAGGGATATTTTTAGCCCTAAAGGTATCCATCATACCTTCGTATAATCGGGCAGCGTTGGCACCCTCTTCAGCGCCCTGCGGATCATGTTCGCTGAAAACCTGCTCCAGTTCCCAGAAACGGCTTACGATGCGCCCACAGTTCTCATCATAAAATCGAACCATTACGCAAGCTGTCTTCACTGAAGAAACATCTGTGGACTCGTCCGTTAAAATTGAGAACTTAGATGTGCGTAATTTTTCCGCAAGTTCCTCTTTTTCAACGTTACCAATAACGTTCATAACTACGCCTTTCATTTTAGTGCGCTTCATGGCTAGGGAGCGGGCTATTTCCGAATCAGGAAACATATCCTTTAAAACTTCAACTAGGTGATCCATGCGTGAGAATGGTTCATCATGAGCTGCAAAGTAACCTGCTAGTTTTATTTCCGCATGTTTAACTTTATCCTCCAATGGCGTATTCTTTTTGTTGAACAAGTCTGCAACGCTTTTTTGTGTACTTGCAACGCATGCCTTCATTTTCGCCACGTGTTTTGCAGTAGTAGCATGTCTTTTGATGTCAGACCTACAAGAAAAAAAAATCCTTGATGTCGAATAAATGAATAAACTAAGTAGTAATTGTTCTTTTTTTTTGTGAAATAATTACTATCAATAATTAAATTTAACACACAACGAAAGCGGGTACTGATTACAAATTTCATTATTTTTTTGACAATGAAATAAATTAAATAAAAATATTGTCGAAAATTTACTTACAGTTCTGCTCGAAATGATTTTGAGCATAATTTGCAGAATGCCCTAAATTTGTCACTGGAGTCTGGAGATATCCATTTGTACGTTTCCTCTAGTTTGTTGTTGTATTGCACGGGGAACCTATGCCTAATACGCGTAGGAAATCCAGTTCGCCTTTTCTTCGCTGAAGATGGACCAGGCGATGATTCGTCGTTACTACAATCACTATCACTATCAGTGTCACTCATTATTAAAAACAGCAGCAGTCAGCAATCAGCACAAATAAACACATTAGTCAAGTCAACACAACATCAACTAAAACAGACCAAACCATAAACATCAACACTAAACAACAACAAAATGATAGATAGGCGCACTTTTAGAAATCTGAAATTAATTATGTACCATAAATATATTTATTTACATTTACACCAAACTACAAATATCTATTTACAATTTTATAGTTACCTTTTATAACTAAAAGTTTTGTAGTGTTATTTTACACATAATAATAATAAATAATCAATTTGATTTCAATATTTCGTATTCTTTTTCAACCTCGCAACCGCGCTTAACATTACCTAAATGATAGTACAGGCTTTGACATGTATATACATTCAGTTGAACAAAATATAACAAGCGATGTACGCTGCATAGTAGTGAGTTATTGCCAATTTTGTCCGACCTTTGTTTCTGAGTATATGCTATTGTGTGAGTGAAATGGTATTATTGTAATAGCCCTTAAGTGTGAATAGTACAACTCGTGTTTCCGATGCGTCGTAAGCGATCGGCTGTTTCTTTCTTCAAGGTTTTGTATTTACCACGATTTTCACGAGCAAGGGGTAAAATTTAAAAATGGTTTAATTATATTTTAAAAAAGCGGATCCGCGTTAGGGTAACG
Source organism: Ophraella communa (assembly GCA_035357415.1). Classification (NCBI taxonomy): domain Eukaryota; kingdom Metazoa; phylum Arthropoda; class Insecta; order Coleoptera; family Chrysomelidae; genus Ophraella; species Ophraella communa. The sequence continues at coordinate 30,446,490 of CM068979.1, forward strand.
CGGAACGTGGGACCAGTGGCAAAAACGCGGTGTAAAAAGCGGAAAAGAGGTGTATCTGGCAACACTGCACAGACTATACTCTGATTTTTTATTCCGTAGAATTCTGAAATTTCAACAGTGTTGCAATGGAAAAAATACTCTCTCTCCGAAGAAATAGGTTACAGAGATGAAAAAAATTATTCGCTTCGAAAATTATTATTTCTTTTCCTCAAGTGTTAGATAGGATTTTTTAATTAGTAATGAAAATGTGCTCATATTTTATACCATTTCATTTACCCACAGAGTAGGTAAATATTGCAGAGTAGGAAAATATAATTACACTAGATGTCACCCAGTTCTAAGTCATTCGCTAGGTGAAAAAATAAATTTAATTGATTATTGCATTGGATAGTTCTATTATCTTCAGAATATTATATATTCAGAAAAACCCTAAAAATACCCCTAAACATATAAAACCCCTAAAAAAATCCCATTCCACTAATTTACCCCCTAAATTTGGGGGGAAAACCCCTAAGTTGGGAACACTGCTCTTTTATTAACCTAAACGTCAAAAACATTCGTGACAGCCGAACTGTGCATGAAACAAGTAACTAGCCTAAGAGGCACGGAATCTAAAAATACACCATAGAACACGGAACCTTACAAGTACAATATTTTACAAAATAGAACATTCATTCATTATAATTACTTACTGTTAAAAATTTAAAATAAATAATAAAACTGCATTAAAACAAGAGTAATATAAAACTATAATATTACAATTGAATGAAATAATTTAGTTCATAGGGGTTGTCTCTGGTTAATCTTTGTTTACTAATTACTAACATTGAAAGATAAATAAAACAAATAGGTACGTTCGCAACTGTCAACTTTTTACGTTACACAAGTGCTGTGGCGATAACTCTATTTGTACCATGCAGTATTAAGGTTTTGCCTTATTAAAATAAGGAAAATTATGACCTTAAACAAGTGTGTGCGATAACTCCCTATTATTACTTATTTTGGTTTTGCGTTTTTTGTTGTTTTTTGTGCTTTTCTATTAATTGAGTGAAATGGATTTGGTAATTGCGAATTTTATAGAAGAGGCAGAAGAAGAAGATTGAAGAAAAATGCAGAGTATCGAAAAGAGACATCCACGACACACGACAAATATCTTAGAACTTCCTGAGAGTTCAGACAATATTAGCTAGGTAGTTGTGGTAAAATAAAAATAAACATTAATAAACCCAAAGATAGGCGTTTATTGACAATATGATAAACTAAAAAACAATAATGCCAATTGCTGAGAGTTAATGACGGAACACAGATACCGTGTTAATGTATAGCATCAATTAAGTATTGTTTATACAGAACAAAATCTTGTTTACAAGAAAAATTAATAAAATACTTCTCATTTTTAATTAAAAATAAAACTTCTTTAATAAAAAACAATAACCTAACAATGCTTTATGATGTACCTAGGGCATAAACCTTACGGTAACAATATTTGTTTTAATGTTTTGCGCCATAGAAACCACAAATCAGACATAGAAAGACCCTTTTAGCTGTTTCTATTTCTATCTTCCGAATACGCATACGAAACTACACGAAAACCTCCGAATAGACATACAGAGTAACGTTACAAGAAATTTCCTAAAATAGAAAGAAATTTCTTTTCTATTCTGTTACAGAGTTCACACACAGAATTTTTATTTTGGTTTTTTGTTCTGTTCTTGACACACCTTATTTCTGTTTTATGTTCTGTGCTTTCTTTCGCCATTTTTATTTCTAGAACGAAGGATGAATTATTAATTATGTGCATATTGATAATTTACAACTAGATTATTATTATGGCAAATGCTTATAAGTTAAGTAAATATAAGGCACAATGCCAAGATAATACACATATTATGAATTTATGAAGATATCGTTGCTTTGACGATATAAAAATGAAACTGGAAATCAATCAAACATGAAATCTTTCTCCAGTCAAAAAAGTAAATCGTAAGTGGTGCATTATATAGCTGTAAATTTACTTATAAAATGGGGAAATTATTTTTGGTGATACATATATTATTTGAATTATATTTATTTTAAATGTAATTATTAATTGATTTTTGGGCGTACCAATCTATAGATTTTCTATTTTGTATTACTACTATTTAAAATGAAAACTATAAATAAAACAAGACCGTCAAGAATTCAGTTTTTTTATTGTTTAAAATCATTAAATAATGTTGCTTATATTTAGTCTAAAAAATGCTCAAAACTACTTTGCATTGTTGTATGCTCCTGAAATAGGTATTAAGAATTTGAATTATTTTTTAAATTTAAACTAACTGATTGTAACATATTTTACAAAATAACTGCACAACCTTAATCAATTGTAAGACATCATATTTTTACTAAACTTTCACTCTGCTTCTAGGTTTCGCAAACAAAGGGAATTGATTGTAAATTATAAAGATGTACTCCAGTATGTATTGGAAGAAAAACTGTACATAAAGAGGTTAGTCTATTTTTATACTTAAATTTAAAGATACAACTAGTTTATTAATCTTTAACTACTGTAGTGTAGTCACCATGACAGGTGCCTATTTGAACATCACTAGTATTAAGCCCTTCCTTAGTTGTATAGCCTTGGGGTCTCTGTACCAACAAATTAGGGCATTTTAAAAAGGTAGCCAGAGTAGCTACGCGTTACTTTTGTTTTTAAATTAAGTAAGTTGAAATTTTTTTGGAGCTCTGGACAGCATTAATGTTACTTATTCTTGCTATGTTTGTAACACATGGCATATCATTTAATATTTGCTTATATATTGTATCCAATATTACATTATTTTTAACTTATCCTATTAGTTTACACATTTTAATAATAAACTTTATACAAAAATAACTTTTAACAGAGCACAAAATAGCTTTTACTATTTTTACATTTATAAGATATTAAATTTATTATCCTAAAATTGAAACCTTACTGCATTTGTTTACAAATATATTTTAGTTTTTGTTCCATTCAATATTAATTTTGAATTATAAATCTTTAAGTAAAACTACTTTAGTGTTTCTTATTGTAAGCATGATTATTTCAAAATTATTAATAATTGTTTATCATTCTTATATAACACATGTTATATGTTCCAGTTTACTGTTGACAGTTATTGAGTTTTTAGCAATCTATGATAAAATTTATTCTATGGAAGTCCATCTTATTGAGAACATTAAAAAATAAAATTTTTGATCAAAACTTTTACTTTTTATTTAGAAAATAGCTTTTTAAATGAAAACTGAAAGTTTTTTTTAAAAGTATTATTTTTTAATATTCTTAATTTGTTTTAAGGGTTTTTTATGCAAAATCTAATAAATAATACAAGAAATATTCAGCTTTGTTAATCTTATTAAGGAGAGTAGTGGCCCAATTTTTTTAAAAAACAATTTTTGTATATGATTAGTTAAACTAACATTTGAAAATCAATATATTTGGATTGGTATGCCTTTAATTAAACCATTACCAACAGGTTTACTCATAAATGTGTACAATAGCCTGAGAATATTTTGGAGATTTTACCTCAATATGATAAAAACATTTATTTTGACAAACTATAACTAGTCTCAAAAGATAATTTCTATTATATACAGATATTCTTGGGTCAAACATGAGGTTAACTCATGTAAAATGTGTAAACAGTACTGAGTATATAATAAAGTATACTGAAAAAGACAATTCATTCTAAAATAGGTAGTGACATAATATGTAATGTGTCTATTAGTTTCTTACCATATCTGTTAAGTTGTGCTATATCTACAATTAAATTCTTTTCTGTTATACCTTTAAAGGAAAATTGATTAATTCATAAACCAAAATATGAAAACTTGCCATTTTGTGTTGTCTACAATGAAAATAATATGCTAGATTATTTCCTGAAAATATCAAATTCCAAATACTAAGAATAATAAAAAACTCTTTCGTTTTAGGTAACTCAACTTCCAAGTTTAATTGAAAAAATTAGGTTTTAAATCACAATGATAGGTAGAATTAATTTCTTCACAAAACTTCCTAAAGTTATTTCTTCTTCCTTTTCCAATTTCCTGATTATACTCAAGTGAAGAGAACAGATATTCATTTTTGGTTGTTTACAGAACACATAGTGCTGCACAGCATCCAAGAAAAGGAAGCAGGTGGTATGTAGATGTATACTCCGGATACTATATGAGTTAGTGAAATGTAGCAAACCCTATGGTGGCACTGAAGTAAATCAGAAATTGTAAACTATGTTACAAATTCACAGTTGGCGGCTTGTGTGAATAAAACCAATGAAAAAAGAGGTGAGTACCATGTTGATTTTAGTTACATAATAACAAAAAATTATGAACCTACGTAAATTGCTCAAAGTGACCTCCTCCAGCAACTATATTAATATTGCAAACGTTTTTCAAAAGATCTATTGACATTTATAATCATTTCATTGATAATTGACCTAAATTCGTTTTCTGTTCCTAATTTTCATATTGTCTAGTGTTGTAGGGGAAACTTTGTAAACCTAATCTTTCACATAGTCCCTCCAAAAAACTCTATTTTATCTGGTGATCTTACTGGCCACCTTACTGGATCTGCTCTCGGGAAACTGTTCATTGGATTGTTCGTTAATGATATCATTATAATGAACAGAAGAGCCACAGTGCAAGTACCACATTCTTGCTACTAAGAATATCGTTTTAACTCAACTCCCAAGTTTAATTGAAAAAGGGTTAAGTTGACCATGACGTCATTCCTAGTTAATTATATTGCCAACAAATTAACTTAAAAATAACTGACAGTAGATGAGATTTACTTGTAAGAGCTAGGAAAATTAAACGTGTACAGATTGGTAACAATCCGCGCTGTTGCCACGAGCCAATTGCCACGCGTCATTATTGTATTGTACACGTTTGACATTCGATTGTGGATAATTGTTTTATTGATTTTGCGTTCAGTTCTCACATTCCGATTTTTTTCAACAATTAATCAGAGGCCCGATTCTATTTCACGAATTCGATTGTGGAATCGTTCGATGTTTTTTTCCGAAATCTGATAAATCGGTGATTCATTATAGAGAGTTCAAATACTTTTTTGGTTAATTGAATTATAATATGTTGTAGAATGACCTATCATTTGAGTTATTCTTTTATTCATAATTTTTTTTTTAAATATGAGATATGTTTTTGCATTCATTCATAAATGAATTTTATTATCATTATTATTGCAAACCACAATATTCCCTTTTGATAACTTAAATATTAGCACAACACTACCAGTTAACCTAGATTAAGGAAAAACAACTCTGCGTGACAACACCGCAAAATTTTATGCTCCGACGTCATTGTCAACTTATCGTAAAAATCCTTTAAAATCACAATTACAGCTGTTAGCATTGTCAGATTGACATATTTAAGTTACATTTTGTTTGTTTGTAACTAGGTACTTGATGTTGATTAAGTAGTTAGGGCTAGACCAAGCATGGAAGTAATAAGACATAACAATATTAAAGCCTTGATGTTAATAGCCCTAAGGGATGTATTTCCCTCTAAAATAAGCATAACTGTGCAATGATATAAAAAAACCAATAAAAAACTATATCGTCACTGGAAAGGTATGTCTAAAGCGACATGTTTGTAGGTTTTCAGGGGAGCGTTTTAAAAGTTAAAATTTTGAAAAAAAATCATAACGAGTTGCCTGGTAAATTATCATTAGGTTTTTATTGACTGTCAGATATATTGATTTTTTTAGGAAATTGTCATAGGAGTGATTTTCTCCAAAACCAATTAATTCAATTGATAATTGTCGCTTTAGTCAAATTTTATTTTTACTGTTCTTAAATATTTAAGGGTAAAATGACTAATTTCATAAAAACAGTTTTATTAGTATAAAGCACAGTCGCTGAAAGGACTATACAATTTTATTGTGAGTGGAGTAAAGCATCTTAGTGTTACAACTCTTCTACAAGTAACCAGGGTTGGGCTGATTAAAATCACGATAAAAATCATTATTTAAATCGGCTTGTTTTTTTAAATTAAAATCATGATTTAAATAAATTTTTTTTTAATTTTTTATCCATAACCAGATAACAACATAATATAAAAGTTTTTTTAAAGATTAAAAGAAGTCTCTGCTTTTAGCAAAAACAAAAAAAAAGTACATAATTCAACATTTTTAAACTAAACGTAACATCTAAATTTTATTACATTACTGTATAATTTCCAGTCTATTCATTTTCATTATACATTTTAAACAAAAACATAAGTTTTTCTCCATTTTCTATGCCTAATCTGTTTCTAATGTCAGAGTGTACAAGACCAAAAGAGCTAAATACACGTTCTACTGAAGCTGAAGAAGCAGTTGCACACAGGAACTGTTTTATTATTGGCAACTGTTTCAAGATTTCCGGCTCATCTTTTTGTGATAACCACCATTTACATTTTTCATTACTTCGTCCGAAAACATAACTTGCCTAAATGGAGCACTGCGGGCATTTAACTTGATTACTAAAGGTAACAGTCCAGTGTTTTCATATAACCCGTTAATTGTTTCTAAAGCTATATTCTTTCCTTCTGGTGTTAACTGGTATTTTGTTTTTTGTGGATTCAACATATACGCTATAATATATGGCGTTAGTGCTTGCTTATATCTATTATTAAATTGTTGTGTTTTTTGTAATGGTAATTCCACAGATTCATCATTATCAAAGATATATTGTAAATGTTTCCACTGCTCTACAGCATCTGCGATAGTAGCATTTTTCCTCTGTATCAAGAGCAACTGATATAGGTTTTAAAATGTTTAAATAATCTTGCGCTGCATGTTTAATCGCAATATTTGAAACTTTTCGGTGGAATAGTGGAATCAATCTCCTTTTTAATTTCTTCGCAGATTTTTAATATGATGTCTCACTGAGTGGGCAGTCGCTAAGGCTATTCCATCCCACATCGCTTGGAAGGACTAAAGCGCTGCCTCCTGCTTGATTAAATTTAGCTCTAGCCAAATGGTTATTTCGAAAATACTTAACAATTTGGACCACATGTTCTTTAACGTCTTTAACTTGAAAGTCTTTGCACAGTAAATTAAAGAAATGTGCAGAGCAGCCATAAGTTATAATTTTTGCGTTCGTTTTTTCTTCTGTTTTTTTTCATAAGTGTCATATTGGCGGCATTGTCTGTCACAAAAGATTTTACGCTACACTTGTATTTTAATTCACATGAAGAAATCAAGTCACAAACTATTTGAGTTAAATATTCTGAAGTATGTGGATTTCCTGATTTGTCTATAGTTTCGTATAGGAGGGCTTGTCCATCTTCAGTGGTTGTCGTTGCACATATCACTGGTTCGTTGTGTACGTTTGACCACCCATCAATTGACATATTTACGAACTGACCTGACAGGGAGGAGAAACATTTTTCTTTTTCCTCTTCATAGACTTCGTTCAAAAGACTTGTTGCTACCGTTTTTCTCGAGGGCGGTGTATAACCAGGCCTTAATAACTGAATGGCTTTTTTCACCTCTAAATTCTCAATACATCTGAAGCTCGAATTAGTAGCAAAAATGGAATTTGCTATTTGTTTGTCAATTTTATGCTTTTCAGCAGTTAAAGTCCGCATTACAAAACCACTCATGGTAGGCTAAGTTTCGATTGCTTTCTTTTTTGGACTGGCTCAAAAGTTGTTGGACTTGGTGGAACATATGAACTATCTGTCAGGAGTGAACTACAACTTGAGGCAGATGTGCTAGCAAAACTGTCAAGCGACATTCGACTCTCTGGAAAGAGAAAAAACATTGAAATTGACTTATTGATGATATATTGATATAGTATTGAATAATTAAAAATAAAGTTACCTTATATAGTTAATATTAATTTATTTACCTGTATTCTTCTCTTGATAATTACAAACATTGTGGTATGCTTTAAGGCTTTGGACTAACCCTTGAATATCTTTCTTGCACTTTCTACAAATAGCTCTACACCCCAATTTATTTGGATTTGTTGTCTTAATATAGAACTGCTATATTGGGTCCTCTTTTCTTCCACTCATTTTACTTTATTTTTATTTATATGTTTTCACTTCACTTAACCAACCTAACTAGCGAAATGCGCGAAGTTGTTGGGCAACGTCCTTTTATAGGTTGAGAGGAAAACAAGCCTCGACAGGAATATTCTTGCAAAAAGCACAACAAGCGCGATCGTGCCTCACTCGGAACTGTATAGCGAGTGTATAGGACAGTAGGAAAACAAATCGCGACAAATGCGTTTTTGAGCCGCAAATTGTATTATAATTTTTGGGATTATACATTAAAATAATTAACAATAATTTCAAAGAATCAGAATGTTCAAATTTTGTATTCAAATTTAAAAATAAAAAAAAATCAAATAAATCGTGATTTAAAAAAAAATCAAATAAATCAAATAAATCGTGATTTTTTAAAAAAAATCAATGATTTTTGATTTTTTTAATAAATGCCTAATGGAACAATCAAATAAATTTGAAATTAAAAATACTACCTAATAGTATTATAGCATCAGAATAACAAAATTAAAGGCGTTTTTAATAATTATTGCTTTTATTTTGTAAGTATCCCGAACAAAATAATATAGTAAAATAAAAATAACTATAAAAATAAAACATAAACAATGGTAACAAAAAAAAAATTTTTCTAGACAACGGTAGCTGAAATAAAGATATAAAAACAGATTGTGGTAAATTTACCATTAAATTAACAAATGAAAATAAAATACCAATTTCATTAGTTATCTTCAATATCAGTCTCATTTAAAGTGTCCCTTATATTATTTGTTATATTTGTTAAGATACTCATGAGGAATTGTTTTGTTGGTGCATAATTTAACCAAATCACTATATTTTTTTTCGATACTGGTAAGGCATCTTTATATATCTTTTGTGGACCCACCTCTTTAGACTTGCATACTTCTATTTCTTCTGTTACTTCCTCCGTATTCATAGTGTATTTTACAAATACCTTAGAGGGAGCAGATTTTTTAAACGTAGCAATTCGCACTTTGCTAATTTTTCCAATCAAGTTGCCTTTAAAATATTTATCCGCTATTGAATCCCAGCCCTCGAAATCTGCGTGAGTCAACATTTCAACATGGTATGATTTAGGATTTTTTCTAGCTAAACTAAAGACGGTTGGCCACTGCGAAGGGGCCCAGATTATGTTATGGGAAATACTCTTTTCAATGACTGAATGCATAGAGTCAACGGGCATATAGGTGTGACCAGGTAAAAGGTAGTTCATTTGAATTGCTCTCAAATTTTCACAATTTTGGAGGCAATGATGTATACACGAGAGAACAATCTTGTTTTTGTTCTGTCCCGCGCATGAATCGCTATATAACAGAAGATGTACCGAGCCCCGATCGTCAATCATTTTTATATAGGTATCTTTTCAAAATCGTTGAAACTTCGTTTCCCCCTCTTTTACCTTCAACTTCACTCTAAGTATAGCAGAAGCCTTCCCTTGTTCCACATTCATAACATTTTAAATTGTATACTGCAATTTTTCTTGAGTAATACAGTAACATACTCTCTCCGTGTGGGGTATTGAGCACCTTCTGGAGGTCGAATGATACACAGAGTGTGGATGCATCGTTGGTATGAATATTTTGGTGATTTTTGAAGCGTGCACAAGTCTCTTCTTTATCCTTCAAATGACGAATTTTCTGTTCATTATCGCTTTCATCATTTTGATATTTCATACATTTGACACATTTGTCTTTTTTAGGTATATGAAATCCGATGTTAAAGTCTGCAGAAAAAATATTTTTGAATACCTTCTCCCCTACTATGTCTTTGCCTTCTTTCTGATAGCATTCTTTATAAAGTCGGTATAAGTTGGTAACGTTTTTGAACTCTTGGGGTAAGTAAAACTGTAGTGGATTGAGTTTTGTTAGTTGTAAATACCTTGATTTGTGGACTGTATAATTTGGGGTTAACTTCGAATAATCGGAAGAAAGAAAAACCTTTTTATAAACTTTATTGGAGAGACGTTACATTAGTTCTCTTACTGACAATTACAATTCAATAATAACAACAACTGAACAACGTGGTTACGGAATATCTCTACCTGATATATATAACTGTCAAATGACACTTTGATTATTTTCTAATTTCAAACAACCTCCCCCCCGAGTTAATTTGTTTCATTGTAACAAAATGGAAGTAAACACAATTTTGTTATTGGTCTGGTAAATATTCCATTAGCTGTACGAATTTTAACAACTCTAACCTTCTGATCAGAACCTGGCATTATCTCTAAAATACGAGCTAAACGCCACTCAAGAGGCGGAAGATTGTCTTCCTTAACTAGAACTAAATCATTGATTTTTAAATTTTGACAATCTTGTGTCCACTTAGGTCTATGTTGCAGCCTATTCAGGTACTCAATAGACCACCTTTTCCAAAAAATATTTCTCATTTTTTGACAGTGTTCCCATGTTTTTAATCTATTTTCCGTGACATTAGAAAGATCAATTTCTGGAAAGGATGTCGATGATTCTCCTATTAAAAAATGACTAGGTGTTAGACACGAATAGTCTTTAGGATCTGTTGACATAGGTGAAAGAGGTCTAGAATTCAAAATAGCTTCAATTTGACAAAGTAAAGTAGTTACTTCTTCAAATTTCATTACACTATTTCCTATAACGCGTTTAAGATGAAATTTAGTAGATTTTATCCCTGCTTCCCATAACCCACCCCAGTGTGGTGAATTTGGAGGTATAAATTTCCACTTAATTTTTCTAATTGATAAAAATTCCTTAACGGATTCATTATTTTCTTTAAAAAATGTGTAAACTTTTCTAAGTGAATTATTTGCACCTTGAAAATTGGTTCCGTTATCACTATATATAATTTGAGGACAACCACGACGAGCAATGAATCTTTTGAGGGTCAAAATGAATCTTTCTGTCGACAAACCAGAAACAAGTTCAATATGAATTGCTTTGGTTACCATACAAACAAATAATGAAATATAAGCTTTAGAAATTGTCGATTTTCGAAGAGAAGACTCTTTAATTGCAATGGGACCACCAAAGTCAACACCTACTTTTAGGAAGGGTCGTACAATTAAAAGTCTATCAGATGGTAATGACCCCATTATTTGTTGGGCTGCGCTTGCTTTGAATCTAAAACAAGTAACGCAATTTTTAACCTCTCTTTTAATTGATCTTAATCCGTTAATTGGCCAATATTTCAGTCTAATATGAGATAGAATTGTTTGAGGTCCTGCATGAAATAAATCTAAATGTTCCTGTCTATATAATAATTTCATAACATGAGTGTTGGACGGTAATATCATGGGATGTTTTTGAGAATAATCTAAATCAGCTTGTGATAATCTTCCACCCACACGAAGTATACCTTCTTCATCTATGAATGGAGTTAATTGTACTAGTGGACCTGATTTTATTGGTTTTTTAGATTTAAGAAGTCCAATTTCCTTATCGAAATTATGACCTTGAATACACCTAACTATAACCTTTATGGAATTATCTAATTCTTCAATATGAAGTGCACCGAAGAATTTCCTTTTAACAACCAAAGAATTGTTTATAAAACGCAAGCAATAGGCCAATGTTCGTTGGCGTCGGCGTCGGCGAAATTTTGAGAATTTTGAAAATATTATATCCGCTTCTGAAAAATCATTTAAAGAAACCAATGTAATTAATCTTTTTTCGGGAAGAGAGTTTGTTTCTACTAAGGAAATTTCATTTAGCTTTAAGTTGTAATTATTCAAATTATCTGGTCCGTACCACCATTGCCCACATGAAATCAACGACACTGGATTTAAACCACGAGAAATATGATCAGCAGGATTGTGATTAGAAGATGTATGTTGCCAATAAACATTAGGAGTTAAATCTTGTATCTCTGATACTCGGTTGCTAACAAATGTTGTCCATTTAGTAGGTTCAGCCTGTAACCAGCATAAAACAATCTGCGAATCACACCACAGAACTGTTTTTGCAAGTTTTATATGGAAAATTAGATTTAGTTTGTGATACAACCTAGCCATAAGTAACGCACCACACAATTCTAATTTTGGAAGAGTAATTGTTTTCTGAGGAGCGATTCTCGATTTAGAACAAATGAGCCTACAAGAAACCGTACTGTTTTTGTTAATAGTCCTTAGATAAAAGCATGTTCCATACGCTTTAATAGATGCATCTGAGAAGCCATGTAATTCGTAATCTTTCACTTCATTGGGAAGAAATAATAATCGAGGAATTCTTAAGTTATCAAGACAAGGAATATCTTTTGAAAATATCTCCCATTCCTCACATAAATCTGAAGGTAACATGTCATCCCAGTCAAATTTACGATTCCAGATATTTTTCATTAACATTTTTCCCCTGATTATTACTGGACCTGCAAAACCTAGTGGGTCAAAAAGTCTTGCAATGTGTGAAAATACATTTCTTTTTGTTAAAGGTTTACCTTTTTCAAATGAAAAACAACACACCTTGAATATATCAGAAGACGGATGCCAAGATATGCCTAAAACTTTATTTAGATTTGCAAGTGCATGAATTTCAACTTCGTTGTCAGAGTTAATAGGAAATGATTGAGATGAAATTTGATCGTTGAATAAATCGTGAATGTTTGAAACCCATTTATGAAGTTTGAATCCTGCAGAAGCTAATAAATCTATTAATTCAATTCGTAATAATTTGAGATTTTCGAGAGAATCAGCCCCTGCAAGAATGTCATCCACATAACACTGATTGAGTAAGACTTGTGATGCAAGAGGAAAAGAAATCGATCCTTCATTTGCTAGTTGAACTAAACACCTTGTCGATAGAAACGGAGCACAATTTGTACCATAAGTAACTGTTTGCAGCTCTATGCATCTCAAATCATCATCTGGATGATCACGCCATAAAATATTTTGTAAGTGTCTATGAGAAGGATGTATGAGTATCTGCCTAAACATTTTGACCAAATCTGCCGTAAAAACATATCTAAAAGTTCGAAACCTACAAACAATGTCGAATAAATCTGATTGAACAGTTGGACCTTTATACATGACATCATTCAATGAAACCCCTGTAGTAGTCTTCATTGAAGCATCAAATACAACCCTAAGTTTTGTACTTACGCTTTCCTCCCTTACTACACAATGATGAGGTAAAAGTATTTATGATTACAGAGTCTGGGTTTTGTTTGTAACGGAACATATTTAGCATGTTTCAAATTAATATATTCATCAATGAAAGCCTTATATTGAGAACGCAATATTTCATTTTTGCTTAACCTTTTTTCCAATGAGAAAAATCTACGTTTAGCCAATTCAAACGAATCACCCAAGTTTAAATTTTCGATGCTGTCTTTAAGAGGTAACCTTACTACAAACCTATTATCGTCGTTGCGCTGCGTTGTAGAGACAAAAATGTTTTCAGCTATCTTATCTTCACGAGATAAAATTCTATTTGAGGAAATTTCTTCCAGCTGCCAAAATTTTGGAATGAGATCATTAAGGTCATTGTGTGTAAACAATACAACATTAAAATTGGAAACTGAGTTAATATAACGAGATGAAACTGTTCCTCCTAAAATCCATCCTAATTTGCTACTCTGTAAGACTGGCAACTCTGTCCCTAATTTGATCAATCCTGGCTCTATTAGTTCAAAGTACAGATCAGCCCCAATTAACATATCAATTTTTCCGGGAACGTTATATGTTTTATCAGCAAGCTCAATGTTAGAGGGAATTTGGAATTTACCAGTGTCAATTTGAATTTGAGGGAGTTCACAAGTTATTTTATTCAAAATTCCACAAGTTATTGGAAAAATATTAGTATCACAATTTGAGAACCTTGGCTTCAACATTATCTCTGCCATTTCGGTAATATGACTAATTTGAGATACACCTGAAATTGTCATATTACTTTTTAATATTTTAACTTTTAATATTTTCGCTACTTCCTTAGTAATAAACAAGGTTTGTGAAGCTAAATCTAATAAAGCGCGAACTTCTAACCATTTTCTGATAATAAATTCACCCTTGCAGTAGCTAGTAAAAGTTGATTTTTAAACGAAGATGTCAAATAATGAAGTTCACTATTACCCTTTTGAGTACATGTAAATCTTTGAGATGGCTGAGAAGAATCTTGTGAATTATTTTGAGATTGGGAGTGAGAATCTTGAGAATTAACAGGAAATGAGTGCGATGGCAGATAAGTCTGAGGAAGAGAAGTTGACTCGTTAGAATGACTACTTACTTCTGTATTAGCCATTTCATTAGAATGTTTAACACTTCTGTTCTCATGTAAAAAAGTATGATGTTTACCTGAACAAGTTCTACATCTATCCCTTGAGAATGTTTTCCGAAACAATTAAAACAAAGCCTTTCTTTAGAGATGAAATCTCTTTTTGTAGGAACTGCGGTAGAAGAAAATTTAATGCATTTATAAATTGAATGACCTGTCACTTTACAATATAAACACCTTTGATCTTTACTTCCTTGTTTTCCAGTAACCATATGAGAATGACTAACCGATGGTTGTTTATTTGAATATTTTGATTTAATTTCTAAACCTTTTTTCATTTCAATCCCTTGAGCAGACGATTCCCAAGCTGTTATTCTTTTGTTTAAGAAGCTAAACAAATCATCAAGAGTTGGCAAATTATTTTGATCTCTTTCGAGTTCAAAGTCATTTCTCAAATTTCTATCAAATTTTCCACAAAAAATGTGTATTAAAAGTAAATCCCAAGAACCCATAACTTTTACACCTAGTGCTTCTAAAGCATTAATATGTTGTTTGATTTGTCTACTAAAATCACGAAGTCCGTTTGAACCTTTGATGACATGGGCTTCCATCAACATATTAATATGATAATTTATCGCTGGCATTTTCTTGTCATATTGAACCATCAATAAATTAATTGCCTTATCATAATTACTATCAGAAATATTTAATTCCCCAATGAAAGAAAGTGGTTAAAAATGATTTTAAATATACGAATTTTTGGGATTTTGCTAAGAAATTATCATTATGAACTGAAGTTGTAAATAGATCTATAAATGTGCGGCATTCACCATAATTTCCGTCAAAAATAGGAATATTTAATTTTGGAAGATTCATTTTAACAGCTTGTTCTACCCTTGGTCCGCTATTAACAGAATTTATCGTTAGTTTTTGAATTAAAGTTTTCATTTTACTGTGAAGAGAAATGTATCGATCCTCTATAGCCGTTCTGTCTTCAACCTGTAAATAAATTTCATCAATATTCATTTCATCAGTTGAGTCCTCTATTTCTCTTTGAATCTTATCATAATCATCGAAAGCCTTTACTAAAAGAGATTCACGAATAACTAACTCATTTACATCTATATTTGAATCTGCTGTGAGAGAATTTATAAAATTTTCAATACGAGTTATTGTCCCCTTAGAACGCCCCCTTTCCTTGTTCATCTGAGAGCTCATTTCTTTTTTATTCCGTAACTTCCTGTTCAATTCTTGTAATACAGATAATATTAAATAAATAACTGTAAAAGTGAAACACTATTAACTATCCCGCATACAAATTAATAACTGACAGAACTTTGACAGTTCTCCGAAATGTTTGAAATAAAATTAATGAATGAATAATCACTTTTCTATTAAATAAATGAAACGTTCTGACCTTTATCTTGAATGTTCCTTCTATTCACAGGGATTGGAAAGCTTCTAAAGATCGTTCTTTTCCTTTGAAAGATGAATGGAGGAGTCCGCTTTGGGATACCTTAGGATGCCTTTTAATACCTTTGAATGCCTTTAAATGCCTTTAAATACCTTTAAATACCTTTGAATGAGTTTGAATGCCTTATAGGAGTGGTTTCCTTTGTCTCTTTATTTGAACCAACTTCTTTAACTTCCGATATCTTGAGTTTCAACTAACTGCAGCCTTGCGTTTAATCCGGATCGTTTGGACCAAAACTTTGTAGTGGATTGAGTTTTGTTAGTTGTAAATACCTTGATTTGTGGACTGTATAATTTGGGGTTAACTTCGAATAATCGGAAGAAAGAAAAACCTTTTTATAAACTTTATTGGAGAGACGTTACATTAGTTCTCTTACTGACAATTACAATTCAATAATAACAACAACTGAACAACGTGGTTACGGAATATCTCTACCTGATATATATAACTGTCAAATGACACTTTGATTATTTTCTAATTTCAAACAAAAACCGTGTACCGTTCTTCCTGCAATAATGCGATGGCATAGCATCTAAATTCTTGATATAATCTTTAACTGAATTAATCAAAACGCTTGTTGTTTTATTTGGTGGTACATGCTTACCCGTGAGGTCCGCTTTTGCAGATCCATATGATGCATGGCTTAAAGTATAGTGCACAAATTTTTGAGTTATGTCGAGTGTGTTTAAAATAAATATTAAACATACTTGACGCCTACCTTCCCCCTCATTAATAAAGTAGGTAAAGGTTGCATTTCGGCGACTTAAATCCTTGGTTCTTTTCCGTTTCACATTTGATCTCTTGCTGTTGCTTACCAACCAGTCACGCCTCCTGTCTACATTCAAACTCCAGTAATGTTGAAAGATTTGTTGTCGCCTTTCGTCGTAAATGGTATCACATCCATTTGTACATTTTTTCTGGACACAGGGATTTTCCTTCATTGTTCTTGGTTTGACTTTGATACCTTTTTTGATATATATTCTTTTCCTTGATCTCTTCGCGCCTTACGCTCTTTAGCTTTGTTTACTTTTTGGACAAAAAATATAATTTTCAATTATTTTTCGTATAATTCTTTCCAGAAAAACAAGAGTAAATCACAGACATAATCTTTTTAACGAAAATTGGCGGGGTTCGTGGTCTGCAGAATATGTTTTCAATCCTTTTTTTATCGAATGAATAAAAGCTTTTTTGAACATAATAAATGACTGTTAATACCTCAAACTACCCTGCCGCATAGTTTTTAACATTACTAACATTTTACATTACTACAATGTTTACTTACCAAACTATTATAACTAAATTTGAATAAAACAAATCGCACTTCATACACAACTTCATACTATCTCACGTTGTAATGCTAACTAAAATGCCAAATGCCTAAGTGCTAATCCAAACTAAAGCGTCAGAACAGTGCAGTGCATTATTAGGTGTTATGCCGAGGGAAAACAAAACATTTTGACTTACTCAAATGGCTTTAGCTTAAATTTTCAATAGTATTTGGATTAATGGTTAATATCAACAATTAATCGTATCAATTAAAATAACGTATCTTGTTGGAACACATAAATCTTATAAGACTGATTTGACTAACACGCTATTTTTCTGATATCTTGAGAACGCAAAGTGGGTTAAAACAATACTCACTCGAATTATTAAATAAGGCAAATGGACTAACAAGCAAAACATAGTAATGTACGTCATATCAGATTGATTAACCAACAAAATGGTGAAAAATACTGAAAAGTAAAATAACTAATGTTAGTTTATTTAATATTGGAGTTGACTTATTTGAATATAATAAGAAAATGTATATTTTTATGTCGTTTAAGCAAATATTCTAAAATATAGGTGACTAAAGCGCCAGCTGAGTGGGCAGAATGCTATGAAACTTAGACAGATCGACGCAGAAAAAAAACGGCTTTTTAGGCATGTTTATATCTCATTTTTCTTTGGGATGGCGCTTTAGACCTTTTACCTTTCCAGAGACGATATGATGCTGATCTTTACAATAACTTAATATATTTCTCTTACAATTACGTCTTATCTACAGGGTGCGGCATTAGTACGAGGCTCAAAAAATCACGAATAACTCACAAAGTGAGGCAATTTGATATAGGGAATATTTATGAAATATTAAAGTACCATAAAAGACCATTTCATAGCAACATTAAAATAATACAGGGTGTTCTATTTAAGAAAACCCAGAAAAATTAAATTTTTTGCTGTTGATAATTTTGTACAATGGAAGACTATATTAAAAAACAATTAACGGTAAGTAGATTTTTTTATGTCAAATCTGTACAATTCTACAGGGTGTTATTACCGCGACGAAATTATTAAGAAAACGTAATTATTTCTTGAATCACCTTGTATAACACTACAAAACCCTATATTGACAAAAAGAAAAGACCATAAGGAATCGAAAAATGTAAAAATATACAGGTTGTTCCATTTAAAAAAAGATAAGTTTAGTCCACCCACTTCAAAATTTCTTTGTGTTTGACCTACATAATGCAGCATTACATTTTGGACAATTAATTTTGTAAACACCAGATTTATTTAATTTGGGTAATTTTGTTTTTACTTTTAACAATTTTGTACCAACATTAAAAAACAAAATTTAGGTTTCCTTGACGAACTTGAAATAAAAAGACATCTAGCTGATTCACAATTTAAAGCTGTTGATAAACAAATAAATCTTGGGAAGTTCTTCACTATTAAACTGTTTACTTTGATTGAGTCTTCATTTTATACATAGATAAGACGTAATTGTGACACAAATACATAAGTTATTGTAAAGACCAACATGATATAGCTTTTTCCTGGGTTTTCTATATCATTGCACAGTTATACTGATATTAGAGGGAAATTAATTCAGGATGATCCCTTAGGGCGAATAACATTTAGGCTTTAATATTGTTATGTCTTATTACTTCCATACTTGGCCTAGCCTTAATACTACTGAATATCAACATCAGGTACCTACCTAGTTACAAACAAACAAAATGTAACAATATGTTAATCTCACGATGCTAATTCTAGCGAAACAGCTGTCATTACATTTAAAATGTATTTTTCAATAAATAGTGGAAGTTTTATTCAACCGTTTAATCGTTTACTGTTCTTAATAATATGAACTTTCACATAGTAAGGGTTAGTACAATAAATTTCGAAGAGTTTTTATTGTTTTTGGTAATTTTGAAATTTGGTCACATAGACCAAATTTTTTGTCTACATTTTAAGTTAAAAGGTTTTCTCTAGTACATAATAATAATTAGCTGTAATTACCGTAACTGGGGTATGTCATATATATGATAAAAAATATTATATTATTTTTTTACTATTCTTTTATCTCACTGAATCTACAACGATCTTGCTTTACTTTATTCTTCATGTTTCTTCATTTGGTGAAAATAATATTTTAGCTGTCCAAAGTAAAGTGGAATCCATTGTTAATTATTCACATTGTTCATTTTTTATTTAAATATTAAAAGTAAGAAACAGTACCCATGACTTGTGCCACCGACGAAAAGCTGCTGTCCACATTTGTGCTACATTTCAACCAGTTACGACCTTACATCTTCATAATATTAAAAATATTACTGAAAGACTTAGTCAAAAATCCACAAATTGATTTTTTCCATATTTATTGTAAATATATAAATTTTTATATATTTTACACTATTTATATAATGTCATATAAATATTGTAGCCAGTGGCGTCATATGTTATTGTATCGTTAATGTAAGAATTGTGCATATTCTGTATTTGTGAGTAATTTATACATTTTTTAAAGGCATTATGTTGAACAGCCTTGGCGTAAATGATATTGTTGGTTTTTTCTTCTGAAAAATCATAAAACTTTATTGGAATGTCACAGCGAATTAATTAGTCTATAGTAATTTTATCAAGTTGATTATTGTCGTTTGAAATATTTTGGTTAGTTTTTTATAATTATACAAGATGTATAATCATTATTATTATTATTATGTGTACTATTATTAAGACGAAATATTATGGTTAGTTTTTTATAATTATACAAGATTTATAATCATTGTTATTATTATTATGTGTACTATTATTAAGACGAAATATTATGGTTAGTTTTTTAAAATTATACAAGATTTATAATCATTGTTATTATTTTTATGTGTACTATTATTAAGACTTATGAAAATAATTAAATATAGTTTCTTAACATAATAAACTTTACAGTTACTCCCCCTTCACGCATCTCTACCTTGACGAAGCAGGAGCTATAGGAAGCAACTGTGGTGAATGAATGAATCTTTGGGCAACGCCGGTAGGGTATCCTATGCTGGACAGGTCAAATAGGAGAAGCCAGACTAAAGGGGATGCACGAGGAGTAAACCTCGTTAAAAATCCCCAATCTAAGGTGTTATTCGTACCGTGCCGATGGATGGATGGCTGGTGGGTAAATCCAGTCTTCAACGGTGGCATCCAGATATCAGGCGACCACTGGATGTAAGTAGTCTTGCTCGACCATGCGGGGCTCTGGTCGAGTCGATTTCATATCCCTAGCTACTCGTGGGAACTTAATGGACACATTAAATACAGAAAAATGCAACGAGGGAGATCATTCCCTTGTCGAAGAAGTGAAAGCTCAGAAGACGGTCGAACGGACTCCTGAAACAAACATTATTGAGGAGAAACAGGAAGAACCTCATAAGTCTCCTCTGGAAAAACCGGAGGAAAAGAGAAGAAGGCTAAGTGGGTCAGGACGAAAACGGCTGCACCGACTATTGCAGCAAGGTACGCCCTATGAAATAGCTTTGAAGGAGGTACTTGAACAGAGAAATCCACAGAAGAAATTGGAAGGGGACGGAACCTCTTCTAAGAGCGTCGAGAAAAGACCTTGTTCGGAAAAAAGCTCACCTGAGACAGCGTCTTCTAAACGAGTTCGGAACGACGCAACGTCCTATGGGGCTGCAGCTAGAGTTTTTGGAGTGGCAATAATCCACGCTGATCACCCGTTGCAGATAATAGAGTCAAACAACTTGGGAAGGCTGCAGAAAGCCATCCTACAAGCCGTCGAGGATTTACCCGAAAACGGCCCTGAAGTAAAATTTTTTAGCTGTTCATCTCGGCTAGGATGGCTTCCAGGTAAAGTGTGCGGATAAAGCAAGCTCCGAATGGTTAATAGAGGTGGTAAAACGACTCAAACCATGGGAAGGAGCAAATCTGAAAGCAGTCGAGGAGAAGGACTTACCCAAAACTCAGGTCTGCGAGGCATATATACCTGATGAGGGTAGAGAGACTCCATTGTCCGGTGAAAAGATTTTTAATGTACTAAGAAAAATGAATCGCGACCTTAATACACAGAAATGGAAAGTAATAAGCAGTAAAAAACTTGGCCCAGGACATAGTTGGACTTTCTTGGTCGACGATTCGTCTATGAAGGCGTTAGAAAAATTAAACTTCAAGCCTTTTTTCGGTTTTGGCCAGATATCTATCAGGCCAAAAGACTCAAAAGGGAAACCATCCTCTGTAGCACGAAAAACAAATGAGATTAGGGACGGTGATCGACCAAGTACCTCCAAAACAATAGGCGTAACTAGAAGAACAAACCAAAAAGTTTCGGACATAAAAAGACGACCTCCTGGAGATAGGGAACAAGATAGAGCCGATAAAACCAGTCCTTCCAATGACTTCAGAAGGAAAGTTAACCCCGTATGGGTTAATCCATTTTCCACGCCAGCCTTCAAAATGCCCAGGCCGCCATCACCACCAAGAGGTGATATATGGCTAAAGAGGCCATATTGGAATTAAATCAGCAACCATGGATCACCGGAACATTCTAGGATCCATTTGTATTAAGGTACAGTATTACAATAGTGGAATGAAACTTGTATATATGTAGGTTTTATACATTTTGGATTTATTGTACTGCGACCTTTTTGTCTGTTTTATACCCTTTTCTTGCTCCTGATATTTTATGCGTCTAACTTTCTCTTCTTATCTGGTCAGTTTGAGGAAGTGACCTGGTAGTGGGTAACTACTTATACTAATTCTATTTTACAAGCACCCATATTAATTAGTCAAGGTATGTTTAGAGCACAGCAGATTATGAGTGGATGTATGAAGGTTTCATTTTCCATTTAGCACTCTTTTGTTTCAGTCTACTGGGCAGTAAAAACTTTAACTAGTAGTGTTCAATGAGAATTTCTGTCAATATGCACAATCAGACCAATTAATACTGAACTCTGGGTATAGTTTCCCAAGATTACGTTTGCTTTCTTCATACTTTAAAGGTATTGCCAATGCTGTTTTTGGGTTTAGGTGCAAGAACTGAGGTTTCGGTCTCTATTCCACATTTCTGTGTTATTAGAGAATCTAGGAAAACCACAAACACTTGTTTTATCGAGATTTTTTTTCAATATGTATTCACATCCTATGTAAAATAAGCTTAAGGCTTTGATAATGTTAATGAGACCCTTCTATTTTTGTGTTGCGTTCAATCGCACAGTTTTATAGTTTCGTCATGTAAATTAACTTTTAACTTGTAATTTAAAATGAAATTATCTGGGCCGGTATTCTCAACTCACTCATCTCACAGCGAGCGATCACAAAAGGGAGTGATTTGATTGGCAGCGATATGGCTTTTCTAGATTCTCATGTATCCCTCCGCTCGCAAATTTATGACACGAGCAACTGGTACAGGGGAGTGAATTTCACTCCCCTCGCATTCAACGACATCGATATCGCTCCAAGCGAGGACCTGAGAATACCGGCCCTGATGGACTGTCTTAATTTTCATTCTAGGGTTATCTGAGCACCTTTTCCTATTGCGTGTATGTCTGCTTGAAAAAATATTTGCTAGTTTGTCCAAACTATCTGACCTTTTAGTTTTTAGTCTATATATTCTACTTTCAGTTCTTTTAGTTGGTTTGGAATAGGTAGTGTACCATTTTATCCTGAGGCATTTCACAGTAACGACTTTTTTAGGGTAGTCTAGAAATTTGATTGTATACCTTCTTTACTCATTTTTTACCTGGTTTTTACGGTTACGTGTTGCAGGGTGAGATTCTGGATGACCTCTAGAGCACCTATCAGACAGGTCTTATTTGCCCTTGTTATTTATACATTGGCTAGTTTTGTGGTAATTAGGTATTCCCAACCCTGGCTTTATTTCTCCAAGCTACTGCATAGTATGTGATGATTGTTTCCACTATGACAGGATTTTATCATTATTAGTGCTATGATTGTTGCATTTTTGTTGATTCTAGTTCCTTTCTACTCTAGTTAAGTTTATAGTAGTATAATAGTATAATGCCTCTTTTTTTCATGGAATTTCATTTTCCCGTTCTCTAATCGCCCTTGGGTTGAGTTTTTTCAACGTTACTAAATTGGTTTTTACATGGATTGATGTTAAATACCATTATTTGAGAATATTCCCCTGGTTATTATTTGGCATGGTATGTCGAGATATTTACACAGGATCGTCAAGACGAGTAGAGTGTTTTGTCCTACTTTTTAGTAGTTCTTCTACATTCTTGTAGAATGTAGCTGTCACATTACATTGGTTTTTACAATATCTACTTCTCATTTCTTTAGTGCCTGTGTGACTAATTCATAAGACACCTTTTATGTCTAGAACAACACAGTCCACAATTACAGTATTATCTGAGGTGGGTAGAGAAAATAGGTATCATTTTTCCTTATTTTCGAAATTTTTCCAGATTTGCTTATGCTTAAGCAATAAGTTTTTGAAAAACGGTTTATAATAACCCAATGGCCTTCGATTATTACTACCTGAAAAGAGGTACAATTTTTGTTTGCTAAGCAAACCACGATTATTTTTTATTTTTTTGTTTACCCAAGAGCTTTTTTGAAATGCTTCCTTCAAACTTTTTTTCTGTAGTTATCTCTTCTACACTCTGAATTAGTGATGTAAAAAAAGTACCTACCCAATACAAAGTAACGGGTCTAATACCCAAAGTACCCATTCCTTGTTGCTCGAAATACCCGTTATGTTTGTACCCATACTCGTTCGACAAAATCAAACAGAAAACGTGTACGTAACCAACATAAACTCATAATCTCAATAATATATTGCGCATTGCATGCGACAACGTCGCAACTTAAATAAAAAATGTGGAAAAAATATTATTTTTGCATTGCAATTCTGATTTACAAAATTAGTTGAAGCGAATCTGTTTAAAATTTTGTGTTTCGTCCGATTATACTGCTGTTTTAGATTTTTTGTTTCGTTTTTTTTATGAATAAAAGGAAGTTATGTTTTTGATTTATGTTTGTTGAATGTTTATATAAAAATAAAAAAATATGAATGAAAATAAAATTTATATTAAAATATAGGTACTTTTCTAAATACCTTCCTATTTTAACAATCTGAAAAATCTACTACCGCCGAGTACGAGAACAAAGTAAATGTATGTGATAATAAAAGTACCTAATTGGTTAGAGTTTTCAAAAATTTTACATCAAAATACTTTAGTGATCTGAAATGTGAAAACTAAAAGTACCCAATATCCAAACTACCCAGTCCCAAGTAACGGGTATTGATGCTCAAAGTAACTAATGGGTACAAGTATTTAAAAGTAACGAAAGTTTACATCACTACTCTGAATGGTTGAAATAATTTATCGCACTTTTAGTTTTTTTTTTAAGTATATGTGATTGGCATATCCTGTGTCTTCTCGGTAGTCCTCGGTAGTCCCCAAAGTGTGTAGTAACAAAGTAGAACTAAAAATATAGTTCTATTGTCGATACTGGCGTAGGTAGAATTAACTTCTTCACAAAACTTGCTTAAGTTATTTCTTCTTCCTTTTCCAATTTCCGGATTATACTCAAGTGAAGAGAACAGATATTCATTTTTGGTTGTTTACAGAACATGTACTGCTACACAACATCCAAGAAAAGGAAGCAGGTGGTATGTAGACGTATGCTCTGGATACCATTAGAGTCAGCGAAATGTAGCAACCCTATGGAGGCACTGAAATAAATCAAAAATTGTAAGCTATGTTACAAATTAACACTTGGCGGCTTGAGTGAATAAAACCAGCGACGAAAGAGGTGAGTACCATGTTGATTTTAATTACATAATTAATAACAATAACGTATATTTAAACAAAATTATGAACCTACCTAAGTTGCTCAAAGTGACCTCCTCCAGCAACTGTATTAATATTGCAAACGTTTTTCAAAAGATCTATTTACATTAATAATCATTTCATTGGTAATTGATCTAAATTCGTTTTCTGTTCCTAATTTTCATATTGTCTTGTGTTGTAGAGGAAACTTTGTAAACCTGATCATTCACATAGGCCCTCCAAAAAACTCTATTGTATTTAAATCTGGAGATCGTACTGGCCACCGTACTAGATTTGCTCTCGGGAAACTGTTCATTGGGTTGTTCGTTAATGATATCATTATAGTGAACAGAAGAGCTACCGTGCAAATACCACATTCTTGCTACACATAATAATAAAAAACTCTTTTATGGTACTAACCCTTACTGTGTGAAAATCCATGTTATTCAGAACAATAAACAACTAAAAGGTTGTATTAACTTTCACTATTCATTCTATAAATTGCAATTACAGCTGTTTCGCTATAACTAGCATCGTCAATCTGCAATTTATAGAATAAATAGTGAAAGTTAATACAACCTTTTAGTTGTTTATTGTTCTGAAAAAACTCTTTGTTTTAACTTAATATATTTATGTTACAATAATGTCTTATCTATGTATAAAATGAAGACTCAATCAAAGTAAACAGTTTAATACTGGAGAATTTCCAAGATTTATTTGTTCACTCACTACTTAAAATTGTTGATTTGCTAGATGTCTTTTTATTTCAAGTTCTTCGAGGAGGGGGATACTTAGTAAAATTAAAAGTATACTTAAAGTACTTTTTCATAAGAATCTAACATACAGGACAATCCATTAAAAAAAATAAAAAAATGATGTTATCTAGTTACGTATTGCCTTGTATACAAAATTAAGCACTTTGTGTTGCCACCACGTATTGGTATAACTCCATAACTGATATATTGAACTTTGTCAAAGGTTTGGGACACCCTGTATGTACTTAAAAAAAACGGAATTATATTTAAATCATTAGCTGTACATTCAATCTTAAAAATCGAAATAACTCAATAACTGTAAAATTTAGGTATAGAGAATGCTTAACAAAAGTTAGAGTATTCTGTAAGTAGTTTTTGAATATGATATCTAATTTAAAATACCGGGAAAATAATAGGTGCGAGTTATAGGTCACCCTGTACACAGAATAATAGTATAGAATAATAATTTAGACTACTATGAAATTATTTACGCGTTGAGAAATTAACCCTCAGTTGTTGATTTTAAAAATACAGGGTGTCCGATTTCATAAAGGTTTTCATACAAAAGTGACCATATCTCTGAAAGTACCGTGTAGAACCTAGCAAAACCCTATATTGCTGAAATAGGGAAAATAAGCAAAATTGAAATTCTAAATAATATAGAGGGTGTTCCATTAAAAAAACATAACTTTGATATGCTGTGACCTTATGAAACACCCTGCATGTTATGAAATAATTTTAAAATGTAGAGCTTGACTGTACCCATAACTTTTATAAAAGCTTTTTTTCGTATTTTTTAAGACAACGGAGGTATCAAACTCCGGAGTATAATTTGATCACCCTGTATAAAAGATGCATAAGTTACCTTAGGAATGACTACCATTTTGTACAACCAATGTAGCATTTCTGATGTGAATCCTTAAGTAGTGTTATATGTACGCCTAGCAAACCAAGAAGCTTGCCTCCGCTTTATTTAATAATATGCTGTGTATGTCGATTCCAGGTTAACTTTGGCTCAATAATAGCTCAATCCGACACAAGACCCAGAAGCCTTGGCTCAACGTATATGCATGCTAAGGATACAGAAGCTTGAACGGAATAGTGCTAAAGAAATTCTTAACAGTAAGTGTGATAGGTGAAACGGTTTGGTAGATAAAATCATTTCCCTGTAACTTGTCAAACAACTCTTATTGAAATAGTACAAGAACTAAGTTTTTTCCATCAGTACGAAAAATGATTATCTACCAAACCATTGCTTCTAAAAGATATCAAGTGGCAGTATTTAAAATGTTTGTATGTATCAGTATTTTAGTTTGTTCAAATTAACTTGATACCAACATCTTGTTATTGAGAAGCAAGTTTTATCCTGGTGGCCAGCGGGTCCCCTCTGTTCCCGAGTATGGTTTGCTTTGCTTGGATTTTTATTTTTTAAACGTTTTTATGTTTAAAACGTTCCTTTAAGTACTTGATTACATTACGGAAAATAGAATTTTACCGGATAGTAGCACGTAATATATTTGGGTATTCACACTTTAGGTTTTCGAAATTTAAAGCAAATTATGAGAAGAGAAAAAATTGAAAAAAATCTATGGTATTCAGTTGGTACTTAATACTATAAATATTTGAATTTTGAGTTTTCCAATAAGCACTTAAATGACAGAATGCACGCAAATGACTGAAAGCATGTAAATGACGAAAAAGCGCTTGTTATTGACAAATATATTAGAATAAATACACAAAAAATCCATAGGGCCCTTTTTTATTTATAAACAAAAAATACATTTAACCAAAATATTAGTCTTTAAAACAAGATTAAGTTTCTGGTCTATTTCTTGGGAAGTTGGAACTTGGAATAATCTACTTGATACTGGAACTGGATGTTCTTTCAGCACACATAATATTTCATTCACACCAAGTTGTTGGCCAGTAGTAGCGATTTCCACTTCGTGTCATGAAATTAACTGTCACATTATTTTCACTGATTTGCTCAATAATGCCTAAAAGATTTATTTAATGTACAACCTAGACATTGAAAACATTTTAATATTTAATAGTAGTATCCTAATAACAAAATAAAAGACACAAAGTAAAAGTTTGTTATTAAGTAAATGCACAGCAAGTTTAAATTAATTGGGTACCATTTGTCATTATATATAGCAGCTATCCACATATTGACTTTTAAATAATTATGATCATTTGTCTCTGGTATATCTTCGAGTGACAAATTCACTTCTAAATCATTATTATGATCATTTAAACTTGTTATATCATTGGGAAACAAATTCACCTCTAAAATAAAATTGTGTGTACATTTCTCGCCAATACTGCATTCATAACAGGTTAAAGAGTTTAATATAATTTTATTATTTGTTCTGTTCCATGTGACTTGATGTATCTTTATTGTTCCTACACAACATGGGATGTTTTTTGGTAATACTTATTCACACTTTAGAAAATCCTGTTCTATAAAGCAAATATAAATATTGGGTAAATTTTCTGTACCTTTTTTTGAAAATTTGTCAAAAGTATCTATATCGGTGTTAACTTCTACTAATAGTACGAGAGCTAGCAACGTCAGGAAAACAAGAATTTTAGGTAGGCCAGTTTTTAGATATACTTTCTCTCTCACTCTCCCGGACATCATACAAGCCACCTGGCTGGCAGTAGTGGTTGCGTTCATCAATGCGCATCGTACCTGTACAGGTAAAATATCAATTTTTCAAATAATTTTAAGAAGCTTTTTTTTTCTTTATTATTTTTATTGAACTTTTAGCAACACGAATATATTATTGCCAGGCATTTTTGATGTTGTTTAAACTCTGCCAAACGCGAAATTTGAATTTAAAAAAAATTTTTTTTGGAAATATTTTAGTATGGCTAAAATTTTTATATGATATTCTTTAAGTAACTACAAACCCAAAATTAATTTGCCAAGCAGTAATTCGGTTGTTAACCTTCAGCCAGGCCGATCTAAATGTGAGCAGTGATGTGATATTATTTTGCTTGGTCTAATAATAGTTGTCGAATAAATTACAAAGGAAGGATAAAAAAATATTTCATTAATGTGTGAATAAATTAATGTGTTAATACGATATGAAAATAATAATTTATTGTAGTACAAACTTAAGAAATTGATTAGTCTCAGGTATGAAAATAAATGAAAACTCTGATGGTTGTATGAAAGTTGCAGTTAGATTTTTTAATTAATTATTGTATCACAAAAAACGGAGGCATCCTGATAATCATCATCATCTTCATCACTGCTTTCATTTTCATAGTCTTCGTTGTCACCATCGTCTTTTGAATTATCATCTTCTAATAAATTATTGTCTGTAATAGAATGAAAAATTTAATGATTTCTCGGCAAAGAATTTTATTAGTATTTAATTTTAAATTGTTACCTTTAATAATAATGTCGGCAACTAATGATGGTAACTGCTCCCCAACAAACCAGACAAAATCGTATTTATCGTCATTTATAGTCCAGCCGGAAGCTTGAGGTGATAAGGATGTTGGATGTTTCAAATAAGCATTTCTCCAAAACTTTGTTACATAACGAACTCGTTGTAAATGCTGATATAATTCAGCTTTACATGGTGGTAGGCTTGAAGGGTCAAAATTACGAAATTTTTTCTCAAAGTTATCATCTGCTTTCTTGGACCGGTAAGTGTTTGAAAACAGTTGGAAGCGAACTTCATTGACGTTCCAAGAATCCCGAGCTCCGTAAATATGACAAGTTAATTTTTCTAAGATCTTAAATGTTTCATCCAACAATTCTTCATCATCTGTTATAATATTTTGACAAGCTGTCTGATACTGTTCTGATTGCTCTAACAGTTTAAAAGGACGAAGTTTACCTTTTCGAAAAAAAGCTGGCGTGTAGTCACATCCAGTGAGAGCATGAAAGCACGGTAGAGCTTTTGATAAAGAATTTCCTAGAATTTCATATATGTGATTGATGCTTATGAATCGTTCATGATTTCCGACACCCAAATTTATCCAGAGTTTTAGTGAAGCATTTAAATGATCCATGTTACCAAGTAGTATTATTAAAATATCAGTGTCTGAGCAGCGTATTACAACTTCGGCATCTACATTTATTTGGCAAATGTGATATATTATTCGTGAATCAGCTTCTTCATGTTCTTCGCAAGACAATGAATCTTCCATAACTCTAATTACTCTATTACTTTCAACCCGGTATGAATAGCACTTTCTGAAATTCACATAAATTATTTTATTTCCAATGATAGGAGCCATTTCATCACCAGCCCAATGATCAATAAAAAAATCGACAAGGGCTTCTTTAAAATTTATATTTTTCAGTTCAGCCACAAAGTTATGTGGTCGAACTTGATTAGGCCCGATTGTAACTTGGTTCATTAATTCATCCCGACGTGTGCGCTCAAAAATCTTTGATCGATGGTGAAAAATATTGATCGAAGACAATATCGACACGATTAGATTGAAATCGTAGTATCATACTTAGAAATTTTTTCGATAAAGCATCGAAGGTTACAGGTACTTCTTTCATTAGGTGTAACATGAAGAAACCATCTAAAATAGATATATGAAAACGCGAAGGTGGCTTATCGACATTATTACCGATTTTCTTCTCAATCAATTTAACTAATTGAGATTTATCAGTTTTACAAATACTCCCATCTGCATGGCACATTGATGTTGGCACTGGTGTCAGTGGAAATGCTAAAACTTTCTCAACATCAACTTTATGAGTTAAGGATATCCCCAACATTCTCCCAAATAAGTCCCTTTGCATTCTCAACTCCACAACTTTATTTCCAAGGGTTAATTTTCTTTTTTTTGGAGCCTCAGCAAAGTTCAATATTTTATTTTTTTTATTGGCTTGTCAAATCTACTTCCATCTATAGCACATTCATTAATGAACTGCTTTCTTAAGTCGTCACCACTTTCTTCGATGTTCAGGAGGAACTCTGCTATCTCTTCAGCTACCGGCTTTCCACTAGCTATATTGTAAAGATTATCTTTGTTTAAATCTGGATTGAACGGATTACAGTTTATTTCCAAAATATCGATGAAATGGGCAAGTTGTTTCTCAAAAATTTTAATCCGGTTAGGTTGTAAGTCTGTGGTTATGTCTTGCAAGTATCTCAATCCACAAACATCGAGAACATGGGAAATCAAAGCAGCTCTAATGCTGTGGCTTTTTGCCCAGCGTTGACGTGCAGCTATCGAATTAGTAAAATGTGCGATACCGCTGAGACGTTTAGCTGCGTCAGCATTTATTGTCTGCTCCAGGGTAAGATCTATTGGTATTCTCGAAAAAGATTTATCCGTTCTTTTAATACCAAAACACCCAGCTTTGAAGTCCTCTTCAAGTCCTGGATGTGTTTCTTCAACATTCTGCAAATTGTCGTAATATTTAACACACCATCGCGCATAGTTCGGCTGATTAACACTAAAAAATAAATTTGTGACTTTAGGAATGATATGTTTGAACATTTCAAAATCACCCATGCGTATACTCCTCGATAAAATGATGTAATAATGAACTAGCTGGATGTATGTCATGTAGAACTGAGCAGTTTTACCATGATTACCTTGCCTTGTTTTATCTACGAATTTTTGATAAGAAGAGAGCAGTCGGGACAATACGTGATTCGGTAATAATTCAGCAGTCGTTGTTGATTGTGAAACTTCAAGATCTTGATATTGTACAAGATCATCAAAGATTTGTTCTTTTAAAAAATTGTGTTCAATTTGTTTAGTTTTTAAGTATTGGTCAAAATGTAATATTTGTAAGCCTACAGCCATCAACGGATGCAGACGTTTGCACCGGTTGAAATGTTTCCCATCAATAATTCCGTTTACTGAGCCTGATGCTATGATTTTACTTTCAACCATCATATGTGATAATCCGCACTCATTAATAAATACTCCAATGGCTTTAAAAAATGTCATCATCAGATGAAATGAGCCTAAATGTATGAAGAGGTTATCAAATTTTGGAGCTTCTGTTGCCTGAATTTTCAGAGCTATTTTAGCGATAGCCAAATCATATGTTACTTGAACGTATTTTTGGTCACATTCCACACCAACTTTTTGAGCTTGTATCATTGTCAACTTTACTACTGATGTCTCTGTTGGTGACAAATTGATTGGAGTAAGGTAGGATACTTTTTGTTTTGAAGTATTATCTTTAATGATTCTAGAATTAAATCCTGTCCACATTGGAGTGTTTGGCACATGAAAAAAGAGTGAAACCATATGTAACAAATCAATAGTTTGTACTAAAGACAAAGTACTCGGAATATATTGTTGCATGTTCTCAATAGGTGTTAATCTATCTAGCATTTCCAAGCGGGCAGAAATTGGAACAAGTTCAGGAACAATGGCTTCAAAGGTTCGTCTTCTTTTCGCTGGTGATGGTAACATATCAGACTGATCACTTGTAGAATCAATATCACCTTCATCTAGAGTATCATCAATATTTTGATAAATTATACCCACGGTATCATGCAAAGTTTCTTTTCCGTTAAGCGTATCAACGTACCTATCAAAGTTATCAAAAGCGACACCTGTGCATAACGATGATTTCCTAATAATGTCAGGTGGGCTAATCTGAGAGCGATGTACAGATGAATAAGTTGCTTCAGTTTCCAGCTCCTCCAATGTAGTATAGTTACAGCAATGTCCAAGACGATTAAGAATGTTAATGATTCTTCTGCTGCTTGTAAGACTTTTAATAGTCATACCGAGGGTAATATGCTTTGATGGTTTGATAGTACCATTCGTCACACAAAAAATAGTATTAGAGGCTATTGAGTTGCTAAACCGATTGCAGTTTACACCATTTCTGCGACGAATATCTTTGCCCCCAATCAATGTTTTGAAAAATCGATCTACTTTTTCAGGAATAGTACATTCACCATTAATTAAATCAGATGGCTTAATTTTCGATGGTAATTCTAATTTGTCCATTTTTAAAATGGTGTTCCGTAGGACTAATGCAACTTTCTCGATAAGCTCATTTTCTTCGAGTCTCATCAAATCATTATCTTCTAATAAATTACAATCTTTATGCATGATAACTTTTTTTTTATTTTTTGAAATAATTTTGATTGATTTTTTAAATTGTTTCAATACTTTTTCCTCAAGATAATGATTTGTCATTAAATTTACATCTGACTGAGACTGAAGCTTCAATTCATCATTGTATGTATCACAAAGAGAAGATAATAGCAAACAATTTTTACTATTGATAACTTCTTCTTCTATTAATGATACGATTTTTTTGAAAATACACTGGTGAATACTTCGATTGTCATGCCAGGGAGTCTGTGGGTTATCAGCAATAACTTTATTATAATCATTTAAATATCCCAATTCACATGAATGATGATAAAAAATCATTTCACTATTTGACTGTAACTTTTCTATTTTGTCTAGCAATTTTTGATTACTTAATTTTGTCATCCACTCTGATATTTTTTTATAAATTTTTGCATCACTTGAAGAGTGTAAAGTTTGCTGTTTACCTTTTGATTGCTTGCGATCTTTTCCACAAAAAAAACAAAGTCGTTGAAGATTCGAATTTGTTTCTACATTTACCACATTTTCAGGCTCAATAATTGTATCAGAAGTATCAATTTCTTGGCTATTAACTTCTGTTTGTGAACTTTCAGGTGTATTTTCTGGCAGGTTTTGGCTAACATCTACTGCAGTATTTAATATCGATGTCGAACTAGATGTACTGGGAAGATCTGCTGTTGATGAGAAATTTATTTCAGATAAATTTCGATATTTTGCCATTAGAGCTGTAAAACTATTGTAACAATTTCTGTGATATCCATCAATGTCATTAACTTGCTCCGGTAACTGTACACTATCATATTTAAGTTTAAAATTTACACGTATTCGTAAAACTTCTTTACACTTTTTTAATTTGTCTTCTACAAAAGTTATTATTTTTCCATTTCTGTCTTTACAGAAAACACACTTTAATTTTTCACTGGCCATTGTAAAATAATTTTGTTAAAAACATTAAAAATACCGGCAACGAATACACCAACGTGACTAAACTGACGCCATCTTGACTACAAACAGCTGCTGTCGTCTATCTCGCTTGCGCTACTAACACGTGATTGTCTGCACTCTTCCAACATCCCTAATCACTGCTCACATTTAGATCGGCCTGGCTGAAGGTTAACAACCGAATTACTGCTTTGGGTTTGTAGTTACTTAAAGAATATCATATAAAAATTTTAGCCATACTAAAATATTTCCAAAAAAAATTTTTTTTAAATTCAAATTTCGCGTTTGGCAGAGTTTAAACAACATCAAAAATGCCTGGCAATAATATATTCGTGTTGCTAAAAGTTCAATAAAAATAATAAAGAAAAAAAAAAGCTTCTTAAAATTATTTGAAATTTTTTTTTTTTTATTAGATTTACGTCGCATCAACCATTAAGGTTATTAGCGACAAAGTTAATTACATTGATGCATTACTATCTAGTGTTACAAATTTTTTAGTACATTGATTTCCGATAGATATTTAATAATATTATCACTGACACACTGATGTCCTAGTAATTCTTTTAGACTACCTGTAATGTTGTTATTGTTTCTTGCTGTGTTGTATCTAGAGCATTCTACCATTATATGTTTAACAGTAAGAGGTGTTTTACAAAATTCACATTGTGGTGGTTCTGTTGAAGTGATTACATAACTGTGTGTAAGTTTGGAATGTCCGAGTTGCAGGCGCATTATTTTGACTTGTTTGTATCTATTAGTTGAAGGATGCTGCCATGGTTTTACTGTTGGTTTCAGTTCATGTAACTTAGAAACATATTGCTGCCACTCACTTTGCCACACATTTTCAAATTTAATTTTGAGGTAGGATTTAAAATCACTTAGAACTACATCGGTCACTTCGATTGTTTCTTTCTTTGTTGCCTCTTGAGCTATACGATCTGCTTCTTCGTTTCCAGGGACTCCTGTATGCGAGGGAACCCATAGTAGTTGAACGGTGAACTTTAATTGTTGTAATTGAAAAAGTTCGTTTTTGATTTGTAACGCTATTGGATGTGTGGGATATAACTCTATTAGAGTTTTAATAGAACTCAAAGAGTCTGTGATTATGAGAGCATATTTTATAGATGTATTTTTTATGTAGATGAGGGATTGTAGGATGGCATAAAGTTCTCCTGTAAAAACACTACTTATTTGAAAAATTGATATTTTACCTGTACAGGTACGATGCGCTTTGATAAACGCAACCACTACTGCCAGCCAGGTGGCCCGTATGATGTCCGGGAGAGTGAGAGAGAAAGTATATCTAAAAACTGGCCTACCTGAAATTCTCTCTCGAAAACGTTGCCAGCTCTTAGACTATAATGGATCAGCACATTTTTTAACTGCAGCTCAAATGTCCTGCTTCAGAGTAATTCCATATTTGTTTGAAGTTGGGGAACAATATTGGCAAGTAAGTTTGAATATAATAAAACATTTTTTTGTTTCGGTATTGTGTACTAGGGCTATCGGAAAGGAAGTGTAAACTATCTATATTATCATCATCATGTCTAGTTTGGTAATGTTCAATAACAGGACAAATGTGTGCTAAAACTGCTACAGCATCATGTCGAAGACATGCAGAGACCGTACAAAAACCTTCCTTTTGCTCCATATAATACAGAACACCTGTATGTAAAGGTATTTGTTCCCTAGATTCTCCAAAATGTACTGATTGAGGTTCACATTCATATTTGCACAAATAATTTTCAGAATATTTCATGTGAAAGAACAGTTCATTTTTCTTCAATATCCTTTTTAGCTTTTTCTCTCATGATGAAACAATATTTAGCGTATGGTAGAAAAATGTAGGG
Source organism: Ophraella communa (assembly GCA_035357415.1). Lineage (NCBI taxonomy): Eukaryota > Metazoa > Arthropoda > Insecta > Coleoptera > Chrysomelidae > Ophraella > Ophraella communa. Next base: position 30,481,893 of record CM068979.1, read on the forward strand.
TGATACTCTTGGTTTATTTTACACACTATTTCATATGATGTGACTTCTAATGTTTCTTTTACAGTGGTCTGTACTGTTATTTCTTTTTTGGTTTTAGCACCAATTCTCTTTTCCTTTCTGGTTTTCCAGTTTTGGCACCATTACCATAGTTCCTTAGTTTTATCTGTTAAAAAACACATTAGTTTTTGTGTATTACATTTCCTACATTCTCCTTTAAGGCATTGTGTAGAATCTGTACTGCAGCATGTTTGACTAAGAACCTCATATCAATTTTTCTGTGGAATAATTTTGTATCTGTTCTGGGTTCATAATTTTCATACGTAATGCATAGACAGGTATCTCAAGCTGACACTTTGGGAAAAACAACCCAAAAAGGTCTCAATTTACAACATAATGCGTAAGACACGTTTCTATTGTTTTTCTTTTTGAAAGTATTATGTAACATCTTTAAAGAATTATTTAGGTATCTTTTTTGCTTCTTTACTCCTAAACGTGTTACGGTATCATTTTTTTCCAGGGCAAACTTTTGAATTGTCATCATCTAAAAGAAAATTTTTTATTTGTGTTTTAAGTTTTCTAAACTCCGCTTTCTTTTTCCTATTAAAACACAATATTTGAATTATTTATTAAAGACAACTGTCAATTTGATCATTGCGTAGGTGCAATTGATGGCAAGCATGTATCTATAAAAGTACCTCCTAATGCTAGTTCCATTTTTTTAATTACAAAAAAAAAACATTTTTAATTGTTTTATTAGCTGTTGTTGTTCAAACCGGAAATTCGTATACATAGATGTAGAATGGGGAGATTTAGTGACAGTGGAATCTTAAAAGATAGTATATTTGGAATCAAACTAAAAAATAAACAATTTAATTTACCACCTGAAGAATTCCTCCATCCTGGAGGAATTGAAATGGCTTACGTTTTTGTTGGGGACGAAGCATTTCCTTCGATGACTAATTTAATGCTTCAAAATTATTTAATCAAATACAATTATTACAGCATGAATGATAATGAAATTAAAGAATTAGATAATAGTTAACTAATGCCATTTGCTCATTCTGGTTGTAGGTCCTCAAATGATTGTTTTTTTTTATAAGAGAAGAATTCTGTAGATATTTTAATATTGGGATTGTTCCTTGGCAAAAAACGCGACTATTGAAATAATTGGATAATTATTATAACTAATTTAGACTAATAGAAAATATTAAACTTTTTTTGTTATTAAAAACATAACTGTTTATAAATAAACTATACTATAACCTTTCTCCATGCTGCTTCCTTTATTTCATTATTTTTGTAGTCTTCTTCATCCATTTTACATAAACATGCATTTTCCCTTACACTTTCTATAAACCGTTCCATTTCAGAGACAATAGGTTAAGTCAAACGTGTTTGAATTGCATTTTGGTTTAGACGGTTTGGCGGGGGTTTTGGACGTAAGGTGGGAAATGGGATATATGTACTCTAAAATATCACTCGAAAAGCATATCTCTGCAGATACTTAATATATCGCCTTAATGCGTGGTGTTACATTTGATTGATTGATTTCTACTTAATTCTCTGCTTCGCTCTCCTCATCTTCACTGTGCTCAAGTGGGCCGACGTCTTCTTCAACATTGTTGCTTCTGATGTTTCTAAAGAACGCATGATGTACAGGAGGGATGGACTTTAATAAGAATAGCATGTCTCTCTTCTTTAGAATAGGCATTATCCTGAGCGCATCATACAACTTGTCGTGATTGATGAGAGCAAGGCTCCGAGGACGACCTTCTTTTGTAGGTTTCAATTCTATTTCATCAAATGACAGTTCTTCGTTCAAAGTGTACTTGTATTGGATGGAGTACTCTTTTTCTTTGCTGAAACGTAGCCATTGCATTCTAAGCCAGTTGACTTTATCTCCATTTATATTTCTTTTTCGTTTTTTACTGCTTTAGCCAACTTGTCAATACTCAGAAAGTCATCACCCCCCATTCTTACTAACAAAAACTTATTTGTTTTTCTTGCAGCTTGATCAATATTCACCATGAACTTAAGATCAATGGTATCAATGACATTCATATCTTGAGTTAATTTCACTAAATTCAAAGCAACATTGATGTTGCGGTTCTGTCTGCCACAAGTATCACTGTAAATAATAACATGTTTACAGGGGTTGTTTCAAATGCTTAGTAAGGCATGCAGATATCTCCTGAGATTCCCTACTTGCCGGTGTCTCTTCCCAGACATACATAAATCCTAGGTTTGCCCCATATCGTGTATTCCTAGGTTGTAGCAATCAAATTCCTACGGTAGTAGGCTTCTGACACAGTTAATCTTGGGAACGGAAGCGCTTTCTTTAAGTCCATAGTCAGTGTACAAATATTTTCATTTTCTTTGGCTAGTGTGCTGTCAGCTTTTAGGCTATCACGTGCTTTTCAGCTTTAGCCAAATGAAGAACATGATCTCTTTTTAACACAGCCTTTGTTTCTGGATTTTGCTCCACGTCAATCTTTTGTTTGAGGCACATGGAGTTGCAAGTTAAACTCATTATTGAACACATGTCTGTAATAATATTCCTTAACAGGGTCAATTTCTTTTTATTGGCACCACTCTGTATAAAGCATATACATATTTGAAAGGTTTAACTCTGGGCTTAACTCTGGGCTTAACTCTGGGCTTCTAGTGTAGTGGCTTTGGAAATTTGGGAACCGATTAATGTGGTATTTTACCGATTCAATTTGCTCTGGCCTGATCTTTTTGGGCAGCGACATGTTTTCATCTTAAATCGTCTCCAGGGATACGTCCAGCTCTTACTTTACTGCGGGCTCTCGTTAATTTTCCATCCATCATTACAAAGGTCGCCAAGACGAACTTTTTGCAAACACGCACTGTGCTACTTCCATTCTGAATGTGATACAAGTTTGTACTTTTTCTTTCGCCTTTAGCTCCAGAGCGTGAGCGTATACATTGTATTGGAGCCTGATGTCCTAGTACACATTCTGTTTACTAAAATCTGCAATGTTATGGAAATTTTCAAACTGCAAACCTATTTCATTTTCTGTGACTAATGCAAAGCACCGTTTGGGACAGCCACAATCAGTATATGTAAAAACCTTACGTGATACAATATTGCCTTTAACCTTGACATAAGATTCTCCAGAGTTTCGAAGTCCAACATTACATTTACGACACTGGGATGTATGGTTACCAGCACATCGTCTTCTCTTGTTGTTGGGAACATACTCAATAATATGATTACTACGATCGTATCTAATATTGGGGGCGACTCTGGTGTCCGATGAGTACGACAATGGACGTCCTGCTGCTTTTGACAAATTTTGATATTTCTGTAAGTAAACTTGAGCTATTTCTCGTCTGAAATTTAATTGCGATACATCCAGATGATGCGACCTGTATATAATCCAAGAATTTTGAACACAGGTATCAATCAGCCAGGTAAATATTAGCCACCACCACTTCTTACCACTAATTCCAATTCGGTACACATTGACATTGGCATCCATTTGATCAGTGCCTCTCATAAATTCGTTGTATTTTTCAATGCAGTTTGGTCTAGGAACCGAATTTTTTTCTCAGCAGAGGAATAACGAGAGGCATTAGACAATGGATGAACGGCGTGTAAAGTAGATGCAACAGTTACTACAGAATTATCCATCCAGCGAACAGCAATGACTTTTTTATCTAGAGTCAATGCCTAGTCATGTGTTCCCCTGCTAGTTGTTTTTTAATCTCTTTTACAGAATGGATAGGACAATTTCTTGGCAGTCTATTTTCCCTGACTGTTCCGGTGCCTTCATAACCAATTTGCTTCAAGTGATAAAGAAAATGTATAGATGTGAATAGGTTATCAAAGTAGAAATGTTACGGCAAGGACTTAATTTCCGGTGGCAATTCATCCATAAGCTGTAGGAGCAGTGATCCGCATTTGAGTTTGGTATATTTCCTTGGTATATTTCAAAGTTTATAAGATAGCCATTTTTTGAATTCATACTCCAAACTTTATAACCAAAACTGATTGGTTTTCCCCGAATGTACTGTTTGCATCCGTGTTTCCCTAAATATTCAATCATGCTTTCATCATAAACTATCTCCTGTTGCGGAGCATAATTCGCATGGAAACTTTTTTATTTTTGTTATTAGTGGCCTTAGCTTGGTCATTTTATCTGTAGGTTCAAGACTAGTGTTGTCTGCAAAATGAATAAAGCGCATAATTTGTATAAACTGTCACGACGCATGGCTTTACCATATTACGTAAATCTTCTCCAGAGTCCCAATAACTTTTTTAGGACCGTTTGGAGTCCTATCCGGAGACAATAAGAATTCCTAGGACGCATTTAATTTCCTCTGTGGTTATATTTGGTCTCGGACAATTTAGCCCTCTACTGCATGAATTATTATGGGCATGAAATAAAAAATCAAAATGTTTACAAAACGGTTTATTTGAACAAAAATAACATCTTAAACAAAAAAAAAATTGTTTTTTATCACAAAAAAAAACAAAAAAAGTTATTTTTCAAAACCATATATGGTTTCGTATGCAGAAGCGCTTATGTAAAATAAAAACGTATTGGACATAAATGGTTTCGTATGCAAAGACACTTAAAAATATTAACAAAATAAAAATTGAAAAGATAGAAAAAATACACAAGAAAGTTCATCAAAATAAAAATTAGTCGTGAAACTGTGACATACAATTTCTTTTCTCATTGTAGCATAAAAATACTTTACATTTTCTACATTTTGTATATGTTTTTTTTGAACACACCTGACATATCTGACGGTTTTTTTGCCATTCTGGCATGTGCCCAACATTATCAACTCGAACTGAGTGTAGAGGCAGATCTTGGTGTCTTGCAGGAGTTTTTCTTCTCTTTTCTAGGACAGTCGTCGGTGAGTTTGACGGAACAAGTGGACTACCTTGTCTACTTGATGTCGGGGTTCCAGTTTGGTTTTGACTTTGATTAGTTGGACGACCTCTCTTTCGCGATAAAGACTTTCCAGCTTTACATAAATGTTCTGCTATTGCCTGTTTAAAATCAAATAGAGGCATATAATATTCATTATCAGGCTTCCTACGCCAAAGTAGCCAAGCGTTGACAACACACATATCTACCATGTGAAAAAATATCCTCTTGTACCACTTTTTTGATCTCAAGTGGATCCTATAGAGACCAAGCATAGAATCCAATAGATGGACACCCCCCATGTGCTCATTATATAGTTCTGTGGTGCGTAAGCAAATGGGGTTAAGTCAAATAGTGCGATTTTACAGGGCGAACAAAAAACTCCTTTTCAGTGTTTTTTACATACTACACAAATCGTGTTTTACAAAAAAGTACTCTTAGATAATTTACTTTGTTGTAATGCGCAAGTATGTGTACGTTTTTCCACATAAACATGGTTAAATCCACTATTTAAAAAACTTATCTTTTTTTCCCAAAGCAATTGTTAAATGATGTAACAGGCAAAAAGACTTATGTGTACTTATCCCCTTTTTCTCTCTCAAGATCTGAAGACATGTTACAACTTTGAAGTAACGGAAACGGTTTATGTTTACTTATACTTACGTCTTTCAGGAGTACTTTTTGGAAAAATGCAGCTGTAGGTAGTTTTAATAATATATTTTTAATAAAATAACTTCATTTATTTTATTCAACATAACATAAAAAATCTGTATAAATTAAATTGGACAAAATCTTTTTAGCTGAACTTTAGCTTCAAATTCTTCAAATTCTTCAAATTCTTCAAAATTCTTCATCGGTAAGTCTGTCTAGGTCCGGATCATTATCTGCCATTTCTTCTACTGTATCCAGTTGTTGGTAAAATTCTCTAGCGTCTTGGTCAATTTGCGGCAACATGCTAAGTAAGTTTTGTTTCTTCAGAGCACTTATAGGTACTGGTTTGTCATAGGCCGGCGGAATATTATTGGGAATATCTCTATTTTTTTTCAAAAAACTCATTTCCCGGAAGATTACGTCTTCATCTAGACTATTTTTGTAATACACCTGTCCAAATTGCTTCTCAAATTTCAACCATTTGATTTCTCGAAAATTGAATGGGTTTTTATTGACATCGTTTTTTTTTCTGTAGTGGTCCATTCCTGCCCATCAATGAACTGAAGTTAAGAAATTGTGTTTGGTCCATGACTTCGACTTGAAATTTATTCTTTTTTCCAGAAATTCTGACCAAATTATACCAATCTCTTGGGTGATGAATGGTAAAAGGGCTGGTTTTGGACTTTTTCTCTATTGCCGCATGTCACATTCTAAATGCGTGTGTCCTGGAACTAGGAACTTGTGTTCAATAGTTTTCAGCGTAGGGTGCTGCTGAAGCGCAAAAGTCAACATTGAAATCACTATAGTATTTTTATTTTGACCTCCACACGTGTCAGAATACATTACTAGGTGTTCTGTTTCGCTGGGCAACGTTGCTATGTACTTGAATAGGCAAGAAGATATTTCGTTAGCCCCTCGCTTTGCCACAGCCTCGTGCCACATGCAGTGGGTGGATCTCCCAGTTTGGCAGTCGTGTATAGTTAAATTATAAACACTCAGCTGTCTTTTATAGAAAATGTCCCCGCTTGTCAGCAAAGGGGTTTGCAATACTTGCTGCAAATCAAAACAAATCACTTTAGTGTGGATGTCCGTTTTACACCGTTCCTTGTCCTTTCGCTTTTCGTCGTAGGCTTTATCAGCTGCTGTTTGGTGGAGGATCAGTTTGTTGTTAATTATTTCCCTCTCTTCGTTGTTTTTAGAATACTTAATAGTCATGTTTAATGTATCACAAGTTGTGCAGGTATCTAACGCAGGTTTTTTGAATTTAAGATCAAGCTTTTTAAATTCCTGAGAATATATCTTTCGAGATTTTGTTTGAGCCCGATTGTTGACAAATTTAACGTAGAGGTCGTACATGATAGACAAATTCAAATCACAACCCAAATATTTCTTTTTTGTTTGTTTCCTAGAATAATGTGACTCATAAGCTGGAAATGATTTGATATGGTTCCTAATATCTTCTAAATCAGCTTCTGAGGATTTATTGGCAGGGATATGACGTCCTCTTTTGTCGTCACAAGTGATTCCCGCTGGCGATTGAAGTTTGTTTTTTATGGCGCATTCAATAAATTTCGGTGTTTCGTCGAGAGTCTTTAGGAAGCAATTTTTGCAAACGACTATGCATTCTTTGTTATCAAAAAATGTATACACATATGTAAATTGCCTGTGTTTACGTTTTTCGCCTTTAGTTTTTCGTTCTACTGCTTTTTCCTTCACTTCTATATGTCTTGCTACATACCTTACTCGTTTGTCATGATCAAGCAAGTTCCAATATTCTTCAAAAATGTCTCGTCTTAATTCTTCACCAAGTTTCTCTCTGCATTTGTTTCTGCATGCTATCAAAGGTTGAAGCTCTCTTTTTGGTTTCATTTTCCCAGTTTTTGAGACATATGCTTCTCCTTTGTTTTTTAAAATCTTTCGCTTCTTCCTAGGAGCTACTTCATCCTCATTAGCTCTTTCGTCAGTTGGAATGTAACTGGGATCAACAGATTCCTCATATTCAACTTCATCTAAGCCTTTTTCATCAGAGATGGGATTACTGCCAACCAAGTCATTGAGTGCTATGTCAACCAGCTCCAATTCAACATTTTCAACGGGCACCATCATAAAACAATCAATTTGTTCCTGTTCTAAAAGTTCCATACTGTTATGAAAACTATCATTTTTTGGAACATTTTCTTTTGCAACAGTAGTAGTTGATGTTGTCTCCGAGGATTCGATATTTTTTCTTTCGGTGAGAAGTAAGCCTTCATTATTTACTGAACTGTCTGAAGTTATTAAAAAAACCACATTAATAATTATTTTCAAATTGTTTGATTAAATTACCTTTATCTAATGAGATTTCCAAAATACCACTGTTATTAACATCAGGGCTGACATCAGTGTTATTTTCTATAGATTGCAAAGGAGATCTATCCTCGTGGTCACGATTATGATTCGCTATAAAAAAATAAAACTGTTCAAGAAAGTTATCATTAGAAAAAAAACCTTAAATTTATACTTACTCATTTTTGGAACATTACCACATGCTCTAAGCATATTGAAACTCCTACTGTTTACACGTATTACACTATTATTATTATTAATAAACGACATTTTCAATCAACTCACGACACTGTAAGCTTGCCCGCCTAAAATATTAACCTAAATTAGGTATTAGAAGATGCGGATAGGTCGACTTATACATTTCCATGAGAGGTTATGTGATTAAAAGCAGAATAAGCAAAACGGGATAAGTCGACATACCCTTCTTTGCCCCGTATGCAAAGGGGATAATTCAGATTTGTTAGAGTATAAGTATACATGACACCTTTTCCTGGAACTTCAATCCGTAAAATTTAATTATCTTAGGGCGTATAGGAGTATAAGTAGACATAACCTTTAAAAAATGTAGAATTTACGAGTTTCCTAATTATCGTTGAGTTATTCCGTTTTGCCAGTACATGAATAATAATTTTTTCTATTTAGTTTAATAAAAAACTCGATTTTGGGTTAAGTCGACTTATCCCCTTTTGCTTACTTACCACAGAATTGCTTTAGGGCAAGGTATATCTTTATATTCCTTTTCCTTTCTACAAAACCTGCGTTTAGTAGTCGTTGGTTCACTACCAACGTAAGTAGAAAGCATGTTTACTGGTTTATTATCAAACCACGTTATAACGCCCATCTTGACGTTCTCGATTGTGGCAACTTTCTCAACCATAAATCCACGACCTTTTTTTTGAGCTCTTGTATCGTTGGCATTTCTGAGTTTGGAACACGGTTCAGTCTAACGGTACCTAAAGGTAAGAGACCATTCTTTGTGAGATATATTTGTAATTGGGGACTGTTGAACCAGTTGTCAAAGAATATTTTATGATTCGCATGTTTTGGCACAGTTGCGGTTAAGCGAGTTACAACATTACTGCTAACCCCTAAGTCAGGTGCTCCTTCTGGGAAATAATTACTCTGTTCTCCTGCAAAAAGGTCGAAGTCGTAACTAAATCCTGATGCTCCACTGAGGACCTGGTTTTTATATCCCCATTTATGGGGTTTTGCAGGGTTATACTGCTTTAGATTGTGACGACACTTTGTGGGTATTATTTGTTCGTCTACCGCCAAATACTCTTCCTTTGGAACCAATAAAAGTCGCTCTCCAATTCCTTCAAGAAGGGGTCGCACTTTGAATAATTTATCAAAACCCCATTTCGTTTTTTTTTAATATTAGCTGGCTTATTTATATTATCTTGAAGAGCCTTTATATTTTATTGTTCAACTATCATGGAAATCAAACTATCGGGAAACAAAAATAGAAAAAAATCCGCAGGAGAATCCAACTCTTCAATGGACGTAGGAAGTTCTGTAAGGCCTGTAAATTGGTATGTGTTTTTATCAAATGGATCCAAATGACCCAATGTCCAATTTATTTTTGGCTTTTTAGCTTTATTTGCCTTCTGATTCTTTGATTTAGGAGGAGGAACATCATCCGTCCCCAGGTAGCAGGATGACGTATATAACACGTAAATTATTGGTTATTAACGACGTAAATTGACGTTATGTATTACGTTAAGACAACGTATTAGAGACGTGCGTAAGTCACAGACCAATGACGTCATTTCTTGGCGTAAAAGAAACGTCATTTCTTGACGTAAAAGAAACGTCTTTTCTTGACGTAAATGAAACGTCATTTCTTGACGTAAGACAAACGACTTTTTTCGACGTTAAAGAGACGTCTTTTTTCGACGTTAAAGAGACGTCTTTTCTCGACGTTAAAAAGATGTCTTTTCCTACGCCAAAATGAATTTCATGACGTTAATAAAATGTTTTGAAATGGCAATTTATAGTTATCACAGACATTAATTTTTGTATTAAATAGTTTTTAGAATTGAAAAGGAAATCCATCTCTCAAATGTGGATGATGTAGATAATCGTAGTAATAAAACTCAAAGTCTATCCACAACGTTTAATAGTAAGGTTCACAACTTAATGCGCAACATGTTTCGGTCTTCAGACCATCATCAGGCTATAAAGAAAACAATAGTATCAGGAAAGTCAAACATAGTAATAAAATGAGCGAGTGGTGTCTGTTATCAGATTACATTACATTACATTACCTCAAATATTAAAGTCAAACTATTTCAAATCTGACAAATAATTACAAAAAGAAATAAACTACAAGTTTAAAGCAAAAGTTAAATACATGGTTTTGTAATAAGTTAAACTATGGCAAAACAGCAAGATAATTATGTTATACAACCAATCTAAACTCACCTGTATGTGCAGAATGTAGGCATTGCAAATAATTCAAAATTTAAAACTTAAACATCCATGAAAAAATGAAGAATAATGGATGAATAAGAGAGTTATTATATAAAAAGAAGAGGAAAAAGGAAATTCATAAGTTATAAAATATAGAATGATGGGTGTGTTGATTGAATTAAAGTGGATAGAAAAGTGGGACAATATTCATACTAAGAATGTTGTATCCCAAAAGGAAATGCAAATAACAAGTGTTACATTAATAAGAGAAACAAGAAGGAAAAACTTATATGAAGAGAAAAAATGGAGTGATTGTAAAAACAATCAAAAAAAGGAGAGATCCATGGTAGAGGTTCAATCTCCTTTTGATTAAGAAGACAGGTCGATCCTAAACTGTGAGTGAAGGTTCTTGTTAGTCCTCTCAATCTCAGCAGTAATGCTAAGAGAAACAAGAAGAAAAAACTTATATGAAGAGAAAAAATGGAGTGATTGTAAAAACAATCAAAAAAAGGAGAGATCCCTGGTAGAGGTTCAATCTCATTTTGATTAAGAAGACAGATCAATCCTAAATTGTGAGTGAAGGTTCTTGTTAGTCCTCTCAATCTCAGCAATAATGCTATGTAAATTAGGATAAATAACATCAAGTACATTTCAAAAAAGCCGAACTGGAAAAGTTGTACCAGCACCAACGCACTTGAAGAACTGTATAAGTATGAAGGGCAATTACAATTATTAATTGGGAAAGATACTAACTTATTACCAATCGTAGGAAGTATTATCATTTTTGTTTCAATTTGATCTAGAGACCAATGTCCTAGATTTTCGGATATGTTTTCAATGCAATAAATGTTTAATGATTGGGATACAAATAAAGAGATTTATAAACACGGAATTGTTTTCCAATTAAATGTATTTTTTTGTTTAGTCCTAGTACTACATTTTCAATTCTGACAACTTTCCTATCTTTTGAAAGTAAGAGTTTGCAGCTGAGAAATCGAAAGTAGAAAATCTTGTATTTTTATGAAACAGTTTTTATATTGCTTACATATGTTGAGATTATAAATTAGAGGTCCTTCTTTATGTTCTACAAAACACTGAACAGCTTGGCTATTAGTAATAATATTGTCAGGATTTAAAAAGGAAAGTTCGTGAAGTCTTTTTAAGATTTGTTGTAGAGGCTGTTTTGGAGATCTGACCAATTTTATGACATTACTAAAATAATTTTCAAAGGGAAAGCCCGAAAATAAATCTAATGGACCATATTTTTCTACATCATCAGGTAAATGAATTAAGGTGTGCACATTATATATTAAAAATTGTTTTCCATATATATAACTTTACTATGTTCTACAAAAGTACTGCGAACAAAATCTAATCCAAAACTTGAAATAAAATTTCTTAGATAAAAGAATAAATACTGCTGTGTGTAGCAAAAGAGTATGTTCATAAACAGCTATATCTATTTTTTTCTTTAAAACAAGATGGGCCAGATAAACTATAAAAGTTCTAAGCTCTGTGGCCTTCCAACGAGGTAATTCACTTAAAACTTGTGGGTTTCTATTAAAATCAAATGGTATAAATTGTTTAATAGAAAGTAGATGATCGGATATAGATTTAACAGTATTTCCTATTAGACGCACTTTTAAACCAGTATTATGATTAATTCCTGTCCAAATACATAAAATTTTTCTAACACCTAAGCATATACTATGCATGTAATCGATTGGAAATGTATCAATCATGTCAATATTTAGTTTTAGTAAAGGTGAGATATCTAAATGATGATCTTCATCTTGCTGAATGATAAAAGATTCATTAGTTCTTTTTGTTTCATTTAAATTTGGATAAATTACCCTATTATTATAGTATTCACCATATACAGTACATTTGTCATAGGCAGCATATCCACCATTACTTTTAACGCATTTTATGAATGCCTATGAATCCAGTTGTCCTCTCCAAAGGACTAGGAAAGCAAAAGATGCGATATGGTGGAACAGTCATCTGTCAAACTTAAGATCCGAAACGCGACAGCTCTTCAATAGAGCCAAACGTAACGGAGATTGGCAGAGCTACACCGAGAAACTTACAACCTATAATAAGGAGATTAGAAAAGCTAAAAGAAACAGCTTCAGAAAATTCTGCGAAGAAATAGATGCTACACCCTCTGCAGCAAGACTACACAAAGTCTTGGCAAAAGGGAAAGTAGACACTGTAATGGCATTACGAAAGCCAGATGGAAGCTTCACATAAAGCGAAAAAGAAAGAGCTCTGCTCCTGTTAGAAACTCACTTTCCCGGAGGAATAGTCCCTTCCGGAAAAATAAATGAGAAAGTTAAAAGACCTATCAGGGAAGACACTGCAATGGCAAAGCACATATCGTCGCTGCGCCTGACAAGTTCCAGTTGTGTTTTTTATAAGGTTTTGGGAAACAACAAAAAACGTATTATTAAATGAATAAAAGGAAATCATACAAAATTATGAATACAAAATTAAAGATGTTTATTGAAGACATATTAGAAATGTATAAAAGGTTATAAATATGTAATATTTATGCAGCTAGAATTTTTTATTGCTGAAAAGTGCACATAACTGGTTTGACACTGTCTAAAAAAATAATGTATGTGCATTATTACACATAAAGGATTTGGCAATGTAACATTTTTTCTTATTTTATGAATTATAATTATGTGATCTTTTGGTTTTCGTAGTAACAAGTTAACATAACAGAACAGAATTATTAGGAACTAGACTTGTACAACAAAACAATCAGTCATCCTTAAACTACCAGTCATAAATTATAAAAAATAATGAGATCTTATAATTACATTATGGCCTCTTTTATCACTTAATTTTTAGTTATCTATAGTTTTAACATTATTGTTTTTCCAACATTCTATGTTATATCACATAGTTTAATTTTAAACCTACAAAAAATTGCTTAGAAAAATCTCTTTAGAAAAACAAAATAAAAATCTTCTCTTAAAATTCTAAAATAAAATTGAGTACAAAACAGTCTATACATAATAAAGAAACACTAGACTTGTACAACAAAAGAATCAGTCATCCACCTCCAGTCATAATATTAAAAATAATGAGATCTTATAATTACATAATATGGCCCATTTATCAATTAATTTTTAGTTATAGTTTTAACATTCTGCCTTTCCAACATACTATGTTGTATCACCTAATTTAATACCTAAAAAAAATCTTTTAGTAAACTCTTTAGGAAAACAAATAAAAATCTTCTATAAAAAATCTAAAATAAAAATGGCATACAAAACAGATGTAAGTAACATCTTAAAATAATTACAGCATCTTAGATTAATTATAATTAAGATTATCATAAAAAGTATGATAGTCGCGATGCATAAAGGGTTTTAACGATTGGAGACTATCGTATTTCGTTTTATCAATCTTTCGGGGTTCGTCGTAAAGTTGAGAAATTGTCCTTTGGTTGAAGGCACGAACTCGCTGAGGTAGTATTTGCCATTCGTCAGGGTGGCGTAGCTTATAGAAGATACTACCATCTTTATAAAGAAGGGCTCGTATATCATTTACAGTCGGATCTCCTGCTTTTTTACCTGGACGAATAGAATCAAGGCAAACATCGTCTTCATAGTTATTAAAGAACGTATAATCAACATGATGAACATGATATGGCTGTTTAGGACGTGCTTCTCGCATACGACTGATGTAATCACTTGGTGTATAGATTGGAGGGCGAAACTTTTTCTCCAAAGTTGAGTGGACACTGTCCACTTGCATCATTGTGTGTCCTTTTTCTAAAATTATCTGTTCGATCTCCAAACCAATCTCCTTAGATAACTTTAGTAAGGCTGATGACAGAACCTTGTTTCTGTTCTGGTAAGAACACCCATCTGAGATGATTATCACTTTCTTGTAGTTCAACTGAGATTTAATGAAGTGTATTAAGCAACTTGTAAACTCATTCGCAGTAACACCTCCGTCTCCCTCGTGCCAAACATACAGGTGAACATCTTTGTTATTATTAATGTAAATGGACTGATTATGAACCTGAAGTTTTTGTTTATAATACTGAACTGATACCAAAATTTTAGGACAGAGGAGTACAGATTGGACGTCAACCGTCAGGACTAGTACTTCGGATGAGCTAATAGTGCTAGCATCTATATGAGCTTTATAGGCTTCGTTTTTCTTTTGAATGTGCAATGCATATTGCTCTTCAGAAATGTTTCCTTCTTTTTTAGCAGTGCATACATCACACTGGTCCTTTCTGGGCTTAAAAATAGAAACCTTTTCCTCTACTAAAATCTCGTTAAATATTTTACGTCCAATACTTGGTTTATGATTATCTTTGCACCACTCTGTATAAACTCTGAACATGTGCGACTTTGATTCAAAGGTATCTTCAATGTAGACTCGGTTACTGCTAGAGCGACAATAGTGACTTGGCACTTTGTTGAGTAAATTCAACCATTCCCTGACAGTAGTCGATCTAATACCTTTAGGATCAGGTTTGTTTATAATTTTTGATTGTCGTTTTTCATGTTTGGATCTCAAGTCTTTTTCTCTCTCAACACTATCCTGCAACTTCTTAATCCATTCTGTTAGCGTATCGCTATTTATATTCAAAGTGCTGACAAAAAAGCTTTTGCACACCTTCACAGAAACATTGTGATCATCAGGTATATAATAATCATAGGCTAATTGTCTACGCGACGTATCTTCTGGGTCATTCAGAGTTTTACGTCTCCTTAATACCGGACGCAGCCGAACAAGATTTTTTAAATAAGCTTTTTTAGCATCCCATGTAGTAAGGCTCCAAAAGTAATTAAATACTGCTTTTCGTTTTTGTTCAGAAATCAATCCGCATAAAAAGCTTCTCTCTGATTTGGAAACACAAGAATGCGTACATGGTTTTTCTTTGAGACATTTTCTAGGTTTCGGTACTAATTCATATCTTGCTTTCTCTTCAGTTTCATCCCATTTTCTTTTTCTGCCTGAGTATTTTTCGCCACGTACTCTCTTAAGCCTATTAGTTTCTCTTTGTTTTATAAGTATCTCGTTATCACTGCTCGAAAATTCGGATTCAGATGGCATACTTTCGTTATCTTCGTTTGTGCAAACAGCGTTACTGTTGAGTTCTAGTATTCCTGTCTTTTCATTAAGGTAGCAGTCATCAGTATTAATGTCAGAAAACTCAAAATCTTCTCTTATCTTTCCTGTGACTTCATCAAGAATTATATGTTTATTCTTTTGTATGTTAAGGGAAGTTTCGTTGTTTTGGATATCTTCAGGAATACTAGAATTTATTTCTTTTTCTCCAATGAAAGGGTCAAGATGGGTTTGATACGTAACATCCTTTAATTCTTCAAACAGAGGAATGTCTATATTTTCAGAGTCAGATGCAATATTATCAGATCTTGTAATCGTATTGGAAATACTTTGGTTCATGTCTGAAGATTCCTTGTGTTGTTGTGTTGGATCATAACTACTAGACATAAAAATATCTGAGGACATCATATCTAAATCTTCATCTTGTTTACTGTTGCGAATTTCTGTAGCCAAACTCACCAAAAGCTGTGCTCGTGTCGATGGTTTGCGTGAATTGTTGAAAGCCATCTCGCCTAAACAAACAAAAAATTAAGACATATAATAAGGTAATTTTGTAGGTCCCTGTAATTCATATTACACCTATCATCAGCTTATACAAGTCTCCACACACAATCATTGAATTCCTTTACAGGCGTGTGCAGGTTTCCTCTCGATATTTTCCTTCACCTATCCTGCCATACACACACGTAAGTATTTGTATGATATACACATAAATACACAGACATAAATACAAACACATACATATTACACCTAACAAACATACCTACATAAATAACCACATTTTTTGTAACCTACACATTCCTTAACTTTCACGTACTTTTGCAAGGCAAAAAGCATTTTTTTTACTATTGTATAAAATTGAACTTGTGAGAAAACATTTTATTATAATATAATGCTCAATACATAATTAATTAGGTGCCAAAGGATTATGTAGGTATCGTATTTTGTACATAAGATTATTATAAGAAAGCGACCTACAATTTTTAGGTTAGAATATTATTTATTAAAATTAGCGATCAATTTATCAAAAATCTAAGAAGATCATATAAAAATAAGTACTAGAAACATAATAAAATATGTACTTACCAATTTTAAAGTGTTTTAGACTCCAAAAAACTATTGTTTTCACCACAACACTCACATCTTAACGCAGTTGGCGGGAGAATGACGATCGAACACAAATCCCGTATGTGTATTCTTGCACTTACGGATTTTTCTAAACGGTCAAAACACAAAAGGAATTTGTCAAGTACGTTTCCAATTACAATATCACAAAAAGGATTTTAACAGCACATAGAGGATAAAAAGGAGATTAATTTTTACACAAAAAGCAAAAATTAAAAAATTACACATATGGAATTTGTCAGGCGCAACGACGATATGCAGTGAGGAACGGCTGCGATGGGCTATGAACACCTTCCAGCCGTTCAAAACCCCTGGAACGGATGGAATATTTCCTGCCCTACTTCAACAGGGCCAAGAGGCAATAATTCCACACTTGATCCGAATTAGTCGGAGCCGCCTTGAACTGGGATACATACCAGAAGCGTGGAGAAGGGCTAAAATCACCTTCATCCCAATAGTAGGGAAACGGGACACTACGCACCCCAAATCCCTTAGACCGATCAGCCTCACATCGTTTGTTCTTAAAACGATGGAAAAAGCTGTAGACAATTACATTAGAACAGAAATCTTGGAACAGGTGCCACTGCACCCCCGTCAGCATGCGTACCAAGCGGGAAAGTCCACGGAAACCGCTTTAATACAATTGACTGACGAAATCCAAGACGCTCTGAATAAAAAAGAGACCGTGGTATGTGCCTTTCTAGACATATAAGGGGCCTTTGACAATACGCCACATGAGGCAGTCAAAAGAGCACTGATTGAGAAAGGAGTAGATAGAACGATTTCCATCTGGATGTCGCAACTGCTATCTACAAGAATCGCAGAAATGGAGGCAGGACAAGACACTATCTTCATTAATGTGACCAGAGGCTGTCCACAGGGGGGAGTTGCATCCCCGCTTATGTGGAGTCTCACTGTGGACAGTCTACTTAATCAATTGACCAGGGAAGGCATACCATGTCAAGGGTATTCCGACGACATGGTTATCCTGGCAAAAGGGAAGTATGAAAATGTCCTCTATGACATTGTTCAAAGAGGACTGAACATTGCGAAACAATGGTGTGACTCGGTGGGACTCAGCATCAACCCCACCAAAACCACACTAGTAGCCTTTACAAGGAAAAAAAAACCTAATCTAAAGATCATAAGAATAGGGGAGAACATCGTCGAGTGGAAAACAGAGGTCAAATATCTAGGGCTAATCCTAGATAGCAGGTTACTCTGGAATAAACACGAAGACGAAGTAATACACAAAGCAACCAAGGCCCTCATGGTGTGCAGGAACATTGCAGGAAAGAACTGGGGATGCAACCCACGTATTCTGCAATGGATGTACACAGCAATAGTGAGACCAATAATCACATTATGGGGCAGTGGGTTGGGGAGCAAGGGCTAATCTGAGTACGACGAGGAAAAATCTCTCGAAGATTCAGAGACTAGCCTGTTCATGTATCACTGGAGCAATGGGAACTTGCCCCACTGCTGCAATGGAGGTGATTTTAAACTTAACCCCACTGCACATTCTGTTAGAAAGTGTAAGGAAGAAAACGATATATAGAATGATCAAAGAAGGAATTATCAGGGAAAAACCGCGATCACTTCATTTTGATCAAACTTGGGAAATGCCCCAAGATGATATGCCAAAGAAATTCAACTTTGTGAGAAAATTCATTACAAGGTTGAGTAATAAATCTGAATGGGATGAAGACACCATACAGAATTTAAATCAGAATACCATAAAGTGGTATACGGACGGTTCCAAGCTAGACGAGGGAACCGGGATAGAAGTTTATGGACTGAGAGCCAAATACTCGGAAAGCTTGGGCACATACCCGAGCATTTTTCAAGCAGAAGTCCGCGCCATCGAAAGATGTGTGGAATTCAATATTGGAAGGAATTACCGCAGACAAGAGATTGTGATCATGTCGGATAGTCAAGCAGCCATCAAAGCGCTGAGCTCAAATATAATCAGTTCCAAGATGGTTTGGGAATGCCTAGGCAAACTAAATGAACTAGGCCAGAAGAACACTGTCACCCTCCTATGGGTCCCGGGACACATAGGAATAGAGGGGAATGAAACAGCAGATAAGCTGGCAAAAAAGGAGCTGAAACCCCACATTTGGGACCAGAACCATCTTGTGGGATCAGCAGTAGAGTAATCTTAGGAAAACTAAGGGAAGAAATGGAGAAGGAAAAATCCAAGTACTGGAATCAGCTGGAAGGACTGAGGCAATCTAAGATACTACTGGGGAACTATGACCAGAAGAGCTCTCTTAGCTGCATCAACCTCAGTAAAAAAAGGCTCCGAATTCTAACGGGAATATTAACCGGGCATTGCCGGTTAAGAAGCCACATGAAGAAACTAGGTTTAGCAGATGAAGCAAAGTGCAGATTCTGTGAGGAAGAGGATGAAACCTCAATACACATACTCGCAGAATGCCCTGCTTTGCGGAATTCTAGGGCTAGATACCTAGGAGCACATGAAATAGAAGAGGGGATCTACCTGATTTGAAGCCCGACGATGTCCTAAACTTCCTCAGGAAAATAGGACTCGAAGAGCTGCTATAGGTCTGAGAGAATATCAGTAAGGGGGGACACAATAGATCCTATGGGTCGCAGTGTGATTATCACCCCTGACACATACATACATACATACATGTACATGTACATGTATGTACATGTTTTTAAAACATTTTAAAAATGAATTTTCACTTATACTTCACTGACACTAGTATAATTTTTATTTGCACATAATCACACCTGAGTTTAATTTTGTAAATTAAGAAAATTTATAGCCAGACATCTACTAGATGGAAAATAATAATAAGAATCCCGTTGGAAACTAGATAATTTGTGAATTTGAAGGCATATAATTGTTCACACACAAAAAAGTAGGTATATACTACTCGAAAATAAATATGGCAAAAAAATAACTTACCTTTATTCAATATAAAATCAGCTCAAAAATTGCACTTTGTCGAAGTAGTAAGAATTGTTGACAAGCATATAAAAATTAGAGGTTATAGTTGTAGCGAGGCTGTACCACAGGCAACCAACAATGGATATGTGTTAAAAATTGCCTACTTATGGGTGCTATGAGATATTATTTCGCTAATGATTAATTTCTACACGCAGACGAAAAGCTTGATTTTGTGGAGACAAATATGGGTTCGTATGCGGTAGAGGGTTAGGAAAAGTGCATACCGGTTGCTTTCTTCAACGATTAACTGTAGTATATCCTCTGTTAACAACATCTCCAAAATGTCTGTTGGTGACATATCTCTATATTTTTTTTAAACCAAAATTGAAGTACCCATTTAGAGAAATGTTCACAAATTTGATAATTTCGCTACTTTAATACGCCGGCAAAGAATAATAATAGAACTGCAATCTTACACTCACACAATATGAATAAAACTTGCATCTCCTAAGCACCACACCGATCGGTTCGCAAGATAAATTATTAGAGTATATTCGTCTATAATAGTTTATTTTTCCAGCTGGTCCTCTAATTTTTACACTTCAAAGCACTCAGGTTTGCAGAGTGTACAGGAATTATTCTGTATGAGGGTATATTACTGATAGTTAGTTGCAGAAGCTATGCATGTTTAATCTCAGCTATTTTTTAAATTAACGCAAATTAATTACCATTCGTGATCAATATCAAAAATATTTACAATTTATATATGCGTGAACCACGTACGTCTTGAAAATTTGGGATGTTTTTCT
This sequence comes from Ophraella communa, assembly GCA_035357415.1. NCBI lineage: Eukaryota > Metazoa > Arthropoda > Insecta > Coleoptera > Chrysomelidae > Ophraella > Ophraella communa. The sequence goes on from CM068979.1 coordinate 30,502,145, forward strand.
CGAAATATTTACAAAGAGAGAGGGGTTTTTGAATAAAAAATTTATCCAATTTATCCAATTATTTTACTATATTTTGTGGTCTATTTGTGCAAGTTCACTGGTATTTACTTAATGCTATCAATTATCGGCAAGTTTTAAATAATATATAAACATTTTATTAGCGGATGTTTGATAAAATGTTTAAATGGTGAAAGCGCTATTCTAGAAATACACTTTTTTGTTTCAGGTTCCAGTTGGTGTTTGATTATAATTTAAAGTTTTGGAATAATTTATTATGGAATTTTACATAAATCTAACTGAATACAATTATTTTTGGAAGTGACTTCCACAACATTTGGATTAGAAGACTTCACTACATCACACGATTATTTTTAATCGATATTTTTGGATTTATTTCTATAATAACAAATGTATAGTATGCAACTATTATTAATGGTTATATGAAAGCTGCATACACACTATGAATAAGATTAATCCCAAATTATATATTAATGATAATAATGGTAATTATTTACAAAACGACTGTTTACTACCAATACCTCCTATATGCAAAAACCAAAATTTTACAGGAGGAACAAAAAACGTTTAAAAAATTAATTAAATAATTTTTAAGTACAAAGTTATTAGAACAATATTGATTAGGGACTTATTTATTTTAAGTAAAACAGTTTTTATATAATTTGTAGGAAAAAACGAGTTTTTAAGGTGTTTTTGTAACATAGGAGATATTGGCATAATTTTTATGTCAGATAGGAGGCTATTTTTTCAAGTTAATAAAAGATAGGAGGTGTTGGCATAGCTTTTATTAAAGATAGGAGGATTTTAATAAAATACGGATACAAACACAAACTAAAAGTTTTTATTTTTAAATTAGATCAAATTAAACAAATATTATTTAAAAATAATTATTACTTTATATTTGAAAAATTAGTCTTCTTTACATGGCAAAGTATCGTAAAAACTGTGACAGTCATCCGGTATCACATTTTTAAGTTCCTGTAAATGTTTATATTTTGATTTTTTTATAGGAATTTTGGATTTGTTAAGTTGTGGATAATTATGTATTACTTCGAATATTTTCTTAGGCCTTAAGGGTAGTGCTTTCCATTCATCATCAAATAGTAATTTGTATTGAATTGTTCCATTTAAGTTGTAATGTAAAGCACGAATATCCGTGACTGTGGGATCATTGGCTTTCCTACCTGGACGAATATTTGTATACTTCAAAAAAGAAGTTTTTGAATAGTCTTTAAAAAAGTCATAACCTAATTTTATAACTTCGTATGGGAATGGTTTAATCCTTGCTTCTCTGCTGGCTGAAATATAGTCACTTGGCAGGTGAATGTTCCTGTTTTTGAGCTTCTGCTCAATGCAGCTATGAAAGGAGTCACACTCCATTTGAGTGTGACCCCGTTCAAGAAATTTTTGAGTTACAGGAATCTTGTTTTTTACGGAATAATTAAGCAATGCATTGGCCAGGACTTTATTCCGGTTTTGATAGGTGCAACCGTCTGAGTATATAATAACAGGCAACTGTTTGTTGGTGCAGTGTCTGTCTAAATAATCAATTATGCACGAGGTAAACGCAGAAGCTACCAACTCGCAATCATATTCAGTGAACCAATAACATGTACTATGATGACTAGTAATATCGTACACTGTAAAATTGTGGCAACATTATTTAGTCTTGAAAAACACACTGCTTGCTTGAACAACCGGACAAATTTTAACCGCCTGGAGGTCCATAGTAAGAACAATGCAGTTTTGTTCCTGAGCTGAAGCTTTATCATTTTGCTTTTCTGTTCGGGCTCTTTCTTTTTTTGAATGTGAACTGAGTATTGATCGTCACTAATATTCCCAACAGTATGACTGACGCAAATATCGCACTGGTCTTTTTTCGGTTGATATATTGCCAAATTGCTATCATTGAATTGACTGTAAAATGTTTTGTTTGAAAGGTGTTTTCTATCTGCATTTTTACACGTTTCACAATATAATTGATAAAGCTGGCTTAATGATTTAAAAACAGGCTCCAAATAAAGTTTTGAAGAGTTGGCCCTATTGTAGTGTGAAGGCAATTTCGGTAATTGGTTAAAAAAATTCTTTAAGAAATCAATATCTATTTGATGAGGGTTGTTTTTCAGGTAACTTAAATTTTCTGCTTCCTTGTACTTATGCATAGCATGGATACTATTTTTTGTCCAGCTCTGCACAGTAAAGGGTCCTAACCCAAGGGTATTCAGAAACATCTTTCTGCAGACTGGATATTTATTATTACTGAAAGTCAGCGTATAATTTAAAGTTTCAGTTCTGCGGGAGCTACCGACCGTTGTTTTGCGTCTTGGAACAACCCTAGTAACGTGACTAACTACAAAATTTTTTCTTTGGTCCCAGTTAAGCTCAGTCCAAAATTTATCAAATAAGCACTGCCTTTCTTCTTCAGTGAACTTTTTACACATTCTTTTCTTTGACTTTGCACAAACCGAAGAAGTACAAGTAGGTTTCATGGATCTGGGGGGTCTAATTTGATTTTGTTCCATTTTTTTTCCTTTTGATTTTGTGTACCCCAAGTATTCCTTCCCTTCCATTCTTAGTTTCTTATTATGATTTTTCTTCCATTCATTTTTGTCTGCCCTGTGTCTTCTTTTTCTCCCCTCGCTCATGTTTCCGTATTCTGCAATATCTTCCTCAACAATATTTAGTTTATCATTTAGCTGGTTTTCATCACTATCAGAATCGTCAGAATTGCGTTTTTCAGCTGTTTTCGGACTAGGTAAATAAATAGGATCGTCCCGTAAATCGTCTTGCATCAATCTCGTGTCTTCAACATCGTCAGTTAAACGTTGAACGTCAGTTACAGAATCTATGTTGCTTTTTTGAATTTCTGCTTTTTCTAGATCACGATTATCGGGATTAGCCACATTTATCGGGTTATCGGGTTAACATAACCTGCTGTACATCAGGAGTCAATCTAGGATCAGTATTTTGAAAAACAATTTCATTATTATTAAGTTCAATTTCGTGTGGCTCACAACCGACGTACAAAATCACGACATTGTTGTCAACACCATAATTATTTTTTAGCGAATCTTGGCCTTCGAAATTATTACTGCTCCTAAGGAATTCCAGCGAATTTTCTGGGTTTTGCGGTGTAAATAACACAAAATTCGTTTGAGAAGGCGTCGATGAAATATATTGGTCTTCAAGAGATGCATCTTCTGTCTCTTTTCTTACCATGCGAATAATTTTGTCTATTCGGGTAGTCATTTTGATCTATAAAATACAACAAACTCTAAGTATGCAAATGGATTCTACTAAAAAAGTTGTCTATAAAATGTTTTCACAGTTTTGAAATATCTTGAACAATAAACAAAATTTAAAAATCATATTTTTTTATATACATTTATATATACATAAAGGACAAGTAATTTGATGTCCTTTGTACATTTCTATATTATAAATAATTTTTATTGTGTTTTCTAGTTACTAAAATATTATTATGGTATCAATAAGTTGCAACCATATTAAGGGGCGCCAATTTGCAGCAATATATGTCCCAAAAAGGCAGGAAGCCAATTTGTAACACTAATTACTCCCTCGAGAGCTGTCCCGGCTTATGAGACCTTTTAACTCAGGAGTGGGTACGCTCCAGCTTAGCGACACTCTGTATATAGGATATGTTTGATGGGTGAGGGCGCCACTGCTTTAAATTCGACAAAATTTAATAACTAGGTGTAAAGCAGAACACCTTATTTACTTTAAAGTTTAACTAGAAAGGAAAAATGAATATTGAAAATATTTTGACTACTTTAACACAACAATAAAAAACTAAAATACTGATACCGATAGGCAACCACACACAGCAAATCTGGGGGTTTAAAACAAACACTCAAGTAAGAAATTCAAATTTATTTTGCCACAAAAGGTTAGGTACTTAGCTTAGGGTTTCGGATTTCTCCCACAACTGTATGGGTATGGCTTCGGTTGGTTTAAAGATGTTGACGACTTCTATAGGAAGGCAGACCTGGGGGACTTCTCCGGAGAGTTAGAACTTCAGGTGTAGTCAGCTGGATCGGTGCTTTATCGGTAACTTGCTAATAATTTGCGATAGTCTCAACGGTAACTTGGAGCTAATAGTTTGCGATAGTTTCAACGGTAACTTGGAGCTAATAATTTGCGATAGTTTCAACGGTAACTTGGAGCAATTTTTTGAATTTTCATTCTCATCATCTGAGCTGTCTTCGCCAGCTTCCTCTTGGTCGTGTATCCTTTCTTTGATTGCCACGTCCTCATAATCATCATCTGCGTCGTCACTCAAACACTCTAGATCCGATATGCCGGGTTCTAACTCTTGCAACAATTCCTCTTCAGATAAAAACTCTCTTTTTCCTCGCTTTGAAGCCATAGTGCTCTAAATAAAACAAAAAGAAAATAAAAAACATCTAAAAATAAAACTTTACTCTAGTGTTTTTGGGTACAGATGTAGACTCGAAACAATGTGCTCAAGTGTTTTTGGGTACAAATGTACCCTTCAATTTTTATGACCACGTAACCAGAACTTATAAATCGTATATGAACAAAATATATCTTTCATCCGTAAAATATAACGTTTTTTATTATATTCTAATAATAAAAATTAAAAGATGACCATAAAACCAACAATAATTAAAGATTCAAAATAGTCTTACCCACTTCGACTGTCACTCACATGAATACACTGACACTTAAACAATTTGAACGTCACAACGGTGACACTGATGTTGCCATCTATGTATAGAAAATAAAAATAGATGTATAACTATTACAGTTTCCATTATTAAGACTACATGAATTAAATATTTAAAGTTTTCACAATTGTGCCCATGGCCGCCGAAAGGGTTAAGTAGTACAAAACTAAACACAAAATTAAAAATAATCTTAAGAAATACAAATCTTTATATGTTGAATAAGTAATATAATGGCAACGATCTTCGGCATTAAACCGAGAGTGACCCGGATCAACCCGGTGCAATAAATAAAAAAAAATTGTGATAGATCAGTTGTATCAAAACCTAGGAGTTCCATCAGATTTTTAGAATTCTGATACTTTATCTTTGGTTTTTCTAATACAACAGGAAGCCGTGGAAATTGAGATGGAGTTTTATCGGTTCTCGAAGATTTCATATCTAAAGAATAAAATGCTCCAAAATTTAAGATAGCATTATGTTTTTAAAGCAAGGTATACGGTATACGGTGTTCCGTTTTTAAAATGCAATCACTACTTATTTCGTATTCCCGGTGCCGTTTTCTTAAAATATGGAGATATTGAGTATGTACTGATAAAATCCTTATCTTTCATCATCACTACCATAAACTTTCTACAGTACAATACAATCAGTGCTGCCCAGTTTTGATGCACATACCAATCTTGATATGTTTAGTGAGTCACATGTTAGGGAAGTGCCAAAAATACATTAGTGTTTTAAGGTTGTGGATATTAAGATTGTATGTCCAAAGCTATAGTAATACAAGGACATTGTTTTTTGTAAGTCAAAACAGATCATAACTATTTCATTGTCTTTATTGTGGGACCATTACTCCTTAGCTTTACTTACAGCGATGTAATTCTTTCCGCACTTCTACTGGTTGATTAGTTTTTGGATTAATGTCCTTCTCGATCTTAATTTGCAATTTGTTACAAGTAACAGGTTAAATATTTAATATAGATATCTTTTGCATGCTTTACCCTTTAATAATGACTAGAGTGACGGGAAGATGAAATAACAATATATTTGTAATAATTTTTCCTGCGCAATTTTATTTTTGGGTTCGTTTTATAAAGCTGATTACCAAGAGCTACCCTAGATGATAGACACTTCTTTTTTCAAGAACATTCAGTACTAGTTTAATGGACATATCAAGAGTTCTTAGAAAAAATTCTACACAGCCTGAAACCATCTAGCTTGTAGATGCAAGGTACCCTTCTATTAACAGTTGCTGCAACCTCTTCATTTGAAGTTCCAACGAATCTAGTTTCAAAAAATCATCCAAAATAACTTTTCTTTCTTCATCCATTATGATAGTATTGCACTTGCGTTGCGTGGTAATGATTTAGGCATGGAAACTAGCCCATTTTCCACAGATATTTGAATAAATAATAATTATTTAACAATTGTAAAAATGTATGTGTTAAATACCCGGATTCATACAAGCAATTACATACCAGCTAATATATCGGTTCCCGATCGAGTACGAGAAGGTGGGTTATATTAACTGATAATTGTACACTAAACTTACTTAGATTTTAATAAAACGTAGCTGCACAGTTTTTATTTTTTTTACCCTCAAACATGGACACTTACTCGTTGGTATGGCGGTTAATCAGGCTAGACCTTCGAGATACGCTCCATGATTAGTTTTTAATTTTGTAATAATGGCTGCTGACTTCTTGGAAATGTTCAATCAAATTTGCGTTATGCACTAACTTAAAATTTTAAAGTTAATTATTGACTGTTCGTACTTGATATACCTAATATTTTGTGGCATCCCAAAATGTGTCAATGGTTTGTGGTTCATTTTAACTATGAATTTAAAATTATTATTGCCCAATCAATAATTCATTTAAAATAATTATTTTATTTAACATGTTCGCTGCGTATCTTGTATATAGTACCCTTCCCAGAACCTGAAGTATTTTGTTTTACGAAACAATTATTTTTCTATACAAAGACCAAAAAACATTATTAGCGCTATTTTTACAAGTTACAACCTGTCAATAATGACATGTCGTATATAGGCGACAGCAGCACTACAGGAGGAAGTTTGCACTTCAGTACGTCATCTAATGTTATATAAAATTATATTTATTTCTACAAAAAATAAACTCACAAGTTATAAGAGTATATAAAAATACTAAACATATTTATAGGCACATGTTAATGTGGTAAAAACACGTCTAATAACTATAAAATTTTACAAAAAAAACTGTTTCTAAGAAAGAATAATGTAGGAAATATATAACACGTATTCTTTTCACAAACTTTGGTGGTAGCTTACAAAGCACTCTGCGATACACAAACTAGGTATACCTGGACAAGCCTCGCAATGATATAAAGATTCTCTTCTGGATTTGTTTCTATGACACATTTTACATCGTTTTCTTATTACTCTTCCAGTCGAATTTTTCGCAGTAATCTTGCTTGGAAAATGGTCTTCTATCTGTTTCTTGGTAGCAACACGATGAGTAACTGGTTTTGGAAGTAACGCTCTAATAACTTGCAATCTGTAATCATATAAGTTTATTTTTTTTTCCGGAATATTTGTTATACAGATGATAGGAATTCAGTAATGCAATTTGAAAAACTTCCTGTATCATCTGATAGTTTTATGCGTTGTCGGATAATACGCCATCATTTGGTCCTGGCGATCAATTCCACTCATATTCTTATTATATTCGAGTATTGGAAGAGGCTTCGACTTTTCTTCTCCTCGTTTGTTCGTCAGAATCACCATATTATTTTCAAACTCAGTAGAAATATAGGAAATATCTCTTTTGTCTTTCCACTTCCCGATAACTATGCCATCTGAATATCTGCAAACTGTTTCACCCTTTCCTAATTTCGCTTTTACAACTTCTTGAGGGTTATTTTTCCTATCTGGTCGTAGAGTACCAGTCCAATACGTGCCTAATTCCAATAGTTTTTTAGCCAAGGCAAAACTGTTGTAAAAATTGTCCATGAAAATAGAATGGCCATTATTGAGTTTTTCTTCTAATAATTTCAACATCACTTTATCTACGTGGCCCTTACCTCCGATGCAGTCCAACTGACCAGTGTAAACAAGAAATTTTAGCACTAGGCCATTTGGTTCAGTAAGCATATGTAATTTGATGCCATATCTGTGCCTCTTATTTTTAATATATTGACGAAAAACGAGACGCTCTCGCCATACAACCATCGATTCGTCCAACGATAACAGCTTTCCTGGGTAGTAAATTTTGCACATTGTGTCATTAAAATAATCTAACAGTTCACGAATTTTATACAGGCGATCTTCAAGTTTTGGATCATTCGGAAATGGATTTTTTACATAGTGCAGGCAACGTAAAATAAGTAAGAAGCGGTCGCGACTCATTTGTTCCGAGAAACAAGTAAGATTGAAAAGTCTGTCTTTTTTCTTGGAATCTATTCGTTCTAATAGTTCCTGTATGTAAAAGTAGACCTATAAACTTCAGCAGCTCAGGTACTGAAAGTTCTTTCCATTGTTATTGTATATTCACTACTAGGTGGGCTTTACGGAATAATTGCACTTTTAACATTAACAACTTTAATGAACAAAATAACTAAAACTTTACAAAGCGTGGCCAGAGACTTATTATAAAGACGTTTTTAATGACTAATTTATTTCCGCCTTCTATCCCCTAACCTCACATGACATTGACAAATGTCAACGTCACCTTTTCAGGTGAACAACTTAAAATTAGTTCAAATGTTAAACAATCTTAATTATACTACATCCCTTCCCACTTATTTCTGGAACATTCCAGTAAGCTACAAATCCAGTCTGTGTGGTGGTTTTACCAATCTACTAGACCTACGAAGGAAGGGTGTGGAAGATTTAGGAGTCGAATTTGGAGCTAATAATTCTCCCGTAGGGGGTGATGTCGATGGTAGCATTTCTGTCACCAATCTCCTACTTTCTGGTGAAGTAGTTGATTGATCATTTTGTTCAACTAGCGGAGACTTTGGACTTTCGGTTGGAGACTGACTTTTCCTGCTTTCAGGTGAACTGACTCTATGCTCCACTGTAGATGAACTTCTCGGTAATTGCAACAAAGAGGGTTTGAGATAATCCGCATGTACATATCTTACTCTATCATTTGGAGTCATGACTAAATATGAATTTATCCCTACTGCTTTCAAAATTCTACCTGAAATCCATTTTGTTTCAAGCGGCACCCACACTAATACCTTCTGATTTACATGGTACATGATATTTTCTCTTCTTCTTAAATTTTCTGACTCAACTATCTTGTTCTCTTTTTTCTTCTCTACCTTACCGTCTAAACTTTTGGGATTAATCATGTTTAATTTTGATCTAGGAATTTGTCTAAAAATCATTTCAGCAGGACTCTTCAATGTGACAGTACTCGGTGTGTTACGATAATTAAATAAAAAGTTATCCAATTTATGTTGCATAGAATCGCACACGCCATACTTGTTATTTTCAAATAAGTCTTTTTTAAGGCTCCTCTTTATTGTGGATACTGACTTTTCCGCACTGCCGTTGGACTCCGGATGGTAAGGTGGCGTATTAATTACATTAATGCCATTAGAACGACAAAATCTATGAAACTCTTCACTGTTAAATGGTGGACCATTATCTGCGACTAACATCTCGGGTAATCCAAATGTACTAAATACCTGCCTTAACTTTTCGATGGTTTTTGAGGCATTAGTTCCTTTCATGATAAAGACTTCTAACCATTTGCTAGTGGTATCTTCCAATAACAAAAACTCGTAATTTTCGAATTTAAAGAAATCGATATGAACTCTGCTAAAATTCTTGCTACTTCTTGGCCAAACTGTCAGACTAACATTTTGTTTTTTGTCTGAATAAAACTGACAAGCCTGACATGTTTTAACTAGTAATTCTATTTCTTCATTAATTTTAGGCCACCAAAAATCACTTCTTGCTCTTAACTTCATCCTTACCACTCCAGGATGACTTTCGTGTAATATTTTAAGTAACTCTGGTCTTAGTGTTTCTGGAACGATGACTCGATTGCCCCAGGTTAGACATCCATTTTCTACACTAAGTTCGTTTCTCCTAATAAAATAAGGTTTTAACTTTTCTTCCGTACAATAAGACCAACCATGTCTGATTAAATCAATTACCTTCGACAAAACTGGATCTTTTTTCGTCTTCAACTGAATATCTTCAGCTGACATGGGTAGTTCTTCAGTGTAAGTAAAGGAATTCACCTGTTCTTCCTCTTCAAACACTTCACTTAAAGGCAATCGTGACAAGCAATCTACGTTCGACATCTCACAGGCCTTTTTATACTTAATTTCGTAATTGTAGGCTGACAATATTACTGCCCATCTCTGCATTCTTGCGTGAGCTAACGTTGGTAAACTACTTTTCTCTCCAAAAATAGTTCTAAGAGGCTGATGATCTGATAGGATTGTAAATTTCCTACCATACAGATACTTGTGAAACTTCTTTACTGCAAAAACTACAGCATATGCCTCTCTTTGAACTTGCGCATAGTTTTTTGTGCTGCCGATAACGTACATGATGCGAATAATATAGGTTTTGCTAACCCGTCTTCTACTTGACTCAATATTGCTCCCAATCCATATGGACTTGCATCTGCCGCCACTATTAATTCTTTACTCGGATCATAATGCGACAGTGTGACGCAATTAGCTATCAATTTCTTACATTCCTCAAACGACTGTTGTTGAGTAGAACTCCAAACAAAAGGACAGTTCTTTTTTAATAACTGATTTAATGGATTGAGTAAATCTGATGAATGTGGTAAAAATTTTGCATAAAAATTAATTAGACCTAAAAAAGACTTAAGCTGAGTTATGTTAGTAGGCACTGGTGCCTCCTCTATTTCTTTTACTTTTGTTTTTAATGGACTTATGCCATTCTTACTTACAACATGGCCAATAAAATTAATCTCAGTTTGAAAGAACTTACTCTTTTGTAGATTAATTTTGATGTTATGATCTTGAAATTTTTTTAATACAGCTTCGACATTTTTGACACATTCCTGGGGTGTTTTCCCTGAAATTACCACATCATCCAAATAAACCCCAACAAACGATAAATCTTTTAGGATCTGCTCCATTGTACTTTGAAAAATTGCAGGACTACTGGAAATACCATATCGCACACCTAGATCTAAAGAGAGTCAACTCAAAAATGTGTGTAATTGAGTTAAGCTCACCACTTAATTTCCGATACGCATACCTATCTAACCACTAAAACAGAATTAAAAATAGTTGAAGAGCACAACGCTAGATGGCACTTAGAGTCCCTTTTGTTGAGCGAGCGAGGCTGCTCCCCCCGCGCCTAAACGGGAACAATGCTAGTTGCCACGCAAATCACAAGCGGAGTGCACGTGTCGTTCTCAAAAAGTTTGGAGTTATTTTGAATTGTACCTATTTAGTTAAAATTTGAAGCAGTATTATTTTGAATTGACGCCTTTTAGATAGTTAGTGTTGAATAAAGCAATACAACATTTTGAGTTAATCCTTTATTGCTGGCAAGGTGAGTAAAGTTTTATATTTCATTTTGAGTTGTTACCATATTGTTGAAACATTATCGATTTTCAAGTTGCACCTGTTTTGCTGAGTTATATTTGAAGCTATATTTTTTCTGTAAAAAAATAACAATATTTAACTTGTTTCGTTATTGGTGGTTATAATTTTTGGGTCTCAGTACAATTTAATATTTATCTTAGCATTAACAAAGTTTGTTTCATTTTTACTGGTATTTTTTTAAGTTGAGTCCCTTTAGATGGTTTTTGACAAATAAACATATTTTAAAACAAAGATAAGAGATAAAAAATGGATTTTCAAATCGATTTAGGCACATTTAGACTATTATTAGTAAAATAAACAGTATTAAATTTCAGGAAAACCATGCGACGCGGGCGACTTTTAGTAAATATGGTAGAAGAACGGGATAAAGAAAATATCGCTCCTATCACTTTTACTCAACATGCAACCGAAGAAGACAACTTGAAAGTATCCCTAAGTGATGAAGTTTTATCCAAAGAGACTCATACTGCATTGACACCGGTTAGTACATCAATCCCTAGCACTTCCAAACAACAAAATTCTGTTGCCCCTAACTACTATATTTCACCGATCCGGAGCGACGAAAGTGATATTGATGACTCAGATGAGGATCCCAATTTTCAATTATTAGACAAAAATAAAATCCCACCTAAAGTCGCACCTTTATTATCATCGATTACTTCATCCAGAACCAGTAGCAACAGCAGCAGCAGCAGCTTAAGTTCCTCTGATGCAGAAGATGACAACGGACAAGTAAGCCCGGAAAATATTATGGCTCCTGAAATTGGCATTGAAATCGAAAAAAAAGGTAAAAAGAGAGTACGCAAACCAGCAACATGGAAGTCAAAAATCGCAAAACAACTGAGGAATTCTGGCCAAGCTTACCAGTCCCTGTCAAAATCTAAGAAACTTATACGAGAAAGAATGGTTGGACCACCCTGTGGAAACAAATGTCGCCTAAAATGCAAAGATAAAGTGGACGAGATGTCAAGACAACAGGTCTTTGACGCATATTGGGCACTTAGCGATCTTGAAAGGCAAAGAGAATTCATAGTACGTCACTCGCAACAAATAAAGCCCAAATATCGGTACTCCAGCACACAAAATTTCAGAGCCCTAAACAATGCTTTTTATTTTGAGATTAACGGATCAAAAATAAGAGTATGCAAGCCATTTTTTAAATCCACTCTTGATTTGAGCAACAAAGCAATAAAAACAGCACTTTTGAAGAAAACAGAATTAGGTACCATTGAAGCCGATTTTAGGGGAAAACACAATCATCATCCAACTATTGACCCACAAATTAGACAGAGCGTTAAAGATTTTATAAATTCTATTCCCCGGATCGAATCACACTATTTGAGAGCCCAAACCACAAGAGAATACATAGCAAGTGATAAATCATTAGCAGATATCTACCGTGACTATACAAAACTTCGTGAAGAGGATGGACTACCGGTTGCTACAGCTTCTACATTCAGCAGGATATTCAATACTGAATTTAACATTTCTTTCTTCGTACCGAAGAAAGATCAATGTGATTTGTGTGAAAGATACAAAAATTCAAACGAAGAAGAAAAGAGCAAGCTAATCCAGGAATATGAAGAGCATCTAAAAGAAAAAGATTTAGCAAGGACTGAAAAAGAAAATGACAAAAATAGGACAGATGGCACAATCGTTGCAGTCTACGATTTACAGGCTGTATTGCAGTTACCAAAAGGACAAATATCCTTGTTTTTCTATAAATCCAGGATCAACTGCTTTAATTTTACAGTCAGCGATTTACGGGCAAAAGATGTCTTATGCTATTTTTGGGATGAAACAGAGGGAAAAAGAGGACCCATTGAAATTGGTAGCTGCGTACTTGACTACATAAAATCGAAAATAGAAGGAAATCCAAACAAAGAAATTGACGTCATTTTCTATTCGGATAACTGTGGCGGCCAACAAAAAAATAAGTTTCTTTTATCTGCCTATGCCTACGCCGTCAATAAAATGCCAGTTAAGTCCATTACTCACAAGTTTTTAATCCGCGGTCATTCACAGAACGAAGGAGACAACGTACATAGTGTGATTGAAAAACAAATCAAAAGATATTTGCAGTCGGGTCCAATTTACATACCGGAACAATATAAAACGGTAATTACCACTGCAAAGAAGACTGGTAAACCTTACAAAGTAGTTGAAATGACCTACAATCAATTTTATGATCTTAAAGTATTACAAGAATCATGGGGCACGAATTTTAATGTAGATGAGGACAAGAATCAGGTTAAATGGCATGAAATTAAGGTACTTAGAGTCGAAAAAGAACATCCTGATAAGTTTTTTTATAAAACGTCATTTGCTGAAGAATCTTATAAAGAAGTGTGTGTGATAAGGAGGGCACGCACAAGAGGAAGTGGAGTATCCATAAATCAAGCGACCTTTGCATTTGGATTAACTCAAGCTTACAATGAAAAAATTGCATTATCAGATGCAAAGAAAAAAGACATTGAACATTTGATTGATAAGAATGTTATACCAAAATCTTATTATGATCTTTATTATAAAAATGTTCTTAGTGATGATAAGAATTAAGTGCAATATTGTTACCAAAATAATTTTAACTCATTAGATCTCATTTTATAGTAAATCACCTAAGGTATTAAGTACCTAGTACAAAATATAAGTAAGGGAATTGTTTTATGTAATTTGTAAGACTTTCTATGTGCCATAATGAGTAGATAATAAGCTTAAACCTATGTTTTAAACGTGATAACTTTTGATTTGTAAGTGTTTTTTATTTTACATAAACAGAATTAAGACTTAATTTAATAAATATACGACAAATGTGATTGTTATGATTCAACGGTGCATTTAAAACAGTTTTTTTCTACCTAGCAATATATTTTCTGTTTTGTTTAAGAGTTAAGACCCATTTGGGCTTATGAGACTGACAGTAATTAATGCAACTAATATTAAAAGTACTGATAAATATTATTGATTTGACTGCAGTATCTTGTTTTTACTTTTTTTCAACAAGTATACTCTTACTGGGGATCATAGCGCAAACTGACAAGTGGACTTATTAAAAATAATTCAAAATATCATTTCGTTTTTACTGCATGATGCCTCTTTAAAAAAGAGTTAACTTAACAAAAACAGGCTCAACTCAAATTAGTATAACAAATATTTATTCATTAATCAGCAACAGGGAAATAACTAAAAAAAATCAATTTTTAGCCTTAAAACGTATTATATAACACTAAATTACTACTACATAATTATTCTTGTGAATAAATAAACCAAACCAAATAATCAAAACGTTCCTATTAAGTATAGGGACACAGAAAACAGTTTTTCGTGTTTATTCAAAAAAGTGTTTTTTTGAGTTAATACCTCTTTAGATCTGGGTGTGCGATATGGTAAACGTGTATATCTAAATAAACCCAAGTGTGTATTGATAGTTAACAGTTCTTGACTTTTTTCATTGACAGGTAATTGTAAATATGCATTTGACAAATCTAATACCGTGTAAAGACACCCCCCTGATATCGCGAAAAGTAATTCATTTAAAAGAGGCAACGGGTAATGATCCATTTTTAAAATGGGGTTTACCGTTTTTTTTAAAATCCCCGCATATTCTGATGCCATTGTCCTTCTTTGGTACAACCACGATAGGACTAGCTATATCAGCTTGTTTCACTGGTACTAATATTCCTTCTTGTACCATGGTCTCTAATTCGGCTTGAACTTTTTCTCTTAATGAGAAAGGCACAGAGTATGCTTTATGAAAAATTTTGTTCGAGTTTTCTCTGACCACTAAATTAGCCTCATAACCAATAATATGACTCTTACGATCATTATCAAATACTGACGGATACAACTTCTTAAAATTCCTGACTGTTAACTCCAATTTTGGTTCCGTTTCGACAGAATTTACTAAATTTGAACTTACTGGGTTTTTGCAGGACTGGGTTTGGTTGGGGATTAAGACATTCTTTCTTACCTCATTGGGCAGTGACAACTGACTTTTACGACTGACTGGACTTTGACTAAGATTTGTAGCTCGACTGAAGCATTCCTTATTTTGAACTGCCTCGTACCTAAAAAATTCAACATTAGGACCCTGATTCATATTTATACTAGCTACTTGACTAAAACTATTAAAACTAGACCTCCAGTTTGGTTTTAAAACATCTAACCAATTTCTACCCAATAAAGGCCTAAACTGATTTTTACTCTTTACTATTATCAAAGGTAACCTGACATAATTCTTTGATTCACTAAGTACATTGACAAAAACTTGACCTAAAACTGATAACTTATCCCCTGACACTGTATTTATGACTAAACTACAATAATCTAACTTAATATGACTAAAATTTTGTTTGTGACATTCTTCTGACATTACACTGACACTAGCTCCTGTGTCAACTTCCATCAACATATTTTTATTTTCAATACAGACCTGGACAATATGACTATAGGTCGGTCCAATTAATTGTCAATGTCAAGCGCTGTCATTGTTCTGGTGGTCAAACAAAGCGTTTTTCCATAAGAATACGTGTTAGCATTTTTGTGTTTTTCTTAGTTTTATTGCGTTTTTTGTACATTTTTATAGTTATTAAGTGTTTTTTATTAGTTTTTTTATAAGTTCTTATATAAAGTTTAGTTATGTCACAAACATTTAGTGAATATTTTAAGAATTTGCAAAGCCATAACACCGAAGCTGCTGAGCGGTATAAACATAAAATTAAAATTATAAATGGTGTCGATCCCTTCACATTGGATTGTAAAAATTTAAGTTTTGACCCCACCGAATTTCCACCAATAACAAATATGGATATTGTGGCTTATTTGGTATTATCTACCAGTTTTTACACAAGCCAACAAATGAAAGCATATAAAAGCCTTAATGCATTCAAATATTTTGATGCTGGATTCGTGGAAATTTGTGGGGCTAGGAAAATAAACGAAATAATTATTATTATTGGAAAGGTAAGAAACCATTTTAATTATTATTTAATAATACAGCACATTTTTTATTCATTTATAGGTGAAACACTCACAACGCCTTAGTCTACCCCCAGTAAATTTGTGGATTATGTGTAAGGATGATGGTATGTGATTAATCCTAGTTTATTGAACCACAATTAATTCATTTTATTTTGTAATCACAGGTAGTGTGGAAACAGCTCACTGCACATGTATGGCAGGTTTGGGTGAAGTATGTAGCCATATTGGAGCTGTTCTATATGGTTTAGAATATATTCATACCTCAAGAGGAAATACATCTTGCACAGACGTTCGAGCTATTTGGAAAATTCCGAAAGTAAAAAAGGTAGAATATACTACAGTAAAGTCCATGAATCTTAGAAAGATAGTCAAATCATCAACTGAAAAGGACATCCCTGCATTAACATCAGATGAAATAACAAATTTGTTAAAAAACATTCAAGACGCTGGTAGTGCTTCAGTGCTTATGACAGTTGTGGAACCATTTGCATCGGAAATAGCTGACTCTTCGCAAAGTTTAAATCTAGCTAACCCATATGAAAATTTATATAGGAAAGAATATGAATCTCTCAGCTTGGAGGAACTTAAAAAAAATTGCTTTAAATGTAGATGTAAAAATTAGTCAAGAAGAATGTAATGAAATTAAACAGGCTACAATTGGACAGGCTAATTCACCATATTGGTACAGACAAAGAATTGGAAGGTTAACTGCATCAATTTTGAAAAATATTTGCAAAACATCTTTATTAAAACCGTCACTTTCATTAATTAAAACAATTTGTTATCCATTACATTTTGATTTTTTGTCTAAAGCAACACATTGGGGCAAAGTTCATGAAAAAGATGCACTTAAAGCCTATAAAAATGAACAAAATTCTTGTCACGAAGATCTTGTAGTGACAGAAATTGGTTTATGTATAGATCCAACATATCCCTATTTGGGAGCAACACCTGATAGCTTGGTTACCTGCAGTTGTTGTGGTTCGGGATGTGTTGAAGTCAAATGCCCTTATTTGTTGCGAGAATGTTCAATTGTGGATTATTCCAAGCTGAAAGGTTCATGTTTACTGACATCTGAAGAAGGCACATCTTTAAAAACAGACCACTCATATTATTACCAAATCCAACAACAAATGGCCATAACAGGCACTCGTTATTGTGACTTTGTTGTTTGGAGTCCAAATGAATTATTTATTGAAAGCATATTTTTTAATGAGGACTTTTGGTATAGCCAATTATTAAAATGCCGAGAATTTTACAAAAATGTTATTTTGCCAGAACTGTTGGGTAAATTTTTTACAAAAAATAATGCGAATGTTGACCTATTTTGTATATGTAAATTGGGTGATGATAAACGTCCCATTTTATTGTGTGATAATGCTAATTGCAGCATTAAATGGTATCACATGGGTTGTGTGGGTCTAATGGAGGTACCTATAGATTTATGGTTTTGTCCATCATGCACAAACTGAAATATTTTTATATAATTCATAGTTCATAATATATGATTTTGTGCACCTTATTAATATGGATATTTTTATTTTATGTACCTATAGTTGAAAATGTGTAAAGTAGTATTAATACTTTTGTGTTGCTTGGTTTATCAATACATTTTTTAAAATTGGTTAAAATAAAACATTTTTTTTTATATTATTATTTATTTCATATTTTAACAGAAAAGCCCAATTACAATATTATTATGTAGACTTTAACATAGTGACAAACTTCATTTACATAACAAGAAAACATAACAAAATATAAAAATAATAATTACAGTCCATCAAAACACAGGTAAAAAAATCACAGATAAATTTAATTAAAAAAGTCTAAGCAAGATTTTAAAACCGAGCAGTGTTTAAAGTTAGTTAAAAATATAATTAGTTACGAAAACTAAAATTTTACTTAACTGGTTTAGAAAAGTTTTTTCATGCCAAATATTAGGAAATTGTCAATATCTACTGCTAACTAAATAGTTATTAATTATCAAAAATCGTCAAAATTAGAAAAAAAATTGTACGGGACTCGTTATAAAAAGAGCAATTTTGTTCAATTCATGTTCATATGCAGGGCTCGCTACACTCACCCTGCAACATCACATTCATTAAACAAAGTTACCCTTTTACTAACTCGTTACGTCAATACCAATTTAATATTATTTATTATAAAATTTATTTTTCTTAATCGTGAAGAAAAATACTTTACTCACTTGTTGCATAATTAACTATTTTGTTATAAAAAAGTAAAATAATAAGCAAAAAATAATCTAATAATATATCTAAGCCACCTTTAAGCTGTAATTTTTATAGCGGTACAATACCTGGACAAAGGTTCACTAGGCTGCAACAAACTGTAACGATTTCGTCTAGTATAGCCTCTTCTCCACGGGTAGAAAGTAATGTCATAGATATAGGACCATTGAGGATTTTATATTTTCTTCTTATCAAGCCAATAACTCGCTCTACATGTATACGAACATGAGCAATTTCTCTTGTGGTTTCCAAATCCACAGGGTGAAGTTGACTCTTCCCTCTGGTAAAGGCTGGAATTTTAACGTGAGCCCCAAACAACTCAACAAATTCTTTAATTAAAAAACCCCTATCTGCTAGTACAACATCCCCAGGACACAAATTGTTTAAAAATTTTGAATTTTGTGTTAAGCATTTATCAGAAACTCTTCCTCCCCATCCTTCACTGATAAAAGAAATTGATCCTTGTGGAGTTATTCCGATTAAATACTTGACGGTTTCAGAGTGCTTGTAATTAGACCAAGCTTGAGCTGCTAACAGCAAATCTCCAGGTGTTTCACACCGAATTTCAAAGCAATCAATTATAATGGTGCATTTATCATTAAATGATTCTTTAAAAGACTGTGGCATATTTTTTTCGAATAATTGACCTCTCTGGCCATATAATTAAACTTTTTAGTCGCAAATACATTATTCTTATAACATTTTTAAAATAAGTTGAACAAGTAGTCGGACTTATTCCAAATCTAAATGCAAGGTCTTTAAAATCTAGGTTCAATCTGAGTTTTATTAATGTTAAAAGTATTTGTTCTTGTGGTTCTAAAATATTTGGACGGGATTTTGGTTTCATAAATGGTTTTATTGTATTGACTAAAATTTTAAAAACTTTGAAATTGGAAAGGCCAGTATAGTATTTAGTTGTGCAATCATCAATTTTTAAATTGTCACAGCAAATAACCCTGTTCTTAATAATTTTTAACTCGTTTGTTAATTTGGTCTCGTTAATACACATTAAGTTTAAATCGGACATATTTAATTCGGTTTGAACTTCTTTCCCTTGGTCATCATTTATTACTTCAACCTCAGTACTAATATCTGTGTTTTCTGAATTATTTACTTCAGGCAATAAATTAGTTACCTAAATAGAAATATACTAAATAAATTTCAAAAATAATTATATAAATTCTGCCCAATTACCCTAGAAAAAACTACGGACAGAAGTAGTTACATATTAAGAAACATGCCTTTTTAAATATAAACAATGAAAATGCTTATAAAGCATTATCATTGTACACCTTAAACCATACTCACGTTTACTTCAACTGTAGCTTTCTTTCTGTTTTCTCTTTCTTTCGCCCTCAAAAAGCGTGACAAATTGCTTGGAGAAGCACGACTTTTAACATATCCCAAGGAAATGGATGGTACCCAATCAGGATGTAAATCGTCATTTAAATTCGCTGGTTGACCTAAATTTATAATTTACTTTCATATTAATAAATATAGGTTGATAATTTACCCGTTAAAAAGTGTTTCGAACATACTCTACCATTTTTAATTTTTTCATTTGTTAGGTCTATTCTGTTTAATGCGGCGATCCATTTATCTCTTCTTATTCGAGAAAGTTCATTTAAATGATTTTTACCTTTTTTATTTAAAACTGCAGGAACCCTAAAAAATTTTAGCTTGTCCCTGTTACTCTTACTACCACAATTTACCACTAAGCAATTCCAAGGCATATTAAACAAAATAAACTAAATAACAATAAATATTGTTACTAGCCATGCAATTCCACTAAAATAAAAGATATTATAAAATATTGAAATGATTAAAATAATAAAATCAACTACATAACTACCGCTAACAGCTTCAGGGTTTTGGGTCTCTAAATTAATAAATACTATACTTATAACTATATCTTGGCTAAGAAAAGAACTAATACAAAATATAAAACTTTAAAAAGGCACGAAAACCACAATAAAAATACTTAAAACAATAAAAAACACAAAAAAGCTAACATGTACACTTATGGGAAATCGTTTTGTTTGACCACCAGAACAATGACAGCGCTTGACATTGACAATTAATTGGACTCAACTATTACTTGACAATTTGAAAATATTGACTTCTTCGACCTCTTCCTGGCTGACTAAATGTAATACAGACTCATCTTCCTCTTCTCCGACTAAATCTTGACTTTCCACGAACTTGACATTTCGGTTTTTGCATACTCTTGACGTATGACCAACTTGTTTACATAAAAAGCATTGCCATTCCTTTGCTGGACAATTGTTAGGATTGTGACGTCTACCACATCTATGACAATTAGACATAAAGACTTGTTGTGACACATTTTGACTTTTTGAACTTGTGGTACCTGACTTTTGATATTTACTTGACTGTGAGTGACTCGACTGTTGGTTACTCAATTGCTGACCAGATTGTAGACTTGACTGTTATTTGGACCGTTAAACTTACTGAATTTTTGCTGACTTTGTGACTTTATTTTATGCACATCATTTTGAGGTAAAACAACTTTCGTTTGCAGGTTAGACAGTTCTATGTTTAAAGCAATCTCACAAGCCTTCTGAAAGGTTAACCTTTCATCTTCCGCAAACAATTTGGTGACAATTTGTGCTGAGTTAAGGCCACAGACAAATCTATCTCGCAAGGCTTCTTGTAAAAAAGTACCAAATTCGCATGCTGCTGACAGAGTTTTTAATTCAACTATAAATTCTGTAATAGACTGACCTGACTTCTGATTGCACATATTAAACTTATACCTTTCGGCAATTATCGACTTTTTTGGCATAAAATGACTTTGTAGAACTGTAATCACCTCCTTAAACGACTTTTGCATAGGGTTTTCAGGTCTCATCAAACTTTTTAATAGCTGGTAACCTTCTGGACCAAATAATGTCAAAAATAATGGACCTTGTTTGGCTTCCTCTACTTTATTTACTGCAAATAGCAACTCCATACGTTCTTTGTAGTTTTCGAAATCACCATTTTTTATATCAAACTGTTCTATTGATCCTATAAGCGACATTTTCGACTTTTTAACTAGACTTGCTTGACCAATTGTTTGAGTTCGCTGACCTCGTCGCCAAAATCTTCAGCAGCTCAGGTACTGAAAGTTCTTTCCATTGTTTTTGTATATTCACTACTAGGTGGGCTTTACGGAATAATTACACTTTTAACATTAACAACTTTAATGAACAAAATAACTAAAACTTTACAAAGCGTGGCCAGAGACTTATTATAAAGACGTTTTTAATGACTAATTTATTTCCGCCTTCTATCCCCTAACCTCACATGACATTGACAAATGTCAACGTCACCTTTTCAGGTGAACAACTTAAAATTAGTTCAAATGTTAAACAATCTTAATTATACTACAATTGTGAAATACGGGAACGAATCGCCTCTGATTTATCGCAAAATACTTCGATAGCATAATTATTGGTATGCTCTACAATTTTAGCTAAGATATTTTCGTCCAGCATAAGTAAAAAATAATCATTGGTTCATTCCCAGGCACATCCACTAATAACTCATTTTGTTTGGAAAAAGCAATGTCTACCAAACCGGGAGTTTGTTGCCAATTTGGCTTTGCCGGAAGCTCTGGAGACGAATTAGTGGCACCTGCCACCAATTGCGGTAAAGTAGCGTCGTCGTCTTTGTCACGGTCGTCTGAAATAATTCGTTATCTAGAAAATAGTTTTATATAAAAAAATACATGTAGTTTAGGACGTTTAATGCCTGAAGGGCCTGCTTCATTATCCATATTTTATTTCTAATTAAGTCCCAGAAAAATAAAGGAATTCGCGAACGAATTACAAAATACCTTGTTTTGGTGCCTTAGCAACAAGCTGACAAAAATTCGTGCACTTCAAACGAACGCTAAAATAACACTGGCTATAAAGATTAGGTTGTACTATGGAGGGCTATAAGAAGGAGTTAAATCGCAATGCTAACGAAATGGGACTGATATATGCTTCGTAATTGAAATTTCTGAAACCACCGCTAGAGGCGCAAGTGTTCGAAGTGATTCCTAAAAAGTATGGTTTCTTATGAGAATTGTATGAGCGCAAATAAAAATTATCGTGAAAAATAGGTTGTTCAGGCTGGAATAACCTTTGTATTTTCAAAACAAAGGCTTGTCAGCTGCAATGAATCATTTTTGACGTTGCTTGTATACATTTCTATATTTATTATTAGGCATTAGAAGACAGGAAACTTGTATCGCTTTAACTTAAAAAAAATAAAGTGTTTTAAGACAATAATATTAAATAATGATGGAAGAGAGTTAGTTTTTATTACTTCCACATCATAAACTGAGCTAATTCAGCCTAAAATGTCTCAAAACGTGTAGAAAACTAATTTAATCGAGCAGAAAAATATCTGTCGATAGTTCCTTCGATATTTTTAAATTTTGAATGGATTGAGCTTTTAACTGCAAATTTGGTACACGGGTGGTGGGTATCTTAAAAGAACGGTTCGGATTGTCTTTGGAGCCATATCTGCTCAGGAGGTGAAATGGGGCGGGGTTAATTAGCATAAGCAATAATATGTATTGTTGGTCTTTTGATACAAAAATTTCGATTCCACAGTCTATATATAAACAAAAAATTTGAGTGGTGATAAAAAGAAGCTAGGAGGTGTAAAAATTGAAAAGTGGGAGTAAAAAAAAGATGAAGGAGAAATTGAATATTCATGTTAAAAAATCGAGTAATATAAATGTCGTTTTAGGGGTTTTTTGATAAACTTTTTCGGTCTATGTAAAAAAGGTGGGAAGTGGTGGGATAGTACCAGTGATGTGGAAGTATTGATTCAATTTGCAGCGGTTTTATATTTTGTCTATCCGTCAGTTTGTCTTAATGTCTGTATAGCATTAAATAGTCATTTTGAACCAATTATATTTTCTAGGTAAACCATAATAGTTTAAACGAAAATTAACATCTAAGATTTTTAAATTTAAATAGGTTTTAATATTTAGACCCCCTTAGTGAAGAACATAATAAAACAATCGTAAACTTGTACAAACTATTGTTTATTACAAAAAAAAGGATCTTCCTAATGCTAATGACATAGTATTTCTAAAAAAGCATAATTTTGTGTGGCACTAAATTTAAAAAACTTTTTATCTTAAATTTCATATCTATGTATGTATGTATGTGTGTGTGTTTTGGGGTGACATTCACTAAGACCTAAAAGATCTATTGTGCCCCCTTACTTCTACTCAGTTTCTGAGGAGAGTCTCAGAAACTAGTAGTTCCTTTAGTCCTATTTCCGGAGAAATTTTAGGATGTCTGCAGGCTTCAACTTGGGTAAATGTTCCTCTTCTATACAGTAATCTCCTAAGTGCTGTGCTCTAGGATTCGGAAGTGCTGTGCAGTTGGAAAGTATAGTGTTACTTATGTTAATGTGATGACCTTGAATTGTATTACAAATTTTATGCAGTTTAATTTTAATCCACTATATTAATTTGAATTACATTTCAAAAAACATTATTTCACAATATTCGAATTTATAAGAAAATTTTATGTGCGCCATTGGACGGCATTTTCCTTCAAAGGTTTTAAAAATATGGGTCATCACATTAACAATAGTTACACTATATGTGGATGCCATGCCAAAAAATCCGCATTCTTCTTCCTCCACTATTTTGAGCTTTTTCAGGTGCACATTCAGGCGACAATGTCCTGTTCGGATCCCTGTTTAAACTCTTAGCGCAGTTTTACTTTGACTTATGCATTCTTTTGATCTCAATAGGTTGTAGTCACCCAGAAGAGTCTTTGATTGTATAAGCCCTACTAGATCTTTTTTTTTCTCGGCTTTACTTATCTCTTCCAATATTACATTGGGGCTGATTCCGCAAAAGGGTTCAGGCCCCCAGAAAGGTATTTCAGTCCCCCTCTTTGCTAGTTCATCTGCTATTTCATTTCCTTCTATTCCAGTGTGTCCTGGAATCCATAGTAAGGTGACTATGTTGTTCTCGCCTAGTTCATTGAGTTTGTTTAGGTATTCCCATACCATTTTGGAACTGATTACACAAGAGCTCAGTGCCTTAATGGCGCTTGACTATCTGACATCATGATAATCTATACAATATATATCTTATAATTAGTATGCAATAAAATATAGAACAATAATTGATTAGAGAGAATTTTTTACAGCTTTGATTGTTTTCTCAACTGCCTTGTTTTTTCTTTTTTGTCTTTATCTATATAGTTCTTACGCTTACAAATAAAGTGCATACGGCTTACTAAATAAAAGCGTACAATCTTTAATGTAAATTCGTCTCTGTGTTCATTACATCCAATAGGAGAAATAAAGTTTTTTTCCAGTTCACATAAAATTTCACACAGTGTGTACTGATTTATAGGACTTTTGGACATAACCCTTAACACTGCAGACTCCAAAATTTCAATAAGTTTCTCCAACTCTTTAGATGGATATTTTAAATAACCTTTTGTCAACAAATTAATTAGAATATTTTTTCTCGGCATTATTGTCATGTGGTGCACCAATTAATTGTTCCAAACAAATCTTACATTGGGTAAATTGGTTTGCTTTTCTAGTTATGTATCCACACATATATGTTAAAATAAAAGGTGATGTTTTGGTAATAATATATGTATGATCTATATCACCACAAAAATCACTACTTGGAAAACTTAAACTGTTTTCTAAAATATTATCTAGTTGATAATGTAATTTAGCAGTATTTTCTTCAGTATTAAGTACTTCTTCCACATTTACTAATGTCTCAAGCATCTCTGCCCCCTCTATATTGCTTCCTTTGGGTGGTTTAACTAGGGAATATGTGCTGATTAACCGAAACATTTGGGCTAATATTTTTGAGTCAGGGTGGTCATTAGACCCACAAGCACTCCTCATCATTCCAAAAATCTCTGGAAAAAATTTAACACTTTATAATATAAAGATTTTGATGAGCTTTAATTAATTTACCTCTAGTGCGTCCTGATTTAATCTTGCTGTCATCAAGTATTCATATCCATAGGTATTAGACAAAAAATTCACAAGATCAAGTGTAGTTTTTAGTGTTACAACTATCCCATAGTATGTGTTATCTGACAGGAAGTAAATGTTATTGGCATTGGCATATGTTTTCCATTCTTTCATATACACTAGGAAATCCTTAATAAACTGCAATGAACATGACATTAAAAATAGTTTTATGACATAAGAAACTCTTTTACCTGTTCTTCTTCAGAACCTTTTCTCAACACTTTGTCCTGAGGTGTCCTAGAGCTCATTATAGTAATAAGTTTAGAAATACGTCCTATTAATTTAACACTTGGATCACAGTCCTCAAGCTTGCAATTATCATTCTTGTAAATTTCCATTGCAGCAGCCGTTCTCTCACTAAAAAACTGTAAGTAATATTAATAGCATTTTATACACTTAACCTTTTTACTGGCATACTCGGTAAGCTCTACCAACATTCATTTTTTGATAGTGTTTGGGATGAACATCTTCTCTGGAGAGTTTGGGACAAATCTTTAATGAAAAACTATTGGGTAGTTCAATTTCCACAACTGTATCCCAGTGCTGCACTTTGACAATACCTTTAGGGGTCTAGAACATAAAAGAAAACATTTTGTATTCATGCCACAAACATAATCAATATGAAATAATAATTTGAAATAATTTGATTACCCAAGTCTCACTCCTCTGAATAATAAAATTCCTAAAGTTTTTAATAATTAAATGTGGGAAATCTGAAGAAAATCTTAGCTGTCTGGAAGGTTCATAAACATGTCCACAAGAAATATTGTCTTCTGATATGTTGAATTTTTTCCATATAGCTCTGTTCCACGAAGCTCCATCAATTGTAACTACATCAACAGAAAAACCTGCTTTTTCCAAAAGAATGATGCATTCGATGATGAGGTGATGCAATACAATTGCAGATGCACAGCCTTTACTTAAAAAGCATGCTAGAGATTGAATCCATGAACCTCTGAATGGTTGAAACATCATCACTAACGCATGATCACCTTTTTCATTTTTTTGATGTAATGGTGTGTATTCTCCCAAATCAGTAAAACCATTAATTTTTAATGTTTTGCTATCAAATGCCAAGGTTTCATTTAATTTCATCTCATCTATAAGAAGTGTACCTTTGGTAAGAAAAACAATTTAAAAAGTAAACAAAAAGGCTTTTAGAAATATAAATAAATACCCCTTTTTTCCTCTGGTCTCATACAGCATGACTTTTTTCGAAGAAGCTCAAAAGTTGATTTCTGAAAACCATAACATCCATTCATTCTTCTAATATATTTATTCAAAGTTACGCTTGAAGGAAGTGGTAGGAGTTTTTGTTTTCGCAAATGCTCATATGTGGCTCTTCCTTTAATTCTTATTAAAAGACATTCATACATCCATGCAAGGGTATAACGCCTATTTCTTGGATTTGTTGCTTTAGAAGCAGCAAAACACATTCTAACTGCTTCTTGCTGAGATGTTGGCAGTTCTGATATTATTTGTCCTAAAGAGTCAGAGGTCCATGTGGCACATTTTTTTACATTGCTCTACCTCGGTTATAAGTTTTGTAACCTAAAAACAATAAACAAATAAAAAGAAATAAAAGCAAAACCATGATAAGTACTATACCTTCTGTTGCAATCTACAATTTTTTCGAGTAACATAACGTACAACCCTCTTGAGTTTTTGGTGTCGCTTAATAATGAACGGTTTAATAACTTCCTTTCTAGCAATGGAATGCTTTAACTTGCAATGTTCACAATATTTTATAAGTGCTCCTTTCTGTCTAGGTTTTCTTGGTGGTAAATTACCAGAACATAAATCAGGTTTTCTATAAATTAAAATAACTAATTTAATTACTTTTTTCCATATCGGAATCTATAATTCTGATGCACATTAAACAGATTAGGTATTTTAAAGTAAATAATATTCATAACCAAATAAAACCAAGACTACAACTAAATAGTGGTGAAAAAATCCAGATCATAACTAAAAAGTGACGAAAAATCCAAACTGAAGAAAATTTGCCACAACCTAAGAAAAATAGTTAGGTATAATTCATTTATAGCCCACTACACTAAGCGAAAAACCTTTAAATAAAATATTCGAGTAACTAGTTTTAAACCTGCTTATGGCACAAAATCACCTTAAATTTAAAATGGGACGTAGTCCGGAGGTATCTCATCGATTTTGATGTTAAGATCTTCCCAAAATAATCTCCTAAGACAAAATTATCAAAATTCAGATACTAACTCTGCACATACTCTCATTTGATTCATTAATTTAATTATATCTTCCAAATCACCAAAATCACCAATAATTCTATCTCTACCTACAATTTTAACTTCAACTGATCCAAATAGCACCTAAAAAACAATTAAGGTAACCAAAATAAAAAAGCCAATATACTACCTATGCCCGGGAGTATACCTTATAAGACATATCATGGTGTATAATAATTTTTTTTGTTGTTGTTGTTTCATCCCATTCTGCAAAAATAATTTCATTTCTTCCAGGCAAGAAACTGCCTGACCAAGACCCATTTGGAGTTAAAATTTTGTCTAAACTATCTTTTAGGTGTTGAAACAAGTTGGAATTTTTGTCTTCTCTAGAAGTTACTAGTGGGACCTCACAAGCTTTATTTTCATTTTGTCCAGATGTTATACCTTCCACATGTGTATTTAAACTTACAGGCTCATTTGTTGGGACCATTTTACTTCTTTTCATCTCTGTGACCTCAGTTCGTTTACATGGTGATTTTCGTCTTTTTTTACTATTATTTGATAAATTAGAAGGCAAATTTGTAAATATACTTGGCACAGAACCATCTTTTAACTTGGGTCTCCCCCTTTTTATCTTGTGTATTGAACCATCGGGCATTTTAGTTTCATAAAAATTCAGGATCTCATCTTCGGCAAAGTGTAAAGCACACACAACGTTATTGGAGCCAAGTATCTTATCCTCTCTGGGAATTACTTTATTCCAAGCTTTTAAAACTTTACGATCCTAGAAGAAAAACATATGTATGTAATGAGTAGAATGTGATATAATATATACGTAATGGTAATGTTCAATATTATCATTATTATTAATACAAATGTTTTACTGTTTGTTTAAATTTTTGAAGGTTGTGCATTTTGCATGGACAATATGCTGCGTGAATTTGTATAAAACTTATATACTTACATTAGGAGCTTTAAAGAGGCTGGGATTGATGTCATTCGCTATTTTGTTGGATTTTTTATTGGAAGAATAACCCGTCTTACATCCCGGAACAAAACAAACTCTGTCCTTATTCACTTTTTTATCACTCATTGTTAATAAATATTACTAAAAGATTCAAATATTGACCAGATTTTATTAAAAAATCTCACAAATCATCAAACTTTCAATACAACACAACGATAAAGTAGCATCACATCGAACTATGCGCCACCTACGTTAAAAACTTGAACGAACATAAAAGTAGTGCCAGAAATTTCAAAACACGCCTATGTCGATTTATCTCCTTCTTATAGCCCTCCATAGGTTGTACACAGACCGTGCATCGGCGACATCAGCACTGGTGAGGGAAACCGAATGTCGCCGATGAGCGACATACGCAGCGAACGTGTTGATTCGCTTTTTCTAAAATTCTTCGATTCATACGCTATAGGCATATCTAATCCATCGTAATTTTGATTTAGTATCGCTGAGCACTTACCAGGGCAAGGTTCAAGCAGTTTGCATAACAGTGTACGTACATTATTGAACCAGTGACTTTCTTACATCTAGCTTGTACCCCGGTAAATTCACCAGCCATTGACGAATTCCCGTTAAAACACACACAAACTAAATCTTCCCATAGCAGAACCATAGTTTATTGATTTACATATATTGTTTCTGCATCAGTTGACTTCAGTCGCTGTAAAGACACCAATCTTTCGACAGGAAAAATTTTCCCTATCGGTATGTAGCGAAATACAATTAAAGCGTGTCGGGGCAAAGTGATCTAAGTTGTAAAAAATTAAATTTATGAAAAAACGAAAAATAAATAAATTACACAAATTTCTAACAAACGTTTATTGAAAAATGAAATGTAATAGTGAGATTTTAAAAAAGGTAGTTAACACGTTCATTGCCACGTTGGTCCTATAGGTCCAACACTGATGCTACCTCAGCAAGCCACATTGGTCCGAAGGGGTCAACATATAGTCCAAGAGCTAGTAATCCCTCCGACTAACGGTCTTCCTGTAAGGCTGGAAATTTGTGGAGTGATGAGTTATAGTACATCAAGGCCAACAACAATGACCTGGCAGCCATCAGCCCTTTTATTTTTTAACCCTCTTCTTGGCAGGAATAGATCTAACAACAAGATAAATAAATTCAGCGTAATTTCTAGTCAAAGTTGATTAAAATAAGTCATATCTACATATATTTTTTTTATTTTTTTTTGGTAATTAGTGATTTATGAAGTTGTATCTTATGATTTACATTGCCAATAAGGCTATAACTAATGTTTGTGTACTTGAGGATACTTTGCCATTTGTGCTGAAAACGACTTACGTCTCTTAGAGCGCTTGTAGACGTCCGTTTTTTTCACCGGATAACGGACCGTCAATAAACGGCTATCCTTGTATACATATTTTTTTACCAGATAGATGGAGTGCCGTCTATATGCATTAGTTTTGAACTGGTAGTCAGAGATTACACACGTGTGAAATGTCGAATAATAGGAAAAAAAAAACTCGTATTGGCCTACTATTTGTACAAGAAGAAACAAAAAGAAATAGAAAAACGTAAAAGGTCATCGTGGGTGCATCCTATATTATTGGAAAGGGAAAAATATGGTGCATTTCAAACTCTTTGAAAGAAAGAAACCTTTCAACTATTATTAACAGCCATATATGATAAAATAAGACACGAGGATACTGACATGCGTAAATCTATTTCCCCGGCAGAGAGATTAGCCGTTACGATAAGGTATGTTAAAGAGATGTTCAATTTCTAATTATAGAAACGGGGATTGATTACCTGTATTAATTAAAACAAAATTTAGTAGGTAGTAATGGTTTTATTATACTCAAAAAATAAATTAAGGAGTTTTAGGAAAATCGAAATCGTAATCAGGCGATATGTTTGAACTTAATTCAGTAATAATTGAAGATTGGGAATCATCTTGCTGCATGAGTTCTTGAGGCATCCTGGATGTGGATGGAATGAGTTGTGTTGGCTGATATTCATAGGGCATCCTGGATGTCGATGGAATGGGTTGTGTTGGTTGATATTCGTGTATCCTGTAGTCGGGTGTAGCCGTAGTGTAGCCTCGATTAATATTGTAATTGTAATTTTGCTGCTGCATGGACGCTTGATATCTCCGAGTTAAATTTCTCATAACTTTAATGACTTCATATTGGAATTCAATATAATCGTCATCACTATACTTGTCTACAATCGGAGCAATACCTTTGAAAAAACACATACTCTTACTCTTGTCTTCATCTTCAACTGATTTAATTAAAGTAAGCATTTGTCGATCAACTTCGCTACAGTCTGTCTTTCTCTTCTTGCTTGTTTTTGTTAAATCGGTAGTATTGGCTGGTGCGGTAGGGTCATTATTGGTTTGTGAGTCAGTTTCTTTGTTGTGAGATTGTGTGATGTTTTTTTCTGATGTAATACTTGCTTCCGTTGTTCGGCGAGTCACAATTTTACACAAAAAGAGCATTTGATCGTAGAATTTATATTTTCGTAGACTTTTTGCACCAGAGCCGGATTTACATTCCTTAACTTTTTTGTGATATTTCATCCAGTTATCTCTTGCATTGTTCCATTTTTTTATGATATCTTTGCCTAAAAAAGAAAAAAATTGTTACAGATATTTAGCTGCAGGGAACACATTTAGTGATCTACATTACAGTTTCAGAATGGGTATAAAAACTATCAGCTGTATTGTACAAGAAGTATTTGAAGCATTGTGGGAAACCCTTTCTCCAATTTATATGAAACTACCATCGGAAGACGAATGGTTAACAATAGCAAAAAATTTCGAGACGAATGCAAATTTTCCTCATTGCTTGGGAGCCATTGACGGCAAACATATTAGAATCATCAAGCCAGAAGAAAGTGGATCAATGTTTTTCAACTACAAGCACTATTTTTCAATAGTATTAATGGCTGTGGTAGACACAAACTATAATTTTGTTTTTATTGATGTTGGAGCCTACGGCAAAGAATGCGATTCAGCAGTATTTAAAGAAACAGAATTTTGGAAAAGAATAGAAGGCGATAAATTAAATATTCCTCGACCTAAGCAGTTGCCAGGTGCAGGCAGTGAGTTACCTTATGTATTTGTTGCTGATGAAGCTTTCGCTTTACATCAACACGTACTTCGTCCTTACGGTGGGCATTAACTTGACTCAATAAAAAAAAATTTCAATTATCGTCTCACAAGAGCGCGACGCTACGTCGAATGCGCATTTGGTATTTTATCCAATAAATGGAGGATTTTGCATAGACCATTAAATGTTTCAACATATACTGCTGTTAACATTGTAAAAACATGTTGCTTATTACAAAACATAATTCATAAAGTAGAGGGTATTACTAATAATGCTACTGAAAATGCTAGTTCACACATGGTGTCTACTCTGTGCCATTTGCCTCGTTCCCATTCAACACGAGGTAATGTAACAGCAAATATGATTCGTAACAAATATGCAGAGTATTTCATGTCACCAGTAGGGCGAGTACCATGGCAAAATCAACATGCATAAAAAAATGAAAATAAAATGTTACTTGCCAAAATCATTTTTTTCTTTCTCGGACATCGTTTCAAAACCTT
Source organism: Ophraella communa (assembly GCA_035357415.1). Lineage (NCBI taxonomy): Eukaryota > Metazoa > Arthropoda > Insecta > Coleoptera > Chrysomelidae > Ophraella > Ophraella communa. The sequence goes on from CM068979.1 coordinate 30,534,517, forward strand.
CATTTAACGCAAGACAAATTTCTCTCCAAGCGGCAAAACTCGACTGTCTATTTTTATAGCACTCTTGGGTTTTGTCCCACAGTACAGGCCTATTTTTAACCAAACTTATTAACAATTCCATGTCAATATCACCAATTTTTAAAAGAACGCAGGTAGACGGCACTCAATTAACAGAAAATAGGCAATACGTTCGGCAGCGTCAACACGCACCAATACACTGGCGTGGATGACCACCATTTCTTACACCGGACCGTTGTCCGTCGCGCCGAGGGGAAGGGATGGTGCATCCGGCGTAAATTGTTCGCCGGACCGATGTCCGGTGCATGTACACACATTCATTATAATTCATACACCACCGCGAATCCGGCAAAAAACACGGTCCGTTATTCGGTGAAAAAAACGGACGTCTACAAGCGCTCTTAGGATACATATCGCCCGTCAACCGACGATTTGAAACGTGTGTCTCCTCGTGCACATTGCCAACATAATGCAGGTGAAAATAATTGAAGAATGACTAATTTTGGATACATTTATTTGCATTGGAGTAAGAACTGTAAAGTCTTTGGTACTATGTATAAATTCCTCGTCTGGAGTATCGCACTTGTTCACTCTAGCTTGTTGCGACTCTGGCCCACTGGGAAATTCTTCAGAGTCAGATTCGAGATCAGAATCTAGGTATGGGTTTGGCAACAAAATATAACAGTTGTTTTCTGTTGTTTCGTCATCGTCAGGATGTTCACCCATTTCTTGAGCCATGCGTACCAGTAATTCACTTCCAGAACTGCAAGTTGCCAGCTGAAATAGTGAGCATAACAGAATGTAAATTATTATTATTTTTATTTCTATATTTTATTAAGTACTTTTTTAATTTAGTTTTTTATGCTCATCTTCATAGGTAGGTACTTTATTTATGCCAGCAGATCCTATATAATTTACATGCCACATGTACCTGCTTTTCTTTCTTCGGTGGGGTAGCTTGTGGCAGTGTGTCTCTATAGATACAATAAACAAACTCTGGAAGTTTGGCAATGTAAGCCTAGAGATACAAGCTTATCTTTATCGGTTACCTGGCAATGTGTACTGTAATACACATCCATCGAACTCTAGGTTCCTGGTAACGTATCTTATAGTATACAATGTTTTGAAATGATGATAACTTTGGCATTTTCTCAATTAGAATCAAATTAACTTGTTTGACATATGTGGTAAACATTGTAAATAAGATTTCCACTATATACAACACAAAATTTGCCATTGTAACAGGTAAAATAATAATTTCTTTACCAGACTTGAGGAACTCTTTCTACTAGCCGCTACCATGTTAGATATCTATTGCCATTATTGGTCTATATGGTCAGATGACTACAAAATATATTGTGATTGGGCAAGAGAAATGTATATCATAGCATACAGTGCCCGGTTTCAGGCAAAACTTTGTTCAAATAATGTTCAATTATTTTTTTAAATTTATGTATCTGGTAGGATATTGTCGGCTTAATTCGCAAACTCCGTAACTACATTTTTGCAAATTTTACAGGAGACGCAAAAAACTAAATAATATTCATGTGACGGAAAAAAATCATTTTCTAAGATAGCCATTTGATAAAATAAGGTGAATGTCATAAAAAATTCGCTATTTAATAGGACTTCAGTGGATATTTTATCAAATATTATTATTTTTCATGACAAAATGGACATACGCGGTTTTCTGAAATATCTTGGTGACAAGAAATTGGAGATACGCATTTTTATTCATACTTGACAAAATAAGAAATAGATCAAAAAACTTTTATTTTAAATAATTGAAAACAAAATAAATGGTTAAATACTATTAACAAGTTAACAAAAAACACATTGCACAAACCATTTTATAATTCAAATTGGTGAACATAAACTCTTTGTTAATTGAAATAAAAAAAAAAACAATTCTTCAAACATGTGGCAAATTATCAAAGAAATGATGATAATCTTTTTCAATGCTTTGTTTCAGCTGTTGGAGATGACGATATTTTTCAGACTTAATCTTCAGTCTGGTTTTATGAAGTGGTGGTAGATTGTCAAAAACCACCGGTTTCAGAGCATTGACGTTCAGTCTAAAGGGCAAAGGTTGCCAATCTTCCGGTTGTCTCAGCTTGTAGAAAACACCATCTTCAGAATATTTTATTGCCTTTATGTCAGTGACTACTGGCGACCCGCTCGCTCTCCCTGGTCTTATAGATTTAATACTTCATACTTTTAAAAAAAAAATTGAAGCAATTATTTTACTTTGTAGAATTAGAGCGATAAATATACAGGGTGGTCCTTAAGTAATTGTACAAAAAGAAACAGTAGATTCTACACTCTAAAATATTACGATTTAACCCAACTTACTTTAATAAAATGTTGATATTACGAAAGATACAGAGTGGTAAAGTTGAAATTTAAAATTTAATTTTTCGCCATAAATTTCATGTTTATGGAGATTTATTTACAAAAATTTATAAGTAGAGGTTTTGAGTATGAGGAATTATAATTTGATTCATAATTTTGATGTATCTCATAGAGGACGCCACATATGCCACATAAATTTAATAAACTAATAAGCAATATTGAAAATTATTAATGTACAGGACGGTGAAGCCGGTCCTGTTCTTTATAATGCAAAAAAATTATCAGTAGACTAATGATTGAATAAAAAAGGTATGTATTTAATTATAATATGTGGTTCATGCAAGATGGTGCACCACCACATTATACGAGAGCAGTGAGAACATACCTAGATAACAACTTTCCTGAACGCTGGATTGGTCGTGGTAGTCATTTTCCTTGGCCACCACGTAGCCCAGAATTTGATCCGCTCGATTTTGGTGTATGGGGAGGAATGAAACAACATGTCTACAAAAATGTCATAAACACTCGCAACCAACTTTGGGAAGACATAAATGCTGCAACTGTTTCTTTTCAACCAATGATGCTATTTAATATGAGACGATCTTTTATGGAACGCATTGGAATGCATTGGAGAAAATGGTGTTTTAAGTTCATAAAAATCTTAGAGCGTAGTCTTCAACTACGCTATTAAAACTTGCTGTAGAGTCAAACTAATAGTAGTTATTAAACAAAAACCACTTCACTGTAATATTTTTAATGTTTTAAAAAATCAATTTTTCACAAATATGCATTTAGTACAAATATATGATTGTTTCAAAGTTCTATTAGAACTAATTAAATACATACCTTTTTTATTCAATCATTAGTCTATTGATATTTTTTTGCATTATAAAGAACAGGACCGGCTTCACCGTCCTGTACATTAATAATTTTCAATATTGCTTATTAGTTTATTAAATTTATGGACACTGTGTTGGAAGACTTAAAGATAAGACAATTTATTTGTTGAAATTTAGTAATTTGCTGTCCTATCTGAAAAGTCTGTCCAATACCAACGCCCATACCTCCATGATCCCTTCTCACACACACAAAACTTTCAGAAAGATACAACCCCCTAAGTGGGAGCCTGACATCCCTAAGTTAGAGTGAAAATTACCCCTAAGTGGGAGCCTGACATCCCTAAGTGAGAGCCTGACATCTCCAAGTTGGAGCCAAGCTACAGTTACAGTCAAGATACCTAAATTTAGAGCCCAGTTACCGCTTATGTGTAGACAGTCCTTCAAACCACTTCTGAGCTGAGAATACTTTTATATCCTGAGCAGCCAGAACCACTACAGAAACTTTCATCTCTCCACAAAGAAGCTGAAGCCGCCCTTCTAGACAGCACAGAAACTCAAAGTTAAGTCCTCTTTTTACAAGTCCAGTTCACAGTTCATTATCAGCAAGCACTTAAATTTTCAATAAATAAACAATAGTTTTAACAAACAGTTTCATTTGTATACCTTAGACTATAAGTCTTAAGGGTGTAGCGTGGTCGGTATTTTATTTAAAGTAGCTTCTTTATTTGTTTAATTAAAGTAATTACAAGGTGTTTCTATCTTTTTCACCTTAGTTTTTGTGTAGTTTGTTTACTTAATCGTTAGCGTTCAAAAGATAGTGGCGCCCTTTTTACTTATACATCCCAATCCTTCCTATAGTGAGCATTAACTTGGAGTCGAACCACCCCCTGGAGAGTGTCTCTTAGCCGGGATCTCTTTTAAGGAGTAATAGTGTTGCAAATTATTGATGTTTTTTTCTATTTTTCATTCGTTGCCTGGAATAATTGCGTTACACGGAGTTATGCAGCTGATTTGTAAAATGCGATTATCTCGAAAACTGTTCAGTTTTGAAGTTATTAACAAGTACACCTTTTTTTTGTTGAAATATCGTATCTTTCATATTTTATCAGAAAAATATTGTTAAGTCGAAGAGCAAAAAAGTTAAGCGCAAATTTATGTCAAATATGTGGCATATGTGGCGTCCTCTATGAGATACATCAAAATTATGAATCAAATTATAATTCCTCATACTCAAAACCTCTACTTATAAATTTTTGTAAATAAATCTCCATAAACATGAAAGTTATGGCGAAAAATTAAATTTTTAATTTCAACTTTACCACCCTGTATCTTTCTTAATATCAACATTTTATTAAAGTAAGTTGGGTTAAATCGTAATATTTTAGAGTGTAGAATCTACTGTTTCTTTTTGTACAATTACTTAAGGACCACCCTGTATATATATAAATTGAAAAAAAAACTTACACTTAATTCTTCTGTATTTCAAAAGTTGATAGTGGGTGTGGCTTTCCAATGTCTATCTGCCCCCTGTATATAATTGAATATTCTCGATTGCTGTTGAAAACGGTAGCAAAAAAAGCGCTTCTTAGTATTCTAAATAACATATGGTCAAACAAGGTAGATCTACCCCTAGAATGGAAATATTATATAGTGATATCCATTCCTAAACACGGAAAACCTCTAAATCAAGCTACAGACCTATCTCACTGGCATCTTGTATATTTAAGACATACGAACGTATGACAAAATCTCGTTTAGAATATTTTTTGGAACACAATAAATTAATTCCAGATTCTCAATTCGGATTTAGAAAAAAGAAATCTACAATAGAAAGTCTAATAAATATAGTAACTGATATACAAATAGCTTTTACAAATAATCAATCCACTTCTGCGCTTTTTTTAGATATAAAACAAGCTTATGATACACTTAAATATTTTATTCAATAAAATATGCCAAATTGGAGTTCCAGAAAGTATTTCAAAACATATACAGTGATGGGCAAATGTGTGGAACCAAGTGAATATCTCTGGAATTGTTAAAGATATCGAAATAAAATTTGGAACGTAGGTATTACAGTATATTGCGTATTTGTTTGTAATTTTTTTAACGATTTTCCACTTCCGGTTTAACCGGAAGTGATGTCGATTTTAAATTTTTTAATGAAACACCCTGTATATTATTTTATTTTCGAATAGAACATTTCATTGCGATTACAAAAATATAGGGTTCGATATTTTTTATTTCAATGACAACCGAGATAATATCAGAAAAGTATCTAAAAGGAAAACCCTAATGATATCTAATGATATTTAGTAGTCTACTAAATAATCGTATTATTAACTTAAACTAAATAAATTATAGTGAAATAAAATAGGAGTATCCTGTAATTTTAATGTATTAAATGTTCAAAATAAGCGCCGTTTACTTCTTGACAATAAGCAAGTCGGTTTGTAAATTCTTTTGTGACATTGGCTATAACTTCTGGTGAAATTCTCTGAATCTCTTGGGTTATTCTGTCAGCTAATTCTTGCAAATTGTTTGGTTTGTTAATATAAACCTTGGACTTCAAATAACCCCATAGAAAGAAGTCCAGTGGATTGAGATCGGGACTTCGCGCAGGCCATTCATAAGTACCCCTTCTCCCAATCCATCTGTTAGGAAATGTCATATCTAAACGATTTCGAACATTGCGAACCTAATGAGGTGGTGCCCCGTCCTGCTGAAACCAGATATTATTTGGCAATTGCCCATTTACTTCTAGCGCCGGAATCACTTGGGTGTCTAAAAGCTGTAAATACCTTTCTCCGTTTAAAGTTTCTTGAATAAAGACAGGTCCCACAATTCTGTTATTGTAAATACCCGCCCAAACGTTCAATTTTTGGGGATATTGCGTATGAGCCTCTCGTACCCAATGCGGATTAGTTTGCGACCAGTAGCGGCAGTTGTGTCGATTAACTGTACCATTTAAACAAAATGTAGCCTCGTCTGAAAACACCACATTCCTGGCAAAATTATTATCACGGTTCAATCAATTCTATATTTAAATCAATCAATTAAATTTCCCATTAACTTAGAAAATTTACTGACACTTGAGGACAATAGTATATATAATATATTGTATCATTATGTAAAAACTAACAAAATAATTTTGTAAGCAACAATGCGACGATAAAAAGTAGATAGTAAACCTAAAAAAAAGAGAAAAAAAATGAAAATAACAAAATAACATAAAAAAAAATAACAAAAAAAAACAAAAACAAATACACCTAAAAAAAAGAATTGAAAAAACATGAATTAAAAATAAAAAAATTAAAAAAATTATCAGGTAAATACTTACTAACACAATTGTAAAAACATGTATGCAAAAAAGATATAAATGTAAATACAAAATTAATTAAAAAAAAAACAACCCAAAATATAGCTGGCCTATTGGTTCTGCCAGTGCCAAATGACCACCATTTTCCAAAGCTCTAACGTTTACATTTAGTTCAAATCGAGTGAAGTGATTCCATAATGGGGAACTTTTTACCTCCAATGTCTCCGCTTTACCGCCCAATGGTACAATTGGAGCACATTGTCGAAAATCGCCGCAAAGAACCATTATATTTCCCCTAAAAGGTAATTGAGGATTACCAGTGATTTCTCTTAATTTTTTGTCGATTGCCGATAACATGAATTTACTAATCATTGAAATTTCATCCCATATGCAATGATCCCTCAGCAATGGATGATTGTTTTCTTATTTTCGATTCTGAATTATGATCAAACGGCACTGGAAAAATGAAAGTATTATGAACAGTCTTACCACCTCGTAATAAAGTCGCTGCTATACCCGTAAAAGCCATTGCAATGTAACGTTTATTTTGACTAATTAAATAAGCAATTAAAGTATTAATTAAAAACGTTTTACCACAGCCAGCTTCTCCATCTAAATAAAAATAACGTTGTATATTATCAAAATTGTCGAATTGATTTAAAACATTGATTATATTATCAAAAATGAATCGTTGATGACGATTTAATAAAAGCAAATCGCGATGGGCGTTTTGGCGTTGTAAATCAACGTCCAAATTTTCGTTATTTCCATCTTCGATGTAATCGACAATTGGATTAAGATTACCAACAGCTAATGGTTCGGGTAAATTAAAATCTGCTAATCGTTTTCCATGATAACGAAGGAAACGTTCAATGAAAATTAAAGTGCAATTAAAAGCTTGTTCGCGATCATTAATATTACTGTTATTACCACGTATATAGCGTTGATAATCTTCAGACAGTTGTACCTTGAATTGTTCCTACAAAGCTATTGGATCTGCAATTGTACAGAGCAATAACATTCGCGCAAACATTCGGCGAAGCTGCCTGGGCATATCTGTAGCTGCTGCTTCATTGAGGCAATTAAAGATGGTGGGTTTTGGTTAAGCAGTATGGTATAAAATATTCCTACCTTTTGATTTCTCCTGAGATTTCCAGAATATTCTCTCGTCTATTTGGCACCCAGGAAAGAACAGGGTAAATAGGAAAATAGGAAGTGGGTGTTTTTCACTAGTAAAATATTTCCCGATAATGCCGGTTGGTTTATTACAATAAAGAAATTGTATAGTAAGTTTCGGATACACCGATACACGGCGCGATCAAAAGTCAACTACTAACTTATTAAGCTGCTATTAATTTTAACTTAATTAAAGCGTATGCCCAAAAACAAAAGGTCCTAGGTATAGGCAACACATTTTACGTAGAAATAAAACTATATAAAATAAATATATTACGCGGCCTAAACATCCTGCCGACCCGGGTTGAATTTTTAAATTCAATGCAAAAAAAGAAATAAACAAAATATATCGATAATAATATGAGAAACACGTGTAAAGGTTCCATATCTTATTAGTAATTAGGTAATTAAAAATAAACTTAATTTTAAACTTAAAACTAATTTGGTATGTATACAGGACTACTGAGAAGGCAACGGACACAACTTAGCTACAGGTCGTGTATACAAGCCATTTTTTGTTCTAACCTCAACCACTCTAACATGGCCGTCTTTACCAGGATATAACTTATTTATTATACCGATAGGCCATTGTAAAGAAGGCAAATTTTCATTAATAATCAAAACAATTATGCCTTCTTTTACAGAGTTACTGGGACTATTCCATTTTTGACGCGACTGCAGAGTAGTCAGATATTCAGTGTGCCAACGTTTCCAATAGTGTTGCACTATAGAATCTAATAGTTTATATCTATTGGTAATGGAAAATTTATTCTCACTCATTAAATGTTCAGCTGGAAGCGAATTTAAAGGTCCAGTGCATAAGAAATGTGCGGGAGTAAGAGTGACAGGGTCGTTGGGGTCATTAGTCAAATGACATAAAGGTCGTGAATTTAAGAGAGCTTCAATTTGGGAAAGCACCGTTATAAATTCTTCGTAGGATAATATTTGGTTACCTATAACTCGAAACAAATGAGTTTTAACACTTTTAATATTAGCTTCCCAAATCCCCCCCATGTGCGAAGCGTATGGAGCATTGCGTTTCCATGCAATCTTTTGGATATTTAATTCGTTTTGAAATTTTTCTTGATAATCTTGGGAATTTATTAAATCATAAATTTCGTTTAAATAACTTTCCCCACCTACAAAATTAGTACCACAGTCGGAATAAACCGTGGAACAATTACCTCGACGAGCTAAAAATCTTTTGAAGGCGGCGAGAAAATTTTCGGTAGATAACGATGAAGCTAATTCCAAATGAATAGCTTTTGTTGTAAAACAAATAAACAAACAAACATAGGCTTTCTGCGACTTACTACCTCTGTATCTACCCATAGTTATAGGGAAACTACCTGTGAAATCAACTCCGGTGTGGAGAAATGCCTTAGCTTGAGTGACTCTAGGTATGGGTAAATCAGCCATTAGGGGAAACTGGGACTTGGGTTTCAATTTAAAACAATGGTTACATTTCCAGATTCTTTGACGAATAATGCTAGGAGCTGAGAGAATCCAATAATTTTGACTTAATTGAGCTTGTAATAAATAAGCTCCGGTGTGCAATAGCTCTTTATGTTTGGAATCAATTAATAAAGTTACGAGAGGGTCGGATTTGGGCAACAAAATTGGGTGTTTAAAATCAAAATGCATAGAGGAGTTTGACAATCGTCCACCAACTCTAATTATTCCATCCATTAGGAATGGATTAAGACGTCTAATTGGGGATTTGACAACTGATTTGTTTAACAAAAGTGTATGTTCTTCATGAAAATGTTTTAGTTGTACAGCGCGAATTAACGCCATTTCGGCTTTGATCAAATCATCTTTTGTAATAATTGGAGAGTAAGGTAACATTCTAAGGAATCTTAAAACATATACAGCCGAATTTAATAATTTACTCCAAGAGGAAAAATAGTTAATCAAAGTATACAAAGGTGAGATTTCCGATTTGGTTGTTGCTAAAAATACAATGTTTTCAGGAGAGGACAAAAACTCAACATTAGATAAATTTAAATCGGTAATATTTTTTACTGGCCAATCACATGGATCATTCAATAGCCAAGATGGCCCATTAAACCATGTGTTATGATTCATTAGACCTGAAGGGGTAAGACCGCGTGACGCACAGTCCGAAACGTTGTCTCTACCACTAACGAAAAACCAATCGGTTTCAGGCAATGAATCTTGAATAACTTTAACTCTATTGGATATAAAGGTTTGAGCTTTTCTTGGAGGTGATTTTATCCAGTGTAAGGTTATCATGGAGTCGGAAAAGGCAAAAATGTCAGTAATACTTTTTCTATCCGAATAAGTTTCTTTTACATGAGCCAATTTTTTGGCAAGAAGGGAGGCGGCTGTCAGTTCAAGACGTGGTAAAGTTACCTTGGTCATTGGGGCTACTTTGGATTGGGAATAAAGAAAAGTTATTTTAATATGTCCAGTAATATCTAGGGTTCTAACATAAATTACACAGGCGTACCCGACATTACTAGCATCAGCAAATCCTATCAACATTATTTTTGAATTTTCAAAAACCGAAATATGACGTGGAATTTCTATTTGATTTAGTAACTCGAATTCGGATAAATTTTATTCCATTTAAGAGCAATATTGGGTGGAGCCATTGCATCCCAATCACATTTAAGTACCCATAAATTTTTAATTAAAATTTTAATAAGCAATGTGAGGGGCGATAAACATCCTAAAGGATCAAAGGTGCGTGCCACTAATGACAACATATTTCTTTTGGTGCAAGTTAAGGTTTCAAGTTGGACTTTAAAACTAAAATTATCTTCAATTGGATTCCACCAATGACTAAATAAAAGAGAGGACCGATAACGACTGCAACTGGCGTGTTACCAGTTTCTTTTATCTAGTCATTGGTTGGCACCAAAATGTCATTCCAGTGGCGTTTCATGAGTTAAATGAGTTTCGTAGTTAAAGCATACTAAAAGCTAAAACGTTAAAATAAACTAAGTAACAATTTTACCATTATAGGTATCAAAGTTTTATACCAATAAACAATAGGGAAATTAAAACAAAGTAAACTTTATTCATCACTAAAATAATAATAAACAATATGTTATAAATTATAGGAATATAACTATAGGATATAGGAATATATAGAATAAAATAAAACACACAGCTGTTGAAATATTTATTTAAAAGCATATAATTTACAAAATATTTTTTGAAATATTGGGCGAAGTAGAATTCAATGAGACCTCTGGCGAAAAAAATTATAAATTTGTTTAAGGAGTAAAACATTTTATTTAGTATTTTTTTGATAATTTTCTATAGGTCATCGTAATTACCGTAAAATCTAACTTTGTTTGTTTAATTTTTGTGCCAGTGACAAAGTTTAAAGTGTGTTTTACCATTATACTCAATTGTTGTTCATTTCTGAAATGATGTTCTCAAATAATCAGTGAAATTATGAAAGATGTTATGTTAATCTATTTTGTTTTCATTACATAAAAAATAAGTCAGTATTGATTTAATTTTGTGACATAGTGACAAACTTAAAACTGTGTTTTTCTATTAAACTTATTGTTTATCATTTCAGAGGTGATGTTCTTAAATAATCAAATAATCAGAGATAATATATGGAAATTATTAAACAGAGGTGTATTTATTCTAAATTTTGTTTTATTACATAGAAAAGATTTTATTAAAGATTTAAAATATTATTCAATACAAACATACCTTTCCTTCACTTTATGTAGTTATGACTATATGAAAAATATAATAACACCAAATTTTACATAAAACTGAACAGTTAAATGGTACTTGTTGTACTTTTCACAAATATCAACAAAAACCTATAATAACAATAATAGAAGTTTAAATTTAGTTTAATAACACAAAATACTAAAGAACCATCAAAGAAAAAGCAAAATTTCTAAAAAACCTACACTGAAAATAACTAAAACAGCAAAATAAAACTACTTAAATATCAAAGGGTTCTTACGGCAGCTGATTTGTTTTACTGTTCTCGAAGATGAACATTTCACAGCGCTATCTATGGAATTCTATTTTTCCCAATAAATATGTTTAAATGGCCTTAACATTATTATACCATATTATATTAAAAAAATAACCAAATTAACAACATACCTTTATAATTGAATACAAAAATTAATACCTTATTGGTTCTTAAATAAAATTAATTTAGTCAATTGTTGTCTAACAGGGTTTATCACCTCAGATTTTTTTTTTGAAATAAAATGAATCCTTATGTTTAAATATTTTAACATTACAGCTTCCACTAAGAAATAAATATGATTATTACTCACTTCAGCTACGTGTTGTTTCAAACTGGAGAAGCTATTATCCTCTATACATTGATGAATTATTTGACTTTTTAATATCTGTATAAAATTCTTTTTCTTTAAATTATCTTCATTATATCGAAGAACATTTTCTGTAATTTTACATATTTTTATAACATCTTTAGATGGATATGTTAATCCACCTTGATCTTTTTTGGTGATCAACGAATTTAAAAAATTTGCTTTATCTCCTGATAATGCTGTAATACACTCCTCGCATTTGATTGTTTTTTGTAATTGTCTCGTAACAAAACCAGCAATATAAACAATAATTTGCAAAGAACACTCACTAATTATATTTGTATTCATGATATAGTCATGATCCTGCCATATTGTCACCAAATTACAATTTGGTATTTGTTCAATGAGATGAGGAAAATCTTGATTTATATTTTGCTCGGGTGTTTCGAATCGACTTGACCCTACTAATATTGGTATATCCTCCAAGGGTATACAATTTCCCATACCCCCTTCTCTAATTTCAGCCCTGACTAGCAGTCTTTTATAAGATGCAGTAAATTGACGACAAGTCGGGTTGTTGTTCCATCCACCTCTGGAACGTATTGAGGAAAAATACATTTCTAAATGGTCCTGACTTGCCTTGTAAAGTGGAAGATAAAATATTTTTTTTCATTGATCACCATTTCATCATACATCAATAACGCACTTCTCATTGAACAAATAAATCCCACAAAACCAGTTTTACGATTGGAATGTATTACTAGATCATTATTCAGAAATTTTAAATTTGAAATGTAATGTATAGCTTGAAATATAAAATCTTTAGTATCAACAAAATTTTTTTCAAAAAGTGCTTTTTTGTATTTTGGAGCAACTAATGAATGACTGTTCAATATATCAAAAACATTATTTATGATATTAATAAATCTTATGGTACCCTGACAATTTTTAAACTCACTTAAACCTAACTGTTCTTCACAGTAGCTTAATGCATCTGCAACAGATCTACTTAAAAGCTGCACAGCTAAACGCACCTTCATTTTCTGCTTAAAGAAATTAAGATGTGCTTTTCGAAGTTTGTTTCCCAAATGTAAGCCTTCAGTCTCCTGTAATTTCTCCAATTGTTGAATATACTCCCACTTAATTAAATTACCCTCACCATCCTTTAAATATTTTTTTTCGCCAAAAGTATTTCTTATTAGCTTCACCATATGACATGGGTCAAAAAAGATAAATACATTTTTACCATTCAGTTGAAAATATGGTTTCATATTGGAGACATCTATGTTGCAACCTAGCATACGTGCCATTGTAACATTCGATGGTGCTCCATCAAAAGTTAATGACATTAAATGAGCCCCTGCATCTGTTATTAAATTTGCTCACTGAGTTACAATGGCAGTTTTTTGGTTTCCACTTAAACCATTAGTAAAAAAATAACCAAGTGGTAGCTTCCATGCTCCATTCAAACAAACTGCCATTACAACAAAGGCTTCCCTGGCTACTTCATTTATATCGTTATCAAAATCAAACCCACAATTAACATAGCCATGAAATTTTGTCCCATCCCACTCAATTTGTTTTCTTATTGATATTTCATCAATAATTAAACAAAGAATCACAGGCTTCTCAGACTGGTCAACATATTTTTTCAAAGTATTAAATGACTCTTTAGTGAATCCGGGCTCAGCATCCACATTTCTAAACCACTTTCCAATGGTACTTATGTGAGGTAAACATGTGTCAAAAACTTGCCTGACATAAGTGTATGCCTTTGGTGAAAAGAAGCTAAGAGTGACCGCAAATTTACGCAATTCTGGCGAATATTTAACACCTTTTTAATCTACGTTCATTCAACTCTTTAGCAATATCGGGCATATTTTCCAAAACCAAAAGATTTTCTGAAGATATTAAATTTTTTCTTTCTAACTCTTTCACAAGTCTTTGTAAAGTAGTAATTTTCTTTTTCATACGTTTAAGTTTTTGATTTAAAACTCTAATCTTTTTAGTTTTTTCTTTGGATCTGGCTGTTAGCTGAAGCAACTTTTTCTTTAAATATTTTTCACGAGGAGTATCGTCTTGGAGCTCGTTAAAAGAACGCTTCTTGCTAGTTCTTTTTTGTTGGGGCTGACTACTCTGTAAGGCTTGACATTCTTCCACAAGAGTAGAGCTAGATGCCTGGGTACTCTTGGAAGTCTACAAACAAAATAACTTTTATGTGTTGTTTAAAAACTCTATTTCTATTATAATCTAGTGAATTCCTATTTAATTTATTGGTGGTAGCAGATATGAAAAAGAAATTATTATTGGTCTAATAGTTTACGTACCTTCTCTTGTTGCATATATTTTGGAAATTCTGGAAAAATTGTGGGAATTGCACCATTCAATAATCCAGTTTTTTCACCAAAACGATAAAAATACTCTTGTCTAAAATGTTTAGAGCAAATTCTTTTTATTTTTCGTAGGACAATCTTTTTATTTTCATTTTTTCCAACCAGCAACTCCTTCTTTCTGGATCAACAGGAAACCTGAAGTATGTAAAAGCGATTTATAATAACATTTAATATATTTAAATTAATCACCAAAGATGTTTTAATAAAATTTCTAGATTGAATAAACTAATAATTTATAGAAAAAATATTAAAAAAGTTTATCTACGTCTATGGATTAAATGGCTTCCCTAAGCCTAATCTTTTGCAATAATTAACAAATTTATTAATTAAAACTTCAACCATATGTTTTCATCTATTTTGATTCTTTATCTTAACTACGTAGCACACATTATTTTCAAAAATCAAATGATAACTTTAGAGTATATGGCAAAAATAAATTTAAAAAGATTGTAGTATATCAATAGGTCTGTTTATTTACCTGTGAAATGTAATTCCTGGTTCTTTTTTTTCACTACGGCTCTTACAGTTAAAAACTGAACAAAACACCATTTTTATAAAGTCAAAAAATCACAAGATAGTATTCAGAAAATACACAAAACCACTAAAAATGATCTTGGATCCACATCCGTTGTTTGGCACCACGGTAATGGCGTCGTACGATTTATGGTAACAATTACTGCGCTTGAGCTTGTATACGGGTTACTTGTCCTCTCTTTTATTTAGTCATTGGATTCCACTGTAACCCTAAAATTTTATAAATACTTGTTTCAAATTCTTTGGGTCGATTTAATTTTAAATTTTCGGGGATATTATCTAATACTTGGGAGGAATTAGAGTTCCATTTGACCATTTGGAAACCACCAGACTGGAAAACTTCAACGGTTTCATTATGAATCTTAAGAGCGGATTGGATATCTGGCATGCTACAAATAAAGTCATCCATGTACATGTCACGATTAATATAAGAGCTAGCCTCAGGAAAAGTTTTACTTTCGTCTTCGATCAATTGTTTGACAACGCGCAAACTCAGAAAGGGTGATGATTTTACTCCGAAACTCAAGGTATTAAGTTGATACACTGATATTGGATCATTTCTATTGAATCGCCAAAGTATCCTTTGATATTGACGATGAGATTCTACTAAATTTACTTGGCGATACATTTGCTTTAAATCGGCTACCAGAGTTACAGGGAAAAGTCTAAAATTTAATAAAATGTTAATGGGATTACTTTGTAATTTCTGACCAGTGTACAAAATATCATTAAGGGAAATTCCGCGATCAGTTTTCATACTAGCGTCAAATACTTCACGACAAGGGGTCGAAACACTTTCCTTAAAAATACAGTGGTGGGGAATATAATAGGAGGGTACATTTATCAATTCGGGTTTCACCAACGACATATGACCTTGGGTTAGGTAATCTTCAAAAATTGATTGGTAGGTCTTTTCTAAATCAGGGTTTTTATTTAGTTTCCTTTCAAGAGTGAACAATCTGTTTTTGGCTAAGTCAAATGAATTTCCCAATTGGGAAGGATCCTCTTTAAAAGAAAGCGAAACGATATATCGGCCAGTGGTATTACCAGAGAAATTTTCTTTAAACAAAGTTTCACAGATATCATTATCCGAGGTGGTGGGGGGCACACTACATTCTTCTAATTCCCACATCCTCTCGACTAAATTTTCTAAACTGAGAAAAGTACAAAAGGTAAGCGAATTACTTATATTAAAGTTACTGGGAAAGTAATTGGATGTGGGTCCCATAACAATATAACCTAAGGTGGTTTCAATGGCGGTAGGGGTACCCGATACTCCTACTACACGGTTTGAGCGCAGTATTTCTGCAAACACGCCTGCACCTAATATTCCATCAATTTTTCCTGGTTTGTAAAAGGTAGGGTCGGCTAGGTTAATATTTTTCAAATGATTTAAAGGATTAAAGTCTATAAAAACTTCGGGTAGCGAACTGGTTATTCGTTCTAGAACTAAAAACTCTAAGGGAAGCTTAATATTATGATTTAAGCTAGAAAAAACAGTTAAACTAATTTTTCCTCTAATTGGTTCTTTAAAACCCCCTAAACCCACGACACTGGAGGAAATTTTGGAATAGTAAAGACCTAACCTTTTACAACAGTCTACAGTTAATAAATTGGACATGGAACCGGTGTCTACTAAGAGACGAATATTTTGCTTTTTGTTCCATTTATCGATTATTTGAACTAGGACCGTACTTAAAAGCACGTAATTTTGGGAAACGACATTAGATTTTAAATTTACTTTGGTACAAAGAATATGGGTATTCTGGGAACTAGAATCTTCCCCAGAATTCTGTTCAACTGAAGATGGGGATGGTCCTGCTGGCTCTCCTTCATGGCGGTGTAACAAACTGTGGTGTTTTGTTTTGCAATGTAGGCAAACAAATTTGGAAGGGCAGTTACTTACTCTATGTTTGGAAGAAAAACAATTTATGCACAAATTATTTGCTTTAATAATTTCAAATCGCCTTTGGGGTGAGCAACCGCTAAAAAATTTACAATCTTTTAATAAATGATGACCTTTATTACACGCGACACAGTTATGAAATGAATTATTGTTATTATTATTCGCCAAAAACGTCTTGGGATTCTTTTGCGCACTAGCAAAATGGGTATTTAAACGCGAATCTTTTTTGTTCATGGCTTTACTTTGTTGCTGTAAAAATTTGACTAACTCATTATAAGTAGGTAATTCATCACTTGCTCGAATGAGCTCAAAGCTACTAATAGTTTCTTGGGGTAGTTTAGAAAGGGCAATATTTGTTAAAATATAATCACCTAAGTCGTTTAAATTGAGTCGTTTTACAGCAGCGACGTTGGTATCGAATTTTTCAAGAAAAATTTGGAGGTTAGAAGGATTGTTGTTGGGCAAACAGCGAAAATTCAATAATCTATCTAAATATAAATTGAAAAGATATTTTTTATCATTAAATTTGTCTTCTAAAAGCTTCCATATTATTGGATAATTACCAGGTAAAATTTTCATAGAAAAAAGGCCACAAGGAGAGATCTTCTCCACTAAATTTTATTAATTCTACTCTTGGCATTTGCACTTTTTTGCTATTACTAGAGTTACTATTTTGGTTTTGAGGTTCATTAACTTTTAGTAATTTTTTGGCTAAATATTCAATATTGTCGAATAAATCATAGAAACTATCCTTAAGGTCATAATTGGGCGGCTCATCAGGTACCATTTCCTATTTTAATGCAATAATTGACGTAATTACTTCTTCATAATCAATGACAACTTTGGGAATATTTGAATGTCTGATACTAAAATTTTTAAGAAGAGCGTCATTAGTGGGATCATTATCTAAAGACGTCCCTGCATCAAAGCAAAGCTGAATTCTTCGAAATAAATTTTCACGGTTAGCTTGCAAACGATCAAGCTGCTGTTGTTTACTAGGAGGCATATTTATTTATTTATTTATTGGGTTAAAGACAAATTTAAACTTATTTGGTAAATTAGATATCTATAAATCAGATCCTGGCAAAAACGAACTGTAGGTAAAACATAAACCGGCAAAAATATTTTAAATGTTTTATAGGTAATTAAATAAGGAATCAGAATGACTTCTAAAAAACGAAAATCAACAGATAGGTATCCGGTTTTATTTAAATAGCCGGCAAGCGATTTAGGTTTGAAGCTACTATCGACAAGACTATAAAAGACTAAGTAAAAAAACTTACGAAACGAAATACAAATATCGAAATTAAATGAATTGAATTGGTTAAAAATATAAAAATAATTCAATCCGGCTCGATTAGGAACAGATGGTGGGTTTTGGTTAAGCAGACTGTATGGTATAAAATATTCCTACCTTTTGATTTCTCCTGAGATTTCCAGAATATTCTCTCGTCTATTTGGCACCCAGGAAAGAACAGGGTTAATAGGAAAATAGGAAGTGGGTGTTTTTCACTAGTAAAATATTTCCCGATAATGCCGGTTGGTTTATTACAATAAAGAAATTGTATAGTAAGTTTCGGATACACCGATACACGGCGCGATCAAAAGTCAACTACTAACTTATTAAGCTGCTATTAATTTTAACTTAATTAAAGCGTATGCCCAAAAACAAAAGGTCCTAGGTATAGGCAACACATTTTACGTAGAAATAAAACTATATAAAATAAATATATTACGCGGCCTAAACATCATACATTATCGGTATCGATTACATTTAAAGCTATTGCCGCATCGCGAAAAGAATCAAAAACGATACCGTTTACTGTTTTTAAATCTTTGAAGAAGCATGCTCCTCTCACATGATGCAAAAGCAACCGGAGAAAGAAACGTTCGCCTTCGGCAGGATATACAAAATATATTCTAGGTAAAACTAAATGATGACCGCGTTGTCTCTCTTTCCATTGCTTTAAACGACCATCGAAAACATAATAATAGGGAATATCAACGTATGTATGCAAACGCGCCGCGTGGTTGTTTTGATTGAGTACGAACCATGCAGTCAAAGTCGTATGTGATACTCGATCAACAGCATTTAGTTCGTCTCCTTGGCCGGTATTCTCAGGTCCTCGCTTGGAGCGATATCGATGTCGTTGAATGCGAGGGGAGTGAAATTCACTGCCAAGTCGATTCTCATGCCCTCTCCTCGCATGGATCGCTCCTGTCAAAGAGGAGTGCTTTATTTCACTCGCTTTCATGTGTACCAGTTGCTCGTGTTATAAATTTGCGAGCGGAGGGATACATGAGAATCTAGAAAAGCCATATCGCTGCCAATCAAATCACTCCCTTTTGTGATCGCTCGCTGTGAGAGGAGTGAGTTGAGAATACCGGCCCTGGTCTAAAATAAATTTGTTGTCGATCGGGAAGATGTACAGCTAATCTAATGATATTGTGTGAAATATCGTGCAAATTAAATTTTTGAAGTCTCCAGATCGCTTCTGGAACACTAACGTACCGAACGTCTAAAAACATTTTAATTTCATCATAATCTACTCCTATATTTTGACCTTGAGGTTGATAACCAATATTTACACCGACCCCCCGTTGTTCGGGTAAATTTTGAATTTCATCTAAATGTGGTCCGCCCCTGTGCTGTTCAACACGAACCTGGCGATTCTTAGCTTCACGTTCAACGACAACATGTGCCCTATCGTAACCTTTATAAATGTATTTAAAAAGATACTTGACACTTTTTATAGAACTTCAAGCTTCCACATTAATGTGGGCTTGATATTTACGAAGCAAATATTGATTACATGATACAACCCAAGCATCGTTGATATTTACCCTCTGATTATTAGGATTTCGATTTCTTTGACGATAAATTGGATACCCATTAGTTAAAAAGAGCGTTTCCGGACGGAAGGGCTTCGGAAAACCTTTTTTGCATTTGTTTGAATCGTAGAGACAGCGCTGAGGATTACATGGACCGTGTATCATGTGAGCTGTGACCAACGTGAACAACTCAGGTTGCGCTTCTTGATCAGGCAGTACGGCAGATATCAATCGGTCTATACCGGCTGAGTCTAAAATTTTGTTTTCGTCAGATAACCATAATAGAATGTGTGCATGTGGTAGCCAGCCCGCGGTTTTGGAACTCGATAACATAAACAAAAGCAGCGCACACTCCAAAAATATGTGCTTTGAAAATATCGTCCATTAACGAATCTAATTTAATTTTGAACACGCGGCTTACCAAGTCTGGCCGATCTGAAGCGTGCTGTGTATTTAATAAATTTGCCGTTATTTCGGGCCATTTTGGGTTGCATGTGAAAGTAACAAACAAATCGGGTTTCCCCTGTTTAGCTACAATCGACATGGCATCCAAATAATTTTGTCTGTAGCACCTTGGGCTTCCTATAAAAGTCGAAGGTAAAATAAAGGCAGCACCCGCTGGGATACCGTCATTAAGTTGCCTTTGATTTAAATAGTCCAGCAAACCTTAGTAGGCTTCAGCACGTAATCTATACTGGTTTCGACGAATATAATCCAACCGTGATTGTTCGACCTTAATGTAAGAATCGACAATAAACTGCTAGGTTAATTTTCCAGAATATAAAATGGCGTTAAATTCGCGGGGTCGTACAGCAAGACGATAAGCATAATATTCCAATATAGAAATATTATGTACACCTCTCGTGTGCGGCTGATTGGTGATAAACCCCGGATCACCATACGGAAATAAAATCGGATATAGCATCGGATCACAATTAGCACTTATGTATAGTAACTGATAAAAGCGACCCAATTCTGCTCGACAATACACAAAAATGCAACGGTCTACCGGGGATTCTCCTTCAGGATTTGAAACAAAAATTCCCACTACCTCATTTGATTGTACAGCGCCATATTGTTGGAAATTGATTTGCCTATTGGGACGTCGACCGTTATCAATGTACAATTAATAGGTTGGTTCCTCTTCATCGCCGTTTTGTTCCCTGGCTCGCTGATCCCTCTGGTAGACCTCTCTTAGTGTTTGATATGCCCCAGCGAACGGGTTATGTTGATTTAAAAAGGTGGAAATAACATCAACTACTGCAGGGTCTAAAACCGGCGCTTGAGCAAGGCGGGCACGGTTGCCTTCAGCTGTATCGATGAAATACAGACCGCCATAACGTCTTTGATCGGCTGGGATATTGGTGGCAATATGTCCCAGATTATGCCGAATCTGACCTTGAACCTGTAAAAAACAAAAGTTAGTAACATTCTCTGGTAACATTAATTAAGTTAATTATAAACTGTAATGATTAATAAATGATATATATTTCTAGTTTCCTATTAAGATTTTCTTACTAACACAATAAACTTCAATGTACTATGTTCTAACATCTTCCTTACAGTTTCAGCAAACAGGCTATTAGAAGTTATTAACAAAACAAGTTAATTTACTAGTTAGTCTTTATTTATTTAAACAGTAAACATGTAACATGTGTACAAAATAATTGTCAATTATTTGCTTAATTAGTTGTTTGGGAAAACTTTCTTCAAAATGGGCACTAACTTCCAGGTAAGTTTTTGATTGGCTGGAGTAAATTATTAGAGTGGTCATATTCAAACCCAAGAGAGCCATTCCTAATTGCACTTGGTCATAGTATGTGTGTTTTTTCTTTAGTCTTATGTTAGAATTTGTTCCCTCTAAAAAGTCACATGACTCGATGAAATTTTCTGGTCCTTTTTTTTCCCTAAGACAAAAATTACAATTTTGATGTTTCTGATAATAAGAAGATATTAATAGATACAGTAATGGTCCCCATAATTTACTCACCAACATATGGGCATTTAATTTCAATTAATTTTGAGGGAACATCATTCTCCAATATTATACCATCAGGTGAAAATCCTAGCCATGGAAATGCCTTATATACTATAAATCCTGGGGCTACTATTTGGTAATTCGTTTTCTCTTTGAATATTGACAAAGCTTCTTTTTTATATTTTTCACCATACTTGGTATATTTATTTTCAAATCCCTTTGGGAAAAAGAATTTTTTGGCTTTGTTAACCCATTCTTCCTCTTTACTAAAAGTAAAAATTGAGTAACATGTTGATCCTAAAATAAAAAATGCATATTACATACTTTGCAAATGATATAGTCTGAGATAATTTAAAACCTACCTGTGATTCTTAATTGCCTTTCTTTCATCCACTCTGTTGAACCCTGTTCATGAAGTGCTATTTCTAAAATGTTGCTAGCTGACAGGGATTGCACAATTTGAAGACAGCATGCTTCTAGCGGATATAGTTCGACTATAACAGTCAGTTTCAGTTTATTTAAGAATTCTAACTTTTCAATGTGCGATAACACGGCTTTCACTCCACTTGTAAGGATGCTGAAATATAAAAGTTGTTTTCATACAAATTTCTAAAATATAATTCAAAGAAATAATACCTGGCTCTTTTTTGGAGCACTGTTAGAGCTGTCGTTCTAGTTTTAGACACTCGACCCAGAAATCGTGAAAGAGCTGAATCAGCTACACCTGAAAAACCACACAGTATTTATTTACTCCTGCTAATTATAATTATATATTCCAAACACTATTGCCCACGTTCAGAGGGCGTGTTAGTACTTAGAATGTTTAATAAAATGTCAGATTTTGGCAAGTTGTCTAGTGAAAGCATCAAATGAATGACACTAACATAACATTTTGTTAAATATTCTAAACCATGAATAACTTTTGTGCAACCCAGGGTTTGTATTTGACAATTGAGAAAAAATAATTTAGGCACGCTTATCCAATTCTATTGATTAATTTATAGAAACCAATTATTAAAATAAAAATAATACCTGTAATAAGCAGAGCGAAATTCTCTTCATCTAATCCTGTGGAAGCTTTGAAACAAACTTTCTTCCTTTTTGCCAATGGGTGACAGAAATACTTAAAAGGCTTAGGTTTGTGAGTTTCCTCTAATCCTTTCTTTTCTTTACCCCATTTCTGTGCCAAGTCGGTACTGCTGACTACTTCTAACTGCTCATTTCTATAATTCAAATAGTATAGTATAATATATACTCAACTGAATATTTTTGTGGGTCAGTTAAAATTATGATTCATATCATTGTACTGACCTGTTTACATAGATTAAGGTAGCACCAATGTGTTTACAAAATCCAGATAATCCAGCTTTGCAGGAACAAGCACATTTCCACTTGGTGGAAAGTATTAATGTCAATACTTATTTCATGGGGTGGTGACGTTAAGCTCGATGTTTTGAGGCATACACTCTTGATAATATCAGGATTTCCTCCAGAAATACCACATAATATTACGTGTCCCGCTTTGAAAACAGCTTCACCCTCTTGTAATGGCCTACTTTTGTTTCCAATATATTGGAGAATTTCGTAAATACTCAGTGGTTAGGTCCTCCTCTAATAGACGATTTGCATTTGTTGGGTCTTCCGGGTGCGTTCGGTCCTCCGTATATGGAAGACCTAAAGCATCATGTGTTAAATGGTTCATTATATCTTACCTGATCATATGAAAAATTTTTAGATGGAGGACCTAAAACTCCTTTTTACAAAATGTGAATACTTTAGTTGCGAGTTTTGATGTCTTGCAATAGGAGGGCGCTCTTTCGCGTATACCAATGCGTATACTAATTTTACAATCTACGGTGGTTGGGTCCTCAACCGTATATCGAATTAGACAAATCGCAGAGTATGGTTCCTCCGTAAAATCGACAACATTGTATTCAATATAATAACGTAATATTTCTCTGATGATTAAATATATTAAATAAGCGTTGATTTTTACGAACGTTCAGTTTTCGAAATTGACCTCATGGATATATTATGGTGATTGTATACTCTACATTTTTCATTATTTTTTAAGGATCGGCTGCAGTATAGCATTTTTTAAACTCTTTCTAAATTTATCGATTTACACAAAGTCTTCATATTTTTTTTTGAAAACTGACCGAGCCTCTATACCAACAGGGCTGTCCAACTATATTTTTGAGGATGATTCTGTTTTGATATAGATGATAATATCGTGAGAATATGTGTGTTATATTTCTAATTATGATTAAACTTTAAGTAATTCAAACAAATAAAACTTATAGAGAAAAAAGTTCTTGTTTCAGTTCGGAGTTAGAAGTTATTGTTACTTTTTAAATTAAGCAATGATTGTAATGTTATATACCAATTAGGGATTGCAATTGATGGATCCAGCATCCAGCTGGATCCAGCGCCTTTTTAAGCGTGCTGGATCCAGCATACAGTGCTGGATCCAGCGATGCGGATCCGCAAACCTCGCAAACGTATCAATTTCTATTGTTTAGTTTCTAATTGCCGCCTTTTTTAAAACGGCGCGGCGACGTTGCTGTCTGTCAACATAGCACGTGCCACATGTGCGAATGAAGGATTCTAATGACGGTGAGAAAAGTTTGTGGGACTTTTTCGTAAAGTGGGATAGTCGAAGTGCCAAATGCTCGCTATGTTTAAAAACATTGCTTATTAGTAACCGCTCCACTACAGGGTTAAAAGGGCATTTACAAAAAGTACATTGTATCAGTGTCATAAAAAATATCAATAAAAACAAGGCTAGTTCATCCAACAAAGATTTGCATAGTGCAGATTCACCAGCTGCTGCTGTTATAGCAACCACTTCAAAAAATGAAGATCATCATCAGGAAGTAGTTCCGAGCAAGAAGACCAAGAAGACTATTGATTCCTACTTTGAAAAAGAAAATTCTATGGAGGGTTTGGTCACTAGGATGGTGTGTAAAGGGTTTTAGTCTGAGTACATTTTGTTCATCATCCGACTTGAGATTTTTTATTCGCAAAATCAGGATTTAAATTGCCGACTTCTCCGAATACCATTAGAGCGATCATTAACAGGTATGCAGAGGACGTTCAAGCGGATTTCATTAAAGAATTCAATAATTTAAAACAAAAAGGACAAAGATTCTCATTGAGTTTTGACGAGTGGACCTCCCAAAAAAATCACAGATACATAAATCTCAATTTGCACCATAATGATAAACATTTCAATCTAGTGCTACGCTCATGGTATTCAGTTGGAACAGTTTGCTCAGTATGCTTGAACGTTTCTACAACCTAAAAGTTTGTATCGATAAAGCATTGATAGACGTCGGTTCCGAAATAAAATTTTCGGGCGATGAATGGGCAGTAATCAATGAGTTGATCGTCAGTCTTCAACCGTTAAAACTGGCTGTAGAAGCTCTTTGCAGAAAAGAGTCCACATTGATAACTGCCGACACAACCCTGAAATTTGTCTTAGACAAGCTATATACCCAGGACACTACCCTAAGTGCCGAGCTAACTGAAGTGCTACGCAAAAGAATCGCAGAACGGCGCCTCTCCGAAGTTACTGGTACGTTATTGTACTTGAAAAATCCAAAAAAGTATGAAGAATCAGTAAAATTTATTTTATGAAATCTTTGAAATTTCAGGTTCCATAGTTCAACGCTTTATGTTACCTATAACTGAAAATTACCGTTGAGTGATAAATATAATATCACTCAACGAAATTACGAACTATTGAACATTGTCAATCAGCGTTTTATAATATACTAATATTTCTTCTAATTTGATTGGATAAAAAATGATAAGACAATAGCTGTGGCAATTTATTTATTTAGACAGTTAAAAATATCTTTACGATTTTTGAACTAAAATAACAATTTTTTGTAATGACGAACACAAACCTTTTCAATGTTTTTTGTATTGTTTTTGAATAAATACCTTTATTAAGGGTGGCTAAATGCTTTCTTAATCTTGTACATGTAAGAGCATTAGGGTTTTTGGCATTACACAGCGTTGCGTATTTTTTCAACACCTTGTAACCGATAATAGGGGTATCTGTTAACGGACTTCCAAAAAGATAATCATTAGTTTTCTTGAAAAAGTGAGGACGATATTTTAAAATTGCAGCCAAATGCTCTTGAACATCCATACTTATCAACACTGGTACACCACGACCCCTTTTTCCCCTAATTACAATTCTTTTAAATTTATTCATTAGTATTTTTTCTGTTTCAGAAATTGCTTCTGAGAATTCTTCATATGCTTGAGTATTCTTATTTAGAATTGCAGATTGGAAGGTCTCAAGAGAAAGTCTTTGTATTTCTCCAGGGCGTCGCCTATTCAATAAAACCAATCGGCAGTATATTGTTTCCAACAGGATAACATACGATTTTGTGTCTGATGTATTTTGCTGC
Organism: Ophraella communa; assembly: GCA_035357415.1. Lineage (NCBI taxonomy): Eukaryota > Metazoa > Arthropoda > Insecta > Coleoptera > Chrysomelidae > Ophraella > Ophraella communa. The sequence continues at coordinate 30,560,574 of CM068979.1, forward strand.
AATTTTGAGAGTGCATCATTGGCTTTACTAAGAAGACAATTTTTCAGTAATTTAAGATCACTAGCAAGGGGTACTAAGCTCACTTTGTTCCACTTTTGTAGATTTAAATCACTTGCAGCTTGACTCGAGACATCAAATTTCCAGTTGCCTTCTATCAATTGAATCAAAGTTCTCAGTTCACATTCAGCATTTCCAGCTTCTATTGCTTGTAATGAATCAGATTTCTTTAGAGTAAGTACTAGAGTGTGGGAGATTTATATCGTTGATTTTCCCTATCATATTTTGAAATATTTTCTGTAGCAGATACTAAGACGTCATAATTTTCAGCTTTAAGTGCTCCGAATAGATCTTTTATGGAGGGTTTTATTTTTTTTGTCTCCATCAACAGTCGTGCCAATTCTCGCATTTTTCTAGAAGCAACTGCAATGAAATGCTTTTCCCTATGGATTTTCAAATATCTTGCTGCAAATGCACATATGAGCGGATCTTTTTTTGCAGTTAGCGATATTTGATACGGGGAAAAACTTTGTCCTTTAACTGAAGGTCCACTCGGAGATGACGTAATAAAAAGTTTTGTGCGTTTGGCTGACAATTTTTCTCGGTAACTCCTTTGGATGGATTTTCCTCACATTTTTTTTTATGTTTCCATAAATTCCGTGCTGAATACAATCCCAAGCAGTGTATACATGGTAGATAATTTGTATTTTCATTGCCTTTCCTCATAGGTTTCGTAGCTTCAACGCTTGTTAAATAATTGCCTTTTTTCCTAAGAGCGATTAGCAACTGTTTCCTCTTTTTATTCCGTGGTGGTTGGGCTAACATTTTTTGTACTTCCAATTCACTTTTATGGTTTCTTGTAATATGACGTGGAAAATTGAGTACATTTGATTCACAAAAAAAACAGAACACACTTTTTTTCTTGAAATCGTTAATGGCTTTTGTGGATTCTGATGAAACTCTTTCATCTTTTTTTATGGATATATTGCTATTATTATAGGACACTTCTTTATCTTCACAATCCGAACCAATTTCACAGGTTTCTTGATGATGAGAAGTGTCGGAAGAGGGAGGCGTGCAAAACAGTTAAGGGGAAGTCAAAGACATCTCCTGAAAAATATTTTTTCTTAATATTGTATGATGAAAATATCAAATATTTCACTTACGGAAGAACTACCACTTTCAGATGGAATATAGGTAGAATCTGCTTCAACATTATCAAATGAAGATTCGTTATTCGAAAGCTGAAATAGAAAAAAAAACGGCATTAGAGCATAAATATAATGTTTTTATTGCTAATTAAATAAAAGTGAATTTTTGTGAATCTCCATGAATTTCATAACATGGTGCCAAATAAAAAATATTGGAAAGCATCATACAATATTATGATGAATTATTATATATTTTGAATACAATAAACCTTTGTATGAAACTTATACAGCGCTGAAGTGAGAACTGCAAATTATTTTAATAAACTCTATAATGGAAAAAAAAATCTTGCAAACAAAACATTAATGAAAACGAAAAAAAAGTTTAAAAAACACGCTTTTTTGCTAACCGAACTAAAAAATAGAAAATAAAATTTAAGTAAAGAATAATTCAATTCAGAGTAAAAAGCGTGGGGTGCTAACATATTAAATATTATTCTATTGGTAACTATCTATGAGGGAGAATTATGAAATGTAGTAAAATGGACCACACGCTTTTTACTGTGAATTGAATTATTCTTTCAATAAATTTTATTATAATTTTATTTTGGGGTGATTAATTATGATTGATTGTTCGACTCTCTACCACTGAAATATAAACTCTTTGTAATTATAAATTATTTTCTACTTTTTACTTCGGTTAGTAATAAAATCGTGTTTATTTGGTTTTTTTAAACGATTATTTATTTTTCATTTTTTAGTTCGATTTATCAATTAGCTTTTTATGGACATGTGGCATTTCTTACGAATCATTATGCAATCTCGTCATTTTTATTTAAAATTTCACTTAAACCTTCCTAAAACTAAAAAATAATTCCTAAACTTTTTATTCTCTACCTATACTGTATATCCTTTTTAATCCATCCTGTATGCTTTATTTTCCACTTTTACCTTTCCAAGAACCTCAAAACTCCACTTAAACCTTCCAAAAGCAAAATAAAATAATTCTAAACCTTACATTTTCCCCTCGTATAACTTTAAATTCTCCCCCTCGTTTACTGTATATCTTTTTTAACCCACCCTGTATCTTTAGTTTCCACTTTTACTGTCCCGAGAACCTTAAAATTCATCTTAAACCTTCCTAAAACGAAAAAAACCATTCTTAAACTGTTCATTCTCCCATTGTATACTTTATTTTTTTTAAACCACCCTGTATCTTTATTTTCCACTTTTTCTGTCCCGAGGACCTTAAAAAACCACTTTAACCTTCCAAAAACAAAATAAAATATTCCCAAATTTTACATTCTCCCCTCGACTGTATATCCTTTTTAACCCACCCTGTATCTTTATTTTCCACTTTTACTGTCCCGAAACCTTAAAATTCCCCTTAAACCTCCCTAAAACTAAAAAAAAACATTCCCAAACTTTTCATTCTCCCATAGTATACCTACTTCATTTTTTTAACCCACCCTGTATCTTTATTTTCCACTTTTTCTGTACCGAAAACATTAAATTGCACTTAAACCTTCCTAAAACTAAAAAAAAAACCTTTCCTAAACTCTTAGGAAGCTAATATAAAATCGTGTTAAAAAAGCGAGTTAATAAATATAAATAAAGTCAAAATTAATGTTAATGTCATAAATATGGCCAAATTTGTGATAGCTATCTTATTCTATTTTATATTTTTATTGACGTTTAGAGGGTTGTGGGTGAATGGGTGAATAATATTAGATTATAGATCACTTACTCTTTCCATACTCAAATTTGTTTTTTGCTTCCCATCCATAATAATAGATCCATTTTGTACAGAATCATCTGATGATGTTATAGTTTCGTCCTGATCAGAAGATGTTTTTTCAACATAAGGTATTTGTTGTATTTCAGGAGAAGGAGCTCTGTTGCAAAACCATTGATTTTTACGTTTGCTCCTGTAGTTTGTAGAACAAACTTCATACTATAAAAAGTTAACATTAAAACAAAATATTTCTCACTTCACAATCTCACAACTTACGTATTCCGCCGGGAATCGAAAAGTTTCTTGTGCCATGCTACAAACTTAAACGGATATAATTTAGTTCATAGAGAGCGTGATATAGATTTCTGATGAAAAGCTGAGTGTGGAATGCCCATTACATATGTGGGCATCATTATAAAGTGTCCACAGGAACTTATTACCAAAAATTCGGGACCCAGAAGATAACGTTAAAATAATATTAGAAGTTTTTGTGAAAAGTGTATTCATTTCGGATTTATACGCCTCTGAAATTTCGAAATAATGATCTATGTTTATACATCAGTGGCGGCTCGTGGTATTTGAAAGTGGTGAGGCACAGTTAAATTTTTTTTTAGCAAAGTTAAAATTTAAAGTTGGTCTAGTGGTTACTCTACTTCGTCAGTTGTGTAATACCATTTGTAAAAAAATATATAATATAACATTAAATTTAAAAAAATTAAAATTGTTTATAAAGCTAGGGCTATGTTATCGAACAATTTGTTCATATAGAAATATTTATTTCACAACCGCCCAGCAAGAACCAACTTGGAGGTGTAGAGCATTCCTGCCATGGAAGGGAAGGGCGGAAAGGATAGGATTGAGAGAAATAGAGGAAAAGGGATTGGTGAAAAGATAAAGATATTAAATAAATAAATATAGATTCTGACATAAACTTAACAAAAATTTTAATTCCACTGTTAAAAAAAGCAAAACAAAAATCAGTACGGAAAACCACAGACGTATTTACCGAAAACTATATTGAAACAAGCAAAAGTAATGTAATATTTTAGAAAAACCACCGAGATTCACTGCTCACCGAACCGAAAACTATAATAAAAAAGAGTAAAAGTCAAATGCACTGTGCACTTTTAACCCTTAATCTAAAAATATCATGTGCCAAAAGTCGGTGTACGAATGAATCTAAAAATAAATTAGTCACCTGCCTCATAGGAGAAGCCGCCACTGTTATACATAATTTCTGAATTTACATTGAAAAGCTATACAATTTCTTTTTTGATATTAAGTTCCTATGATTCTTTGAATTCTACTAGTTTTTACTTTTTAAATGAAATAAAACAAGGTATGCTTATTTAAACTGATGCATTCAGTACTGCAACGCTACACGTGGTTCATTACCAAATAAATTATTGTAAATCAACATACTATGTTATATTTGAAAAAAGGAAATATCATGGTGAAATGAATTTACACATCAACTTCTATCAGAATCACAAATTTAAATTCGCTACTTATCTGGTTTCTCCTGCACGTACCATATAAACATGTTCTCACCAAGCCAGATAAACCACAAATATCACAACTGAGATTATTATTTCGTAAATTATATTAAGGGTTCATAAAACTCATGGCAACACTGTCGGAGGACTGATCCACTGTTAGTTGTATAGATTGGTATACGCCAGAGGAACTATCTACCGCAGTTTGAATGATTCTTATACTGCGGTCGCCCTAATGCTGTGAATACATAAAATAAAAATACAAGCGGAGGACACAAAAATCGGATTTTCGCTGGAGGATCAAGAGATCGTAGAATATATGAAGCTTACTTTTTTTTTTAATTGATATTTCGACGGATTTGCATCAGTATTAGATGGGTATGATATATACATGACGAAAATTGGATATATATTCATTGGTTCTAACGGAAGACCTATTGCTGGATTTAGCTAGGAGGATCTATGTATCGTTGGGTATATATATATATATATATATATATATATATATATATATATATAGCTCACCATACTTAAATCCTCCATACATTGACATTTTCCATATGATAGGTCTTCCGCCGCAATAGGTCTTCTGTATACGGAGGACTTATCGCATGTCGTGTAATTAAGCTCTTTATACTACGGTAAGTCACCCCGCAAAATTTTAGAAGGACGACTTAAACATGTTTTTTGGATATTTCGGGTATTTTAGTTCTCGATCCAAACGAATCAAGCTGTGGCGTTAGCGTCGCGAGTATACTCTCAAGAAAATATAATGCAGCGTATTTATTACGGTTGTAGTTCTTCCGTCGTGTATACGCTATCTAAATTACGATTTTCAGTCTTCCTCTGTATATTTAAATTTATATTTATAGTACATCATTCTTCCCCAACAGTGGCAACACTGTGCCACACCTAAATTTTAGTGTAAAGCATTTTTTATTGTTTTACTTACATCGTTCATTTGACCGTTGCTTTAGTTTGCAATATAAATATAATCATATATAAAAACACTGTTTAAGACACATACAGTTTGTAAATTTTTTATTATTGAAAGTTCATAGGAAAAAAGAATATTATGTTTTTACATTATATAAATTAATTTTTTTAATTTTATCTTTTAAAAGTATTTTTTAAATGGGGCAGTTAGCCTATTAAAATTTAAGTAATGGAAATTTTAATTTGTAATATATGTGTAGTATTTTTGTGCAAATTAAGACAATGTAAATAGAAATTTATTGTACTAACGCTTACTTTGTTGAAATCCATCTTAATAAGAACATTGAAAAATATAACTCATTAATAAAAGTTTTTATTAAATAGTTATATATTTCAATATTATTATTAAATAGAAATTGTTTAATGGTAAGTTTTAATTAATTTTAGCCCTTTATTTAATTTAAGAAGCAAAAACATGTTTTATATAGATATACGGATAATAGAACTACGTCAATTATTTAATTTATTTATTAAATTGATTGTACTAACCCTTACTTTTTGGAAGTTCATCTTATTAAGAATAATAAAAAACTCTTCGTTTTTACAAAACTTCCACTATTTATTTAAAAGCAATTTTTTAAATAAATAGTAATAAATAGTAAGTTATGTTAAAACGAAGAGTTTTTTATTATTCTTAATAATTTATTTATAACAATTATTAGGCAAAGAAATAATAAATAAAATATATTAAAATATTTATTTTAATAAAAAGGTAAAAATAATAAACACAACAATTTAAAAACGAAATTAATAGACATTTATATTTTGTTATCGGACAGGTAAAAAATTAGAAAAATTATTTATTGTTTCTTATATTTATTTTGTACAAAAACCTTTATTTTTTCCCAGCTTTTATTTTTTAGAAGATCTGGATACTTGGAAATTAACTCATAACATTCGTTTTTTTTTGGTGGACGTTTATTTTTAATATGGAGACTAAAAAATTTAGTTACAACATTTCTTTGGTCATTAGTCCAAGGAACTAACAACCTTTTTTTCTGTGGATTTTGATTTTTTCTTCTTTCTTCTTTCTTTTCTTCTGTAATTGAATTCTCTTCATTTCTGGAGCAGGTTGCTTCAGCTCCTGTAAGCATTTCACTTTCATTATGTATTAAATTTTCTTCTACTGTTGGATCTATTAAATTTTCATCTAAATCCACATCAATTTCATCCAAACTTTTTCCCTTGAACTGAGCGGCTTCACCCTTCTCCATGAGAATAAGTAATTTTGATATTTTAGCAGTTTGGTATATATCATCCGGAAGTCTGTAAGATAGCCGATGGATACCTAATGTATGACCCATGAATGTTGCTAATTGCTCCATATCATTTTCTGACATATTGAATAACTGTGTCATTGTCGCCAAATGTTTACGAAGCCTAGTAGATGTTAGTGCGTCAGGCTTTTTAGCACCACAATTTGTAGCATACTTATTCATTACTTTATAACCAACTATTGGTTTATCAGTATATGGATTTCCAAATAAATATATATTGGGTACCTTATAGATATTGTGTCTGTGTTTTAACAGTACGTCTAAATGATGTTGCAGATCCTTAGTAAACAATACTGGTACACCTCTTCCTCTTTTACCCCTTATTACAACTCGTCTAAAGCTGTTCATTAAAACTTTTTCTCCTTCAGAAATTACCTCAGAGAATTCTTCATACCCTGAAAGGTTTGTATTGTTTAATGCCGATTGATAAATATGAAGGGGAAGTCTTTGCAACTCTCCAGGTCGTCGCCTATTTAAAAGTAACAAACGGCAATACACCGTCTCAAGCAATGTTAAATATGCTTTAACGTCACATTGTGTTACCAAAAATGTATTAACTGCTGCGTCAGCTTTTTGAATTAAATAATCTTTTAACAATTTTATGTCATTAGCCAGTGGAACTAAACTTATCTTATTCCACTTATTAATATTTAAATCACTTGTAGCCTTACCAGAAACTTCAAATCTCCAGTTACCTTCAATCAGCTGAATTAAGGTCTTTAAATCTGCCTCAGCTGTTGCTGATTCCACGTTAGGAACAATATCCGATTTTTTTAAAGCAAGTAGTAGAGCGAGCTCACAACATTGTTTTAAAGTGGTTCCCATGTTCTTAGCATAGGTAGGGGCTTCAAAATTTTGATTTTCTTGATTATAGTTTGCACAGATTTTAGTGGCGGATACAAGTGCATCAAAATGTTGAGCTTTTAGAGTGCCAAAAAAATCTTTAATGGATGGATTAATTTTTTTCATTTCTATTAACAATCTCGCTAATTCACGCATCTTTCTTGAGGTAACAAGGATGAATTGTTCTTCTCTGTGCGATTTTAAATATCTCGAAGCGAAAGCACATATAAGTGGGTCTTTTTTAGCAGTAAACGATATTTCATCACCTCTCATCCGTGGAAAAACATAAGTCATTAACTGGGGATCTATTCTAAGGTGACGTAAAAAGAAATTTTGAGATTCACCTTTAACATTTTTAGAGGAGCCCGCCTTATTTAAATTGCCATCACATTGCTTCTGATGTCTCCATAAATTCTTAGCCGAATAATTGCCGAAGCAATATTGACAAAGTAAATATTTTGAAAAAGAATCACCTTTTCTTACTGGTTTAGTCATAGTACTGCTATTAAGATAGTTACCTTTTTTTCTTAAAGAAAACAAAATTTTCTTTCTTTGCGTGCTACGAAGTGTCAATGTCAACATTTTCTGTACATCTAATTATGTTTTATGATTTCTAGTTAAGTGCCGTGGAAAATTTTGTACCTGAGATTCACAGTAGCAGCAAAAAACTGTTTTTCGCAAGTTCGTAGTTATTTTTATATCATTACTTTCCTGAGAATGAATACCGTTTCTAGAATTCTTGTTTTCAAAATCTTCAGGTAAAATCTCATTATTCACTGATGTGCTACAATTGGTAACAGTTATTTCATTATTAGACGTTTGGGGTTCATTATTCTTCTCAGTCATTGTAATATTTTTGTCTACGGGAGAAAATATATTTGCTATATTAAACGAATAACCGTTATCTAAGTTTATCGGAGATTTTTGACGGATGTTGGAAGAAGTTTGGTTTTCTTTGATTTCAGTTCGTCCATATATATTTGAATTTACACTTTCAGGAGACGAAGGTGGCGAAAAACGTATGGGCGGAGACGTTGGCGTCAATACCTGAAACCATATAAACATTGCTTAGGTGCTTATACAAAAATTATGTAAACTAACCATTTAAATATCACTTTCTGAAGGACTGTAATCAGGATCTGCTATAGAGTCGTCGCAAAATAATTCTTCATCTGAGAAATTGAATTCCTTAAAAATACAGTACAAAATTATTAGACATACTGTGTGTATAAAATGTATAGTATACGCTAATTTCCATTGAAAAAGTAAATTTTATTGTTTATATAGTGATCCACAGCCATCTACCTACGTAGTGGCATATCGACCAATAAGCATTGCATCCTTTGTTCTAAAACCTATGGAAAACATTTATATTGGCATTTGAGGGACAATGTTTTACATGGATTGAAACAGCTCTCCATGAATTCATTAGCAGAATTGAAAAGACTATTTTTTTAAAGAAAATCGCTCTTGCCGTATTTCTTAACATTGAAAAAGCTTTTGACAACACGAGTGTATACTCGATAGGCTGGATGTCAGGGAACAGAAAACACATTAGTAAAATGAATTGAATGAAATTTATTGCACTAATTTATTGTAGTCCATCTTAATGGGAACATTGAAAAATATAACTTTTTAATAAAAACTTTAACTTTTATTTAAAAATAGCTTCTTAAAATACAATTACAGCTGTTTCGCTATAACTAGCATCGTCAGATTGACATAGCGAAGTTACATTTTGTTTTTTTAAGATTGCTACCTGATGATGATTAAGTAGGGTTACGACTAGACCAAGTATGAAAGCAATAAGACAGCAATATTAAAGCCTAGATGTTATTAGCCCTAGGGGATTATCCTGGATGTATTTCCCTCTAAGATCAGTATAACTGTGCAATGATATAGAAAAACCAAGAAACAACTATAATATGCTGATATTTACCGCCTGATCGCCACTATAGTTGAATCTTGTCGTCGATGATCTTTTTGTGGTTCGTAATGAGTAGAAAACCTAACAATTGTTTAGACAGATTAACCAGCCCAGCTTAGGCCACATTTATGATGGCCAGGTGATCCTTTGGATATACCTGGAGATGGTAAACTGGATGCATAAGACCGGTGCTAGTTCATTGTTCAGTTGTATGGTGGCGAAGGGTACTTTAAAGCACGACTGTGAGAAAACTTATTTGAGGAAAAAAATCTGAAAAAAATGATTAATTAAGGGTGAACCACAGTATATGCGGAACGCCTTAACATGGTACACAGACGGATCAAAAACAGCGAATGGAAAAAGAGCAGGTATCTACGGAGTCCGACCCCCAAAGAGGAAATAGTTCTTAACCTGGGAAAAATGGCGACCGTATTTCAAGCGGAGGTGTTCGCACTCTCTGCGAGGAGGAATATAGATGAGGCCCACAACGGGAAAACTATCTATATAGTCAAATCACATAACTTCTAAGACCGTATGCGAAGAGCAGCAAAGTTGTAGGTTTCAGGGCATCATTGCATTGTCGTTAACGAAGAGGCGGATAGAACAGAGCGCAAATGAGTCTGTTGAGACCGGAAAAACGTACGGAAAACAAAATATAACCGTATTTTGTAAATGCCACACTCCTACGCTGACAGTTTATAATTATAACGGTTTTCTTATTTATATAAGTATTAATTCATTTTTAACTGAACATATTACTTTATTAGAAATGAGACACTACAATTCATAAACCGAACCATGTTAAATATGTGTCTATTTTCTCTAAAAATTGATTTTTCGATACGTTTTAAATTTTTAAATGATATTTATAGCTAACTTATTAAAGCATTTAAACATGTCCAGCATAGTTGTACGAACAATTATAATTTTATAGAAATGGATATAGGACTTAATAGCCTCAAAATAAATGATTTTTTAAATGCTAATAAAAAATTACCTGAATGTCAGAAATATTTTCCTGAGATTGATTAGATGCTACAGTTTCATCTTTATCTGAAGTTACAGATATGTTTGCATCGGATTCTGTAATATCCTTACACATGGATGCCATACGATAAGTGCGTGATGAGATCCTACTTGTAATGAGAGATGAACTTGATATAGGTGAAAGTTGCCTATTACAAAACAAGTTACTTGTTTTTTTTTCACTGCAGTCCATTCTTAAAAAAAAGTAACTATGAAACATTTTTAAAATCAATCATTTTCATTTGTATTGTCATATCATGTATTAAAGAAATAAAATTTAGGAGATGGAGATTATTTATTGCTCCACTACGAGAATATTTTTTAGTTAGAAGTGTCGGTAAAATGAAAATATTGCTTATTTACGTTAAAAAAAGATTCATAAAGGAATCATAAATTTATTAATATATAATAATTATTATTAATAATAAAATCAACTTTTTCAACCCATGAGAGCTGTTTCAAAAATACATTTCATCGTCACGTTGTCATATCGAAGTTACATTTTGTTTTTGTTAATAAAAAAGTATTTAGACTATAACAAGTATTGACGTAATAATATAACAATATTAAGCCTAGATATACTATGCTTAGTCTAGTCTGTTTAATCAACAAAAACAAAACTTTGATATGTCAACGTTAGGATGAAATGTATTTTTGAAGCAGCTGTCATGGGTTGAAAAAGAAGATTTTTTTAATAAACGGTGGAACTTTTGCCTAAGAGTTGTTTGTGTGGTGGTCCCGTGTTCCTATTTAAGAGAAAGTAATTCGATTTTACCTATGGAAAAGCTAATTCCATTTTTATCTCAAAAAAATTATAATAATTGCGTTTATAAAAACACAAAAAATAGTTCCAAGTATATAGTATGAGTATAAGTCCTGTATTATTTTTCCATGTAGCATAAAAACTATAGCTTTGTATTTAAGAAATAAAAAGTTGGTGACTGCTTAATTTAAGTTTAACCTCTGATAAAGAACCCAAAACCTAACAGAAGTTAATTAAAATTTATCCCTAACTCTATTTCTACGATACAAGTCAAATAATATGAGTTACATTTAAACTCAACATAATATCTATTACATTTTTTCGTGTTTTCCTTTTGTAATTTAATATCTATTTTAAAGCGGTTTTTTTAATGAACAAAATAAAATGTAACCCACCACTGAAACCCACTTTTCTTATTTTTTAATATCATTAATATCTTACACGCTAAATACTAAATAATATTATCACAATCGATAAATTATCAAACATATTATATTTGTTTAAATTTACAAAAACTTTCTGAAAATAATCTATATTATAATTTATTATCATTAAGTAATCACAAGTTAAGTTAAATTATTTTTTTAATCAAAGTATTAATAAACTAGCAATCCTATATCCCATTTTATTAAAATTGTATTACGTACCTGTTGCGATTTTCACCCTCTGCTCTCGATGACAAACACAGAACTGATAAAAGTTACCGTTTCTTTTATTTTTAAAATGAACTATTTAAATATTAAGAACATACACATATGGCAACCCTGTCGGAAGAGTCATATAGAGCAATTTATAAAAATATACACCTGGACAACTGAAACATTTTGTATTAGATGGTTAAAGGATAAACGGCGGTTTGACTCAAAATATTCTGACTGGTATCCAGGGAAGAAATATCGCTGCTTTTTGTAAAGAGGAACTATGCATATGGGATGTAAATATATATATATATATATGTATATGTATATATTATTATGGTTTGAATTTATAATTATAAAAAAAATTTTGTTTAAATTTCAAAACCTCGGCTAGCTCAAATGATTTTTTTATAAGTTTTAAGTTTTAATTTTAAATTTCAAATTTTTAATTTTAAATGTTATTGATTTAAAAAATATTTTTTGAAAAAAATTATTTTTTTTTTTAAATTTTTATTACAGAAAAAAAAACTTACCTAATAAACACTTTATCTACTCTTATCTATTCCTATCTACTCTTATCTATTCCTATCTACTCTTATCTATTCCTATCTACTCTTAATTAAATTTATTACTAACCTTAACTAAATTCGTCTTACTGTCTTTTTTTATATTGTCTCTCCACTTTTCTTTTCACACGTTACTAAAACGTCCTTGCCCGATTATTTCAATCATGTGCTTCAAACTCTTCTTTGAAGTACTAAAAAAATACGCTGCTCCAATAATTATACATCTTAGAGTGGGAATAACGATTGCTGCTGCTATTCCAAAATAAATTCATTCGTAATAATTTTTTTTTTTTACTTTTTTTCTAGGTACTGGTTTCTTTTTTTCTTTAAAAAAAAAACTCCCTTCAATCTTTGTCAAACTTCCTTCACCTCGCAACCTCTCATCTAAAACGGTAACTGTTCTTTTTCTCCTAATAATTCTTATTTTTATGTGCTTTCAAAACTGTCCTTCAACTCACTGTCTTGACTTTTTATAAATTCAACTGCTCCTTTTTTTTTAAATTATCATTTTTCAACTTATTTAACTATTCAAAAAAATTTCATTTCTTTTCGTGACTTTTTCCAAAACTGTCCTTCAACTCACTGTCACTGTCACTCCCTTCATCCCACTTACTCTAATGACAAAAAACTCAAAAAAAACATTACATTGATACCTCCTGATTTATGTCAACATATCTCATTTGACATAAACCTGACATTAATATAAAATAATTTTTTTTTCAATATTTTCCAAAATCAAATTAATGTATTTTTTTATATAATTATCAAACCACAATAATTCCCCCCAATTTAATTTTTATAACAATTTTATGTATAAAATTTTTTTAAAAATTCAATTTTCCACCTATTATATTCATTAAATAAATATTATTTGAAACAAATCTTTTTTTAAATTAATTTTTTTGTAAATTTTAATCTGTATGTTCATAATATTTATACAAACCAGAAATATGAAAAACACCTCTAATTTTCAAATTGTTTAGATTTATTAATTCATAATTATTAATTCCTACCTTATTTATTTTGTATGGACCCTCAAACGCAGTTAATAATTTGGCTTGAATAAATTTTAACTACTTCTACTGGTTTTATTAATTTTTACTTCTTCTTCTTCTAAATTTATGAACGCTGATGGATGTTCATATTTACAGTTTTTGAGATCGTGATTTAATAAAAATTTTGTTGTTCCAATGTGGAATTGGAAACTTCCGTTTCTGTATCCATTTTTTCATTTTCTCTTTGTTGAACAACATTCACTCTTCTATTCATATTGTTTTCTATAGTTCTATCTGGCGACCTTCTATAATTTTCCCTGTAATTATTACTTCTCTCCTCGTTCCTAATTACTTGATTATCTTCATTTCTATTATGAAATTCTCTCTGAGAATTATTATTTATTTGATTTCCATTACCATAATTTCTTCTTTCCCCCCTATTATAATAATTTATGTTACCTTGTTCATGCTGTCTATAATTATTTCCTATATTTTCTTCTCTTCTATTTAGGTTATCTCTATTTCTTCCATTTTCAGATCTAGTTTGATTCACTCTTCCTTGTTCATATCTTCTATAATTTTGATTTTCATTTACTCCTTGCCGGTAATTTTGTCCATATCTACCTCTTATATCATCCCTCCGATTTGTAAGCTCATAATTCCTCTCTGACATTCCATTATCGATTCTCATCAAATAATTTGTCAGTTGTTCCATTGTTTTTATATCACTCAAAATTATGGTTTCTTTTATTCTATTTTCATATTGTCTTGCCAAATAACGAACAATTTCTTCTTCTCTCATTTTTGGTTCTAAAAATTGAGCCTCCACATATAACTTCATAGCATGTAAATGTTTATTGCCTTCTCTATGTTTTCCAAAATATAAATTTTCTCGACAATTTTCCTGATGTATCTCCCCCCAATATTTTTCTAAAAATAATTTTTCAAATACTTGTTCACTACCTATTACATCTTCTTTACTTGTAAACCATACATATGCCTCTCCTATCATAGTTCCTCTAATAACCTCTTTTATATCTTCTATTTTTCTAATTCCTTTTATCCTATTCTTCAAACTTCGAAGAAAAATCTTAGGATGAACTTTATTATCATCACCATAAAATTTAAGATTGTGATCCAAATTTACTCCAATAATATGGATCCTTTCTCTACTTATCTCTTCATAATTTTCATTAATAATACCTCTGATGTTTAGTTTTTCTTGATCATTTTCTCTCTTTTCTTGGTCCAACCTTTGCACTATTTCCTCTTTAACTTCTTTTATGTGTCTGATATATTTATCTTCAATTCTATAAACTTTTTTTTTAAATCCATCATAAACTTTTCCATTATTTTTATTTATCAAATCTTTACATTCATCAATAGTACTTTCTTTTAATATTTCATTTACTTCTATCCATTTATTTTCCACTGCGTTATTACAGATATTGTCAATGTCTCTTCTTATTTTTGCATTCACTTTATCGATTCTATTTTCCAATCCTCCCACTAATTTTTGACTTTCTATTACCTTTTTTTCAGTCCTTTGTATTTCTTCTCTTATTTTCTTATTCTCCAACTCTATATTCTGCATCTTTACATTTAAAATTTTACATCTTTTGTCCAACTTTTCTTCTAATCTTTTATTTGCTTCTTTTATTTCTTTAATACAATCCATATTTATCTTGACTTCTTCTTTAATACCATCCATATTTATCTTAACTTCTTCTTTAATACCATCCATATTATTCATCATCTTTTGTAACATATCCATTTTATTCATCATCTTTTGTAATGTATCCATTACATTTATTTCCCCTGTATTTTCCTTTGGATGTACAACTATTCTTTCATCATTCATGTCTGATTTATCTTCTGTTATTTCTTTTTCAAATCCCTTAAATTGCATTTCCTGATCCAAACTGTCCCCCTCATCATCTTTATCTCCTTCTCCAATATTATTTCTGCATACTTCATCATTTTTTAACTCAGACATTTTTTTTTATTAAAATAAGATATGATTAAATTTATGAATTAAAAAAAAATACTTGGGAGGGTTCTTCATATATCTTATTACAATTTTTAATTAAAAATTTTCTAAATTTTAATTTTAATAGAGCCCCACGTTGGTTGCGTCATTTTATTATGGTTTGAATTTATAATTATAAAAAAAATTTTGTTTAAATTTCAAAACCTCGGCTAGCTCAAATGATTTTTTTATAAGTTTTAAGTTTTAATTTTAAATTTCAAATTTTTAATTTTAAATGTTATTGATTTAAAAAATATTTTTTGAAAAAAATTATTTATTTTTTTTTTAAATTTTTATTACAGAAAAAAAACTTACCTAATAAACACTTTATCTACTCTTATCTATTCCTATCTACTCTTATCTATTCCTATCTACTCTTATCTATTCCTATCTACTCTTAATTAAATTTATTACTAACCTTAACTAAATTCGTCTTACTGTCTTTTTTTATATTGTCTCTCCACTTTTCTTTTCACACGTTACTAAAACGTCCTTGCCCGATTATTTCAATCATGTGCTTCAAACTCTTCTTTGAAGTACTAAAAAAATACGCTGCTCCAATAATTATACATCTTAGAGTGGGAATAACGATTGCTGCTGCTATTCCAAAATAAATTCATTCGTAATAATTTTTTTTTTTTTACTTTTTTTCTAGGTACTGGTTTTTTTTTCTTTAAAAAAAAAAACTCCCTTCAATCTTTGTCAAACTTCCTTCACCTCGCAACCTCTCATCTAAAACGGTAACTGTTCTTTTTCTCCTAATAATTCTTATTTTTATGTGCTTTCAAAACTGTCCTTCAACTCACTGTCTTGACTTTTTATAAATTCAACTGCTCCTTCTTTTTTTAAATTATCATTTTTCAACTTATTTAACTATTCAAAAAAATTTCATTTCTTTTCGTGACTTTTTCCAAAACTGTCCTTCAACTCACTGTCACTGTCACTCCCTTCATCCCACTTACTCTAATGACAAAAAACTCAAAAAAAACATTACATTGATACCTCCTGATTTATGTCAACATATCTCATTTGACATTAACCTGACATTAATATAAAATAATTTTTTTTTCAATATTTTCCAAAATCAAATTAATGTATTTTTTATATAATTATCAAACCACAATAATATATATATATATATAGCTACACTAGGGTTTTATTAGCTTTGATTGTTTCACGGTTCATTTTTCAATTATTATTCAGTTAAAACAATTTTTAGTAACTGTCTCACTTGGTAAAATTTACCATGTTTAGCTGTGGTTGTTTAGGTTGCTATTACTTCTCTTTTAAAAATTGAAAGAAGAAGAGTGTTAACCTAACCAAATTCAGTTACACATTTTCGAGACACGTGGCGGAGGTAGTACTAACCTTCCTAAAATTAAAAGATTTTTAATATGTTAACTTAGTGATGTAAAGATGTGATTAATTTTAATTCAATTTTACTGTGATATTTTTTACTGGCTTGATTGGCTTTTTGCTTTTCTGGATGTATTCAAATGGTTCTTCACTTTCTCCAACTAACATCTAGACTTAAACCTCAATTAGTGTAAGTTACTTATTGTAAAAAGTTTTTTACTGATTTGTAATCTCATACTAATTCACATTTGTAGAACCCTGATGATGCAAATAAAGATTTGCGAAAGCTTGGTATACTGAAAAGAATACTGTATTGATAATTTTTTCACGTCCTTTCCGCTGCATTCCCAACCAATTTTTTTTTTTTTAATTAACTTACCAAAGCGAGATTTAAAATTAATTTAGTTGACATAACATAAAAAAAAACAACCGAAACAATTACACATAATCACACTACAAACACAAGCAACAATAAGAAAAATTACTATTAATTTAGGAAATTCTGCGTTAAAATATAAATAAAATGTCACAAGAACGGTCTTTAAAAAGATATATCATGGTCAATCAAGGCGAAGAAACATTAGAAAAACTTATTTGGTTTTTGTTGTATCAAAATACAGTGAAGGAGTTAATTTTCTATAGTATTATTGTTTGGGAAATTCGTTTAGTAAATATTAAAAGTAAAAATACCCAATACAGAAAGAAAAATATGAAAATATTACAAAGAGAGTAAATAATTGTAAATTCTGCTTAAGTTATCTATATCTGATCTCTTATTTAAAGTGTTGTGAGTTTTGTAAATATTAACCATTTCAAGAAATATTCTTTTCGTATAGTTACTTTCTTTAGCTAAGATTTTTGAATCCGAGAAATTCACACTATGCCCAGTATTGATGACGTGCTCTGCTAACGCACAAGACAACCTTTTATTCTTGCAATGAATAATTGAAATTGTCGAATTTTTCATATTTATCAACCATCAACAAAACGCAAAAAATAAAAGTGTTTGGTAACTTGACAATTGACACCGACAATTAGGGGTAGTGCCTAATCGTACTATTTACGTTAGTGAACCAAATCAATAAAAATCAATTATTCATAGGAATTAATTTCGAAGGGATTAATCTCCACGACCCATTCTCCGCTGAATTGTGGCAATACAATTTATTATAATTTGTTTGTTTCCCGTAAGGGTACAACCAAAAATTAATTCTTTTTTTTTCTCCCTTTACTTCCTTGATCTACCAAAAAGGGTAGGTAGCAAACAATTTTCCTGTAAAATTTTTTTTCAAGAAAATGACTTTTTTTTCAGAATGTACGTCCCAAAAAACCCCTGTATGCAAATTTTGGTCCAAATCCAAGAACAATGATTTTTTTCTCGATTTTCAAAATTCAATTAAATTTTCATCTATGAAAACTGACAAGTAGCATTTCAATATGTGGAGGGATTATTTCTCATTTCTCACAGAATTTAAACGACGTTATTTGCTATAGTTAGTTTTCAACATTTTTAACATTGAATAGTATATAATATAGAAAATTTTATCGTAAAATTAAAATTTATAGTAAGAACAATAAATAACTGCACAGTTAAACTAAACTTCCACTATTTATTTGAAAAATTCGCTTTAAAATTCAATAGTGGAAGTTTAGTTTAACTGTGCAGTTATTTATTGTTCTTAGTAAGATGAACTTCCAAAAAGAAGAGGTTAACACAATCAAAATTTATAGTGTTTAAAGAGTTTTTCTTCAATTTTGGTTTAGGTATTTGGAGTGTAGTAAAAGTGAAGTAAACAAAAAGTGTATTTTTAGTGGTGTTTATCAGGTATGTACAAAGTAAATTTACATTTTGCATGCTTTTTTGATTAATTATTATTTAATTATTTAAAAATGCTGTTTTTCTTTATATTTCAATTCGCGAAAATCAATGACCACTAGATGGCGCTGTCAATTTTCAATATGGCTGCTATGAGGGTGAACAACAAAATTTTAGTTTATGCTTTGCATCTGTCGTTCTTGCTGTGTACGTGTGAACCCTATTTTTTGTGATATTAATTGTTTTTACGGACTTTTCTCTTAAATATATATATATATATATATATATATACAAAAACACAATGGAGATCTTGGGGATGCAGTCAATAAAACAAAAGTGTACTCTTTTTTGTTTGTTTAGCTTTCGGAAAATTTTATTTCCTTCATCAGAACAATCTACAATAAGCAAAAAATTCTTTGTTAAAATTTATAATTAGTTAAAAAAATTTTTTTTTTTTTAATTAACTTACCAAAGCGAGATTTAAAATTAATTTAGTTGACATAACATAAAAAAAAAACAACCGAAACAATTACACATAATCACACTACAAACACAAGCAACAATAAGAAAAATAACTATTAATTTAGGAAATTCTGCGTTAAAATATAAATAAAATGTCACAAGAACGGTCTTTAAAAAGATATATCATGGTCAATCAAGGCGAAGAAACATTAGAAAAACTTATTTGGTTTTTGTTGTATCAAAATACAGTGAAGGAGTTAATTTTCTATAGTATTATTGTTTGGGAAATTCGTTTAGTAAATATTAAAAGTAAAAATACCCAATACAGAAAGAAAAATATGAAAATATTACAAAGAGAGTAAATAATTGTAAATTCTGCTTAAGTTATCTATATCTGATCTCTTATTTAAAGTGTTGTGAGTTTTGTAAATATTAACCATTTCAAGAAATATTCTTTTTGTATAGTTACTTTCTTTAGCTAAGATTTTTGAATCCGAGAAATTCACACTATGCCCAGTATTGATGACGTGCTCTGCTAACGCACAAGACAACCTTTTATTCTTGCAATCGCTCTTATGTGATGTGAGTCGTCCAGATAAACATCTAGAAGATTGACCAACATAAACCTTGTCACAGTCCGAACACGGAATACTATAAACTATGTTTGAATTCTCTAATTTTTCTAGTGGAGTTTTAATTTTAGAGTATAGTTTTTTGACGGTTTTAACATTGTAGGTAGAGATTTTGATGTTAGTCTCTCTTTTTAAAACATTTAAAAGTTTAGGTGTTAAATTGACCATACTAAGAGGATAAGAATTGTCTAACAAAATATCTCTCAATAAAATTAAACCATCATTTACAAAGTTGGCATGTGATAACCTACGCACTCTTTCCTTTAATGCCAAAATGAGGTTAGTTTTCATTCTCGGTGGGTGGTTTGACCAAAAACTGATATACCTATTGCTGCACATAGGTTTTCTGTACCATTTTGTACGAAGTACATTATCTGACCCCCTAATGATTTTCATATCTAGGAAAGGTAAACTTCTGTCAACCTCGTATTCGACTGTAAATTGCAGATTTTCATTGTAGCTATTGAAAGTATTAAGGGTGTATTTTACTTTATTGGCAGGTAGAGCAAGTACAAGGTCATCAACGTATCTTTTGACAAATGGCATGTGAAAAGTCAACTTGCTGAGACAATTTCCTACCAGATCATCCAGGACATAATTGCATAAAATTGGTGAAATAGATGATCCCATGGGTGTGCCAAAAATTTGTTTGTAGTATTTGTTATTGAAAATGAAGATATTTGACACAAAGATAAAGTCTAGTATGTTAAGAAAACTTTCCAAATCAAAACTGCAATGTGGTTGTATATCGTGCCAGTGATGTGTGATGCTGCGTTTAATGACTGGAAGGGGTAAATTCGTAAACAAGGACACAACATCAAAACTAACCACAGTGTAATTTTCTGGCAATTTGAAATTGTTTATGAAGTTACTGAATGTAAATGAATCTTTGATATAAAATTCATTTTCATTATTATAAGCAGAAGTCAAGATATCTGTTAGAAATTTTGCCAAGTTATTATTTGGAGAGTTAACTGATGCCACGATTGGTCTCATTGTTATGGTTGGCTTGTGTATCTTTGGGAAGAGAGTAAAATCGTGGAATTACGGAGTTATAGTATCTCAATTTAGTTCCAATTTCCTTTGAAACCAAATTTGAGTTTTGTAAATTTGTAATTATTTTATTGGCTTTTTGTTGCAAAGTACAAGTAGGATTGCGAGAAAGCTGTTGGTAGTATTTTTTGTCACTTAGTAGTTCCTCTGATTTGGTGATATAATCATCTTTGTACATAGCAACAGTGACATTGCCTTTGTCACTTAGAATAATGTAAATTTCTGGATGTTGTTTCAAAAAAGTTTTGCAGTTGTTAAAAGGTTTATTTAAAAAATGGTTCTTATTAAATTCTTTATGAGTGAAATTTGTAATAATATTGGTAAACTGAGATCTGTACAAATCTTTTTTACTCTCTTCGCAATTATAAATAATATTTTCAATGTCAGCCAATAAAGAAACAATATTAAATTCTTTGTTAGATTGTGTCAAACAAAATTTTGGACCTAATGATAAAATTTTTTTAACTTCTAATGGAAAATCAATGTCGGTTAAGTTTTTAAACCATTTTTCATTAAAATTAATGTTGGAAAATAAGTCTGTTTTGATGTCATTAAGTTTTTTAATGTGTTTATATTTAATTTTGTAAAAAAATTTGTTGTATTGGATGTTTTGTCTGCGTGAGAATTCATTGAAAATATTATTAGGTAATATGGATCCTAGTCTATATTTAATTGAATTAAGATTATTTTCAAACTTCTTTATGTCCGAGAGAGTAATTCTAATCTCCAAATTAACAATGCTTTTTCTCAACCTTAAATTGAATCCATGGATACGATTTCCCAAATTCCCACTGTGGTTTCCAAGTAACCCATCGATACTACGGATTCCGTTGGTAATGTGTCTTGGGAAGCAGTTGTTGTGTCGACATGCGATAAGGAAAATTCTTCTGTTTTTCAGTGATGCCAACTTGGTGTTGATTTTTGCCCATTGTTTAAGGAGGGAAACACAATGAAGGCCATATTGTGTTTCAATCTCTTGAAAAAACCCCATATTTATGATAAACAAAGAAGGATGATCCTGACTGACCAATATAAACAAAAACACAATGGAGATCTTGGGGATGCAGTCAATAAAACAAAAGTGTACTCTTTTTTGTTTGTTTAGCTTTCGGAAAATTTTATTTCCTTCATCAGAACAATCTACAATAAGCAAAAAATTATTTGTTAAAATTTATAATTAGTTAAAAAAAATTTTTTTTTTAATTAACTTACCAAAGCGAGATTTAAAATTAATTTAGTTGACATAACATAAAAAAAAAACAACTGAAACAATTATACATAATCACACTACAAACACAAGCAACAATAAGAAAAATTACTATTAATTTAGGAAATTCTGCGTTAAAATATAAATAAAATGTCACAAGAACGGTCTTTAAAAAGATATATCATGGTCAATCAAGGCGAAGAAACATTAGAAAAACTTATTTGGTTTTTGTTGTATCAAAATACAGTGAAGGAGTTAATTTTCTATAGTATTATTGTTTGGGAAATTCGTTTAGTAAATATTAAAAGTAAAAATACCCAATACAGAAAGAAAAATATGAAAATATTACAAAGAGAGTAAATAATTGTAAATTCTGCTTAAGTTATCTATATCTGATCTCTTATTTAAAGTGTTGTGAGTTTTGTAAATATTAACCATTTCAAGAAATATTCTTTTCGTATAGTTACTTTCTTTAGCTAAGATTTTTGAATCCGAGAAATTCACACTATGCCCAGTATTGATGACGTGCTCTGCTAACGCACAAGACAACCTTTTATTCTTGCAATCGCTCTTATGTGATGTGAGTCGTCCAGATAAACATCTAGAAGATTGACCAACATAAACCTTGTCACAGTCCGAACACGGAATACTATAAACTATGTTTGAATTCTCTAATTTTTCTAGTGGAGTTTTAATTTTAGAGTATAGTTTTTTGACGGTTTTAACATTGTAGGTAGAGATTTTGATGTTAGTCTCTCTTTTTAAAACATTTAAAAGTTTAGGTGTTAAATTCGGAATAAAAGGTAGGGAGAAATAAACGAATACGTTTTTTGGCTCTGTGTTAGAGTTTTGAGCTAAGTTAACGGATGTTACTTGTTGACAGTTATTAGTACTAGTGCTGTTAAAAAGATATCTGTTGACCATACTAAGAGGATAAGAATTGTCTAACAAAATATCTCTCAATAAAATTAAACCATCATTTACAAAGTTGGCATGTGATAACCTACGCACTCTTTCCTTTAATGCCAAAATGAGGTTAGTTTTCATTCTCGGTGGGTGGTTTGACCAAAAACTGATATACCTATTGCTGCACATAGGTTTTCTGTACCATTTTGTACGAAGTACATTATCTGACCCCCTAATGATTTTCATATCTAGGAAAGGTAAACTTCTGTCAACCTCGTATTCGACTGTAAATTGCAGATTTTCATTGTAGCTATTGAAAGTATTAAGGGTGTCTTTTACTTTATTGGCAGGTAGAGCAAGTACAAGGTCATCAACGTATCTTTTGACAAATGGGATGTGAAAAGTCAACTTGCTGAGACAATTTCCTACCAGATCATCCAGGACATAATTTCATAAAATTGGTGAAATAGATGATCCCATGGGTGTGCCAAAAATTTGTTTGTAGTATTTGTTATTGAAAATTTGTTATTGAAAGATATTTGACTCAAAGATAAAGTCTAGTATGTTAAGAAAACTTTCCAAATCAAAACTGCAATGTGGTTGTATATCGTGCCAGTGATGTGTGATGCTGCGTTTAATGACTGGAAGGGGTAAATTCGTAAACAAGGACACAACATCAAAACTAACCACAGTGTAATTTTCTGGCAATTTGAAATTGTTTATGAAGTTACTGAATGTAAATGAATCTTTGATATAAAATTAATTTTCATTATTATAAGCAGAAGTCAAGATATCTGTTAGAAATTTTGCCAAGTTATTATTTGGAGAGTTATCCTCTTAGTATGGTCAACAGATATCTTTTTAACAGCACTAGTACTAATAACTGTCAACAAGTAACATCCGTTAACTTAGCTCAAAACTCTAACACAGAGCCAAAAAACGTATTCGTTTATTTCTCCCTACCTTTTATTCCGAATTTAACACCTAAACTTTTAAATGTTTTAAAAAGAGAGACTAACATCAAAATCTCTACCTACAATGTTAAAACCGTCAAAAAACTATACTCTAAAATTAAAACTCCACTAGAAAAATTAGAGAATTCAAACATAGTTTATAGTATTCCGTGTTCGGACTGTGACAAGGTTTATGTTGGTCAATCTTCTAGATGTTTATCTGGACGACTCACATCACATAAGAGCGATTGCAAGAATAAAAGGTTGTCTTGTGCGTTAGCAGAGCACGTCATCAATACTGGGCATAGTGTGAATTTCTCGGATTCAAAAATCTTAGCTAAAGAAAGTAACTATACAAAATAATATTTCTTGAAATGGTTAATATGTACAAAACTCACAACACTTTAAATAAGAGATCAGATATAGATAACTTAAGCAGAATTTACAATTATTTACTCTCTTTGTAATATTTTCATATTTTTCTTTCTGTATTGGGTATTTTTACTTTTAATATTTACTAAACGAATTTCCCAAACAATAATACTATAGAAAATTAACTCCTTCACTGTATTTTGATACAACAAAAACCAAATAAGTTTTTCTAATGTTTCTTCGCCTTGATTGACCATGATATATCTTTTTAAAGACCGTTCTTGTGACATTTTATTTATATTTTAACGCAGAATTTCCTAAATTAATAGTTATTTTTCTTATTGTTGCTTGTGTTTGTAGTGTGATTATGTGTAATTGTTTCGGTTGTTTTTTTTTTATGTTATGTCAACTAAATTAATTTTAAATCTCGCTTTGGTAAGTTAATTAAAAAAAAAAAAAATTTTTAACTAATTATAAATTTTAACAAAGAATTTTTTGCTTATTGTAGATTGTTCTGATGAAGGAAATAAAATTTTCCGAAAGCTAAACAAACAAAAAAGAGTACACTTTTGTTTTATTGACTGCATCCCCAAGATCTCCATTGTGTTTTTGTATATATATATATATATATATATATATATATATATATATATATATATATTTAAGAGAAAAGTCCGTAAAAACAATTAATATCACAAAAAATAGGGTTCACACGTACACAGCAAGAACGACAGATGCAAAGCATAAACTAAAATTTTGTTGTTCACCCTCATAGCAGCCATATTGAAAATTGACAGCGCCATCTAGTGGTCATTGATTTTCGCGAATTGAAATATAAAGAAAAACAGCATTTTTAAATAATTAAATAATAATTAATCAAAAAAGCATGCAAAATGTAAATTTACTTTGTACATACCTGATAAACACCACTAAAAATACACTTTTTGTTTACTTCACTTTTACTACACTCCAAATACCTAAACCAAAATTGAAGAAAAACTCTTTAAACACTATAAATTTTGATTGTGTTAACCTCTTCTTTTTGGAAGTTCATCTTACTAAGAACAATAAATAACTGCACAGTTAAACTAAACTTCCACTATTGAATTTTAAAGCGAATTTTTCAAATAAATAGTGGAAGTTTAGTTTAACTGTGCAGTTATTTATTGTTCTTACTATAAATTTTAATTTTACGATAAAATTTTCTATATTATATACTATTCAATGTTAAAAATGTTGAAAACTAACTATAGCAAATAACGTCGTTTAAATTCTGTGAGAAATGAGAAATAATCCCTCCACATATTGAAATGCTACTTGTCAGTTTTCATAGATGAAAATTTAAATGAAATTTGAAAATATAGAAAAAAATAATTGTTCTTGGATTTGGACCAAAATTTGCATACAGGGATTTTTGGGGACGTACATTCCGAAAAAAGTCATTTTCTTGAAAAAAAATTTTACAGGAAAATTGTTTGCTACCTACCCTTTTTGGTAGATCAAGGAAGTAAAGGGAGAAAAAAAAAGAATTAATTTTTGGTTGTACCCTTACGGGAAACAAACAAATTATAATAAATTGTATTGCCACAATTCAGCGGAGAATGGGTCGTGGAGATTAATCCCTTCGAAATTAATTCCTATGAATAATTGATTTTTATTGATTTGGTTCACTAACGTAAATAGTACGATTAGGCACTACCCCTAATTGTCGGTGTCAATTGTCAAGTTACCAAACACTTTTATTTTTTGCGTTTTGTTGATGGTTGATAAATATGAAAAATTCGACAATTTCAATTATTCATATAATGAAAACAATCAATTATATCAACATTAAAGTGTATTTCTTGTTAAAAACAAGTAAACGAATATTAAATATCACAATAGTAGAAGAGGTGTTTAGTTTATTACTATTTATACGGTTGATACTGTGTATTACACGTGCAGTGAATAGGATCCCTTTCTGTATTAATACGTCAGGTTATAGTTCAAATCAGAAATAACTTTTCTCTTTTTTTTTGTTTTTATCGACTTCGGCACTATAAAGGATACCGGTTCAGGATCGGACTCTAATTGGATGTTACGATTTATTATTGCAAATGTTTAGAAATATGTCAAGAAATTTTAACGTGTTATAACCTAAACATTATATTGAAAATTAAAAATCAAAGCAGGATGTTACGAGGATGTTATAAACAGCATAATCTTAAGTTGTTTGTTTGCATCCTATTATTGTAAGAAATAAAGAAAATTTGGGACGTAATAGTCTGATTTTAATTTATAAAATAATAAAAACACTCAAGGTTACAGAGAAGGAAACAATAATAACAATAATAGCATGTTCCTTCCCAAAATAACTGTAGCTAAGTTTAAAATATATAAAAATGTAGGAATTGAGAATTTAAAGGTTAAATTAAGTCTCATTAGAACTGTCATCTTCACAAGACGTATCATTCAGGTTGATAATACAAGAATTAGCCGGAAATGTTCGATAGGTATTTTCAATTTTCTTCACATGGAGAACGCAATTAGACCATAATTCCTGAGAAACACTTCCAGCAACTGCTCTGATAACATCTAAAACGCTTGCAGACAATGTAGGTGTAACATTTTTTTTTCGGATATCCCTCTTGATATCGCTCCAAATTAATTCAATTGGGTTAAACGTACAATAGTAAGGTGGTAAAAGTATTACGGTATGACCAAATGCCGTAGCCATTTTATCTACAACATAGCTTGGTTTAAGATTTAAGTCTTTCAATATGGCAATCAAATCTTTTTTTAAAGCTGTGGGTGGATAGGATACACCTATTTGATTTAAAAACGCCGAAATGATCTCTTTTCGATCTTTCGCTTTTGGAATTACACCAGTTTGACGAGAATGGTAAGGGGCATTATCCATTACTATAACAGAATTTGGTGGCAAATTAGGAATTAGTTGTTCTCTAAACCATTTCTCGAACAAGGCAGATGCCATATCTTGGTGATAATCAGCTGAACAACTTAAAATATTTTTTGCCGATAATAGCAAACAATTTGGCACAAAACCGTTTTCATTACCAGCATGTAATATTATAATACGTTTTCCTCTATTTGGAGGAGCATTCACGGAACATTTAGCTGATTGGTCATTCCAGCCTTTCTTCACAATGTCGTGGGTGTCGTACCAAGTCTCATCAAGATAAACGATGAATCTGTTTTGCCGACGAGCTTCATCTATTTTATTTAGATACTCATTTCTTAAAATAATGATTCTTTGTGATTCCATTATAGTCTGTCTTCTATTTAACATTCGATATCTAAAACCTAAAGAATGTAGGACTTTTCTGATCGTATTATTAGACTTGTAAGGGAAACCCGGAACCAACTTCATTTCATTTTTAATCATATCAAAAGAAGGCACGATATTTCGAAAATAAAAATGATATACCCTTCTTCTAATATTCTCCATCATGCTGTGTTCTAGATTGACCAGAGACCTTTGATTCCGCTTTTTTCTTGAGAGATTTTCCTTGATCTTCAGTACTTTTCTAATGGATGGTTTTGAAACTTTTGTCAAAATGTGTATCCTCTCCAGCACACCGTAATTAGATCCATTATTTTCTATTTTAAGTTGGTGGTACATGTTTTTAATAACTTTTTGAGTGGAGGGTGACATCCACATACCAAATTTTTGGTGATTATTCTCATTCTCCTCCAATTCTTCTTCACTATCAGAAGAAACCTCAACTGTGATTGGATCTACATAGAAGAATGAATTTATTTAAAAACTAGTTGTGTTGTCACATATGGTACTTTCCTTCAATGGTCGTAGATTAGCAGGGATACATTAATTAAAATCATTTTAATTACTGCTCATTTCTCAAGAGAGCGCTAAAATCGGAATTTGACACAACAATATTAGTATTGCTGAATTCCCCATACAATTACCTTTTTAAAAATGTGCCACACTTGGTACTTTCCCTATCTAAATATCAGGGATTGTTCACTCCACTGCTCGAAACTAAAATCGACGTGTCGTGGCAATTTTTAATATTTTGATTGTAGTACAAAATAAGCCGCATCCAAAGTTTTAAAATTGACACCCTGTATATCAACAATTTTATTATCATCAGTTTATTAAATTTCAAACCTCTTAAATCCCCCAAAACTAATCAGATCCATATTTTCCGATGCTTGATTTTTGGTGAAAATTTGGTCAAAATCCCTTAAGCCGTTAAAAATCGTTAACGAAAATTTTTCGCCATAACAATACTTGCCTTCTATTATAATTGAAGGAAAGTAAAAAGCAAACAATCGGAAATATAATTTTATTACATACCTTCTGGACCCACAGAGTCTCCATCTCTTTCAAAAGGCCTCCAAAGAGCCATGATTTAAAATAAAAAAACTAAATACAACACTGGAATAGAGAAACAAACAAGAAATAGTCAACGTGGACTCGATTGATACAAATACACTTGCTAAAAGAACGAATACTATTGGGCAACATTCAACACACAGCGTTACAATTCGTCAAAACAGTCAACGTGTACTAACAAAATTTTTATTAAAATTGCTATAAGAACCAATATCAAACCAAAAATGAGTTAATAAGCCAATAAGAAACGTCAAATCTGCAACCATTTGGAGCCAGCGGAATACGAAAAGCACCTGTGCCGAGCATCAAATATTTCTGCCTTGTGGTAATAAAGTTCTTTTAAAAGTTCGCACTCGCTTTACTAATAAAAATGTAAAGCGTGATTTCTTCTGCAGTTTGGCAACTGTCCTTTTGCAGAACGGGCGCCGACGGCATGCCGGTTTCCTTTGTTGGGCCATAAAATTTTTTGCTCAAATATATATAGATATAATGCCAATAGGAAAAATTAACTTTGACCGATACTATACAAGTTTACTTATAAATAAATTGTGTGGGCTTATATAACTTTAAAGAGAAAAAGTAAAAGTAAAAAAAAGTAGCAAAGAAAGTTAAGTAGTATCAAATGGGATTCATTCAATAATAGGTAAGTTCATATACAAATTATCATGACTTCCCACTTAAAAGAATAATCTAAATCGGTGTGTCTATACACATATTCTCTGATATAAAAAAAATATATAATAGTGAATATTATTAAAGTTCCTTTACGTTTTTGGATCAATTTTGTGACAAATAACACTAATAGAATAATTTGAATAATACAGCTCACTTGTGAAATGGTGTCTTGACAGAGTGCTTATACTGAACTATCCCCCGAAGACCTGGAGTTCATCCAGTCTAATGTTAAATTGTCTTTGTCACTGGCGTCTTGTTTCTGAGGACTGGTTGGCTTGAAGTAAGTAAAATGAGTACATACTATTAGGCATTTACTATTGATGTCTGGTTTCAGGTTGTGTCGATAATGAAGCATGCAGGAACCAACTATGTAGATGCTGTCCAGGATTTGTACAGTTGATAGAGATGTACATATATGGAATATATATACATATAAGAGTAAAGGAAAAAGAAAAAGGCCTAAAAGAAGTTTAACTAATGTACAAAATGTCCCTTTTATATATGAAAGCTATGAACAAGTTGGCAATCTTACCTTAGATTTTGTTGGGCCTTTGAAGAAGTGGATAATTCCTAATATGGGTTTAAAATCCTTAAATGGTTTACAACTAGTGAATAACAACCTTCATTGGAATTTGTATGATATTTTTAAAATGCTATGAAACCAAATAAATCCGCAAAGCGTGTATGGCTTCTTGAAGCAAAAAGAACTAAAGAGAGAAGGAATAGACCTGAACAAGAAATCCCTGTTATGAATGACCTTGAGTAGTAAATTCCACAAAATACTAAATAGTTATTGGTAAGTAAGAATCAATTTTGAGATTAATAATGCCAAGCATTGTTCCATGTCATTTTGATTTTTAACTAAAGGTTATGTTTACTTATTGTTAAATGCCATGAAGTAATTATCATTTTATTTAATTTTAGATGATTAGACTGAGAAGACTAAGTATATTAAATATTTTATTAATCCTGGGAATCTGAATCTACTATCATTGCAACATACAAGGCTAAGGGTATCAATACACTTGACAATGGTTATAATCACACAGTAAGTTATTTTTATGATTAATTACTAAGGTGTTTATATTTTTCACCTTTAACTTTTACTATGAAGTTTTTATATCTATTGATAACTGTATTTTCTTTATTTTAGAATGTCCAGAGCTATGCTGGAACCTACATTATAAGTATACTCACTATAACAAATGCTAAAGAATATTATAACAAATTTTTCTATTACACAGTAACACACCTAAGAAATAAAATAAACTGAAAAGAAATAATAGAAGAATATAAGGTAATTAGGATTAACCATTTAAACAAGCAAGAGGAAAGTAAAAATAAAAGAAACAAAATCAATCTAATTAATGAGGAAAATTTATAATCTAAAATATTTATAAGAGAAATCAGGCTCCTATTTGAATAAGTACCTCTAAGTAAGTAATTGCAATACATTATTTTAATAATAATGATCTTTTTAGGGTCAACTACCATCATGATAAAATAAAACTGTAACATGGTTTTTCCGATTCAATTCGAACGAAACCTGCGTAGATGGGTTATTTAAAAGGGAATAGTCATTTTCCCGAAAAAACATTTCCTTTATGAAAATTTTCAAGAAAAATTGGATTTTCCGAGTTAATATTAATTCGATTCGAACGAAACTTGCGTAGAAGCGTTATTTGTTATTTGGGACGGACATTTCGAAAAAAAAAGTCATTTTCTTGAAAAAACATTTCCTTTATGAAAATTTTCCAGAAAAATGGGTTTTTCCGGGTTGTTTTTCAACTTTTCTTAAAAATAATATCATTTTTGGATTTTCCGAATCAAAAAACTATATAACGCATAATTTTTTTAATTAATATTTTATTAATCATTACATTAAAGTAGCATATAATAATAATTTTAAAATTTAAGAAAACCAACACTAAATAAAGAGATCTATAATTTATATTTATAAAAAAGAAGAATTTTCATTGAAATTTAAACATAAAATGGAAAGTGTGACGTCAAAATTTGTGTTCTATGCTGTTGAACTGGGAAATGTCAACGAAATGGGCGCGTTCAGCAGGTGTCAACAGTTAGGTTGAATCAGTCAACTTGTTGGGCATGTTTAGTTGTAGCGGAGCAAAATTGGCTGAACGGGATGTTGAGATCCATCGACTTGATTAATAGATCCATAACCTTAAATTCCTCTTTGAAGAAATGGAAAACATTCTCGAAGATCCAATATTTTTGGATGAAGTAATGGATGATAACGTTGATTTTAATATTATGTATGAAGGAGTTTGTCAGTTAGTTCGTCCACTGGCTGCAATTGCTCCTAGAAGAGTTGTACCTGTGCGAAATGAAGAGTATTACGAAACTGTAATTCCAGAGTATACTTTGGATGATTTCAAAGCACATTTTAGAATGTCCCGACACACTTTTCAGGTAAAAAAAACTTTTGAAACAGTGAAATAAATTATAACAGGAATTGTTTACTCATTGAAGATACTTAAAAATCAGTTACAACAAATGAGACCAGCAGATATTGAAGAAATTGTGCCTTTTGAAAAAAACTTTTGTTTGCTATTTGGGTGCTTGCAAAACAGGAAAGCTTTCTAGATGCAGGCGACAGATTCGATATGGCGAAAAATTACATCACATGGTATTTTTATGGAGGTATGCACTCTAATATCAAATTTACGACATATGATCATTAGATGGCCAAATAGAAATGAGCGAGAAAGAATAAGCAGAACCTTAGAGAAGAAGTCTGGTGAGTAGGTAGGTATATACTTATGGGAGGGGTTGTGAAAGATGTGATTTTTAGGTATACCAGGCATAATAGGTGCAATAGATGGTTGCCATATTGCTATAAAAGCTCCTCCTCATAACTCTGTTGACTTTTATAACAGAAATAATTACCATTCAGTCATTTTGCAAGGTGTGTGCAATGATAAACGACAGTTCACAGATATATTTGTTGGTACACTTGGTAGAGTACATGATGGTCGTGTGTTTAGAATTAGTCCCTTATTCAACATGTTAACAACGACTGAGGAAGTAATTGATCAGAATCAGCATCTTCTAGGAGATGCCGCATATCCCTTGCTTCCAATTCTACTGAAACCCTACCGAGATAATGGTCAATTGACCAACACTAAAGTAACATTCAACACCAGAATGAGTTCTGTCAGATCCCTTATAGAGCAAGCATTTGGGCTATTAAAAGGCAAGTTCCGGAGGCTTAGATACTTAGATATGGCTAAAGTAGATATGATTCCCACTGTGATTACAGCTGCTTGCATTATTCATAACATAATAATAACTCATGATGGAATACAAGCAGATCAATACATAGATATAAATCATGAAGGGCAAAATTTACATATGAACAATGAGATATATGAACAACGAGATAATGTTGCTGAAAGAAAAAGAGACTATATAGCCTCACTTTTACACTAATTTTATTTGTTAGTCATTTTTTCTGTAAAATTGTAAAGAAATAATTAAATAGTGTTTCAATTAGAATATTTGTTTTTTTTTTAAATTAATTAGCATGTTGAAAATATTCAGTGTCATATTTGACTCAGTTGACTGTGTATTTCTAATTCTTATTATGTTCCAAAATACATTAATTTCTATTAGGCAACTTCTAAAACATAGTGTTAGGGTTTCACTAACAGAAACCAATTAGTATTAAAATAAAACTTTTTTAATCCTTTATTGGTACGGTTACAAAGAATTGATTTGACACAATATGAAATAAGTCTATATAGGTATTTCCAAAAATACAACATAGCTTTTATGTACTAAGTAATGCAGGTTCTTAAGTCTAAATAGCTATGATTTAAGTATTAAGTTACTTTGAGGACTATAAATTTTTTTCATCAAGTCTACTTTTTCTTGTTGGATTTTATTATTAGCTTCAACACATTTTCGCAGTTTTTTTAATTCTTCTAACTTCTTTTCTTCAATGTCAAGTTGTCTTTTTCGAAATATATCCAATTGCTTAGATTTTTCTTTTTTTAAAGATTTTGGTGTTGAACACTCGGATACTGGTGGATGCAAAAGAATTTCTGATTCAGTTGCATTTTCCACATTTGAACTCACAGGTGATGTACAAGGTTCACTAGATGTAGAAGTTTTTCCTATAGATGACATAACTGGGTTAGAGTTAACAGTTTTGTCCTCCCGAAATATTTCTTCAAAAATATCGAAATATTCCCATTGAATCCTTCCCCTCCCGGTGCTCTTTTTTTATTATTATTATCTAGAATTGTTCTGTATGTGTTTTTCATGTTTCTCATTTTTCTATCTAGAGCATCACCATCAACAAGGTATCCATATGAATGCATAACTCTTGAAATTTCTTCCCATAAAGTTTTTTTCTTAATTTTTGGATTTCTAAATTTTGAAATTCGTTTTTTGTACTCATCTAGAAATAACAAGGTACTTCTGTGTTGCCATACAAATTTTTCATCTGTAAATTGAAAACCAAACTTAAAGTAATATAACTTCTATAAACTAATATGTACCTACCCTCTTTATTTTCTGCTTCATTTTCAGAGATAGAAATTCCAAATTCATCCGCAATTTCAGCATCTAGTTGCACAAAAGAGCTACTTCCATCTGAAAATAACTGAATATGTGAATACCTTTGCAAAAGTGTGAGGTTTTTTCAATCAAGTTTAAACCTAAGAAGTTTTTACCTGACTTTGATTGAAGCTGAATGTGATTATCCTCTATTACTACTGAGCCGTCGGCATTCAGTACCAAATAATGTGTCTTTGAAGTAACATCCATAATAACTCACACAAATATGTCTTTCTGGTCTCAACACAACGTTCTCCGAACGAAATTTAAATATAAGCAAGATTCTAACCTATAACATTTTCCGCTGCCAAACAAAGCGTAGATATTTTACGATGAGCAGATTACTCAACTGTTGCTAACTCAGCGCCTGGTTCGAACGCTATCGCTAGGTTAGCAACCCAACTGTTGACACCTGCTGAACGCGCCCAATGATTCCAAACGGCAACATTATAAATCTCCAGAAATAAATTTTGTTTAAGTTATTTTGTTATTATTATACTTTGAAATATAACGGAAGTATCATAATTAAATACATATAAGCAAAATCTTTCCAAATTCGATTTTTAAATTACTATTTTTGTGAGTATTTTTAAAATTTGTGACAATGCACAACTTTGAAGGTTATGTTATAATATTTTTACTGAAATTGTTCGTCTATCTACTTTAGTGATATGTAAATCATGTGAATGAACACTTACCAATGGAAAAACTGTAATTAAGTAAAATAGTTAATAATACTTAGAAAACATACCGTAAAAAAAGTTGTTTGGAATCATTTGGTTTGACACTTACGTCACTACTTTCCCACTCCATTGGAATAAGAGCAAGATAAATAATAAATAAAAGGTTCATTCATAATTATGTGTTCAGCCGGATATGACGTCACCAAAATGCCTATTTTAATATTATTTTTTTTTAAAGAATTATATATTGATTTTCAAACATAAGAAATATATTACTGTGAGGTACATACCAACAAATTAAATACAAATTTTATTATTTGTAAACCTTATTATTTAGTTTTATACTCTTTTTTCGCCAAAAATGTTTTATACAAAAAAAAGAATAATGCAATAATTTCAAGTGTAATTGAAAAAACTTCGAAACGTATTTTTTTATGATAATATAGGTGGTCCTCTTTGGTTTGGTATTTCGTTTCTTAATATCCAGTGGCGTAGACGTAATGAATTTTTAAAGAAAAATTTTCAAATTTTTTTCAACTTTGACCCTCTATAACTCTGGTATATATGAATTCGAAGAAACCAAATTATGTTCATCTTTTAGCTTAATCTATTCTCTATCTATCTATTCCCTTTTGGTTCCTTGAATCGCGATAGAAAAAAAGTTATTCAAGATTAAAAAGAGCGATGTAAAAATTCATAAAAATTTTTCACGGATTTTGTGTCAAATTTATGAAAACCGCGATTATAATAAAGCGATGAAAAAAAGTAGTCATAAAAGTGCTTTTTGGTTCGGAAAATCCAAAAATATCATCATTTTTAAGAAAAGTTGAAAAATAAATCCAATTTTTCCGAAAATTTTTCCGACCCCCTTGACCCCCTGACCCCCTTGAAAAAAGTTTACGACGCTTATCGCCAGGCTTATCAGAAGATGTAATCCTAGGAGTCAATTTCTTAAGAAGAAACAACATAACATTACAATTTGGAATAACATCGACCATCCTAGACGACTGTATTATAGCATCACCCACATTCGAAGAGAACGACTTAAATAAATTCCTGCAGACAGAACTAGAAAAATTCAATTACATAAAAGGCCCTACACACCTAATAGAACATGAAATAAAGTTAAAGAATCCCTGCAACCCGGTGAAACAACCGTATAGACGTCACAACCCGTTATGTTGGACATCATTAATGATCACCGATCGTCCTGGTAAAGAAAAAAGACGGTACTTACAGGTTCTGCATCGATTTCAGGAAAGTTAATGATCTGACCGAAAAAGACGCATATCCTTTGCCCAGGGTGTCCGAAATCTTGGACAGATTAAAAGAAGCAAACTACATTTCAACGCTGGATCTAAAACAAGGTTATCTTCAAGTCCCTTTAAAAGAATCCAGTAGAAATATAACAGCTTTTAGCGTACCAGGGAAAGGACATTACCACTTTAAAACAACGCCGTTCGGCCTACACTCAGCAGGTGCAACTTTCCAGAGACTACTAGATAAAGTAATTCCCCCCGAACTAGACTTCGCGTTCGCCTATTTAGACGACATTGTGGTGATATCAAAAACAAGGAACGAACATTTTCGTCACCTCCGAGATGTCCTGAGACGCCTTAGAAACGCCAACCTTCTCCTAAACATCGAGAGCAATTTCTGTCAACCTGAACTCAAATACTTAGGACATGTAGTAGGTAAAGAAGGCATCAAAACAGATCCAGACAAAACGAGTGCAATAACAGAGCTCCCAGCACCCAAAACCGTACGCCAGCTTCGCCGCTTCCTTGGAATAACGTCTTGGTATAGACGATTCATCGAAAATTACTCCACCATCGCAGCTCCACTGAATACACTCCTAAAAAAACAAATAAGATGGAAATGGACCGAAAATAAGGAAAATGCATTTGGACACCTGAAAGAAGCACTGACGTCAGCACCAGTATTATCCTGTCCTGATTTCTCACAGCCATTCTACCTGCAAACCGATGCATCAAACTGCGGACTAGGAGTAGCACTAACTCAGAAACACGACGGAAAAGACAGAGTGATCGCTTACGCAAGCAGAAGCCTATCACCGGCGGAGGTCAAATATTCGACAACAGAGAAGGAATGCCTATCAATCGTATACGGAATCCAACAGATGAGACCGTATTTGGAAGGTTACAGTTTCAAAGTAATTACAGACCATCAATCGCTAAAATGGGTGCGAAATATAAAGAACCCATCCGGAAGGCTAGCAAGATGGAGTTTAGAACTGCAACAATACTTCTATATATATATATATATATATATATATATATATATATATATATATATATATATATAATTAAATTTATGTTCTTTGCCGACTAATAGGTATTAAACCAAAAATTTTTGGGGTATACGGCAATGTGTTTTAGGAAAACTCTTTTACTTGTTTTCCAAGCTTTCGAAATATATTTATTTCATTATCAAGGAATAAGCACGAGTATAAACAAAATTGGTGTTAAAAAAATGGTAAATATAACATAAAAAACTATTTTAATTTTAATTTGGAATTTAAAAAAAATTTTTTAAGTCAAATTATTTATAAAACAAAATAACGTCATAAAATTAATAAACAACTTAATTGCTTCAGATAAAATGTAATAATAAAAGAGTAGAAAATAATAGGTTATAATTTTTTAATTTCTTCTTTCATGAAAAATGTAAATTTTGATTAAAATATTTAATTGTTCTATGATAAAAAATAAGGATATCTTATTCTTTTTTATAATTTTGATTTAAGCTTCTAAAATGTCATTTAAAATCAAAATAAAAATGTCAAATAAATGTCATGAATTTTAGGTATTATTTAGATCTTTATTTGTATGTTTATCCAAAGATAGCAGATAATAATAAATGTCACTCAAGTTTTTATGGTCACTTTTTTTATTCATAATATCATTGTCTTGTGATATAGATGCCAATTCCAAAAAAAGTCTTTTTTTATTGTTAATTTGTACATCCAAAATACTAACGGAAGCATAATCGATAAGATGGTCATTAGTTATTGAATGTTTAGCCAATTCACATCTTTCAGGATGTAACCTGGTATAACTCTTATGCAAGGATAAACGTTGTTTTAATCTTTGGCCAGTTTGACCTATGTATTTTTTGTCGCAAGCAGAACAAGGAATACAATATTGTTGTGCGAGTACGCCCCTGGCGCTATGACCAGACGCGAAGGAAACAGATGATGCGAGAGTCTTCGAGAATATACGGCGCCCGACGAGCGAAGCATCTAGACTCGATACGATCGAGAATAGACCGGAGTATGTTGGAACAATACTTACCTATATATTAAGGACCGATTTGAATATTTTAGTTAGTTAGTTAGTACCTAGTATGTTATTAGATAAATTCGAATAGAAATATTGTCTTACATAAATTATAGTATTGTAAATAAATTGTGTTATATAAATTAAACAGTGTTAGTGATTTAAATAGTATAAAAATAAATTAAAGACTAGTAAAAATAAATAAACGTTACATTGGTGTCAGAAGTGGGATATTGTAAATAAATAAGGTAAAAAAAAAATAAATAAATAAATAAATATGTCGAAAAAACTTTGTGACTTGAAAGTGACAGAATTGCGTCAAGAGCTGGAGGATCGTGAATTGGAAACAACAGGAAGGAAGACTGAGTTGTTGGAGCGACTTAAGCAAGCATTGGAAAATGAGGGTTTAGATCCAGAAAATTATATTTTCGTAGACGACTCTTCTGCTACAATTATTTCTTCCTTAAATAAAGTTTCTTCCGATATGTCTTCTTTGAAGAGTGATATCTCTTCCGATATGTCTTCTTTGAAGAGTGATATCTCTTCCGACATGTCTTCTTTGAAGAGTGATATTTCTTCTTTGGAAAATAAAGTTTCTACTGATATGTCTTCTTTAAAAAATGATATTTCGTCTTTGGAAAACAAAGTTTCTACTGATATGTCTTCTTTAAAAAATGATATTTCTTCTTTGGAAAATAAAGTTTCTTCTGATATTTCTTCTTTGGAAAATAAAGTTTCTTCTGATATTTCTTCTTTGGAAAATAAAGTTTCTTCTGACATTTCTTCTTTGGAAAACAAAGTTTCTTTGGATATTTCTTCTATGGAAAATAAAATGTCTTCATTCGAAAAAAAATTGAAGAGAAAATAAGAGAAATGGAAAAACAAATGGAAGAGATGGAAAGAGGAGGTAAAGAAGATATGGAAGATTTAGGAGAGGAAAACGAGGACGAAATGAGAAGCTTCAAAGTGGAGCGGAAACCGAAATTGGAAGGCAACGAAAGTTCTGTTCGTGTTAAGGCCCCAACCTTTGACGGAAAGATGTCTTGGGAAAATTATCTCAAACAGTTCGAAACAGCTGCAAGAGCGAACGGATGGTCCCAAAAAGAGAAGGCAATAAACCTCACCATCGCTCTGAGAGGAGACGCTTTGGATGTTCTTCAGACCATACCAGTGGAGGACACAGATGATTTTGAGCAACTGAAGAAAAGCTTGAACATGCGATATGGTCACGAACACTTGGAGAACTTGCACCGATCGCAGTTGAAGGCTCGAAAACAGAAGCGAGAGGAGACACTTCAAGAGTACGAAGTAGATATTGCCAGATTGGTAAAATTTGCTTACCCTTCAGCTCCAGAACAAATGATGGAATGTTTAGCTGTTGAAGCATTTCTTGATGGACTTCGTGACCACGAAATGGCAAAGACACTCCGTTTAGCCCACCACAAAACATTAGTGGACATCTTGTCTGCCGCGCTTGAGTATGAAGCGGCTTCGAAAGCTTGTGGAGGATACAGTAAAGTAAGGTCCGTAACGGAAGAGGAAGATGAAAATAAGTTAGACCAATTAGTAAATATGATGAAGAACTTTACTGATAAGAAAAAGAAGAAGACCATCAGGCGCTGGAATTGTGGTGAAATAGGACATGCTCGCAATTCATGTAAACGTCCTGGGGTCACTACGAATCAAGAAACTACTCCACAGGAAAAACTAAAACGGGCCGGCCTAGAGGGGGCAGCTTCGACCCAGAACGTTTCCAAAGACCCTCTCATATTAATAGCCTCTTTGAAATGCCGCGAAGACAGTGTATATGTAGATGGTAAAGTCAACGGTAAAAAGTATACACTATTGGTGGATACTGGAGCGACCAGAACGATTATACGGCCAACAACTATAAATAGCCGTAAGAAGCTTTTACCAACAAGGCTACGACTGCGAACTGCCACAGGTGACAGAGCTAACATCCTTGGAGAAGCCCAGGTTCAAATAGGAATTGGCTCAGAAAAGTTCACGCATACTGTTATTGTTGCTGATATTGAGGAAGATGTCATATTAGGAATGGATGTGATGAACTTACATGGTTTCCAACTGGATTTCAAGAACAGAGTTATCAAAGTCGGTTCTGAAGAAATATTCCTTCATCCATATGAGGACAAAACCGTGCCAGCCGTTGTCCAGGAGGATACTGTGGTACCTGGTAGAAGCGAAACGATCATAGTGGCCAGACTGCAAGGAACTATTGACGAAGGAATACCTGTGATGATGGAACCATGATGAGGAGGTCGGTCGAGGAATTTTGATAGGAAAAGGATTTGTCACTTCTTCTAAAGAAATTCCAGTACGAGTTATAAACGTCAATGATTACCCAATTACGATCAAGAAAGAGACCAAAGTTGGAACCTCCGTACCAGTAACATCTATAATGCGACAGACAACTATTCCCGATAATTCCAACGATAAGTTTGAACAAATGGTGGCGGTTGCTGGTACATCTTTAAACCGAGAAGAGAAAAGAAAAATGAAAGATTTTCTTCATCGGTATCGCAACATTTTTGTACCAAAGGGAGGTAAGACAGGACGTACCTCTGCTGTAAAACATAAAATCGACACGGGTGATGCCAAGCCAATTCGTCAATCAGCTAGAAGATTACCACAGGCGAAGAGGCAAGAAGCTGAAAGGATTGTTCGAGAAATGGAAGAAGATGGAGTGATAGAACCTTCTACCAGTCCATGGGTCTCTCCGGTAGTCTTGGTCAAGAAAAAGGATGGAACTACGAGGTTCTGTGTAGACTACCGTCAGTTGAACAATGTTACCAAGAAGGACAGTTATCCTCTGCCTCGAATCGACGATACCCTGGACACTCTAGCTGGAAGTAAATTATTTTCCACCTTAGATTTGAAGTCTGGTTATTGGCAGGTAGAAATGGACCCAAGAGACAAAGAAAAGACAGCTTTTACCACCGGTTCTGGATTATTTCAGTTCAATGTCATGCCATTCGGACTATGTAATGCTCCTGCGACATTTGAAAGACTGATGCAGAACGTATTGAGAGGGTTGTCTTGGAAAACGTGCCTGGTCTACTTAGACGACATCATAGTCTTGGGGGAGACATTCGAAGAACATCTGAAAAACTTAGAAGATGTTTTTAAAAGACTTCAAGCTGCCCAACTGATGCTGAATCCAAAGAAATGCCAGTTATTCCAAGACAAAGTTAATTATCTGGGTCATATTGTCAGCAAGGAAGGCGTGTCTGTAGATAAGGACAAGGTCGCTTCTATCAAACAATGGCCACAACCAACTGATAAACATCAAATAAGAAGTTTTCTTGGTCTATGTACATACTATCGCAGATTTATCAGAAAGTTTTCAGACATTGCTAAGCCATTAACACGCCTTACAGAGGAAACGAGAGAGTTCTGCTGGGATGAAAACTGTCAAACCGCGTTTGAAACTCTGAAGAAGCATTTAACCGCAGCACCGATATTAGGCTACCCACAACCGGAAGGAGAATTTATTTTGGATACAGATGCCAGTAATTTCGGAATTGGAGAGGAGTCCTTTCACAGATTCAAGATGGACAAGAGAGAGTCCTGGGTTATTTTAGTAAAGTGCTCTCCAAACCTGAGCGGAATTACTGCGTTACGAGAAGAGAACTTCTGGCAGTTGTGAAATCGGTGGAACACTTCTACCAATATCTTTATGGAAGAAAATTCTTAATCCGGACGGACCATGCAGCCCTAAAATGGCTAATGCAGTTTAAGAACCCTGAAGGTCAAATTGCCAGGTGGATCGAACGACTCCAAGAGTACGACTTTAGGATCGAACATCGAGCTGGGATAAGTCACAGAAATGCAGACTCCCTTTCCAGAAGGCCGTGCCCAGACGAGTGTTCTCACTGCAGTAAGACAGAATTAAAAGAAACTGCAATACTACGAACAACTGTAGTTAACGACGACTGGGCACCTACTAGAATTAAAGAAGAACAAGATAATGATCCTGTTTTAAAGAAAATGAGAGAATGGAAGATAGAAGATCGTCGACCTACTTGGCAAGAAGTGTCAAAATTCTCTACAGTCCTTAAATCATATTGGGCTCAGTGGGAGTCTTTCATTTTGGAAGGCGATTTATTAAAGAGAATAATTGAAAATGATGACGGTTCCGTTAACAGAAAGCAATTAGTTATACCAAAGAGTAGAGTAGCCGAAGTACTACGACAGTTACACGACAGTCCATCAGGAGGTCATCTTGGTGTTAAGAAAACCCTGCAGAGAGTTCGTGAAAGGTTTTATTGGATGAATAGTTCCGATGATGTTAAGGACTGGTGTAAGAAGTGTACCATCTGTGCTGCTAGTAATGGACCTCAGAAAAGAGGAAAGGCTCCCATGAAACAATATAACGTTGGTAGCCCATTTGAGAGAATTGCTTTAGATATTGCTGGACCGTTCCCCACTACTGAGAATAAGAATAAATACATGTTGGTGGTGATGGATTATTTTACGAAGTGGGT
The DNA here is from genome assembly GCA_035357415.1 of Ophraella communa. Taxonomy (NCBI): domain Eukaryota; kingdom Metazoa; phylum Arthropoda; class Insecta; order Coleoptera; family Chrysomelidae; genus Ophraella; species Ophraella communa. The sequence continues at coordinate 30,602,870 of CM068979.1, forward strand.
TGAAGTCTACGCCATTCCAAATCAAGAGGCAGCAACTGTCGCAGACGTGCTAGTGAAGGAGTTTATTTGCCGATATGGAGTGCCCTTGGAGATTCACAGTGACCAAGGAAGGAACTTCGAAAGTCAACTCTTTCAAGGAATTTGCGACAATTTAGGAATGAAGAAAACAAGAACTACAGCATTGCACCCACAATCAGATGGAATGGTAGAACGCATGAATAAAACCATTGGCAAATATCTATCAAAAGTAGTATCCAATCACCAAAGAGACTGGGACCAGTATATTTCGCTCTTTGCAATGGCTTATCGATCCGCCGTCAATGAATCAACAGGTCAAACACCAGCAAAAGTCTTGTTTGGACGCGAGATGAGGTTACCATGCGACCTCGAGTTTGGATGCCGACCTGGAGAGGATATAGCTGGAGAAGACTATGTAATCCAGTTACGTAGAAAAATGGACGACATGCATGATTTGGTTTGCTCCCATCTCCAAGTTGCCAGTGACAGGATGAAGAAACGGTATGATACCCAAGCTATAGAAGGATGTTTCCAAGAAGGTGACAAAGTCTGGCTCCATAACCCGAAAAAACGGAAGGGGTACTCACCAAAGTTACAACAATCTTAGGTAGTACACCGAAACCGACTGGCGAAATTTGAAGGAGATCATGACCAGGAAGAAGAAGTCGTAAATCAAGTCCAAGATACACCCGACCTTGCTTTCGAAGAACTTATGGGTGCATATGGAGGTACTGGGAAAGCTAGATACGGCGTGACTATTGAGAGACAGCAAGACCTGTTCACACTTCCTGATGACTACTCATTAGCCCATAGCGTTTCCGCCACTATCAGCGACGGCCGAGGATTAGCGTCTGTCTTTCGAAGGAAGTTTGGTCGATTGTCAGAACTTCGAAATCAGTTACCAGCCACTGGGAAGGCTTTGATACTTCGAGATGACTCCCGTTGCCTCTTCTATCTGATTACCAAGAATACCTACCAAGACCAGCCCACTTATCGAAATATATGGGAATCATTACTTAACTTGAGAGAGCACATATTGGAGTCCAACGTACAGAAGCTAGCCATGCCAAAAATAGAGTGCAACTCATTGGATTGGAGGGTCATCCGAAATATGGTGGAAGTAATCTTTCAAGATACCGAAGTCCAAGTGTTGGTATGCAGCCATTCGCCCCGTGTCCAGCTGACATCAAAGACCATTCCATGTTATTTCCATGCAACTGGAAATTGTAGACGAGGATTCAGTTGCAAGTATCTCCATCCAGTCTCAATTCCGTAAAAGTTCCAGGAGGAACTATCTTTTAAGGAGGGGGCAATGTTGTGCGAGTACGCCCCTGGCGCTATGACCAGACGCGAAGGAAACAGATGATGCGAGAGTCTTCGAGAATATACGGCGCCCGACGAGCGAAGCATCTAGACTCGATACGATCGAGAATAGACCGGAGTATGTTGGAACAATACTTACCTATATATTAAGGACCGATTTGAATATTTTAGTTAGTTAGTTAGTACCTAGTATGTTGTTAGATAAATTCGAATAGAAATATTGTCTTACATAAATTAAAGTATTGTAAATAAATTGTGTTATATAAATTAAACAGTGTTAGTGATTTAAATAGTATAAAAATAAATTAAAGACTAGTAAAAATAAATAAACGTTACAATATACTACATTAGATAAATCCAAAATAGGAGTTGTATCTTTTACTTTACTAAAAATTTTGTTTAAGGTAAGACATGTTCTACTCGTAATTTGAATATTATTTAATGGTTTAAAAATTCTACTTAATTTAGATGTAATTTCTCGAATGTATGGTAATGATACATATAATTTTGTATTATTGGTTTGAATGTCTAATTCTTTATTATTTTGATCATATGTATTTATATTGTAAGAATTATTACTTAATACATTTTTTATTAATTTATTCGGATAAATATTTTCTAAAAACATTTCATGTAAAATTTTAAAATTTTTATTGTGAAAAATAGGATCCAAAATCAATGTAATCTTTTCTAATAAATTTTGTGTCTAAAAATGGAACACTATGTTCTACGTCCTCTTTTTCTAATGTAAATTGAATATGAGGATCATAAGAATTGAATATAAAAAGAAGTTCATTTAAACCATCTTTAGGTAATGCCAAAATAATGTCATCCACATATTTTTTAACAAAAATTAAATTAAAAGGTAATACGGGAATAACAGTATCTAATAAATTATCCATTACATAGCAAGAAATAATTGGAGAGATGGAAGCTCCCATTGGAGTACCGAATGTTTGTTTGTATAATTGATTGTTAAATGAAAAATAAGAATTTTCAAATAAAAAAATTAAAATTTCTTCAAAGTATGTTTTAGATATTGAACAATGTTGGCTAATATCATTCCATTTTTTATCTATTGCTCTTAAAGCAAATTCTAAATAAACATTACTAAACAAAGAAACAACATCCAAACTACAAATAACATAAAAAGTACAATACTAACCAAAATCTTTTTACAATAAGACATCAACAAAAATACAGGTACTAATTAGAACAAAAAAACGACAAGAGTGTAACGTAAACAAATTTAAATGTTCGTCTCAATTTAACTATACAGATTTGTAAATAAATATCTATCTCAAAATAAACTTGTAAAAATATTAAATATTTTTAAAATGCAAAACTTTCCTAATTGTCAAGAAGAAAAGAATAAAAATCAAACTGCTTCAATATAAATTACCAAGGTTATTTTTAAAACCACGCTAATATTCAAATTTCTATTTTTAAGTCATTAACCAAAAAAACAAAAAACTGGTACCTAAATAAGCAATAAAAAGTACAAGTTATTGTCGTCGAAATAAACTGTTTGCTACAAATTTAAACAATCAATATAGTTAAGCAAATAAATATATCTATCAGTGTTGTACGTGAGGGATAATATAGGTATTAAAAACACAATAGGAAAAATCAAAGGAAATTGAACTGTTTATAAAAATATTTAAGATAGTTAAAAAGTTAATTACGAAAGATTAATATTGAGGATATTAAAAAAATGATTTAAGAAAAAATAGTTTGTAGATATTTTCACCAAGTACTTTTCTCGAAAAGAAAAACTATTTCCCAAAGAAAAAATTAATGTACAGTCAGAGAAAAAATGAAACCAGCGTTTGGGCGCCAATTTGTAATATTATTTGTGCGTTGGGCGACAACTTGTAATATTAGTTACCTGTTGATAGTGAATTTATAAAAATATTTAGTTAACTTTTTTGAAAAAATAACAATATACCAAAAGAAAAAAAGTAATTTACAATAAAACAAACATTAAGCTTAATTTCGTCTTTAATTAGTTGTAAAAGATACTTCAATAATTAACAGAATTTATAAATGTTTATCACACAAAAATTATGATAGTTAAATACCTCGGCCAGGGGTGGGTAAGTTCATTAGCTCTGACTATTGTACAATATTTGTTTCTTTAAGAAATTATAAGGGCGCCACTGAAATCTTTTTATTTTTTATGATACTACTGAAGAAAGTTGTTTTAAGCTGAGTTATTTAAATAAGTATCATAAGATGACAGAAAGATGTCAGAAAAAACTGTCTATGAAGATAAAAAAATAATATGAAAATGTACAAACATATAAAAGATAATAAGATTTCCTTGGTGCTGAAATTAATGAGGTAGAGAATACGTTACAACAAAATAATCCGCAAACAGTTCTTTAAAAATACTTATTCTAATACAGTTGACGATATAGATAGATATACACGGAAATAAAAGAGAAAAAATATGGGAACAGTAAACTTGATAGATCACAATAAACTTATCTGTTACAATAGTGGACGATCCTTCGCCGCACCTTGGGGTCGCTACGGCACTGTCTAGGTGGTTCCAAATGATTATGGAAGATCACTAGTGGAGGGATGATCTGCCCCAGTTGTAGAGATAATCCAGTTAAGAATGTACATACGAGAGCTTAAAGTTTACAAGCTGTTCAAGTTTACGGAATCTCCAAATTCAAGAGATGCTTCTGGTTTACAGAATCTTCAATTAAAGAGTTGCCTCTAGTTAACTGTATTATATTCCAACTTTCTGTATACGACAGTAAATCAATAGAAGAAATAAGACTGGGAATAATTATTAAAATTTCTTGAACTCGATAATGCCAACTCATTAGTACACCTCGTAGCGTAGCTACTTTGAACTTCCAATTATAATTATAGAGACCGTATTCATTATTTTATTATTAAAAATGTTTTATGATAGATGGAGCTAGCGGCACTAATTGAATTTAATATTTAGAATACCAGGTGCTTAAAATGTTAACAGGTACTGTTACAAACGCTCGACCGAATTCTATCTTTATATTTGATGACGTATCTTGTGACGGTCAACAGAAAATACGTGAATATTACTCAATGTGTAGACATAAGGACATTGATGCTGCATATATTTGTCAAACATATTCAAAAATACCGAAACAGCTTATACGTGACAATTGTAACGTAATTATGTTGTTCAAACAAGATGAGGTGAACTTGAAACATATATTTGACGAACACGTATCTCCAGACATGACATTTGACACATTTAAAAATATGTGTTCAAAGTGCTGCTGGTCTGATGATGGCGGTCGCTATGATACTTTGGTAATTATGAAGGATTTCCCCCTTAATGATGGTAGATACCGCAAAGGATTTGATAAATATATAAAATTGTAAGCTATGTCTTTAGTCTACGACAATATGGCCGACGATAAAGGTGTTGCTGCTGCATTACGCAAGAAAAAAGTGTCTGAACTTGCTAGATCAATTCGCAAAAAATATTTGGCGTTGAAATTGGGTAAATCAGAGCAAGATGAGTCTCTTAATAAACTATTCAAACCAATATCTACACTACTTAAAGCGATAGTCGAATCTTCAAAGACATTACAAAAAACCATTGCGAATTTAAGTCCAAAAGCGGAAATAAAGAAAGAAGAAAAGCAAGAAGAACCTGATGATGTACATTTTCTTGAAATGGAACCGGTAGCCGAAACCGATGAAGCGGGCAATGTTCCAATGCAAGAATCTCTAGAAAGAATGCATCCTGAGATTACACAAGAAGCCATCGAAAAATATTTAGATCAATATCCCGAAATTAGTCGATCATATATTGAAGATTATTTCCAAAATAATAAAAGAATCGATAGAAATTACGGTCCGATCTACAATGAAGAATTCGGTTGGAGTTTAGGTACGAAAAGAATTGGATTTGATAGAAGAAACGGTAACATCAACATACTACAAGAACGAGACAAACAAGGTGAACGTGTGATTGGAACACCAGGCTTATATCAGCTTTTATTCTACGCCGACCCAGAAAGTTATACCCCACAGGATTTAGAGGCATATAAAACACTTCTAGAGCATACTAATGTTCACCGAAATACGCTTAACCGTCTTAATAGTTCAAGCACTTCCAAATATCATGAAATCATTAAACCTATGTTTAGAACGGAATCGGGTGGATCGAAAAGTAGTACTCGAAAACATCAGCACCTAATAGGGAATCCTCGATCAAAATCTCCAAAAAGTGGTGGAAAAATTGTCGATTCTCACTTAACATACAATGATACACCTATGGAGTATATTTATTGGGACGATCCCAATGAATTAGTGGATCGTTTAAAGTTGTTGATTGCTTCACAAGAGGCAGGTAATACGTCACATGACAATGAAATAGTAGCAATTATCAATGAGCTGACGGAAGCCGATATAATAGAATAACAAGCTGAATCTTGTTCATTTAAATTATGCCTGTTGATAAATTCGGACATAGACATAAAAAAACGCCATATGCGCGTTGTTTACCAACAATCACATTTCCTCACACACCCGAAGGTAATATTGATATGGAAAATGTGAAAATTTGTAATGTTGGCGAACCGTCAACATATAGTGATGCTGCAACAAAAAAATATGTCGATATGCAAATGAATGAGTTGCGAACCATTGACGTTGAAAACATACGTAAATTGAAAAGATATTTTGAGGAAAATATCAAAACCGTCGTCCATAATTTAAAAAAATACATTTCAGGTATTGTAAAAAATAGCATTCACAGTTTGGAGATCAAGCTAAGCGGTAGTAGTAGTAGTAGTAGTAGTAGTAGTAATGTACTCTAAAGAAAAGATTCAACTCGTAAATGAGCTGCACAAACCGATCCGAAAAAATTATCCTCGAAGACGTACTATAATCAATGGTTTAGATGATCTGTGGTAAATGGATTTGGCTGAAATGCGTCCTTACGCTCATCAAAATAAAAATTACAAGTTGATACTTGTTGTTATAGATTGTTTTTCAAAATTTGTTTGGACACGTCCCCTAAAAACAAAGACCGGTGAGGAAATTACTCGGATATTTTCAGACATACTCGCTCATACTCGACGAGTTCCGAAAAATCTGCAATCTGATCAAGGAAAGGAATTTTACAACATTAAATAAATCTTGTAAGCTATCCATAACTCAAATGTGGGTTGAAACACAAAGGTTCAAAGGAAACTCAAAGTCTATCCCACAACTATTTATTAAACGTTGCAACTAGTTTCGGTCCTATAGGACCATCATCAGGCTGAAAGAATTACAAGAAAATAGAAAGAGGATCTTGAAAAGTACAATATCAAGTTACAATACAATACCAATTCCTCACAAATTGATAAAAATGACAAATTGATAATACAGAGAATAGAAACATTTTTAACAATCAAATGTCAAACAATATTATAAGAATAAACATTGATAATAATACTATAAAACTGCAAATATATTGTTTAAATAATAAAAATCAAAAAATTTAATAAATTTAACAAAGTTAAAGTTGAACTTACATTAATTCATATTATAAGAAATAGAAATTCAAAGTTTTAAAAATAACTATGGAAATTATAGCTAATACTGACAGGATGAAAGAGAGTCAAAACTTTTCGCAAAACAATCTAATACTAAAAAAACAATCTAATACTAAATTAAATTGTTTTGCGAAAAGTTTTGACTCTCTTTCATCCTGTCAGTATTAGCTATAATTTCCATAGTTATTTTTAAAACTTTGAATTTCTATTTCTTATAATATGAATTAATGTAAGTTCAACTTTAACTTTGTTAAATTTATTAAATTTTTTGATTTTTATTATTTAAACAATATATTTGCAGTTTTATAGTATTATTATCAATGTTTATTCTTATAATATTGTTTGACATTTGATTGTTAAAAATGTTTCTATTCTCTGTATTATCAATTTGTCATTTTTATCAATTTGTGAGGAATTGGTATTGTATTGTAACTTGATATTGTACTTTTCAAGATCCTCTTTCTATTTTCTTGTAATTCTTTCAGCCTGATGATGGTCCTATAGGACCGAAACTAGTTGCAACGTTTAATAAATAGTTGTGGGATAGACTTTGAGTTTCCTTTGAACCTTTACAACATTAAATTTCAAAATTTAATGAAAAAACATGATATAAATCATTACAGCGTGTTTAGTACGATGAAGGCTTCTATGGCTGAGCGTGTTATAAGAACGCTAAAATCTAAATTGTACAAGTGTTTCAGTTTAAATGGCACCTACAAATGGATAGATATTCTACCTAAAATAACTCATGACTACAACAATACGAAACATTCCGTAACAAAATATAAGCCTTCTCAAGTCAACAAATCCAACGAAACATTTATTTTGAATAACACCTATAATAGTCATTTAAAGATAACTGCTGGCCCACGAAAATTCAAAGTCGGTGACATTGTTCGCATATCCAAGGCAAAACATGTCTTTGAAAAAGGTTATACTCCCAATTGGACTACTGAGCTATTCAAAATCACCAAAGTTAAAACTACCAATCCCGCTACGTACTTACTGGAAGACATGCAAGGCAGACCAATCAGCGGTTGCTTCTATAATGATGAATTGCAGAAAACATCAAATCCAGACATTTACTTGATTGAAAAAGTGCTCAGAAGGAAGGGTAATAAAATGTACGTGAAATGGCTCGGATTAGACAAGAAACATAACAGTTGGATTGAAAACGTAGCTGTTTTGTAACGACTACTTTTTGCTTCGCTGCGTATGAATACATTTTTGAAGACTATTGAAGTGATCTTTAACAATTGAACTTAGTTGACGAAACATATGTGTCCTCAAGATAGTGCTTATTATAGTAATGCTGCTGAAATCGAATCGGATGATTTAAGTGTTTATTGTTACAGTGAAGAGTTGAAGAGAATTTTGGAAAACTATGAGATGGCTGCAAAATCTGAAAATGTATACCTACTTTCAACACAATATACAATTTGTGGTTATGAAGTAAAATGTGGAATAAGTCCAGCAAGATTATTTACGCCTGCTGTTATTTTATCTCAACAACTCAAATTTTCCAAAATATCTTTCAGTACCTATGAATGGGATACTTTTATTTCAATAATGATGAAACAAATCAATGATTTCTTTTATACTATAGACGACGACGACGACGACGACGACGACGAGTTCCAACCTGTTTCATTTACATGTGGAGACTACTGCACCATTACTTCATTAAAGTACGACGATAACAAGTTGATTCTTGTCAAGAAACATGATGTTGAGTATTACATGGATGAAGAAGAAGTGTCTCAAATTTTGGAATTAAATGAGTTGATTTTACAACGTATATATATGTTAGAAAATTTGAATTTTTGTCAATTTTATTATAATGTTTTGGATTTTTGTAAAAAAATCTCCTCTAAAAATTCTTCTGATCCTTTGCAAATTTTATGTGTATTTTGTTCTACTTTAGCCTCAAACAATATGTTAAATTATGCTCTTAGAGAATTTGTATACTTTTGTAAAAATAAAGTTATTAACGATTTAAATATATAGTTGTTATGCATTATAGGTGTTTTATTTTGAATAAAAATCAAAAAGTAGAAAAAAAATATATTTATTAATACAATACTTACACAGAAATTAGAATTACATACATATGAGTTACAAGTACAAAAAAAAATAATTACATTAAATAGGTACACAGAAAGGTAATAACATGTATAATAGTATGAGTTACAGTTTTTTTTTTAACAAATACAGCATTTTTATAAATAATAATCGGAATCATCATCTTCGCTATGATGATTAATAAATCTATATGGACCCTGTTCGTGAAGAGGTATGTCTGATTGCTTAGGAGGATGCAAATCATTGTGGCAATCGTAGCTACTTTTCAATTGAAATGTTACTTTATCATAGCCATTTTGACACCAGTAATACTTACGACGATATAAATTAAAAATATCTTCTCTAGCGTATACTACGTGTGAATGTTTTCGAACAACATGTAAACTAATATTTAGATTATTTTCTTCTAAAAGAGACTCGAACTTTCTAAAACAAGACTGACACAACGATAATTTTAGGTTTACAATATAATATAAATGAATCCAAGCGCAATATGTTTTTTCTAAATTTGAACGTTTAAAAAAGTTCATTCTCCAGATTGGACAAGTTAGTAAATAGTTACGCTCTTGTGAATTTATGTAACGTTTTTTTGTGATCGATAATAAATTAAGCTTTTTTGTGATACTTTCAGCATTTTTATAGATTGCATCCCATCTATTTTGAGCATAATTTTTAAATATTTTAAGCATTAAATTTTGCGGTAAGTGTACATCAATTACAAATTGGTTTATTGCTATTGTATTTTCACATATTACCCTAATACATAAATACTCGAGTGTTGCCACCATTATATCTAAAAAAAGAAAAAAATATTTTATTAAACTGTAATGACCCCACGGTAACGTATTGAACGATTCGGGAATTAAATGTCTTTTATCATCGTAAGGACTTAGACCTATTTTTGTTTGTTCAATTGAAAATACATCATGCACATAGGAACGGATCGTATTTTGGGTTACAGACATTGTTTTCCAATCTTTTAAACATCTAATGTAATCTTCAAATAACAATTTATTTTTAACAACATTTTTCTTAACACCCTTTGATTTTTTGGTGATTTGCCCGCCCTGAACTTTATATGCATACATTTTAGACCATAACCCAACAAAATGTGTTATTATTTTCCCATTGGCTTCATCCTTCATTAATCCTAAAACTTTTTTATTAACGCGAGGAATACTGTACACGTTATTTGGAGCATAGTCTGAAGTGTCGGATTTTTCAATGTATCTCTCGATAACTTCTTTATATACATCTTCACACTTTATTTCATATATAAAGCTGTCAGTATCTGTATACAGTAATTTACATCTCTCTACCCCCAATTTGGGAAGTACAAAATCATAGTGGAAGTCGTACATTACAGTTTTAGCCAAATCTAGAATTGCCATCCCTATATACAAAGGTTTATTAAAACAATGTTCAGCTTTTTTAAGTTCAATTATCATTAAATCCTCCTTCTGGTCGAGTACTGTTCTACTATGGAATCTTGGACTGGCAATTAAATTTTTAGCACCATAGCGACCATCATAAGATTGCGGTATCCTTACGATTTTTCTCCCCCTAATTGATTCCATAGTTTTTCCGAAAACTGCGTTGTTTGCAAGCTTTCTTAGGTCTATTTCAAAGATGTTAGTGGCCGAGGTTCTCAATCGTGTGTTCAAATCAATGTACGGTTTCAACCACTTTGACTGCTTAAATTTTAATACTTTGTGAATTTGAATTAATTTTAAACCATGTGACAATGCTTGTTTTAAATTTCTATAATGTAGTATGTATTCTTTTTTGCTGTATAAGGTGGTCATTAATTTCGGTAATTTGGATTCTGGCGGAATGCGGTGTTCGGGGCAGAATGGAAAGTCTTTATGTTCGTCGTGTAATCTTTCAGGATATTCTAGTGTGACTTGAAAAATATAACCGTCGGGAGAATCATCAGGCAGCGTCATTATGTTCACATAATCCTCAGGTGGATCGTCGCCTTCGTTGGTAACAAATTTACTTATATTTTTAATCCAACAAAACCCCCCATAAGGTAGAGGCTCGCTCATGGCCTTTCCGTACAAATTATTTACATCTAAATATAATATATAGCTTGAGGGTTTTGTGGGATCATATTCTTTCATGTTAGCTTCAGCATATCTGCTACTACATACAGATATTCCCCCTCGAATCGACTTTTCTATAAACATTATCATGTCAACATCTTTTAAAATTTGTAGCCTACATCCAGTATATTTAAGCATACAATCCCACGTATAGCCAGGCATTGTGAAATACCAGGCGGGGTCAAGAAAGTAAGTTTTTAAAGAAGACTCACGAAAATTTTCAAAAATGTCGGCAAGGAGCAGAATATCGGTATGCATGTACAAATCGCTATATTCCCCAAGTGTTTTAATATTAAATGACTTCCAAACGTTTTGCGCGTGAGCATAGTCGTCATCAGTAATGTTATTGTCATTAAGTCTATTGTAAAAACTTTCTTGTTTAGGTAATTGAGTTTCATTTAATTTCTCTAAATTGTCAATATAGTCGTATGGAAACACACCTTTACGAGTTAATAGTTTAAAGTGATCTGCATTCAATGAAGAAAATTATTTTCGTAAAATTATAAAATCCTCAATACACAAAGTTTTAACTAGATTATCCAAGCTAGTCGCCAAAAATCTGAACGAATCTATAAATCGGAATTTAATGTTTGTATCTGCATCGTATTGCGTAAATGAAATGTATTTGTCTTTATTTACTGGAAGTACACTAACCCGCCCCCGTCTAACAATATCCCTTATAAGAAAGTGTGAATCATAGGATAGATTATGATAGATTATGGGTACAATAAACAGTTTTTTAAAGTTCAGATTACATAATTGGTGTGCAAATCCACGGAACTTTCCAGTAAAATGATCATGATCTCTAACAATGACTTCTTTTTCTCTAAATATTTTTTCACAGATGTGACAAATGTCACCTCCGCCGCCGCCGGTGGGGTCCGACGAAACCACAATTGGAATAATATTTTTAATCTTACTTTCAACAAACTTTGCTATCGTAGTCATTTCATTTGCAAACCAATTCATACAATCTTCACCTCTGCGTGCTTTATAAAAGGATAAAGAGTCATCAAATGAACATTTAAAGTAATAGCCAATACTGAAGGCTCTATGATGCTGATATTTTTGCGTCGTTTTGCCAATTTCTACGTCACATTTTTCTAATTGGGATTCAATGTCAGCATAAATAGTAAAAGGACACTTTTGCTTATAAACATGATTGCGAAATTCAACAAAGTCGTATTTGGGAAAAGTAATTTTTTCGTAATTCATAGTTTCACAAAGAGAATAATGAATATTTAATTTTTCTTCACTGCTAAAATAATTCAAACATCTATCACAAGGATATTTTTTACCGTTATGTTTATTCATTTGACTCGATAACAGTCTAGAGAGATTCTTAATCCATACATAATGATATTTGATTTCTAAATGATCATGGTCTTGAGAAGGAGGAGGAGGAACATCAAAATCATTCAATTTAGGAAAGTAGTGATCCTGAATTAAAAGTAAATTTACATGTCTATCTAATTTGGATTTTGTCAACGTAACAGGAATTACTGAAAAAAAAGTGTTTTCACCACTCCCTACTATCATTTCTAAAGCGTATACATTAACGGAAATATTGTTGAGCTGTTCAAATTTTGAAATTTTATTTAGTTTCATTGGCATATCTATTTCTTCAGTATTTAAAACACGACTGTAATACGGATATTTAGATAATATATCATTATGTTTTTCAACAGGATACAACGCACTGACTATACTCCAAAAAAAAACATGCTAAATCATTGTTTTGAACATTGACACAAGCACGCTTTCTGGCTATTTGTTCAGGTAATTTAATGAAATGAACCGTTTCCTATTTCAAATTTGTTAATTGCTACCTCTAAGGAAATGATGTTACTCAAAGCCCAACCTGAATTCATTTCATTAAATTCATTAAGTTTATTTAATATAAAATCGATCACATTTTTATTATACCACTCTTCCAGATCCGTCCCTACGTTAATTAGCGAATTAGGTGTATTAAAATGTTTTCTGTCTACAATCTCTGAATCGTTCAATTGTTTGATGAAATCACCACAAAAAGTTAAGTTAACTTTTAACATGTACATTTTCTTTAAAATTAAAGAAATTTTTTCATTAAAAAGTTTAAATGCATCTATAAAAAATTTTTTTATTTCTTTATGCTTCAAGTTTATAATTAATCCCGTTCTTACTCTGCTATGGAATACTGAATTTATGTTAATCCACCTAACTTTTTGTTTTTTTTTTAAATCTCCACCTATATGCCCCCGTTTCATTGCCTTAATAAAATAACGCATTCTTTTTCAGTTCCCCCCATTTTTGATTGAATTTTTTCTCACTTGACCCACGGAAAAATGAATTTTCTTTAACGCTAAATTACATTTTCTTAGATGTGAATTTATGGCTTTTAATGCAAAAGTTATTTCTTTATGATTTGAAAAATTGTTTTTAATTTCCAACAAAGTTGCATCGATTTTGCTCAGTACATTCGGATAATTAAACATTGCTGTATTTGTAAAAAAAACTGTAACTCACCTCTAAATTTCCGTAATTTCGAATGATGCAGCTAAATGGGGACGACCGCAATCATACGATCCCAGGTATGTTAAGCCGTATTTCCCTCGTTCGAAATTGTTGATATATGGTTCGTATGTAGCAGTCACCCTGTTTGGCAGGAACACGACTTTATCACCCAGGTCAACTAGAACGCTTGTTCCAAAGTTTGTTTTCGTTATTTTTGCAGCATAAATTACTTGTGGAACTCCTACTGGTAACTCTTTCAGCTTCACTACAGGCTTCCGTGCTGCAATATAGGAAGCTTTGTTTAGTAATTCTAAATCCATCTGGAAAAAATTTTCGCATATAATATTTTGTGAGAAAAAGCACACACACGCACATACACAATTTATGACTTCGAAGATGATTTTTTAAAACTAACTTTTATTATCTACTCGACGAAAATACAATAATCTTAAACTCTATAATAATTAACCAAATAATGAATCAACAATAATAATTGAACATTTTACAACGCAAAATTTTACTATTTATACTAATTCCTAATCTTTTTTACAAACAACTAAATTAATAAAAAATATTGTAAACAGAATCCTTAAATTCGTATTAAGTCTTTTTGTTAAACTAAATAAAATAAACTTTTTAACTAAAAAAAAAACAAGCAAAAACATTATTGCGTTTTAAAGTTTAAGAGTGTAACTCACACACAAATATAATAATAATAATTTAAACTTACTTCAAATATTTTTTCTTGTAGCACACACAAAAGTTGATGATTATTGGTGAACATTAAACACGTAACTGGATTGTTAAATTTTATTCTTTCGAATTTATAGAATTTTTGTGACTGATAAGCAGTTTTTAAGCCCGTAGGTAATTTGATACAGGCAAAACTAAATAGTTTTTCATTGCAGATAAATGTCAAATGGTAAAAAGATATATTGATCTTAACTATTAGTTTGGTAATAAATATCTTTATCGTTCCGATAAAAATGACACATGTATAATTAATAGAAGAATTTATTTAGTGTCATCGTTTATATATTTTCGAATTTATAGAATTTTTATGACTGATAAGCAGTTTTTAAGCTCGTAGGTAATTTGATAGTTTTTCATTGCAGATAAATGTTCTTGTTTAAATTATATGCAGACTTAATTTTTTAATAAAATATCTTTATCGTTGCGATAAAATTGACACCCCATGTATAATTAATAGGAGAATTATTTTTGTCATCGTTTATATCTTATATACGCCATTTGTTAACAACATGGTACAAATGTAGTTATTATCGTCTGGATCGTAAAAATAATTTATAGAAAAATTATTTAAATATATTTCCCGTATAAAGAGAGAATTACTGTTCAATCAGAAAATGGAGAACTGTCATACCCCCCACGTATATAAACATTTTTATTTGCCACGTAACCGTTTCCGTATTAAGAATGATCATAATCCGATATTTCGATGATCTAATTCGCGACAAACCTTGTATATCCCGTATGAAAAATTGACATCCCCCGTACCTCTTACGAATGATCTTCGCGAATACCCTGTACCCACATCATAATATACGAATGATCGAATTGACATTTTTAATTAACGACCATATCCCCGTACCGACATTTTTGCCATTTTTGCGTATTAAGAATGATCATAATTCGATA
Organism: Ophraella communa; assembly: GCA_035357415.1. Classification (NCBI taxonomy): domain Eukaryota; kingdom Metazoa; phylum Arthropoda; class Insecta; order Coleoptera; family Chrysomelidae; genus Ophraella; species Ophraella communa. The sequence continues at coordinate 30,618,105 of CM068979.1, forward strand.
TTTCGACGATCTAATTCGCGACAAACCCTGTATATATCCCGTATCTAACCCGTACCATATTATCAAATTGATATTTTAAATACAAAAATTCTAAGTTGTTTAGTATCCCGACATACCCTTTATATGATTAGATTACAAGCACAGACCAAATTCAATGAAAACGATCAAAATACGCGACGCGAGTTTAAATACCCATTCTTAACATTTATAATCCTTCGTTAGCAGCCCAGTGGGTAAGGGCGCTTAAATTATAAATGACGAACTCGAAATGATCACGTCTTACGATCAACATTTTTACCGACCCTGTATGTAACGAGATTTTTTGCGACACGACGAAAATTAGCCCACGCCCCGTACGATATTCGCAAACGACGCGACCATCGATCAAATTTTTACAATGCACACCCACGCGACGCGAGTTTAAATACCTATTCTTAACATATATAATCCTTCGGTCCTAGCAGCCCAGTGGGTAAGGGCGCTTAAATCATAAAAATTCTACCGACGGTCCGTAGGTTCAAATCCCAACAGCGGCCGCCACGCACCTTTTTGTCATACCAGCAGGCAACCCGCAATACAACACAAACTCGTATGCTGTATATACGGAGGTACCCCCACTCCTCTAGTGGGTTAGAACTCTCCTAGTATATCTACTCAGAAGAACTGCTTCCAATGCCATTAAGCATGGGAATAAGCAATTTCCAATGGGAAACACAATAAATGTGGGGTTATAGGATCGTTTATGTTTACAATTTCGTTTCGTGAATCAATCAATTATTTTTCGAAAGCTTTGAAAAACTATTGGATCAGTATGGCAAACTTGATGAATTGGCTCATCTAGAGGCACTAAGGAATTTGGAGGAGGAGGAAAGATTGGCCAGAAGGCCCAGAAGAAGGTTCATGTCTAGAAGAGACCCATTTGAGTATTTATCAGATAATCTCTTCATTAAAGTTTTTCGTTTGTCCAAAGACGTCACTAGAGATTTGATTGATATGCTGGATCCATACCTGAAAGCACCTTCGAGAAGTTCAGCGCTGAATAAACAAATTAAGGTTTTAGTTTTTTTTGTATATAAAATTGAGTGAGCTGTATTGAATGTTTTATTTTGCAGGTCCTGGTTGCTCTGAATTTCTACGCAAGTGGAAGTTACCAGACTTCAGTTGGTCAGAATTTATATTTTGGCATAAGTCAATCTTCTGCAAGTCGGTATATAAGGGAAGTGACAAACGCTCTCAATGAAGGCCCAATTTTCAATCAGTGGGTTAAATTTCCACAAACACTTCTTGAATTTCAAAATATTAGACATGAGTTAGTACTTTCTTACTTATATTGTTGATTAATAATCTCACACCTATATTCACATTCTAATTCAGTCATTTTCCACTTACAGTTTCTATAATTCATTTGGATTCCCAGGCATAATAGGATGCATTGATTGTACCCATGTGGCAATTTACCCTCCACCAAGACATGATACATTATATCCTGAACACATATATATTAATAGGAAAAATTACCACTCGATCAATGTTCAGCTGGTATATATCTATATTTATGGAAATATTATTAGATCCTAGATTATTTTTTGTGCTGTACCTAAATTTTTTTTAAGATATGTGATGCTAAAATGAAAATTACCAATAATGCAAAATATCCAGGAAGTAGCCATGACTGTCACATTTGGAATAACTCGAGGGTGCAGGATGCTGTCATACATTTGAGTAATGCTCATCCAGACTTCTTCCTAATAGGTAGGTATACATTTAATATAATTTAGTTGTGAATATTTATTATTAATATTTGTTCTATGAAGGAGACTCTGGATATCCTCTAAGGCCATGGCTATTATCTCCACTTCAAGATCCTCTGCCACATACACCAGAATTTGATTACAACAAAGCATTCAAAAAAGCCAGATGTACTATCGAAAGGTGCAATGGTCTACTTAAAATGCGTTTCAGATGCTTGCTGAAACACAGGGTTTTACATTATGCTCCAAATGTATGTATAATGCATAATTAATGCCAGTGTAGTTTTACACAATATTTGTCTGGAAAATGATATTCCAAATCCAAATGGAGAATGAAATAGCAGATTTGGGTATTTATGGACCAATGCAACACATAGATAATAATTATAATAATGGTAATAATTGACAAAATGCTGATCTTATTAGGGGTAGGAATACACAACAGAACATTGTTAGAAATTATTTCAACTGAATTTGTGTGAAGGTTACACTTTGAATTAATCTGTTTGTTACCAAATATCATAATTATTTTACCTACAATTTATCCTGAACTAACCAAACCAAACAAAAAAAAAATACAATGCATAATATTAAGTAAAGCAAAACTATTATAGAAAATATAAATATATTAATCAATAAATAAAAACGAGTACATAATTGTGTTCTGGTTGTAACTGAAAACATATCATTATTCAGAAAACTACAAAATCACAACTTGATATAATGACTAATTCATTCAAACTTACAAAAACCACTTCAGATTCTGCAACATTGTCATCACCTTCGAGGGCAATGACATCTAGAATCTGAAGGAGATTTTCATCCTCTTCTGTAAAAATTACATCTATGGGTGGTCCTCCTCCTGTACATTTCATATGCTTTTTGGTATCGGTATTTTTTTTGACATTTTTCTTGAGATCTTGCCAAGTCTACATGAAATTAAGATATATGATGAGAATTGATTAATAAGGTATTCGCCAATTAATCCAATCCTTTTTTGCTCCCGGAATTTCATTTAATCTCTGCTCAATATTTTTCCATTGTTGTTGGGAATCTTTGTAGGAGAAAAGTTGATGAAATTTCCCTTTTCTCAAGTCCTCGGATACCTCCATTATTTCTATCAGAAGTGTTTTTTGCTCTCTACTTATACTCCCTCCTCTTTGACTTTTTCTGTCGATTTTTTTGGTCAAATTGCAATAAAGTTGTGTACATAACCTCGTTATTGGAAACTGATAGAAATAATTTTTATTTATGTAATATCTATGGCTATTATCACTGTTACCAATATAATTTGCACCTTTTCCATGGGTGTATTCGTTAAACCACAAGAAACCATCAACGACAAACACCATTCCTTCAATCGTCTAGGAAAAGCTATTCCATCGGATTCAAGAATAGGGTACATGCAAGAATAGGGCTTCCTATTGGAAATAAAAGCATGGGATCATATTCCTATAGGATCTAAATCCTACAGATTCGAGAATCGGGCCCCAGATTGGGTTTGTTTCCACTTCACTCTTTGGTGGAGTTCACTTATATATTCTTTGTTCCAGCTCTTCCAAAAATTTTGTTTAATTTGTTGAATGCGTTGATATGTAGACAGTCTATTTTCAGTTATTTGTGTCTCATCAGGATCGGGTATTCCAGTGAGGCTTTTTCCAATTAAAAAATGGGCAGGATTAAGGGGATTATATCATTAGGTCAGTTGAAAGGGGGGTAAGTGGCCGGGAATTCAAAATAGCCTCTATTTGGGCCGATAGAGTTGTCAACTCTTCAAAAGTAAATTGTGCTTGCCTGCTACCCTCTTTAGGTTATGTTTTGAAGATTTGACACCCGCTTCCCATAACCTACCGAAATGAGAATAAAGTGCCTTTGGATCTGTTCGTTTAAATATAACTGTTCATGATGACTTTGCTCCTTTATTAAATATTCGCCTAGAGAATTTAATTCTCTGTTAGCCCCTTTAAAATTAGTACCATTGTCGCTATAGATATGACTAGGATTCCCGCGACGCGAAACAAATCTGCGAAGTGCCAATATAAAAGCCTCACTACTCATATCTAACACAACTTCAAGGTGAATAGCCTCAGTTAAAAAACACACGCATAACATTTTAACAACCTTGCTCCGCGTCCCTTTTTAACCTTAAAATTTAGTGGTCCCATGTAGCCAACACCAACTACGTCAAAAACTTTACCAGCAACCAATCTACTTTCCGGCAGATCACTCATAATAGGCTTACTCTGCTGTGGATTAAAACGAAAACATGTCAAGCATTTTCTTACGACAGCCTTGGCAAAATTTCTGCCAGCAATAGGCCAATATAGTTCCCTCACAGATGAGAGTAATAACTGTGGTCCTGCATACATTAAGCGTTTATGTTCGAATTCAAAAATAAGCTTAGCCAAGGGATGCTTGGATGAGATTAACATAAGATGTTTTTTATTAAAATCATATTTAGTTTCAATCTGCCTCCCACACGTATTATCCCATCTTTATCCATGAATGGATTAAAACTTAGGTTGCAATTGTTTTTCGTTCAATAACGAAAAATACTCATCAGGAAAATTGGTTTGTTAAAAAATCTTTACCAAAATATTTCTAGATTCAAAAAGCTCCAAATAACTAAAACGACCCTTTGTCTGTTCATTTGGCTTCCTTAAAACTTTATAACGCAAATTATGAAAATATCTTAACCAAATAGCAAAAAACTTTACCAGTTTCCAAAACTCGAAAAACTGGCTAAATATCTGCTCTTGAAAGTTAACTGAAACAAAGCTAAACATTTTTTTATTTTGAAGTAGTTCAGCAAGGTTTTGAATGGTAACAATTGAAGTGGGCCAATTTTCCATAAGTCCAATTTTAAATCTGCTGAGGAAAAACACCCCTTGATAAAACATCAGCTATGTTCTTTTCGGAGGTAGCATGTCTCCATTCATGATTTTCAGTTAATGTCTGAATTTCACTTACCCTGCTACATACGAAATTTTTAAGCAAATTTGGAGAGGTCTTTAACCATTCAAGAACTATTGACGAATCCGTCCAAAATATACACCTTTCAATTTTACATGTTAGAGACCTAAGCACTTTCTTAGCTAAGCGATCCAAAACCAGTGCTGCGCACAACTCTAATCTAGGAATGGTCAAAGGCTTTAAGGGACTGACCGTTGATTTGGCACACAACAATCTGACTGTAATATTACCCTGTGCGTCAATTGATCTTAAACATATACAAGCCCCATAACTATAATTACACGCATCTGAAAAACCATGCAATTCGATTTTATCCGGCCTTACACAAGTAACATGACGTGGAACTTTAAGGTTATTTATATATGGTAACTCTTCACGAAATTTACTCCAGGTGTTGTGGATTTCAGCTGGCAAACTGTCATCCCAGGATAATTTTTGAAGCCATAATTTTTGTAACAAAACTTTAACAATAACAATACATGGTGCTAGCAGTCCTAACGGATCAAATATCGAAGCTATTTCACTAAAAACGTCCCGCTTTGTACTCCTACTTGTTAATTCTGGTGTCTTTATCTTGTATGTCAGGTAATCAGATTTGCACGACTAAGTCAACCCAAGAGTTTTGGTATTTTCGACTTGACTAAGTTCCAAAATACCAAAATTTTCGTCAACATTACTCACAGAACTCAAAATTTGAGGTTCGTTTGAAAGCCACTTTCTTAATATAAAACAACCAGATTTTAGGATGTCAGACACTTTTTGACACACATATTGCCACAAAAAATCATCCACATAGAAGGATGTCTCAATGATCTTGCAAATATCAGGAAAACTGTTCTGGCAATCTTAAGCTAATTGCACTAAACATCTGACTGCTAAAAGCTAGCAGCAGACTGACCGTATATCACGGTATTTAAATTAAAAATCTTAACCTTCTCATTGGGTGATTCGCGCCAGAAGATTATTTGCAACGGTCGTTGTTTTGGTTCAAGGAGTACAGCCCTATACATCTTAGCAACATCAGAAGATATCACAAATTGATACTCACGAAATCTAAACAAAATACGTAATAAATCAGGTTGCAACACAGGCCCTATCATTTGCAGATCATTAAGCGACTTACCAGATGTTGGCATACTACAGTCAAACACTACTCTAAGCTTCGTAGTAATACTATCTTCTTTTATTACCCCATGGTGAGGCATATAATACGCTAAATCACACCTTTCTTCTATAACTTCAGTCATATGTTAAAAAGTGCTATAGACTCAAGTGAAACACGTCTGTTAAATAAAATTGAAGAAAACAATACTAGAATTAAAAAATTGGAAGAAGAAAATCTAGAATTGAAGCGCAAAATAGAGTTTCTTAATCGTGAACAAAGAAAGAACAATATAGTATTCTTTGGTATCGACAAGCCTCAGAAAGATATTGATTTACAATCTATTTGTGAACAAATAAACAATTCACTAGGTGTTACACTTCAAGAACATCATATAAACAACTTTTTTTAGTTAGGAAAGGCGCCTAAAGCACCACTAAGAATAGAATTAACTTCGGCCTTAATAAAGAGGGAAATTCTACAGAACCGAAAGAAGTTAAAAGGAACAGGTCTTTCAATATATGACAAAACTGTAAGTAATACCACTATAATAACACAATAATATGTAATTTATGGTACTAACCCTTACTGTGTGAAAGTTCATCTTATTCAGAACAATAAACAACTAAAAGGTTGAATTAACTTCCACTATTTATTCTATAAATACTTTAAATGCAATGACAGCCGTTTCGCTATCGGAATAGCATCGTCAGATTGACATATTGAAGATACATTTTGTTTGTTTGTAACTAGGTACTTGATGTTGATAAGTAGTTAAGGCTAGACCAAGTAAGAAAGTAATAAGACATAACAATATTAAAGCCTAGATGTTATTAGCCCTAAGGGATTATCCTGGATGTATTTCCCTCTAAGATCAGTATAACTGTGCAATGATATAGAAAAACCAGGAAAAAACTATATCCTGCTGATCTTTACAATAACTTAATATATTTGTGTTGTAATTACGTCTTATCTATGTATAAAATGAAGACTCAATCAAAGTAAACAGTTTAATAGTGGTGAACTTCCAAGATTTATTTGTTCATTAACTACTTTATATTGTTGATCTGCTAGATGCCTTTTGATTTCAAGTTCTTCGAGGAAATCTAAATTTTGTTTTTTATCACAGGTGTGTAATATTTGAATGTCATTGGTGTGTATGAGTGAATGTGGATGTTCAAGAACATGTTTTGCATAGTTTGACTTATCCGTTTGTTGTAATCTATATGCTCTTAAATGTTCATTGAATCTTATTTCAAAATTTCTTTGTGTTTGACCTATATATACAGCATTACATTTTGGACAATTAATTTTGTAAACACCAGATTTTTTTAATTTAGGTAATTTTGTTTTTACATTTAACAATTTTGTACCAACATTATTGTGTGATTTGAATGAAATTATTGCAGATGTTGCCGAAGATATTATTTTTGAAATTGTATTAGAAATATTTCCACAATATGTAATACTTTTATAACTTTTAATTTCTTTAGGGTGTTGAGGGAATATTAGTTGTACTAATTATTCATTACTATTAATATAAAAGAAATTTTAGCCACAGATTCTGAAATAGCTTTAAGAACTAATTCAAATAATTTTATTTATGAAAAAATGCAAATAGCAAATCTTATTAGAGACATTAAACCAGATAAATTCAAAAGTCAAAGTCAAATTATTAAAAATGACATTTTAGCTTTAAAATCAATCAAAAAAGAAGTAGATCAAAATAACCTAATCATTACAAAATCAGATAAAGGTAACTCAACAGTAATTTTAAAAAAAGAAGATTATAAATCTAAAGTGAATGACTTCATAATGTCAAGTAATGTCAAAATTCTAAAGAACGATCCCACTCAAAAATTTTCTAACCAAATAAGAGAACATGTAAACGATTCAAATTATATATTTAATGACTATGATAAAAAATACCTAATTAATAAAAATCCCCAATGTCCAGAATTATATGGAACTATTAAATTACATAAAGAGTCAAAACCGATTAGACCTGTAGTTTCGTATGTTAACTTCTGGTTTATTTTTGTAAATGGTTACTAAATGTCTTCCAAAGTTTATAACAGTTTTACTGCAGTAGTTGCAGTAGTAGCGTTTTTTTCCAATTATTGATACAGACACCCCCAAGTCTTTGGGTATACAAAACACATCACTAGATTCTGTTTTATTTATTAAATAAAACACACCTCTCAGTTTGAATATTCAGCATGAACTATAATTTATGGTCATAAGGAGATGGACAACAATTGTTACAAATTAACTTTTACAAAATATTATATTATTTTGATACATTTTATAACACTCCCACTTATCAAAATATTAATTTATATTTGTAATCCCTAACATGTTCATGAATTTATAGTGTTTGATTTTACATAAACTTTTAGTTAATAAATCAGCTGGCATGTTGTTCGAATCTAAAAAATTTATTTTCACAAGTTCATTTTCACAAGTTTCCCTTATGCAATGATGTCTTACATCTATGTGTTTTGTTCTTTTATGCATGACCGAATTTGAGGCGAGTTTATGGGCACTTTGGTTATTATTATATATATATTAATGCAATTAAAAATAACAGTTAATTCAAACAACAAATTTCTAAAATATATTGCTTCCTTTGAAGCTTCTGTAAGCGCCAAGAAATTACAGAGTTAGCTAACTTGAAAAAATACGCCGAGTAAGATTTTCTGTCTACAGTATTATTGCCCCAATCGGCTTCGAAAAAATGCAAGATGGCATAGTTTTTATGGCAGCGATACGTCAGACTTTTTTTTTTCTTTTCCTTTTACAAACTTCAATAATTATTAGTAGCTTTTAAATAACTAAGTAATCTTTTTAAGCAATTCCAGTGCTAGAATGGCAATTGTTGAATTGGCTTAAATAGCTTACTTGAAATGCAATGTCCGGTCTGGTTAATATGGCTAAGTACATTAGGCTGCCAATTAACTGTTGATAAGGTACATCAATATCAATATGTTCAGCTTTATCTAATTTTAAATTGATTTCCATGGGTGTGGTGATTCCTTTAAAATTTAACATACCAAATTTTTGTAGTAATTGTTCAATATAATGTTTTTGGTCTAAACATATTGTATTGTTCAATCTGTCAACTGTTACATTCATTCCTAAACATCTTTTAGCTTGACCTAAATCTTTTATGTGAAAGTGCAAATTAAGTTGTTGTTTTACATTATTAGTTTTAGTAGCATCATTTGAAAAAATAAAAAAGTCATTAACATATATTGTTATAACTGTTAACTTACTGTTTACAATTTTTATGTACAAACAAAGCTCATGTGATGATCTTTTATAACCAAAATTACACAAAAATTCATCAACTTTTTTATTCCAAACACGTGATGATTGTTTTAAACCATAAATTGCTTTTTTTAATTTTAACACTTGACTATTTGAGTTAGCTTTAATAAAACCTTCTGGTTTTTCCATATGAGCAACCTCAGTTAATGAACCGTTTAAGAATGCAGTTTTAACATCTAAATGTATTATGTTTAGATTTAACTCTACAGACAATGCAAATAATGACCTTAAAGTTGAATGGCTAACAACAACAGGTGAAAAAGTATCATTATAATCTATACCGTATTGCTGATTAAAACCCTTAGCCACTAATCTGGCTCGATATCGCACTTTGTTTTCACAATCAATTTGTTTTTTAAGCATCCACTTACACTTCACTATAGTACCATTAGTTGGGACATCCACAACCTCCCAGGCTTGATTGTCTTCGAACGATTATAGTTCCTCTTCCAAGGCTTTCTGCCACAACTCTCCATCAGACCTTGATAGAGCTTCTTCAACTGTAATTGGATCAACATCTAAATTACTACTATCAGAGCAGATGTAAGTAACATAGTCAGGATAATGTTTTGGTAATCTAATTCTTTCTGATCTTCTGACAGAGTCAGTTATTTCTTCTTCCTGTTCTGAAGAATTAATACTGTTTTTGTCTGGGTTTTTAGCTTCACCTATTTGGTCTGGGATGGTGGTGTTTTCTTGTGATTCTTCCAAGACAACAGTTATATTTTAATCTTTAATTATTGGATTTTCAACATCCGTAATAACCACATCTCTATTGGTTGAAATTTTATTATTAATAGGGTTATAGACTCTATAACCTTTTATATTTTCCCCATATCCAACTAATATATGAGGTTTTGCCTTTTTATCCCATTTTAATCTCTGTTCCTTAGGAACGTGTACCATAACTGAACTACCGAAAATCATTAAGTGAGATATATCTGGCTTTTGATTATACCAGATTTCATACGGTGTTTTTTTTAAGCCAGATACTCCAGATCTATTTCTCAAATACACTGCTGTGTTTACAGCCTCTGCCAAAAATTTTTTATTCATATTTGAGTCAAATAATAAGCATTTTGCTTTTTCTACTATTGAACGATTTAGTCTTTCTGACATTCCATTTTGTTCTGGAGTATATGGATTTGTTTTCTGATGGATAATGCCACAATTATTTAGAAAACATTCAAATTCCTGGCTACAGAATTCTCCACCATTGTCACTTCTTAATGTTTTAACTTTTAAATTCTTTTGGTTTTATACCAAATTCTTAAAAACTTTAAACTTATTAAAAACATCAGATTTTGACTTTAAAAAGTAGACAAAACTCATTCGACTAAAATCATCTACCAATATTAAAAAATATTTCGAACCACCTATAGATTTAATTTCCATTGGTCCGCATACATCTGCATGTATAACTTCCAATATATTATTTGCTCGCTTACCTTCATGTTTGAAAGCCAGTCTATCTACCACTTCTTCTATGTAATCTAGTCCATTTACCATATCATTTTTCATCTTCTTTAAATAACTTTCATTTATGTGACCTAATCTTCTGTGCCATATTTCTATATTTATTTTGCGGACTACTAAAGAACTGTTTAAAGATGATTGGCTGTGTTCTACAGTGTTTAGTTTATAAAGTCCATCAATCAAGTTAGCTGTGGCAATTAACTTATGATTTTTATTAAAAATTTTACACATTTTGGCTTCAAATTCTACAACATTTCCATTTTTTATAAGTTGACTTACAGGCAATAAGTTTGTTCTTAATTCAGGTACACATAAGATATTTTTTATTGAAATATTATAGTAGTTTCTGCCAACAACCGTTGTGATTTCAATATCTCCTTTACATGTTACAGGTAATTTTGTTTCATCGGCTACCATTATCTCTTCTAGCTTTCCGCTAAAATGTTTATTTTTATCCAATCTAAATTGCTTGTAAGATGGATGCTGGCTCCAGAATCTATATACCAATCCATTTTATTGAAACGACCGTTTAAAAATGCTACATTGTATGCACTATCATTGTTCGTTTTTTTAAAGTTATCAGGGCATTTATTTCGATAATGACCCCATTGTTTACAATTATAACATTGAACATTTTTGACATCGGTGACATTTGAAGTACCAGGTGTGCCACTCGCATTTGTTTGGTTTCTGTTTTGATTTTTCTGCCAACTTGAGAGTCCTTTGCTGGCGGACGCACCTCCGTTGTAGTGTTGGAGAAATATCGATAGTCGACACCATCGATAGTTGTCGATTGTTTGGCCCTTGACTATCGATAAATATCGATAGTTCTCGATAGTCAAAAAAACTTTGAAGTTCAAAAAATACATTTAATCCAAAAAAAATCATTTTTTATTTTCAATTAACCAATTATTTTTATTTAAAAATGCTAACATGTCTACATTTTTGGGTTTTAGCCTAGATCTTCGTTCGGTTATAATTTGAGCAGTTTTGCTAACTGTCCTTTCAGTTTCCACTGACTATGCTGGTATATACAAATATTTTTGTACAAGCATTTTTAAGGGTCCAAAACCAATTGAATTGACCTAAAACAAAAAAAAAACAATCCTTAATTTTCAAAAATACAAAATTAATAGTACAATAACATTACCTTCCAAAATAGCAGAGGTTCTGTATCAGCTGTTGAATTTGGCCTTTCCATATATTGACGCTTCATGATAATTACGTCAGCTGTTGTTGATTTTATTTTAGTCTGCAATTTTCTGTCCATAAATGTAAAGAGTGGCCCCGTAAATCCTAACCTCTGGTTAAAAAAATGAAATTGAAAATAGGAACTTGGAATGTTAGAGGTTTAAACGGAAAAGAGTTTGAGTTAGAAGAAGAAATGCAAAAATTAGGAATGGATATAGTAGGCGTAACTGAGACAAAAACAAAAGGACAAGGGGAAAAATTACTAAACAACGGGTATACACTAATACATAGCAGAGTAGATCAGAAAACCAGAGCGCGAGAAGGAGTTGCATGTATCATGAAAAACCAGATATATAAACAATTAAGAAATTGGACTGCGGTATCCGAAAGGATTCTAAAAGTTGAACTCAGGATAGACAAAGAAAATGTAACAACCGTTATAGTAGTATATGGACCCAGTAAGGATGAAAAAGTAGCATATAAGAATACATTTTGGGAGAAATTAACAGAAACAGTAGAAGATATATCAGGTAGATTAATAATTATTGGTGATTTAAATGGAAGAGTAGGGATAAAAGATAAAACAACGGAGATGTAATTGGTATACACGGAGAAAGCATAAGAAATAATAATGGAAGAAGAATAATAGATTTCTGTATAATAAATAATTTAAAAGTGACTAACACATTTGGTTCGTTCGCCAAGTAAAGACGTGTTTTTGGGTCGCTTATCTACGTGGTATCAGTTCGTGGTTAAAAGTAAATATTTTAAGTGGAAAGTTACATGGAAGTAGAAGGAAAAATGCACAGAATCTGGTGAGTACGTTAGATATCCAAAAAAACCATTGCTAAGAAAGAGTAGTAACGTGAAATCATATGAAACTACCAGACAAAACTCAAAAATTACTTTTATACAAACCTGAAGTAATTAAATAGTCCGGTCATAGAATTCATAAAGTCATGAATCAACTTACAAACACAGAACTATTTACAAAATTAGAAACACTCATTAACAACAACTCAACTGAAATAAGAAGAGACATTAAAAAATTAAGCGACTCACTAAATAAAAAAATTCAAGATCTTGATGAACGATACGAAAAAATTGAAGAAAAAATTACCAGTATTGAAAGACACAACAAAAGAAACAATATTGTTTTATTTGGAATCCAGGCCCATAGAACTAATTTGCTTAGCGTAACACTCAGAAAGTTAAACGAAATCTTTAATTGTGATTTGAAAGAAAGAGACATAAATAATATCTTTTTTATTGGCCAAAAAGGAACAATCGTACTGGAATTCGTGTCGTACTTGAATAAACAAAAAATTTTAAAAGATCAAAAAAAGTTGAAAGGGACTGGAATTTCGATATCTAACGACTTGCGGCCTGAAGAGCTACAGGAAAATAGAATACTTGTTCGCCATCTCAAAAAAGCAAGGGCTAATTAGCAAAAGGCGTTTATCAAAAACTTTAAACTCCACGTAGATGACATAGCATATTCAGCTAAAGAGTTGGAAAGCAACGGAGATTCTGACAGTGAATTCGAAGTTGAACTAGAACCTAAATCAAATAGTGCTCCACCAACACCAGTTTCTAACAAGAACGAAGAAAAAATACAAGATCTGCAAGCATTACACGTCGATCACGCATTACACGTTGATCCAGCATTACACGTCGATCCTAAATTACCTGCCAATAGTTCCAAAAATTCCAACTCCTTAATAGGAAGACGAGAAGTAGAGGCAAAAAATTCGCCAAACAATAAAGTTTTAGCCCTAAAAATCTAATGAACGTCCCTCAAATAGGGTTTCGTGCAACTAGAAAGAACTCCACAAAAGAAGTGAAAATAAAATAGACAATAAGTTATTCATCAAAAATATTATTAGCTTTATAGACTGGGCTAATTTCAAATTTTATTTCGTAGAACAAGTTTTGAAATATTATTATTTTTTAATATAGTCATTAATAGTAATTAATCGGTACCTATTGTTGATGTTTTGGTGTTTATTATTGTTGTTATCGGGTTATCTTTTGAATTTCTTATCTTTTAGATTCCCTTTTGTTTTGGATTTTAAATAAATTTCTTTAATGGACCCGTATATTCAAAATTTTACTTTTCCATTAAATACAAATAATGAAGCAAAAGAAGTTTTACAAATTAATAATAATTTTAAAAATTTCAAAATTATCAATCAAAATATCTGTAGCATATCAAAAAACCTGGATGAGTTTATGATATTCTTAGTACTACTCTGGTACTACTTTCGACTGCATAGTGCTTACGGAGACTAGACAAGTTTTCGATATTTCTCTTTATAATATTCCAGATTATATAACTCTATACAATCATGGCGAGTACAATCAAAATGATGGTGTTATAATATTTGTGAAGTCAAATATATATGTGAAGCATAACCTAATAAAAATTAATGGAAGTAACATTCTTAAACTCAAATTAAAGTGTGAAAATAATGTTTTTAATATATATGGTTTCTATCGATCGCCTCCAAGCAATGTACACTCCTTTATAAATGAACTAGATGTAATATTAAACTCAGAAAAAAATAGAGGTAACTATAGTATATTTTTAGGAGATATAAACATAAATATTTTGGCTCAAAGTGAAGAATCAAAAAACTACTTGGACGTATTAAGTGAGCATGGTTACCAATCTGCAATAAATACACCAACAAGAGTAAAAAGCAGCTTAAAAACATGCTTGGGCCATATTTTTATTAAATGTAAAAATAAAAATTACGATACAATTATGCTTATAACTATAAATTCTTCAATAACAGATCACTCTACAACTCTGTTACAAATAGTTATAGAAAAACAAGAAAAACCTAAAAATGTCACACGTAAAACACACTATAAAAAAATAGATGAACAGCGTTTTATAAATCTAATAAGGCAAATTGACTGGAATGAAATAATTTATTCCGAGGGAAATATTGAATCTGCAACAAAAAACCTGATAAATGTCATAAACGAATGTGTGGAAAAATCAACTAAATTAATAAAAATAAAAAATATAAAAAGGAAAAGGCAAAACTGGATAACAAATGCACTTATAAAAACAATAAATGAAAAAAATAATTTATATATCACATATCAAAAAGATCCAACAAATGAACAATTGCGGCAGACCTATATAAAATGTAAACATGAAACAGAAAAGTTAATTAAGCAAGAAAAAATAAAATATTACAATAAAATTATAGAAACAGAACAAAATGTGTCCCAAAAACTTTGGAAAACCGGCAATGAATTAATCAAACAAAATAATAAACAAAACATAGATAGTATTAAAAATAATGTTGGAGATAAAATTAAAAATATAAGCCAAATTACTGAAATCTTTAATAATTTTTTCGTTAATGTAGGCAGTAATTTGGCAAAAAAATTAAAAAAAAATGAGAAATATGTTAACAAAAAGGAAATATGCACAAATTCAATATTTCTCAATCCCACTAATGCACTTGAAATAAAGAACACTATAAACAGCTTAAAAAATAAAAAATCCCCAGGAATAGATGGCGTAAAAGCTGAAACGTTAAAAAGTATTTCGGATTATATAAGCGCTCCTCTAACACATATATTTAACAAGTGCTTAGAAACAGGCTATTTTCCTTCCGTACTGAAACAATCGGTTGTTACACCCATTTATAAAAATGGGGAAAAAGATAACGTAACAAATTACAGGCCAATATCTTTATTATCGTCCTTTAGCAAAATATTTGAAAAAATAATTAAAAAAGACTGAATAACTACTTAAGTAAATACAATTTATTGTCTAGGTTAGGTTAGGTTAGGTTCAATGTGAGCGGGGCGTTTCCCACCCCTCCACTGCGGCCAAACTAGGGCCTATTGTGGCTCACCCCTAAGGGTCACAATTCGCCATCCAGTCTGCACTTCTTAACAAAGTCCAAGATCGATTTTGGCGAGACTTTTCTAAAGTCGGTAGGCTCTAGCCGTATGAGGCCAAACAAGCGGAGCCTGATCATTTCTAACGCGGGGCAATAGCAAAGAATGTGCTCTGCCGATTCGTCTGCCACACTGCAGTAGCGACAGTCCGACGTATTGCTCAGACTAAGCTTCCTCAGGTGGTTTCTCAGACGACAGTGTCCAGTCAACAGTCCAGTAAGAATGCGTAGGTTACTTCTACTCAATTCCAGGAGCTGTGCTGTTTTTCTGCTCGAAGGTTGAGATATAAACGCTTTCGAGTGGGTAAGCCCCGGTATATTCTCCCAGTGCAGAAGGGTTTTCCTCGCTGCCCAGCTGGAGATAATGTCCTTGGCAGTGCTTTTTGCTATGCCAAGGAATGGTTCCGGTCCAATAAACGCGGACTCCGTTCCCTTTTTTGCCAGAGTGTCGGCTCTTTCATTGCCCTCCACTCCCGCATGCCCTGGAGCCCAGAGTAGCGTTACTCTGTTATTTGCTCCAAGGTTGTTAAGGGATTCGATACAGCTCCACACCAGCTTTGAATCAACCCGGGTAGAATTTAGTGCTTTTAACGCTGCCTGGCTGTCCGAAATTATGTATATGCATTTGTTTACCAGGGGTTGGGCAATCAACTCCCTTGCGCACAAATTTATAGCAAACGTTTCCGCCTGAAAGATAGTAGCGTACTTACCAAGGTTTATTGAAATGTCAACTCTCGGATTTCTGCTATACACCCCGGCTCCCACACCCAGTGAATTTTTCGAGCCATCCGTGTATACAACGCAGTCGGACCCAGAGAAGGAGATTGCACCTCCTTTCCATTCGTCCCTACTTGGGAATAGGACGTTAAAGGCCCTTTCCACGTGTACACGTGTGGCAAGCATGTCTGATACCATTCCAAGGACTTGGTGGGAATTTAACTTCCCCACTAGTCCCGCGTGGTCCCAAAGTGCCTCCCCCGTTATCTGGTTACCTATCGACTTGGCTCTGTAAGAGACCATCCTAGCCTCCTTCTCCAAAAGAATGGGGAGTGGAGTTAAACCTAGGAGTCTCTCCATTGCCGCCGTCGGAGTGGTGGACATAGCGCCCGTAATGGCCACGCATGCAGTTCTCTGCAGACCAGACAACTTCGCTGCAGCAGCTTGTTGTAGTCCTTTCGACCCCCACGCCACTGAGCCATACGTGACCATTGGTTTTATCACCGTTTGATAAATCCAGTAAATCTGTTTGGGATTCATCCCCCATGATTTTCCACAGACCCTTCTGAGATTCCAGAGGGATACCCTGGCTTTGTTTATTGTTCTCTCCAGATGGGAGTTCCAGTTCAAGTTTTCTATCTAGGATTACCCCCAGATATTTTACCTCCTCCGCAAAAGGAATGAGTTCACCGTAAAGAGTCGGCTGTCGCAGATTATCCAGCTTCCTCCTTTTGGTGAACGGAATAATTACTGTTTTGTGGGGGTTTACCGACATCTGCTCCTCACACCACCTGTGTACTATATTTAGGGCCATTTGAAGGATCTCCGAGATGGTCTCCTCAAATTTTCCCCTTATTATTATAACCAGATCGTCAGCATAGCATTGGAAATCCACTCCCCGCAGGGAGAGAGTCCCAAGAAGCGAGTCAACCAGGAGTGACCACAGAAGGGGCGATAGAACACCCCCCTGTGGGCACCCCCGAGCCGCCCTGAATCTAACAGTCTCTCCCTGCAGTGATGACACTACGTACCGATTACCAAGCATGTTTTTTATCCAGTTACAGATAATCCTGTTTACTCCCCTGCGCTGAAGAGCAGCACATAGGGAGTGAGGTAGTGCGTTGTTAAATGCTCCCTCAATGTCTAGGAAGGCTGCCAGCGCAATCTCTTTGTTCTCAAGAGAGTGGCTGATTTTTCCTACGAGGTTGTTAAGTGCCAAATCCGTGGACTTCCCAACCTGGTAAGCATATTGGTGGGGATTCAAAGGAAAATTCCTAAGGTTCCCCTCCCTAATGTGCCTATCTAGAATTCTTTCTAGAGTCTTTAGTACGAACGATGTGAGGCTGATCGGCCTAAAGGATTTAGGGAGGGAGTTATTCACCGTCCCCGCTTTACGTATATATACGACCCTTGCGGTCGACCAGCTCAGCGGAAGATAACCCCACGCTAGACTCGCCCGTAATAATTTTGTTAGCAGAGGTAGCAACTCCTCTTCACCGTTTTGCAACAGCGCGGGAAAAATGCCATCCTCTCCCGGTGATTTGTATGGGGTGAACGCACTCATCGCCCACTTCACCGTTGATGGGGTAACCATTTTCGTTGCCACCCCCCAATCCTCCTTGTTTGGTCGTATCAGCGACCCAAAAGGAGGGGGGATCGGCTGCCGGTCTTCCAGAAGCAGGTCCCGCACTACCGCTGGAGGAGGTTGTCCTGGTTCATCCCCCGGGAAATACGCCGAACAGACTACTAGCTCGAGCCTGTTCTCTCCTACCGGGAGCGAGAGTTGCGCCGCAACTACATCTGCTGTGCAAAACCCTGTTAACAAAAAATGATTAATGTTATTTCGAATAAGTAGACAAGCTCTAGGCTTGCCGCCTGAGCCGACCACCAGCTTACCCGAACTGTTCCCAAGGCCGCTAATTCGGCCTGTGTTGGAGATCCAGGGTTCCTGGATCATTGCCACGTCGATGTTTTCTCGGCCAAAAACCCTGCCAAGGAGGAATGACGCCGCTTTGGCATGTTGTATATTGGCCTGAAGAACACCAATATGGGACGGCATTTTTATACTACCGTTGGAGGAGGAAGAGGAGGAGGAGGAGGAGGATCTCTCTTCCCCTCTCCCCCTGGGTTAGGTTTTTCCCCCCCTTTGGTGCTCTCTTTTTCAGCGCCTTTCCGGACAGAGGGGTTTTTCCCTTCTTGTCCTTCGGGGCCGTTACAGAGGCAGCTGTTGACTGACTCCTTGAGTCCTCTACCGGAGTCCTAGCAGGAGGATTAACCCCTTTCTTTGACCCCACGGAGGCTACCGAGGTGCCAACAGCGGTAGACGCGGTGGTCTTTTCCTTGGGGGCCTTTTCCTCTCGTCCTCCCCGGGCCCTGCATCGGAAGTGAATCCGACCAAACCCGTAGAAAGGGCGGAGATTTAGCCTCTCCAGTTCTTGCATCGATTCATCGTCGATTGCAAACGTCCACGTTTGACCGGGACCCGTAGGTTCCCTATGTAGCACACTCCATTCCGGAGTGTTCAGGCCTCGGTTCATTGTCCGTAGACGTTTCAGTACCACTTTCCCCTCCAATCTAGGTGTTTCCCCTTCTTCGGGGATGTAGGCCACACAGATGTGGGGTTTGGGTATTTCCTCCTTATGCACCAGTTTGAGTCTGGCGTCGTGCCATGGATGCAGGTCGTTAACGGCTTGCTCCATCCACTCAACCGTCGTCGCATCGGCGCACTCAAGGATGAGCATTCCCGGGCGGATTGTGCTACCCAGGAAACGGACTTGGGGTCCGTCGTCCGGCACCTCATCTAATGCGGTCATAATCGACCGCTGTACGAGGCGCAGTTGCTCGTTTGAGAGACGGACGTTAGGGTGATCGAGGTGGATAATGCCCACTCTGACTCCCTGTGCCACGTCCCTAAACGAGCGTTCAGTGGTCTGCCCCGATACAGTCCCGATACGAGGTTTCTTCACCTTCGCTTCCGGGGTGCTGCCATCCGAGCGAGAACGCTTACCAGAAGAAGAGGCAAGGGGATCCTTTCTCCCTTCTTGCCCCACCTCCGGCAAGCGCTGATCAGACGAGGTCTTGGGTCGAGTTTTATCTCCTCCCTTCTCGTCCAGCTCCCTCAGGATCTGGGCCAACGCGACATCATATTCGATGCCGCTCTTCAGTAGCCGGCTAAGACGTTTTCTCGTCGCACCGGAGAACCTTGCCCTTTTGTTCAGGTCGAGGCGTTTGACCGCTTTCACGGCTTCGTCCTCGCCTAATTTGGTTTCACCTTTAGAGGATTGAGGGGATGATAACAACTCCCTTTCCACCTCCTCGGTGATCTCCATTGCTTCACCAGAAACCTGGCGACCAGTGGGATTATCTCCCTCCATGGTAACGCCAGTACCCTGGTGAACAGTGGAGTTATCCCCCCTGTGGCCTGTTTTGTTGTCTTCTATATTTTTACTCATATTGTTTCCACGAGTAGCAAGGGAAATAAAGGTCCACTGCGACAGAGCCCCGCATTATCGCAGTAAGGCTACATACTTACGGGAGGTTGCCTGGTATCCCGAAGGCTCCGTTCACGACACCATAACCCTGGTACCATCCAGTCTTAGGCACGGGTCGCGTAACACCTCTGACTTGGGGGATTTTATCGACTTACCTTGTCTAGATCCGCTGTGTTTTGTAAGAGCAGGGTCACCTCGTGCAGGATGCGAACGCGCACAGACGGTCTTGGTCAAAGTTTCCTCGGGGATTTGCCTGGTCCCCTCAACTTACAACCCTGGTGTCGGTGGCCTGTAGCCGACACCTTGACCCCAATTTATAGTCTAATTCACAATTCGGATTTAGGGATGGTAAAAACACACAGGATGCAATATTTACATTAACAAATAATATAAATGAATGCTTAGATAAAGGAACACCAGCAATAGGTGTCTTTGTAGACTTAAGAAAACCCTTTGATACTGTTGATCATACCATACTTTTGTCAACGCTAGAAGAAATGGGAATAAGGGGTAAGCCACAGGAATTATTTAAAAGCTACTTAGCAGATAGGACAGAGCAGGTCCGAATTGGAAATCATTTAAGTGGCGAAAAAATAATCACATGTGGAGTACCACAAGGAACGGTACTAGGGCTGATACTATTTAATATATATCTAAATAACATATTTGTGCAGAAGACGAGGGGAAAGATAATTAGCTTCGCAGATGACACGGTTATTTTATATAGAGCAGTTGACTGGTACAATTTAAAGCTACTCATAGAGGAAGATTTAAAGAATATAAAATGTTGGTTTGATAGTAGATTATTGTCAATAAACTCTGATAAAACGTTCTGCTTACCGTTTAGTAGCCATGAAACCTCTTTACCAACGTATAATTTAACAATTCACGATAATTTTATTATAAAGCCTGCAAAAACAATAAAATACCTAGGCATTATGTTGGACTGTCACTTAAAATGGAATTATCACATGGAATATTTAACAAAAAAGCTAAGATGTGTATGTTACAAATTTAAACAAATTATAGATTTTGTAGGTGATAAACAAAAAAAAATTTTATATCACAGTCTCGTCGAACCACACCTCAATTATGGTATTATTGGATGGGGAGGATTATCGAAGACCTATTTGAAACCATTAGAAGTTTCTCAAAAAAGATTTCTAAAACTATTACTAAAAAAAAACCATCGATATCCTAGTGATTTGCTATATGGTGAATCAGGACTGCTGGATATAAGGCAACTCTATTCAGTACAGTTAGCATTAAAACAATATCTGAATGTAACAGATTTAAAATCACAACAACATAAATACGAAACGAGACAAAAAATAAATATGTACTACCTTTAGTGCAAAAATGTATTGGACAAAAGAGCTATTCTTCCCTTGCACCTAGATTATTTAATATACTTTCCCAGAACCTAAAAAGTGAAACTTCTTTTGCCGTATTTAAAAGGAACTTTAAACTCTTTATATTAGTAAATCGTGCAGAAATTAGGAATTTATTTGAAACCTAAGTATTGACATAATAAGGAACATTTGATAACTAATGAATATATTTTCTACTTATTTACAAAATAAAAAAAAATCCCTTTAATAAATTGTAATTTTAATAATGTATATATGTATAAATATTTATTGTGTAATTTTAAATATTTATATTAGATTTATATTCTGTATTGTTTATATTAAAACCGCACACAAGCTCCTCAAAGAGCTTCAGCGGCTTTTATCCTATTTATTAACTATGTAGTTTTATTCTTGATATTATATCATATTTTTATATTTTCTGTATATTGGTTAATAAATAAATTATTATTATTACATTTTTTAAACACAAAAACATACATAAATATACAAGGGAGGTAACAAGTAGACAGGAAAGATCAATAATCGACTATATTATTATAAATCAAGAATTCTATAAAAAAATAAAAGACACGCGTGTTAAAAGAGGTGCTGAACTCTTCGCAGACCACTATCTATTAATATCAGAAATTAAAATACAGATAAAACCAGTAGTTGACGATAATAGACATAGAAATAAGGTAAAGAAATTGACGATAAGAACATACAAAATAAGACAAAAAAAAATTGCTAAAAGGTATAGTGAAAAAATCGATATTGAAATGGAAAAAATCAGTACAAACAATATTAATAACTATTCAATAGAAGAGTTATGGTCATTATTTAAGTTATTCTCAATACAACTAAACAAATTTGTGGAGTTTCGGTAATAAATAAGTATAAAAAACAAACTTCTTGGTGGAATGAAGAAATAGAAATGGAAATAAAAATAAAGAAAGCAAGGTGGAAAAATTATTTAAGAAACAGAAATGCCGACAGTTATGCAGAGTGTAAAAAGCAACGAATTAAAGTAAAAGAATTAGTTAGAATACAGAAACAACAAAGTTGGGAAGATTTTGGAGAAAAAATGGAACAAGACAGTTTAGGAAATCAAAAATTGTTTTACAAGACATTAAAAGCACTTCGAAAAGGCAAACGTAATATACCGACAAGTTTAAAATCCAAACAAGGGGAAGTATTAGTATCTGAAACAGATATAATGACAAGATGGAATGAACTCTTTAGGGATATACTAAATACAGAGCAAGACATGGAGATATCAGATGAAGAAGTAACAACGAAAAACGAGGAATCAAAAGTAAATAATTCAGAAAACGAATTCAGTAAAGAAGAAGTAGAGAAAACAATAAACATGCTAAAAAGAGGCAAGGCTGCAGGTCATGATGGCATTACATCAGAAATGCTGCTAAATCTGGGTGAAAATGGAAAGGAGATTTTAACAAGTTTATTAAACAAAGTAATGAAAGAAAAATGTATACCCAAAGACTGGGAAATAGGCATAATAATCCCACTACACAAAAAAGGTGATAACAAAAACCGCAATAACTACAGGGGTATAACATTACTTAGATCGTTTCCAAAGCTTATGAAAGATTGTTAGACAATAGATTAAAAGAGATAACAGACAAGCAACGTGATGAGGAGTCACAAAGTGGATTTAGGAAAGGAAGAGGAAGTCAAGATCACATTTTTACGATTGACCAGGTTATTGAGAAAAACAACGAGAAATTTATTTAGCTTTCCTAGACTTAGAAAAAGCGTTTGATAGTGTATCAAGGAAACTGATATGGAGAAGTCTGAAAAAACGAGGAATCAACAGCAGCCTTATAGATAACATCGCTAGCATATTCAGGCACACACGTAATTATGTTAGAACAACTAATCAGCAGTCGGAAGAGTTTGTCACAAGAGAAGGTCTTAGACTAGGTAGTGTGCTAAGTCCAACTTTATTTAACATAATTATAGATGATATTACGAAGGAAGTAAACAAGAAAGCAAGAAAACTGTTAGTGGGGTATAGAAATATGCAACCGCTGTATTTAACAGAATGTTGCTTCGCGGATGATTTACTGATTTGCGCAAAAAACGGCGAAGACTTACAGCATAACATAGATTTATGGAACACAGCCTTGATGAAAAGAAACTTAAAAATAAATCTAGAAAAAAACAAAACCATGATTATAGGAGGAAAAGACACGGAAACGACAATACAGCTTGGCAATGAAAATCTAGAAATGATAAATAATACTAAATATTTAGGAATTAATTTACAAAAAAATGGTAAGAACGAAGCAGAAATTAACAACAGAATTGAAAACACTAACAAGTTGTACTACTCCATAAACAATTCTTTTCTAAGAAAAAAAGAAATATCAATAAAAACAAAAATGACCGTATATAAAACCATTTATAGACCAACATTGATCTTTGGTTGTGAGAGATGGATACTAAACAAACAACAAAAAAGCAAAATACAGGCAATGGAGATGAAATATTTAAGAGCTGTAATGGGTAAATCGAAGATGGATAAAATTAGAAACGAGGTAATAAGGAAAGATCTTGATATAGAACCAATCCTGGAGACTATAGAAAGACAACAGTTAAAATGGTTTGGACACATAATAAGAATGGATAATATCCGACAAACAAAGAGAATTTGGCAAGCAAAAACAACAAAAAAAAGAAAAAGGGGACGACCTAACAAAACATGGAACGATGTAATAGGAGAAGCTTTATAGAAACAAAACATATCATGGATTGAAGGTCAGCAGATGGCAAAAAACAAGAAAACATAGGCTAAATTTGTTTACAGTTAAAATAACACAATACCTTGACACCTTCGGGTATAACAAGGTTCTGATATATATATATATATATATATATATATATATATATATATATACCTCCTATCGACAGTTTGGGGCCACAATTTGTCCGCGTAACGGACTATTGGAGCCAATTTGACGCATTGAGGCCATGGACTCAATGATCTCCGAAAATTTTAGGTTCTAAGTCTTCAGATTGAGGCCAAAAGGCGTGGTTTAGGGCGGAGCCAATTTTAAAAAAGATTTCCATTATTGTACACTTTGAGACCAAAAATTACAATGTTGCCAAAGTAAAATTAATAAAATAATTTAATGTTCCTGGTACGCATTAAATTAGTATTCTTGAAAAATAATTATGTTTTGAACATTTTTTACAACAAATATGAAGTTACATCAAAAATTGAGCCAAATATTTATTTAAAAAACTTGTGATAACGATAAAATTTACAGTCAATTTTGACACAAATCATTTGACTTAAATTGTCTGAGTTTATGATTTTACAATAATTATATAGCTATATAAGAAAAACAAAAAAAAAAATGTACCTAAATGTTCTTTAAAATCATTATGTGGGTTTTTAATATTACAGATATTATTGTTGTTTGTGTATTGCTGTTTATGTTTTCATAGGAAACAAGACGGTTTCAGTGATTCAATGGAGTTAATTAGAAGTTCATAGGAATTTAAATAACTTTTTCCAGAAAAATAAGAATAGTACTTTTCCGATTTAACGAATGAAACTTGGAGTCTAAGTTAAATCGCAGTTAGTTAACAAAAAAGACCAGGAGATTTAATATTTCCAGTTTTGTTGAATCCGACTCGAAAGCCTACATTATTATATCCTAGATTAACTGCAAAATAATTGGATGTGACTATAAAAAACTTTGTAAATGCAGATGGAAATAAAACTATTTAACATTATAGAAAAAATAATTTTTAACAGTTTTAGCGCTATTTAAATTATCAGAAAACAAATAAAGCAGATATACTAATGAATTGAAATACTTTTTTTCCTAACAACATTGAAACCTGAAATCTTTTTTTTCATACAAATTTTTTCACTTTTT
This sequence comes from Ophraella communa, assembly GCA_035357415.1. Classification (NCBI taxonomy): domain Eukaryota; kingdom Metazoa; phylum Arthropoda; class Insecta; order Coleoptera; family Chrysomelidae; genus Ophraella; species Ophraella communa. Next base: position 30,643,325 of record CM068979.1, read on the forward strand.
TTAATAAGCTTTTTCATAGGACATTACTATTTATATGTACTTATGTTTCTGAAAATCTCTACAGTAGAGTAGTAGTATTTAACCAATGATTTAGTCACCATTGTGTTAAACATAATGTTGGATATTTATTTATAATTGTTATTATATGTATACTGCATTATATGGGATTTTATCGCTTTGTCTATAAACATGTACTTTTTCAGTAACAATGAAGCATATGTCCATTTCTCTCTTTGATTTTTATTGTTTCTAAAATCTGGAAATAAATAAGAAAATTAGTGAAAAATATATAATATAACTATATTATATAATATAATTATATAATATCAAAGGCTCTATACTTATACACTCTAAATGAATAAAGAATATATTTATAGAGATAAACAAACTGGTCAGAAAAAATCAATAACTTAAAATAAATTTAGATTTCTGTTCAAAGTACTTAATTTACTAATGAAATAATGTAGATAATTTAACATAATAGGTACGTTGGCCGATAGGCCATGCAATAGGTAAATATTCTTGACAAAAATCCTACTATAAAATGCACTATAAAAGTTCATATGTGGTATAATCCTTATACAGGATCAATATGAGATGCATAGAAAAGTTGTATCTAATTAAAATGTGAACAAAATTTAAACAGAATTACAGCAGTCGATCGGACTATTAGACACCAAAAAAATTCGGAAAAATAAACATATTTTATTTTTCAGAACTTAAACTTCGACCCAAAAGTACTTCTTAGCCACTATATTATTATATGTGCGAAGAGTAGATACCAGACATATATTATTTTTCTCGTAATGCAATTTTAATTTCTTTTACTTTAGTTTGCAACATCTGATATCGCTACCGGAAAGTATAGATGTAGAGCAACAAAACGTATTAGATTTTCGCTTTATGATAAATTAATTTAAAGTGAGAATGAAATTTGACACTTATTTTGTGAAATAAACAAACAAAATCTTCCATCACCTTATTTTGAAAAATTAACTTCCTTATGTCGAATATTTCATTTTGTTAAACTGTTGTTTATCTTGCATTCTAAACATAAATGATTTCATAACTATTTCTTTTTTAAAGAAGAAAAGTCTGCTCTTAAAGACGCTTTTTAACAGGCCGTAATATAAAATCAAAATATTGATATTGATAATCGATTGCAAAAGAAGGAATATAGATATAGTAGTTTTTCCTAATATTGGCAACTATTTAAAAGCACCCGGCTAGGCTTTCATAAATTTCATTAAAAATTCTTCCCTTATTCATACTGTATATTTTTGTTATGTATTATTGTTATATAATATATTTAATTAGTGAACGGTTTTCTTAGCAACCAAATACAAAAAAGTAAACCATACAAATATGCATATAATAACAAATATTTGACATATTAGAAATAAATCATTCATTTACAAAAATACATTGCTGTATAAAGTCATCTCAACCCCACACATTCCTTTGCCGACGGAAAAAATTACAGCGGACCAAATTACAGTTGCCCAGATAGGTGTATGCATTATAACAAAAGGACCTAGACATACAAAATGAATGGAAAATTTATTTAAAAGAAAGAATAAAATGGTCCCAATGAATCTATAACTTGTCAGTATACATTTATAATTCCCGTGGTTCAACTTACCGCTTTTTTAAAATTTTGTTCTTTACTTTATGGTTGGTTTCCAGTAAAAAGTCTAAATTATTTCGCTGAGTGATAATTACTAACAGCTATTGTTTATGAGGCTTTTTTCACGCTCCTAGAAGAGGTCGTGGACAAATATAATTTGATTGGAACAAAAATTTACAATGTTGATGAAAGTGGCTTCACAACTGTGCAAAAGAAGCCTCAAAAAATTATTGGTCTCAAAGGAAAACATCAAATAGGTGCGGTAAGTAGTGGTGAGAGAGGAGTGAATACCACTGTTGTGTGCTGCGTTAACGCTGCAGGATCCTATATCCCACCTATGTTTATCTTTAAAAGAAAGAGATTTGCGCCCGAATTAGAAAAAGGAGCTCCAGTAGGAAGTAAAGTCACAATTTCCGACTCAGGTTACATAACTAGTGAATTGTTTGTTAAGTGGCTCCATCACTTCAAAAACAGTATTGTTTGTTCAAAAGAAGAACCGGTGTTGTTACTCTTAGATGGACATTCTACTCATAGTCAAAATTTAGAAGCACTTTTGTTTGCACGAGAAAATGGAATCATAATGCTACAATTGCCGAGTCACACAACTCATCGCATGCAGCCATTAGATGTTGCCTTTTTTCGACCTCTCGGAATTTACTATGTCCAAGCACAAGAAACTTATTTAAGAGAAAATGTGGGAAAAGCAATTACTCCCTATGATGTTGTCGCTTTACTTGCAGAAGCCTACGGTAGAGCAGCGACGATTGGCACAGCTGAAAATGCTTTCAAAACTTCTGGTATTTGGCCCGTTAATCGACACGTATTTAAAGACCACCATTTTGCTGCTTCAGTAACCTTGGAAGAAATTCAAACTGCCAATAATACCAATATAACAGATCTTCCATTAGATAAAAGTTTTTTCCGAATCCTTACATGAAGTTTTTCCTTTACCTCAGGCAAGAGCTGGCCCTTCAAAAAAAAAGAAAACAACAAGATGCGAAGATTATTACCAGCAGTCCGTATAAAGAAAATTTAGAACAACAAAAGCTACGAGGTGAAGAAAACGCAAAAGCTAAATTTAACCGTAATAAAATAAAGGAGGCAAAAGCAGTAAAAAGAAAATTAGTAGCAGAACCTCTCGAGGCCATTAATAACGAAGATGTTATTGAGACAGTGGAGGAAACGTCCGACACTTATTCCCTCCATGATTCTGACACTTCAGTAGGAACCGAAATATTTTCGGCTAGTGACGATAATGAAGAAAATATTTCTAGTGAGACCCTGGATCCTGCCAGAATTAATCAAATTAAGGTTCATGATTTTTTACTAGTAAGACTTGAATATGATGCCAAATCTAATAAAAAAATTCAAAAATATTTTATCGGGCAGGTTATAGCGCACAATGATATTGAAACAGTGGAAGTTAGTTTCCTGCGAAAAAATTCAAAAAATAATACCTGTTTTCTGTTTCCATTTGTAACAGACATTTCTAAGGTATTAAATAATCAGATTGTTAAAATTTTGGATACTCCTAAGGTAACCAGGGGTAGACATTTTTTCCAAATTTAAAAACTGACGTTATTTCGTAGAAAAAATGTTAATAACTATTAGAGTTTAAGAAGTTTCATACCTTATCAAGATATTTATTTTTATTTTTCTAGTGTATCTTTATGTTTTAGTTCTAAATAAAGTTATTTTTCTGAGTTAACCATAATTTATTAATAGGTCCAATTTAAGAACTACTTGGCCCAATTTAAGAAACCAGTTGCTTATATTGGACTAATTGCACGATATTCTTAAAATATATTTTAACAAAATATATTTATATTTGAACTGCGTTTATGTATATATTTGAATTATTTAAAGTCAGTACTAACAACAGTTAAAATTTAGTGAAGTTTATACAAACATTTTGGTTATAAAGTCACTAAATCCTATTTTCGGTCCAATATTGGCAACTTTCCCCTACAATCCATAACAATCTATTTCTTCATTAGTGACGAATTATTTTACTTATATTGGGATAATACGTCGATTCTGATTTAGTACTATGAAATTGATATTTCAGAAAATGCGGAAATAAAGCTAGTTTCGGAATGAACCAACTTAGCACAATACATAGAAATATTTTTTTTTACGTTTTCGTCGGGTATTTTATGTTGTTTTGAGTTACTAACACCCAATGCAACTTTTATGGAATGGTTATATCTAGTGATGAGCGAGACTGGTCTTGGCCTTGCATTTTCTGCAAGAACAAGACCAAGACCACGAAATCTTAATATGATGAAAAATTTATCTTGGCAAAAATGGCACGTGATTTTTTGTCTGGTAACTGTGTATGAATTGTTGGGCAACAAAACTAAAATAGTTTTTACCTATATCTATTCGAAGCATTTGTCCTATTTTTGTTTTTTATTATTTGAATCAAAAGAAAAAAATATTTTGTGATGTTTATACATATAGTAGGTACTTTTTTCTAACAGTTGTGAAACCTTAGTATTTAGTTGTTGTTAAAATATATCTTTCTAAAATATTGACATAAGCTCTATTATTGGTAATGTATTCTACCTATTGTTTTTATTCATCAACACCAAACATAGTATTAGTTTATTTCAAATCCCAGCTAATAGGCCTGCAAAGAATAATTTTTTATAGAGAGGCGCAAAATTCAGTGACTTTAATATTCATATATATTTCCAAACTCATAAATAAAATTATTAAATGTTAGATTTTTACGTCTGATTCTATATTATTATCATTGACACATTATAAAACTAAATTATAAAAAAATTGTCAAAATGAATAAATTATAAAAAAAATTTCTACAAGCATGCGTAAAACAACATTTTAATTCAGACAATATCTTTTTCCCGCACGGAGATTTTTTCCCGCACGCATTTTTTTTATTAATTAGAGATGTTTTCCGATAACCTTTTTGACAAATTATTGTATTATTATCTTTATCTTGTTGGACTACATACAAATAGTAAAAAAATTGAGATTATTTTACATGAAAATAGGGATTTTTAAAATGTTTGTTTTTAAAAAAATCATAATTTATTAAATCACCCCTGTAAACCTTACTCAAAGCAACAACAAACTCACCTGTTTAAGTAGGGTTGCTATAGCTACAGTCGCGCGTGTATTTATTGACACTATGAAAGATTTAATTGTAACAATCGCATCTTTTCAAGCATCTAAATAATTTTCGAGGTGATTTTGCTTTTAAAAAAAATATTGATCCTAACTCTTGCGGAAATTAACTTTTCCGTACTTGTTATAATAACTATTTCATACTTGATTTATCGCTACAATGTAATATAAAGAAAACAAAATTTTTATAGTGAAAAATACTATCCCTTTCATTTAATCTTTCTTTACTTGTAATGATTTTAAAAACTATTTTTCCTTTTTTTTGTAAAAATGGACCCCAGTAAATCTAGAAAAAAAGTGCAAGACTTGCAAGAGTCTTGGTGCAAGACCAAGACCAAGACCAAGACTGGACCCTGCAAGAACAAGACCAAGACCAAGATTGCTTATTTGACTGTAAGACCAAGACCAAAACTAACCCGGTCTTGGTCTTGGTCTTGCATTTGCTCATCACTAGTTATATCATAATCCTTGTATAATATAAAGCTTTAAATTCAGCATTGTTTTAAACTGATAAAGAAAAGGTGAATGATAAAAAAGTTGTTGCATTTAATTTAATTTGCCATTTTTGTACACACTTTATTAATATTTTAGTCTTTTATATCTTATGTTTGTTAATTTTTTAGAAAGAATAATAATTTTAGGGCGAATTACTATTGTATATCGCCCTAATTTGCTGAACCAGAAAAAAAAATGTAATCCAGCCTAACTTTCCAGCCTAACCTCAATAAGTAATTAAAAAATGTTTTTATCGTATATGTTAATCATACTTTAGGTATATTTTTGATATTAAATCTATTTAATTAGTGAATGGTTTTCTTAAGCAACCAAACACAAAAAAGTAAATCCGAAGAAATATGCATATAATAACAAATATTTGACATATAACAAGTCATCTCAACCCCACACATTCCTTGGCCGACGGAAAAAATTACAGCGAACCAAATTACGGTTGACCAGATAGCTCTAGATAGGCATTTTAACAAAGGGACCTGAAGATACCAAATGAATGTAAAATGTATAAAAGAAAGAATAAAATGGTCCCAATGAATCTATAACTTGTCAGTATACATTTATAAATCTCTTGGTGACACTTAATTACTGAAAGCTATTGTTTATTACAATTTATAATAATCTATTTCTTCATTGGTGACGAATGATTTTACTTGTTGCTGTTTTGAGTAACTAACACCCAATGCAACTTTCATGGAATGGTTATATCATAATCCTTGAATAATATACAGCTTTAAATTCAACGTTGTTTAAAACTGATAAAGAATAGGTGAATGATAAAAAAGTTGTTGAATTTAATTTCATTTACCATTTTTTGGGGCGATTTCATATACTTAATCGCCCTAACTCCCTGGGCCAAATTTTACCTGACAAAAATGTTGAGATTGTAGGTACACAACAGTTAAACGAAAGTTTAATTATAGCTTTAATTTATAAACTTAATTTTCTGAGAAACTGAATAAAATCTAGGAAAAAAATACAAACCAGCCTAACCTCATTAAGTAATTTAATAATGTTTTTTTATCGCATTTGAATACAAATGTATAGTACATATATTTTTCAGTTATTCTGTACGTCTAGACCGAAATGTTGAATCTGGAACCGTTGGCGAAACTGATACCGAAAACCGTTTACACTACCACTACACCAACATACACTTTTATCTGCCTGACGAAGATAACTTGGTTATCGAAACGCGCGTCAGGTAGATGAAAGTGTGTGTTGGTGTAGTGGTAGTGTAAACGGTTTTCAATATCTAAACCGGTTATTTTCAAAGTATTAAAATAATCCCTTTAATGTGTTTTTATTGTCAGGTGCAATTTACATAAGAACCTTTTTTATCTGAATTTAGTGAAATCGACATCTTTTTAAATCATAAAACTGGCGTAATTGTGTATCGCCCCAATATTCCATATTTAATTTACAATATTTTTGTAAATACAAAATAACTTATATTTTATATTTTCATATTTGCAATATCAAATGTATAAAAGTATACAAAGACGAATAGGTACTAAAAACTCTACATAACATTGCAGTATCAAATTAATATTATAATTCGTTTAGAAAAGAAACAGTGACTGGGAAGAAATGCATTACTTATTTTTTTATATTTGTCTTTACATAGGGCGCATAAAAATTTTAAACAGAGCCCCAAATTTCGAAATATGAAAAAAATCAATCTTAGGAGAACTATAATATTATTAATTACCATTCAGAGGACTTAGACAACTGACGGCTTAATTAATTAAAAGTTTATTAAATAGTTTCTTACATACTTATTGTTTACCAAGAGCCCTTAAAATTTACTATTCAATCCTGTTCATCGAATCATTCCAAAGCGAATAATAATTTTATATGAAATCTTTCCATTTTCGTAATGTAAATCAAAAGCTAAGCATAAACTCTGTTTAATTTTAATTAAAAAGTACTTTTAAACAGATATTGAAAAATACATAGTATTTATATATATATATATATAGATTTATAAATATAAAAGTTCTTTTAAATAGTTCACAAAGTCTGGCAACATTGCATGGACTGAATGTGCAGGATATAAATTTAAACAAATTTATAGCCCCGCCCATTTGATATGGAAGGGGAAATGGACTCATAGGTCTCGGCTGAGGTATATATATATATATATATACATTTATATATATATATTATTATATTTCGTGTGTGTGAGTTTTAAATTTGTAATACTAGTGTTGTATTGTAATGCGTGGTGTGAGTTGTCTATACAAATATCAATAATTACCTTAATTGTTGCTTACTCTAATTCAATATGTTGTGCTCAGTCGGTTTGCTTGAAACATCTTAATCAAAGGGAGAGTTCAGAGATATGCAACCACCATTACCAATAGAATCGCTACTTCTGAATTAACATAAACTAACCTGTATAGTTGTGACTTATATAACGAATATATAATTTATTCAGTTTGAATAAACTCAACAATAAAATTTAATTACTATTATGTCTGTTTTAATATCTGATTACAATTTTAATATTGCTGTAACAATGGCAACTATGTAAAGAAAAATCTCGTTAAAAATACGATGTGGCAATAGTGTGAATTATATTAATTTGAAAGTTTAACGTTACTAAAATGGAGAAGAGAAAAAGTTTTAGATTTAAACGAGATTCTGTTGAAATTCGTAGAATTACGTCACCCTTTATAAGGTAAAGAAATAATTATACTAATTGAACAACCTAAATCTATCTTATCCTATCACTAACCTTTTATATACGCAAATAACCTGTTAAGTCACTGTTAACCTTGTTCTGGCACTGCTTGATACTCTGATAACTATTTTTCAGCTGTAAAGAAGTCTCTGGCGGCTACACCTTTTATACCAAATGGAAATCGAAAATAACGTTCATTTGTTGTAAATTACAATAATATGTGTTGTTGTATATAATTCCGCCTGGAATTATTACACTGGATCCAAACTCGAACGGGTAGGTAGGTAAGTTATAAATTCTCATATAAGTTTCACTCACCAATTCTTGCAAAACTTGTTGTAGATTCACTGGAACTATGGACCATACATTCTACAGTCCTTCCTATCGAATTATATTACTTTTATTATAATTTGGTATTTTATTCTCTGATTTTCTCAAAATATTCTTTAAAAATTTCCTCACCAATTTTCTTACATGCAAGACCCCCCAAGCCTCTCTGGAATCAACAACCTCCTTAGTTTCCTCTTGGATACCATCTTCCAATAATAATTGTCCATTTTTTTTTGACATGATAAACAAATTTTAATTGGATAATAATTGTCTGTCATCATTTGACATATATAACTAATTTACTTAAATTAAGCTTTTTATACTAAATTATGTACAGAAACTTTGTAATATTAAAACAGAACACTCCTTTTTTATTGGTAAAAAGTAATAATTGTCTTATTACTTATAATTCATCATACATTTGACAGTTACAACCTTTTGATTGGTTTACATAAATTAAATTCTGTTGATGCTATTTTATTTTGTGTTGTTAAGTGACTTAATCACATGTGTTATACCAGGTGTATCAAATATGTTAAATAAAATAAATTTTAATATTGTATTTATTGAGTATCTAAACAGAGTGAATCATAACAATATATATATAAAATTGAACAAATATCGAAAATATTTTTGATCTGATTGAACCCAGAAAGAAACAGGTACTTAGTTTTACCACTACTAATGTTTCATTTTTTCATAGTATCCTGAAGAAGAATTTAAAATAAATTCGAAAGCTCGATAATTGACAAATAGTTTTACTTACCTTTGTCCGGTATCCTGACTACATCCCCAGATCTGGTACCTGTTTCTTTCTGGGTTCAATCAGATTAAAAATATTTTATATATATATATATATATATTGCTTACATCATCAGGTATATTCAAAGTTTCATTGATTGTTTCAGATAAATGCAAAATACATCACTAGATTCAACATTTTCACTTTTGCTTACATCATCAGGTATATTTAAAGGTTCATTAATTGTTTCAGTTAAAGGAAAATCAAAATCAAATTAATCAAAAAAGGTCAGTATTGAGAATATACTCAAGTAATTCAACTTCCTCATGTGTAGGTGGCAAATTATCAATCGTACTGTTTTCTTCTTGGGATGGCGATGATAGTACCTGGGAGGGATTAATTCTGCATATTGAAACGGAGGGAAAAAAATTGTTAATGTTGTAACATAGGTCTTTGAGAATAATTTCATTATACGTAGCTGCAATTAATTCTGCTGCATAATAATTATTTCTCCATTTTACAGTTTTTGTATTGTAAGTGTAATGTACATGTTCTGGCTTAGTTAATTTACCCAAATTGTTAGAATATTAAAATCAGTTTGACAACAGTGCTTTTCTAGCTTGCTGAAGTTTTTTGTTAGTTTGATTATTATTAGTTTTAAATTTGTGAGAGAGACAATTTTTAATAGTTGAGTTAGTCGGAAACCAATTTAGAGTACGGTCCTTCGATTATAGTTTTTTTTTGTTTCTATTGGTATTCCTAATTCCTTATTGCTTTTCTTATCCTTCCCAACCCTACCATTGTGAAAGTGAAACAATATTAATTTTTGATCATCAAAAACCGGTGAGTAAAAAAATACTTTTTAAGTTAATTTAAGCTATTGAAGGAACATTTGGTCAATTTCGAGCGCGGATAATCAGCAACAATAATATATTTGCTAATATATCTTGTTTTTCCAAAAATAAAATAATTATCAGTAATTAGTATTGTTAGAATCTGTATTAAATATATTAAAATTCGAATCGCTTTTTCTAGGTGTAGAATAAAAAGTGGTCGGTAGGTTATTGTTTTCTTTTAATTTAAAGCAGTTTATATTGGCAAGGTTGTCAGACTGTTGTAAAAATCGGAAATTTAATTGTAAAGCGGTTATCATTGGTTTGCGGTATTAATACATTTTTTAAGAATTGTGCGATAAAGTTGTGTTTGAGTTTAAAATGTCTGAAAGAAATTTAAAAAAATTAAATTCAAAAAAAGACAAAAATTATATGATTTATCTAAAGATTTATCTACGGAAACATTAAAAAATAAATTTAGAACAATGATGGTTACATATGAAAGCACAAAAAATTCTATTTATAATATTATAGAGGAGATTAATAATATTCAATTTAATATTGAGGAAGATTTTGTACCAGATTATCAAATTTTGCAAGTTGTTAATGAACTTTGTTGTTACATTCCAGCGGCGGAAGAAAAAATCAAATTGCCTTCTGAAAATTCTTTAAATAACGGAACTAATTCTACCTCTATTGGGGGAAGCGGTGGTGCACCAACTTTACGTCGATCATTACAGATACCTGATCTAAATTTACCTGAATTTAACGGGGAAATTCGGCAATGGGAAACTTTTCATGCGTTATATCAAAGCATGGTTCATTTGAATCCAAATTTAACAAATCTTGACAGGGTCCATCTTTTAGTCGGATGCTTGAAAGGGTCTGCTCAAAGCGTCTATGCGTGAGTTGCGATTGTTCCAGCTAATTATGACACAATTTATAAGGCGTTGTGCGACAAATATGAAAATAAACGGGTTTTAGCAAACACTTATTTGCAACAAATTATGGATTTTAAATCGATTAATTTTGAGTCAGAAAAAAATTTAAATTTGTTTTTAGAACGGTTTGATACATCTGTTTCGGCTTTAAAAAATTTAAACTTACCAGATTTAATGGATTTTGTTTTTACGTACATTGCTTTATCAAAATTGGATCACGAAACAGTTAGATCGTTTGAAGTTGATCAGAGGGAGAAAGATTTCCCGTCTTATGCGGACTTAGTAAAATTTATTATAGGACAGACACGGATTCTTCATTTAAATAAACCTTCGAATAGTTCTGCCGGAAAAAAGTATATCAAAAAACTTTTTTATACATGAAAATAAACCTTTAAAAACAATTATTCTTGTTTATATTGTAAAAAGGCTTATCATTATTTAGGACGGTGCGAGAAGTTTAAGCAGCTTACACCATTTAAACGGTATGAAATTGTAAGGGACAATAATTGGTGTTTTTTATGTTTATGTTCTACTCATGGAGTACGAAATTGCAACTCAGACAAACTTTGTTTTTCCTGTGGGAAAAAACACCATCATTTATTACACTTTAATAAGGTACCACATGAAATGGAACAACGCGGTTCTAGAGTAGGACAGGTTGGGGAAAAGTCGGGCACGCTAAATGTCGCGGAAAATAGTCAGGAAAATACAGAAACTCATGTTTGCTATGACTTGGCTACAAAAAACAATTTAACATATACTAACTTATCAACGGTAGTGGTTTCGGTAGTAAATAGTTGCAATTCTAATAATTCGGCTAGATTTTTGTTAGATACGGGAAGTATGGCAAATTTATTGACGGTTCGATGTTGTGAAAAATTAGGTTTAAAAATAACTAAAAATTATGTGGTATTAAGTGGTATTGGTAATTCTAAACAAAATGTTAAAGGAAAAACTACTCTTATTATAGCATCGCGGCATGATGAAAACAAAAAATATACTTTAAATGCGGTTTTGGTAGATAAAATATCGGATAGTTTGCCGAAGGTATATGTCGATATTAGCGGTATTCCAGATTTGCAAAATGTATGTTTGGCAGACGATAATTTTTTCCGACCGGGGCAAATTGACGGTATAATCGGTGTGGAGCTTTTCGGTTTAATTTTGGGAAAAAATAGAATTGTAAGTGCAGAGGCAACGACTGTTGCCATAGAAACGGATCTAGGCTATGTGGTTATGGGAAAAATTCCAGTTTTATCTTCACAATCGGTTTCTTCAGTTTATTTGTCGTTACAAGATATGTCCATTGAACAACTTGTTGCCAAGTTTTGGGAAGTGGAACAAGTTCCAAGTAGATCAATCATTGGGCCCGAGGAAAAGGAATGTGACAAAATTTATGCAGCCACCTATCGTAGGGACGAAACGGGGCGGTTTACGGTAGCTCTTCCTTTTAGAATTTCTCCAGAAAGTTTAGGTGATTCATTAATTCATTAATTAATGCACAGTGTAGATTTAAGTCATTGGAAAGTCGGTTAAAAAAAGACTTAAAATTGAGATTAGAGTATAATAGAGCCATGCAAACGTTTTTAGATCAGGGACATATGGCGTTGGCGGAACCGAGACATAATGAAATTTCTTATTATATGGCTCATCATCCAGTAATAAAATTAAGTAGTACTAGTACACCTATTAGAGTTGTACTGGATGCGAGTGCTCCATGTGATAATCATGTTTCTTTAAATGATATTTTGTATAGCGGTCCAAAATTACAAGCGGATATTTTTATTTTACTATTAAATTTTCGGCTATTTCGAATTGCGGTGACAGCGGATATAAAAAAAATGTACTTACAAATTAATCTGGTTCCGGAACATTGGCGGTATCAAAGATTATTGTGGCGATTTAGTCCTAAAGAAAAGTTAAAAACTTATGAAATGCGGGTAGTTGCTTTTGGAGTAAAATCATCCCCATATTTGGCATTACGAACGGTAAAACAATTGGTTTTAGAGGAAGGTCATCATTTTTCTATTGCAGCAAAATTCGTACTACGTGATGTATATATGGATGGTTAGGTTAGGTTAGGTAGTACTTTGCCTTGCTGCGGTATTGCGGGGCTCTGCCGCAGTGGACCATTTATTTCCCTTGCTACTCGTGGGACTTGTATGGATACACAAGTAAGAAAAAACTTAAAAAACGATGGGGACATTCCCCTCGATCGTCCTTTACCGGACGAACCCATGGAGGTGGCGCCTATTGCCCCTCCAAAGGAATCGAGCATCTCAGAGGAGGAAGAAAGGGTGTTGCTATCATCCCCTAAAGCTCCCGAGGTGAACGAGAAATCTTCAGGTGAAGAGGCCATAAACGCTTTGGCCAACATTAACCTGAACAAAAGGAAAAGGTTTTCCGGTGCGACGAGAAAACGTCTCAGCCGGCTTCTAAAGAGCGGAGTACCTTACCAAACCGCCTTAGAAAAAGTCTGTAAGGATCTGGAAGAGAAACATACGAGTGGAGACCAATCTGCCTCGGAGGTTTCATCCAGTAAACGCGTGCGTTCTGTTGGCAGTACTCCTGAATCGGTGGTGAAAAAACCCCGAACAGAAGTGGTCGACAAACATAAGCGTTCGTTTGGAGCGGTGGCGGAAAGTGTCAGAGTGGGAATCATCCATCCTGAACACCCTAACGTCCAGCTTACAAACGAGCAGCTGAAACTTCTACAGCAATCAGTCTTGGCTGCTGTAGAAAAACTACCGGGTGACGGACCGCAAATTCGTTTCCAGAGCTGTGTACTTCGGCCTGGATTGCTCCTTCTGACCTGTGCCGACGAGACGACAGTCCAATGGATGGAGGGAGCGGTCAACGCTCTCTGTCCTTGGGAAAATGCCCGACTCAAGTTGGTGCAGAAGGGGGAGATACCCAAACCCCATATCTGTGTGGCCTACATTCCTGATGATGTAGCTTCCACCAGACTAAAGGGGGAACAAGTATTGAAACGTCTACAAAATATGAACCACTGCCTGCGTACCCTGGAGTGGACTATTCTACACAGGGAAAACGCTGGTCCTGGTCAAACGTGGACGTTTTCGATGGATGATGTATCTCCTTTGGGGAGCTTGAGCGGATGGAGTTCCGCCCCTACTTCGGATTTGGGAAAGTGCAGTTCCGACCCAAAGCCCCGAGGGTGGGGGGGAATGTAGCGGCTCGGGAGCCCCAGGGGAACACAGCGAGGTCTGACGAGGGGGGCGAATCCTCCTCAAAGAGCGCTCTTGCGGGGTTGCGGAAGTCGAAACCCCAAAAACAGGGTCCGGCTATGGGGCAGCAGACGACCCTTAAAGGCAAGGGGAAGAAACCCCTTTCTGGAAAGGCGCCGACAAAGACCGCCATAGTCAGAGGAAAAACGGGGGGTAATCCCACGAAGAGGAGCGAGGAAAGGGACCCTCCTCCTCCACCAACGCCATCGACGTAATGGCGTCGCATGTCTCATTTCTCCAGGCAAATATCCAACACGCCAAAGTGGCTTCTTATGTCCTTGGCAGGAGATTTGCTATGGAGAAACTAGACATAGCCCTAATCCAGGAACCCTGGATTTCCAATACAGGACGAATAAGCGGCCTGGGAAACTGTTCTGGTAGGTTAATATATTGCAGCTCTGGGGGAAAACCTCGGGCTTGCATACTGGTCAGAAATAACATTAAATTCTTTATGTTAACAGGTTTCTGTACTCCAGATGTGGTTGCAGCCCAAATATCAATTCCGGTGGGGGATGACAGAGTAGACCTAATAGTCTGCTCTGGTTACTTCCCGGGTGATAGAGGGACAGTTCAACCTCCTCCAGCAGCAGTGCGAGATTTGGTCGCCTATTGCAAGAGAAACAACAGGCAACTGATCATTGGATGCGATGCTAATTCTCACCATTTGGATTGGTGAATCAACGACATCAATGAACGAGGTGATTATCTATATAATTATATAATAGGGGAGGACCTATCGGTTAACAATGTAGGTTCCGAACCAACTTTTGTGAATAGAATGCGCAAAGAAGTTTTAGACATAACAATCAGTACTCAATTTATTAGTACAAAGATTGTTAACTGGCATGTTTCTACTGAGCCCTCATGTTCAGATCATAGACACATAAGATTTGACATGAGAACAGGGCAAAGACCCATAGTTCAGTTTCGTGATCCAAAGTGTACTGATTGGAGTGGATATTGTAATTCCCTCAAATCTCACCTGGAAAACGCAATTGTTACTATAAAAAACAAGGCTGAAATAGAAGTGGCCAATGAACAAATTCAAAACGCCATTCTAACAGCCTACCAGGGGAACTGCCCACTCAAGGAGAAGAGGGACCATAGAGGTACACCTTGGTGGAGCAGAAGCTTGGATAAAAAAAGAAAAGAAGTTCGAAGACTCTTCAATCGAGCTAAAGTCTCAGGCTGTTGGGAATTCTATCGTGTTGCTCTAACTGAGTACAATAAAGAAATCAGGAAAGCCAAAAGAGATTCTTGGAGACGGTTCTGTCAGAGTATATCGGATTTACCTGCCAGCACCAGAATTCACAAGATTCTCTCCAGAGATCCGGCACAGGAAGTTGGCTCGATAAAACGACCAGATGGCTCCTTTACGGACTCTGGTAGGCAATCTTTAGAGATTCTGCTTCAGAACCACTTTCCCGGCAGTTTGCTTCTGGATGACCAGCAACCAATCCCACTTCCTACAGGATCGACAATACGACCAAACAAGGAAGATTGGGGAGTTGCTTCTAAACTGATCACTCCATCATCTATTGTATGGGCGGTGAATTCATTCTCCCCATATAAGTCACCAGGCGAGGATGGTATTTTTCCTGTACTTCTCCAGAAGGGACAGGAGATCTTGCTACCTTTCCTAATAAAGTTATTAAGGGCGAGTTTAGCGTGGAGCTATATTCCGCTAGGGTGGTCAACGGCAAGGGTTGTGTACATACGTAAAGTGGGCGTGGCGAACAATTCCCTACCCAAGTCCTTTCGCCCGATCAGCCTAACTTCGTTCATAATGAAAACACTAGAAAGAATTCTAGATAGACATATTAGAGAGGGGAATCTAAGGGAGCATCCCTTAAATCCTCACCAGTATGCATACCAACCTGGCAAATCCACGGATTTGGCCTTAAACAATCTCGTAGGAAAAATAGGCCAATCCCTAAGACAAGGGGAAATTGCGCTGACAGCTTTCCTCGATATTGAAGGAGCTTTTAATAATGCCCTACCCCAATCACTCTACGACTCAATTCACGGTAGAGGAATTAGCAGAATAATATGCAACTGGATCAAAAACATGCTTGAAAATCGATATACAGTGTCCTCACTGCAGGGAGAATCGGTCAGATTTAGGGCTGCTAGGGGATATCCCCTCCTGCGGTCTCTCCTGTTTGACTCCCTTCTGAACAACCTATCTCGGCAAGGGGTGGATTTTCAGTGCTATGCAGACGATCTGGTTATAATAGTTAGAGGCAAATTTGAAGAGGTTATCTCGGAGATCCTTCAGGATGCCCTAAATATGGTTAACAGTTGGTGTGAGGTGGAGCAGTTGTCTGTTAACCCCCGCAAAACTGTTATTGTTCCTTTTACAAAAAGGAGAAAGCTAACTAAGCTTCGCCAACCAATTTTATCTGGCGAAACGATTCACTTTGCGACGGAGGTAAAATATCTGGGGATCATCTTAGATAAAAAACTTACCTGGAACGCCCATGTGGAAAGAACAATAAATAAAGCCAGGACTTCCCTGTGGAATCTCAGGAGAATCTGCGGCAAATCTTGGGGAACGAGCCCCAAACAGATTTACTGGATTTATCAAACAGTGATAAAACCAATGATCACGTATGGCTCGGTGGCCTGGTGGTCCAAGGGACTCCAGAAATCCACCAGAGCAAGATTGTCTGGACTTCAGCGACTGGCATGCGTGGCCATTACGGGGGCAATGTCCACTACCCCGACAGCGGCAATGGAGATCATCCTGGATATAACCCCACTCCATTTACTATTGGAGAAGGAGGCCAGGATGGTGTCCTATAGGCTGCTGTCGGTGGATAGTCAAGTAAAAGGGGAGAGGCTCTGGGACCACTCGGGCCTGATGCGTGAAATTAAAGATCACCACACGCTTGGGATGGTCTCAGATATCCTAGCCACCCAGACGCACGTAGAACAGTCCTTTAAAGTCCTCTTTCCGAAGAGAGACGAATGGGAAAAGGGGATCATCTCTTTCTCTGGGACGGACTACGTACTATACACTGATGGCTCCAAAACTCCAGAAGGTGTTGGAGCAGGAGTGTATGGTAGCAAACCGAGGGTTGAAATCGCAGAAAACCTCGGCTCATATGCTACCATCTTTCAGGCAGAGGTTTTCGCCATTGAATTGTGTGCAAGAGAGCTGATAAATCACCCTCTTGTAAACAAAAACATATATATTGTATCAGATAGCCAGGCAGCTCTTAAGGCACTGAGCTCCAACCGGCTTAATTCAAAGTTGGTATGGAACTGTATTAAAGCCTTAGAACGTCTTGGTTCCAACAACAGGGTAACTTTGCTCTGGGCACCAGGACATAGCGGAGTGGTGGGTAATGAAAAAGCCGACACTCTTGCCAAAAAAGGAGCAGAGTCTAGATTTATAGGACCTGAACCATTCTTTGGCATTACCAAAAGTACTGCCAAAGATATTATCTCCGGCTCGATAGAGAGGAAAATCCTCATGTACTGGAATGATATCCCAGGACTAATCCATTCGAAGGCTTTCATCTCCAAACCCTCGAAAAATAAAACTAAGCAGATTCTAGAGTGGGATAGGAAAGACCTACGCATTCTTATAGGACTGCTTACGGGACACTGTCGTCTAAGATACCACCTGAAGAAAATAGGTCTGAGCCAAACTTCAGACTGCCGCTTCTGTAGTGTGGAAGACGAGACTGCAGAACACATATTATGTTCTTGCTCCGCCCTGGAAAATACTAGGCACCGCATTTTTGGTTTCCCAAAATTGGCGCCTAACGACTTTAAACAGGTCTCGCCGCAGACAACCATTGACTTCGCAAGGAGGATTGGCTTGTATGGCGATTCATAACCCTAGGGGTGAGCCACAATAGACCCAACGGTGGTCGCAGTGGAGGGGTGGATGAGCGCCCCACTCACATCGAACCTAACCGTATATATGGATGACTACTGCTGTAGTTTAGACTCGGAGAATGACGCAATCCAGTTGTATCATGAATCGGTCGATTTATTTAAAAAAGGAGGTTTTGATTTGGTAAAATGGTCCTCAAATTCAAAAACAGTATTAGATAATATACCTCTGGAAAAAAGATTAATTTCGGACACGGTTGTTTTTAAAACGGAAACAAAAATATTAGGAATACAGTGGGACGCGGAAACTGATGCATTTAGTTTTGAAATAAAAATTCCAGAGGCAAAATGTACTAAACGAACAATTTTATCGGCAGTAGCACAATGTTTTGATCCAATCGGATTACTGGCACCTTTTATTTTATATCTTAAGGCATTGATTAAAGAATTATGGCTTTTAAAAATTGGGTGGAATGATAAACCCCCAGAACATATTGTCAAAAAATGGCAAAAGGTACGTGGTGAATGGGGCGAGTTGAAAAGGTTTAGGGTTCCAAGATATCTAGGCGCATATTCAAGCCAGCCAGTTATTATTTTAGCTTTTGCGGATGCTAGTATAGTTGGATATGGCGCAGTAGTTTATATGCGAACAGTTTTATCAGTGAACAAAACGGATATTAACGTACAATTAATTTGTGCGAAATCAAAGGTAACTCCGACAAAATATATGACAATTCCTCGAATAGAACTTCTTGCAAGTCATCTTTTATCGAAATTGGTGAAGGTTGTTGTCGAAGCATATCAAGATCGAGTATTTATTGCCAAAATATACGCTTTTTCAGATTCATCTACTGTGTTAAGTTGGTTGAAATCAACAATTTTTAAAGATATCTTTGTAGCAAATCGTATTAATTCGATAAAGGAAAACATAAACAATGCAGTTTGGTTTCACATTGACGGGAAGCAGAACCCAGCGGATCCTTTATCGCGCGGTCTTACACCCTCTCAGTTAAAAGATCATCAATTGTGGTTAAAGGGACCTTCTTGGATTAGCAAACCAGAAAATGAATGGTCTGATTTTACAAAAAATGGAGTTACTATTCTTGACGAAAGTGATAAACACGATATTCTTCTAGTTAAAAATGAGGTTTTATATGAACCAATATTAAAGTTAATAGAACGATGTTCTTCGTTTTCAAAAATTTTGCGGATTATGGTGTACATAATGCGATTTACAAAAATGCTTCCTCGCCACAAAGGTATAATTTTGGCAAGTGAGTTGAAAAAGGCAGAATTGAATTTAGTAAAATCGGTACAAATGAGACATTTTAAAGAAGAATTGGCACGCTTGCATGAGGGAAAAACTTGTAAAACAAGTCTCAAAAAACTGAACCCATTTGTAGAGGATGGATTGCTTAGGGTCGGGGGGTCGAATTAGGGAGTCCAATCTAGAATTTTCGAGGAAACATCCTTTTATTTTGCCAGCTAAAGAAATCTTCACGGAAAGATTAGTAGACTATTACCATAAAATACATTTGCATACGGGTGCCTATTTATTGGAAGTAATTTTACGCCAAAAATATTGGATTTGTGGTGGAAGAAATCTAATAAGAAGTCGCATACATAAATGTAATCGTTGTTTTCAACTAAATCCAAAGGTGGAGGAACCTTTGATGGCTAGTTTACCTGCAGTTCGAATGAAAGAAGCTAAAGCTTTTGAAAATACTGGAGTGGACTACTGTGGTCCATTTAAACTTTCATTGGGTAAGCGAAAGAACTCCCCAGTTTATAAAGGTTATATTAGTCTTTTTGTGTGTATGTCGATAAGGCCATACATTTGGAGCTGGTTAGTTCTTTGTCAACCGATCATTTTATTCAGGCATTTAAACGATTTATTTTAAGGAGAGGTCCAGTTAAAGCACTTTTTCGGATAGAGGCACTAATTTTGTTGGAGCGAAAAAGGTTTTAACTGATATTAATCAGTTTATTAATTCATCGGCATATACAAAGGCTTTTGAAACAGAATTGGGTAATCAAGGAATTGAATGGCATTTTAATAGCCCAGCAGCACCTGAACAAGGAGGTTTATGGGAAAGCAATATAAAATGCGTAAAAAATCACATTTATAGGGTAATTGGAGCTCAGTTACTAACTTATGAAGAATTTTCGACCTTGTTGACGGAAATTGAAGCTATTTTGAATTCGAGACCTTTGTGTCAGTTATCGACGGATCCTACGGCACCAGAAGCGTTAACTCCGGCACATTTCTTAACTCTCACACCGTTGCGAGGTTTTCCTTCTGATAATGTTCAGGATGTAGCCTTAAATCGATGGGATAGATTTCAATTAATAGACAGAATGGTTCAGGATTATTGGAGTAGGTGGAGACAAGAATATTTGACTACGTTGCAAACTCGAAAGAAATGGAATGATAAAACTCCAAACATAAGAACCGGAACGGTTGTAATATTAAAGTCAGATAATGCGCCACCCTTGCATTGGCCATTAGCGATAGTTACTGAAGTCCACCCAGGACGGGACGGAGTTGTACGTAACGTTACGGTAAAAACAAATAAGGGTACCTTTACGCGTCCGGTGGTAAAATTGTGCCCATTGCCAACTCAATAGAGTTAGTTATTACTTTTATTATTATTAATAATTTATTTGGGGTTTAGTTTAATACAAAATTTGGGTAAGTTTTAGAATTATTTTTTTTGTGTTTTCAAGTGTAACTGAAAAATAGATTTTCAGGGTCGGGGGTATGTTCTGGCTTAGTTAATTTACCCAAATTGTTAGAATATTAAAATCAGTTTGACAACAGTGCTTTTCTAGCTTGCTGAAGTTTTTTGTTAGTTTGATTATTATTAGTTTTAAATTTATGAGAGAGACAATTTTTAATAGTTGAGTTAGTCGGAAACCAATTTAGAGTACGGTCCTTCGATTATAGTTTTTTTTTGTTTCTATTGGTATTCCTAATTCCTTATTGCTTTTCTTATCCTTCCCAACCCTACCATTGTGAAAGTGAAACAATATTAATTTTTGATCATCAAAAACGGGTGAGTAAAAAAATACTTTTTAAGTTAATTTAAGCTATTGAAGGAACAGTACATCTTTGCATACATAATGGACATCATCGCCTAGGAATCTTACAAGTTTAAACATTTTTATTACAAATTACAAGCTAGCGATTGGAACTTTACAGCGTGACTTGCAGTGACTTGCAATTTTCGTTTTCCGTTAAGGTTAAGGTGCATTTTCATGATGATGCTTGACGATGGGGTCACGTGGTACGTCTGGGAATATGTATGATAAATAATTATGTACATCTTTATAACGCAAAAAAGAACTTGAAAATATTGAAATTATATTTTGAATAAATTTGGGCCATTTAAACCTTAAACTTAAAACTGTTTTATGTTCTAAGATTCAAAAGTCATTTGACATTTGTTTTTAATCTGTTTTGAATTTAAATATTTTAAATCATAAATAAAAAAGCTCAGATAAGGAAAGAAGCTTAAAAACCTTCTTATAGGTATTGTATGGTACCGAAGTACGAAGGCAATATTAAAAATACACCGGATAAAGTTTAATTTACTATTCCATAAACAATGGTGTAAAATAATGAGAAGAGATTAATGTATCACCAAAGTCGTATTTATATTGTTGGTGAAGATTATTTTAATGTATATGTACAATATCTATACACCACTTAGTGTAAATTAGTCAAAAGTAAGTTTTACATTATCTAATAACCAGTAAAATTTGGTTTAAAACTAACCTAACTTAATTTACAAGAGTTAGTAAAAATGTCTATAAACACCTCTCTTATTACAAATGCAGTTTTACATAATTTTGATTATTGATGATTCAAGAAGATACACAGCAAATTATATTGAATATAATATAATGAAACACTAAAGAGAAAAATAATGTAATTTATGGTTGAAGTAAGGAGGTTGTGCCTCATATATTTTTGCCTCAAAAATGCAATATGCCACCACCAGTTGAATTTATTTTAGAGTTTACTACCAAAGAAGTGATTACGAAGCATTTCTTAGTACTTTCCATATGTGTTAATCTCTTGTGGTGGAAGTTCTATGGAAGTTTCGATAGTAATAGCTTATAATATAATATAATATAATAATAAAGGGTTTACCTTTTTATAAAGCAGTGATGGCTGCCAGATAATTTGAGACTTGTCATGTATACTAGAAGCTAAAAAAATTTACTCTCATACAAGCACCTTGTTTCAAAATCCATCTCAAGCACTAAAAATGAATTAAAACATTCAAAGAAAATAGCAACTTTAAAAAACATGTTGAATGTGTATTAAATAGGTTACTTATGTCTTCCTCATTCTTGTGTAGACCATGATTTAATTCCTATCATAGAAGATGTAGTAATAATAGCTTGTGAATTTGTAAATATTTGTTAATAAAAAAATGAATATATATTTTATTTTGTTTTATTAAACCTCATAGCATAAATAATACACATATTCAATACCCATGAAGTTATTGTACGATAAACAAAAAAAAATAACATTTTAATTACATTTTCTTATCTATATATATATTTGTGGGAAAGATGGCTTTATTTCGAAAACCATTGCATTTTTTCAACAAATTTTCACACAGTTGCCTATCGTAATCCACTTGTAAGTTGGTAATTTTTTTATATTAGAAGCAAAACAAAGCTTAACAGAAAAATACATCTTTATTTGTACTTGTTGTGTATTTTGCAGTCATTTTATTTGTTGAGTAAACAGAACATCCCACGACTTTTTCTGATACTGTGCATTTTATTTCAACAGTGTACACAACACTTTTACCATCTGGACATGAAGCTATACACCTAAAACAAAAGTAAATAGATTAATGTTTACATTGGGTAAATAATAATCATATTATTAAAAGTAATAAAGTACTTCCTATATAGATTAGCTAGAATGCAAATAGAAAATAACTGATGATAATTAAATTACTTTTTAAAATAAAAACATTATTAAACAATTGCCTTCTGTCTAAGAAAGTGGCTAAAGCCGGCCACTCATGGAACTGCGGTGCATCCAACCGAATCGGATGTAATTTGATCGTGTGTGGCTGTGCATCCAACGAAGTCATACGATTTGACCGCAGATAGAAAAGTCTGACTGCTGCAGTACAACAGCGTCGGTTGGATGAAAAATTTTTCCGTGTATGGCGAAGTCCGACTTGTTTTCTCGTGTTTCTATTCCGAAAATGGCTTATGCAGAAAAAAAAAGAACAGGAGTGTCTATGGAGAGTAAGGAGTGATTTATACCACGACAGAAATGCACGAAGAAAGGATATGTACATTGTAGTTGAAAAATTTAAAGAAGTTAATAAGGAATCAAATAAGGATTTTGTGAAAAAAAAAATTAATAATTTTAGAACCTCTCATAGTTTTATTTTTTTTATTTTATTTTTTGTTAGGCACACAGCGAGAGACGCTCGTCAAACTTTCAACCAAATAGTACAATCTTGACGTACGATTCTATCGTACGACGCCGCAGTACCGTGAGTGGCCAGCTTAAGCTCTGGGTGTTAGATAGATATCACCATGGTATAAACAGACTAACAGATATCTCTCTGTTCGCTAAAATTGGCGTGTTACAACCGCAGTTATTGGTAAATCTTCTGTTACGGCTTTAAATTTAACGGCGTCTTTTTTATACAGTTATCATACTGCAAAATACACAATACAAGTACAAATAAAGATGTATTTTTCTATTAAGCTGTTTTGTAGTGTTTCTAATACAAAAAAAGGTTAGGTTTGTTCCAACACACAAAAAAACCATTCTTAGAACGGTGACGCGCATGTGCAATAGCAAAAATGCGTTCCGAGCACGAGAGAACTGTTTAGCGAACGATAATTGTTTTGTTCCAACCCGATTTGGTATCGTTATGGAACCGGTTCAAGAACGATGATTTCGATACTCGACTAAAAGCAAGTATCAAGGTAACTGACTTGCGCAGTACATAATACATCCATCTATCAACTTGGCTTGGCTTGATTTGTTGTTTCTGTATTTGTTGAATTTTGTGAAAGCGTACTTATTTAAAACTAAATATTAGTATTAAAAATACTTCAGTTTATACATCAACCGTTTTAGTCATTATATAATTTAACACAATATCTACACTATCACATTGTTTCCTTTGGTACAGATGTATATATATTGTAATGAATATTATGTTTTGAGATATTAATTATTGATTTATTTATTTATAAATTTAATTGATTAATATTTGATATTATTTAAATGTAATGTAGCAACAAAATCTTCTTTCTCTCAGGGGTGTTTGGTTATGCTAGTTTCAATTGGATTATTAGGTAGAAGGTATTTGAATAAAATTGATTAACTATAATTATAAATTTATTATAAAATATTTTAAAAGACTGTAGACTTTGTACACAGTTTCTAAAAATGTAGGTGAATGGGAAAATGTATTTTAATAAAAAACTTAAAAGTTTTTTAATAAGTGTGTATTAAGTAAAATGTAAATCTAGAAACTGAGCGCTTTCGGCTTACAAAGCCATCTTCAGAGTTTCTCCTAAAATATATTTTTTAATGGTAAGAAAAATAAAGTTTATTGATGTTAAACTTACGTCAAAAAAGATAAAAACCACTAAGAAGAAATGTATAAAACGTACAAAACATCATAGAAACAGACAAACCAACACAAATAAATAAGCAAAAAATAACAAATTACATGAAAAGATGGACAAAAAAATGTAAAAATAAAATTAACCACCCTAAATAGGATGTATAAACATTAAAATCAAACCAGAATTCTAACTAATACTACACCTAAATTACTTCAATTAAAAAAAACTTATAAAAGAAAGAAATTGGAAGTGACTGCTGAAACATACAATCGATAAATTAAGATTAAAGTTATAAAATAGATTGTAAAATGAAATTGAATGAAAGCTAAAAATTGATAAAAATTAATAAGAATGACTGGATTATGAACTAACTGTTCCAGAAAAATTTAAATAACGGTTTGAATTTAGTGTTTAGATTAACTTGCGTGTTGCAACAGTAACTAGGATTAGCTTTAAGCTCTCTCAATATTTCCAGATCCTCCAACAAGTCCATTTTCACAAAATTACTAGCTGGTATACCGTGTAACAATTTACTATTTTTGGTTGGCGAAAACTGATGGTTGTTGAATTTGATATGATGCCCGAAACGAGATTTATCTGTTCTGGAAAGATGTTCTTTAATGTGGGTATCTAAGGGTCTAGTTGTTCTACCAACGTATGACGCAGAGCAATCAGCACAATTAAGTTTATAAATGCCACTCTTTGACAATTTATTAAGTTTATCTTTGGTTGTGGAAAGAGAAGATTTTATCGTCTTCTGACATTTAAATGCTATTTTTAAATTAGGTACGTATTCCTCAAGAATAGAAGAAATATTATGAGAAATACGACCCAAATAAGGTAAAGATCTAAAAATAGTGTCAGCTGACAAGCTGTGATGTTCTGAACTATAAACAAAAGAAATTAGCTTATAGTTCTACGTTTTTTCTTGAGTACATTTCTGGAATTCTAATTGTAATATTAATGTATCTTTTGTTACTACTGTATTTTCTGTAATATATCCAAATGGTTAATGTAGATTTCGGAATACGCTGTTTTGTACTATTTGTACGTAAAAAAATAAACGAACACGTGGCTGATGCTGACAATTTTTCACAGCATTGGAATATAAAATACCAAAGACACTACAAATTTCAAAGACACTACAAGTTTACTACAAATTTACCTCAAATTTGCTACTGAGTTACCACTGAATTATCGCTGATTGGTTCTACATTGGTGGACTGTTCACCAGTCCAACCTTTTACTGGACCAGCCCTCTCCTGTATCAATCATTGGATCGCAGATGTAAAAAAAGATAACGTAAATAAATGCATTTATAATCTTATACAGCTCTCTCTACGTGTTTTCTTTATTTCTTAATCCTAATATCAAAATCATTGTCATATCATAGTAATTATTTTTTGTTTGCGGAATATTACCTATGTAAATTTAAGTTTTTTCAGACGCTCCAACGAAATCTCTTTATCTTTTATCGGTTGGTACATTTATATTTTATTATTTTCTTTATAGACATATTTCTGTAATCTTATAATACTTAATTAAATAACTCCGCTTAAAACAACTTTATCAGTAGTATCATAAAAAATAATAAGATTTCAGTGGCGCCCTTAGTTTTTTCTAAAAGAATTAAAACAGTGTACTTGACTCAAAAAAAATTAAATAATCCACCCATAACTGTGGCACCCAAGTATATGCCAAATCCCCATGGTATGACCTTCAAAAATTAACTTACCAGAGTATGTTAAAATTTACGATGTAGGGATTGGGCCACTTCCATATTCAATATGTGTCAAGTTTAAGTAGGTGTCTTTTAATTTAAAAACTCTAACTGATTCAGCACTCTTTCAAAGCTTATATATTTTCACTTTTTCAAAAATAATTAAACCACCCTGGTAGGTAAAACATTTCTTAAGAAGAATATGTTATAATAAATAGCGAAAGTTTAATTACAGAGTTCTTTGCTTAATGTTCTTATTATTGGCAAACTAAAAAAAGAAACTGCAGTTGAAAATAAACAAATTATTAAGGACCTTCTTAAGATGCCAATTCTTTTCGGACGTCAAAAAGTATCCGCAAAACTTTATATATTCTTATTTTTTACTCTTGTTTTGAAGATATTATATTCAGAACATATCTTAAATATTGCAAATGTTATGCAATTATTCAATTATATTAATGTTTTTAGATATACACAGCAAGTGAATTTGGAATGGTTAAATGTGAAAAACTGTGAGGGTAAACGGTTTTCGAATGACTTATATTTACCCCCCACAATATAAATATCAAATAAATGTGATTATCAATAATTACTTATAGTTAAATTCTATATAAAATTTGTATAAACAAATTATTTTTTCTACTCCTATACTATACAGAAAAATAAAGTAGATCAAAATAACCTAATCAATACAGAATCAGATAAAGGTAACCCAATAGTAATTTTAAAAAAGAAGATTATACATCTAAAGTGAGTGATTTCATGATAAGTAAAATTTCTAATCAAATAAGAGAACATGTAAATGATTCAAATTATCTATTAAATGACTATGATAAAAGATACCTAGTAAATAAAAATCCTCAATGTCCAGAATTATATGGAACTATTAAATTACATAAAGAGTCAAAACCGATTAGACCTGTAGTTTCGTATGTTAACACTCCTAATACTAAGGTAGCTAAAAAATTAAATACTATTCTAAATAATTATGGTTACACATCTAAATATTCAGTACAAAATTCGTTAGATTTGATAAATAAATTAAATAAATGTAATTTACAAAATAATACTAAATTAGTATCGTTTGATGTAACTAATATGTTCTCTAAAATACCTCCTAAAGAATGTATAGATGAAAGAAATATCCATCTTGGTATAATTTCAGATATGACTTATTTAATATATGCATTAGTCAAAATTATTATACTTTTGATAACAAAGTATATATTCAAAATGAGGGTTTTCCAATGAAAAGTCTCATTTCTCCAATTTAGCAAATATTTTTATGGATAATTTAGAAAACATAATATTTAATTCTAGCTATAAAAACAATATTGTATTTTGGTATAGAATTGTTGATGGTGTGTGAGCAGGATTTGTAAGTAGCGAACGACAGTTAGTTATTTTTTTTTTAATTATATTAATACCTTGCATCCTAAAATTAATTTTACTTTATAAGTTGAAGAAAATAATTCAATTAATTTTCTAGATTTAAAAATTGAAAAACAGATGTAGCCATACCGTATAATTCAAATCATCTTATAATACATAAATTAGCAGCTTATAATTCTATGATACATAGGGCGTTTTCAATTCCAATGGACAAAATTATATTATTTGATAAAGAAATTCATATTATAAAACAAATAGCTAAATATAATGGCTAACCAATGCATTTGATAAATAAATGAATTATTAAGAAAGAACAGAAAGTGTCACTACAACGAATATATCCTAAACAAACTAAATAAATTAAAAGTTATAAAAATATTACATATTGTGGAAGTATTTCTAATAAAATTTCAAAAATAATATCTTCGGCAACATCAGCATTAATATCATTTAAAACACAAAATAATGATAAATGTAAAAACAAAATTACCTAAATTAAAAAAATCTGGTGTTTACAAAATTAATTGTCCAACATGTAATGCTGTATATATAGGTCAAACACACAAAGAAATTTTGAAATAAGATTTAGTGAACACTTAAGACCATATAGATTACAACAACCAGATAAGTTAAATTATGCAAAACACGTTCATGAACATTCACACTTACTTATACATACAAATGGCATTTAAATATTACATATTTGTGATAAAAACAAAATTTAGATTTCCTCGAAGAATTCGAAATAAAAAGACATCTAGCAGATCCACAATTTAAAATTGTTAATGAACAAATAAATTTTGTAAGTTCTCCACTTTTAAAGTATTTGCTTTGATTGTCTTCATTTTATACATAGATAAGACGTATTTGTAACACAAAGATATTAAGTTATTGTAAAGATGAGCATGATATAATTTTTTCCTGGTTTTTCTATACCACAGTTATACTGAGGGAAGTACATCCAGGATAATCCCTTAGGGCTAATAACATCTAGGCTTTAATATTGTTATATCTTATTTCTTCCATACTTGGTCTAGAGTTAGTACTACCAAATCGACATCAGGTACCTAGTTACAAACAAACAAAATGCAACATCAATATGTCGATCTGACGATGCTAATTCTAGCAAAACGAATGTCATTGAGGTTAAAAATACAATTTTTAAAAAAATAGTAGAAGTTTTGTTAAAACGTAGGGTTTTATATTATCCTTTCTAAAGTGTGAGTTTCAAAATTAATGAAATTTACTAACGCGTAAAGGAGTTTTATTATATAAATTCCGTAGAAAAATTAAATGTGACTTCTTTTCCATCAATTAAATGAAAATAAAAATATAAACTTACTTCTTATTCAAGAGATGAGAGTAAGACTCACCATTATGTTTGGATTCTCGACTAAATGAAGATAAACTTAAAACATTCATTTGTGATTGTATTTCACTGTAACCTATAACTATGAAAAGGAGAATAATTTAGAAAAAATGTTACTAATTTTCTACGATCTCGAAACACAGCAAAGAAAACGCCTGTTAGGAAACTATAACTAAAATCGGTAAAAATGAGATTAAAACGACTCTATGATTAAACAAACATTATCAATATTAAAGTTATCGAGAAGGTTGAATGTAGCAGCGATGAAACAAAAAGTTTTTTAATTAATGAAATTGATTTATAGATCCAACTACTTAAGCCAAATATATTTATTGAATGCGATGAAAAACTTTCAGAAAATATGATGAATCTCTTTAAAATTATTTATAAAATCAAAAACTCACCTTTAGTGTAAAACACTTTTGCATAAGAACACTTTCACTTAACCAGCTCAATTAGAGAGTAGAATATGGGGCAATAATTCGGGATATTTCGGTATTTATACTCTCCACATGAGAAAATGCAATAAAAACAAATTGTTTTTGCTCAGCTAATCCATATCTAACCACAAAAGACAGCAGTTTCATAAATATTTTTCAAGAAACCAGCAGTTTCGATATTTATATTCTTATCTATAACGATACCTTTTTATAACTAAAACAAGAAAATCTAATTGTACATTAAAATCGGAATGTTGGTGAAATAAGCTATTTTTACACTTAAAATATAAAACGAGTCGTTTTAACTACAAAATAGTCAAAAACGATATAAACCATGACCTAGAATACAAAACTTGTATGGGATATCTTTAAGTGTTTAAATTTAGGTCAGTATGTGGATTTATATGTGAACACTGATATAATGCTTTTTACTGAAAGAGCAAGCTAACCAAATTTGTTGATGATGACGTTCCAACCAAATACCACTTTGTCTGGATTAAACAATTTATCTGGACTACTATCCCAGCAGCTTAGCAAAGATTATCAGAAGAAACATATCTTTAACGGAACGTCACGAAGCTGATAAGATCCTTGAGAACGCTGCTTGGGAAAGAGTGAAATTGGAAGACGCAGGTATTGGAGAAAAGGCTGCAGCTTGGCTGTTTTTTCAAAATATATACGTTGATGGATACGTTATTCTGCTTCTCGAAACTTGGGATTACACGAAAACTTTGAATATAAGGAGGCAAACCATATGATTTATTGAGATTTAGAATAAATGATGATTATGTGACGTATTTGTATTTAAAAATATAAAAGAACAGATATTATTACTTTTTTATTTCCTGTAAAAGATTTTCAACAGCTGAAATAGCCGAGTTAGTAAGAATCCAACCTACCAGAAAAGTAAGAATGGGAGAGTTGTGCTTCGGCCCAATTCAGCTATTTCATCTGTTTTGCCATAAAGAAAAACATGTCTGCTTAAAGAAATTCATTTATTTAAATCATTTTTAATTTTATAATAGTAAATAAATTCTCTTAAGGCAGTATTTAACATATTATTTGTTGTTCTAGAACAAAGTGCATATAATAGCTGCAGTGGACTTATCTGATGAGTTAATTCCATTAAAATCTATAACTGTAATAATATTAATTAAAATTCAAATTTTGTAAAGCAGACAATTATTATTATTATTATTATTATATTATAATTATATTATATTATATTATAATTATTATATTATAAATATTATAATTATATTATAATTATTATAGTATTATTTAGCTTCAATATTTCTGCCACCTCAACTTCATCCATATAGATAGATATGTAATAATCCAAAGGTACCCCCGTCCCCGCCCAGGGTTGATATGATGATAAAAGTTACAATAATTCAAACAATAAGGCAATAAATTAAACAACATATCGGAGCTTCCCCGTATAATTAATTCAAAAGAAACTAAGTAACCTTTGTAGGATACTCGTCAGCAGAAAGTTATTTCTCAAGAATGTGTTTGTAAAACAAAGTATAATACGAACCAAATAATTTAAATAATTAAATAAATCGCGATGCTGAAAATACAAAAAAAGTCACGTAGGGGAGCAACGGTGTGTGAGCCAACTTTTTGCTTGCTCAGCTCGAGGTGACGTGCCAAAGTAGTACGGGTATCAGGTCAGCTAGCCAATAGGAAAAAGACAAGCAAACAGAATGAGGGAGAAAGGGTAGTTCATGAGGTACTAGGGGGAAAAAAGACTTTTGCTGGAGACCAAAAAACGAAGAAGGAGGCAATTCGATTTGGAGCGTTCCATGGGCTTGATGCCAATCGAATCAAACGCGTTAGGTGTTTAAAGGTGTTAATTTGGAAAGTGAGCTAAGTGCAAATTTTCAATAACTTAATTTAAAGTAATAAATTTAGATAATCGATTACCGGGCCGCGAAAACGTGTTATAATTTTTTCTTTTGCAATAATACAAGCAGTGAATATTATCTAAGAGATAAATCACAATTTAAATTCTTTTACCGGGCCGACTGATAAAAATAAGTGAGTGTGTGTACCCAGACTCGCTGCAGGAAAATTGGTGAGTCAATTTCAATTATACTAACCCTTAATAACTAAGAAATTTTATGGGAGTTTGGATGTGTTTGTTAAACGAAGTTCTATCGTTCTAATTATTCTGACGAATATTGTAACTTTTATCCTCACCCGGATATCTAGAGTTTACCGGGTTTCCACTGTCGGGACGTAGATAAATATTCCCGACAGAGAACTGAGTCCTCCGGGAAAGTTATACGCAACGTAACGATTAAGAATTAAACTGTAACCAAATTCAAATCACGCAAGGGTCCATCAGAACATACCTTAATTATTTTTGTTGTTTAGTTTTAAATCTTGTTAATGCTAAATTAAAAAAGTTTTTTTGTTTTTTTCTTTTTCTTTGGGAGATGCATATAGCATTCCGCAAGAGTGTCATCTAAATTTATACTTGTATCATCAAACTTAGAATTAATAAATTTGCTAGATTCCCCCGAGGACATTTGTGTATCATTTCTCTAGACTCCAGACCTTTTTCAGAGCCCAGCAACAAATCCCGTCCTTCCCAACCGCCGAAGTAAGACCTCCCAACACCAAATACTGCGGAGGCCGAATCCACAAACCCTGACTTTAGCCTAACATCCGCTCGGCTAGGCTAAAGTTTATTAAAAATTAAGATTAAAATCTTTTAGGTTATTACATCTGGTAATAACAAATAAGAATCATTCCTTTAGGATATTACATCTGGTGACAGCGGTTTGTCGGATTAGTTTGGCAGGTTAGAAAGGGAAGCTGGGAATTTTGGGTGATTTCGTTGGCTCAAAAAGTTATTTTTTTAATTTCGATCCAGAACATACACTTTTTAGCTCCTCTAAGTAGTACAGAAAAAAGTAAAACAAAAGAAAAAATTTTTTTTCCGAATTTTAGTTGATCACTTATAAACGATTGTGGTAGTGGATCTCACATAACTTAAATCGTAAAGTGAAACACAACTGTCTAACGTAAATTATAAGTAAAGTAAAGTTAGTTATCAAATCGAAACGATTTCAGTGGTAGTGGGTCTCACATAATTGAAATCGTATGTAAATCTTTTTTTTTGGTTTTTGCTAATTCAAAAGATAAAGTACGGTTGTGTTTCTATTGCCGCGTAAAACTTTGAACAAGCATAAAGAGAGGAACTAAAAAGGAGCGTACCAGTTTCATTTCAATCCCAAAAAGTTGTTTTAATTTCGGTTCAGAAATACACCTTTTACCTCCTCTAGATAGTACAGAAATATATGAAAAATTTTTTTTCGAATTTTAGTTGATCACTTATAAACGATTTCAGTGGTAGTGGATCTCACATAACTTAAATCGTAAAGTGAAACACAACTGTCTCACGTAAATTAAAAGCATAGTTAGTTATTAAATTGAAACGATTTCAGTGGTAGTGGGTCTCACATAATTGAAATCGTATGTAAATTCCTGTCTGTTTTTTTGCTAATTTAAAAGAAAAAGTACGGTTGTGTTTCTTAATGCCGCGAAATAGACTAAATAAGCAACAAAGAGAGGAGTTAAAAAGGGCATTTCAATGTAATTGTAGTCCCATCAGGGAATATAGTGAGAACGAAATCCCAAAAACTCCCCGCGTGTTAGGCCCTAGTAGCCCTCTTAGTGAAGAGAGCAAATTTGATTTCGATTTCGGACCGGGAGGTAGTAGGCCACCCACCCCGAAAACCCCTGAGCATTTAAAGGAGTATAGAAAAAAATAAAGAGCAACAAAACAAAAACTAATAGGTTAATATGAGTAATAAATAATTAATTATTTTTTTTGTTAAACAGAATAACGCAAACTAAAAGTAAAAGTAATAAAAAAGAAACTGTGGATTAATAAATAATACACTAACATAATATAGGTAAAATAAATAATATAATATCACAATAAAGATAAAATAAAATCTTTTCGTTGTATTTAATTTTAAATTTCAAAAATAAATAAAACATATACAGACTTAATTCAGCAACAATTTTAAAAAAAATTTTTAACGTGATATTACGATAAAGTAATTTTACAACCCAGTTGCAAGGTGAATGACTCGGTGACGAAGCACTCATATTTCAAACTCGGTATAGAAAACGTTATATACACCAAGAAAAATATAATAGAAAAAACAAGTAAAACGTAATACTAATTAATAAAAAAATCAGTAACCTTGGCAAAGGTTACGATAATTCTTTTGATAGGTATAAATTGTCGCTTAAATTTTTCTTTTTCCAGAACAATTAACTTTTTATCGTTGCAATTTACAGCTAAACAAGTGAAATAAAAACCAATTTTTATCAGTGTTAACATAGTATCAGAATAAAGGATTTAAAAAAAAAAATTGTAATTAAATAAAGTTATACAAACAATATCATTCACAAGTCAATTTCTATTATTATCAAACTTAATTTACCGACGGAAAAAATAAATAGAGCAGTTAACCTACATACAATAAGCTAAAAAAAAAAGGCACATTAATTTCAACTTTGTTTTAATAAAAAATCAGAGGGATAAATTCAGGTATTTAACCTTTTACCATTCTAGTGTTGGAAAAAGACCGTTTCATTCACTATTGTATTTTGTTTACTAGATATTATATATTTTTTTTTATTAACGCTCTTCAAAAAAAAAAAAAAAGAAAAATTCTTTTACGTAATAACATTCAACCCTTCTCCAGAATTCTCTTCATCGAGAATTCCTTTTTAATTCATCAGTTTTCTCAGTGACAAAAGTTATTTGATCCTCTTTTAAAAATATAAGCGAATTTGCAAATCTTTATTACTCATTTTGTCGAATAAATACAAAAGATCAGGGCCGTAGTAACTATATCAACGTTTTAAATCGTAAGCGCACACTAAAATCGTGATTCACTGTTAGATTGGGGTATTTGAATTATTTTTTTTGTAGGATTTTGAATTTGAACAATTAAATTTTGTTTTAAAATTATAGGCGTACACTAAGTCCCTTGTAGACTTGTTTATTTGACTTATTTATTTTGTAGAATTTCGGGATTGAAGAACTAAAGTTCATTTTTTTTTAGGCAGTTATTCATTTTTGGTTGACTTAACTCTTTTGTAGAATTTTGGGATTGACAAATTAAAACTTCAATTTTGTTATTTAGATCATAGGCGCACACTAAGAAGTTGTTCAATTTTAGAATTGCTTATTTGGACTTTTGTAAAAATTTTGAGATTGAGAATCAAGTTATAAATTTGTTTTTGTTTGCATCTTTACATTTTTTTTCTTTGACTTAAAATTTTTTTTTAGTGTGGAAAAATCATTTATTGGGAAAACTAAAACCGATGCTATTTGTTTTCTTTTTCTTTCTCTGACTTTAAAAGAACAAGGCAGTATTAATAAATCAAATTTGATTCAATTTTGAAAAACCATAGGCGGACATAAAAACTTTTTTTTTCTTCGGCCAAATTTTTTTAATTGTGACTTAAACTAAGTAGAATCTTTGCCTTCGTTTATCCCCTTTTTTTTTCGAAAAGGCAGTGCCGTAGTAGCATTTTTTTTTCTCTGTTGAAATAAATTATAGAAAATAACTTTACAGTTGAACTGCACATCAACAAAAATAAAAAACAGATAAAAATTTTTTTTTTTGGAAAAGTCATCAATGTACATTAACACTCAATCGTTTTTTAAGTTCGCTCTATCTAGAAGTTTATTTTCTTAACTTAAACTTAGCAGAATAGTTTGAATTTTTTTTTAATATTTTATAATATTTAATTTAATAAATAAAGGAGCTATAACTAAGACTATAGTCACAAAAGTTTAAAAGGATTAGTACAAATATTATTGCGTATATAAAATAAATTTAAGGAGAATAAAAGTCAACAATTTTTTTTTTTTCTTGCGAAAAAAGATAATAGATAGTGTACTCGTAACAAAAGACATAAACGTACCTTTTGAACCCATCCTCAACTACCAACCTCCTTCTACTAGAGAATCTTCGTCAAGGTAGGAATATTTTATTGTTTTAATTTATTAACTTGTATTTACATTTTTGATTACTATAAATCCAAACAACCATAAAATGCCTGATACTAACAAAACACAGCAAGCAGCAGCAGCAGCTACCCCCACGCCAGTGGTGGTACAACTACCCCCTCAACCATTAGGGGTAATAGCAACGACACTAAGTGACTGTAACGGTAAAAATGTGACAAAATATTTTGAAAAGTTCGAATTACGATCTAAACTAGATAATTGGGATCAAAATGATACTTTAAAACTTTTAAAATTTAAATTAACAGGTCCGGCTTACTTATATTTCAAATCAGATCCAACGTTAGATGAATTAAATTATTTTCAACTTAAAGAAAAACTTATTAAAAAATTCGCGATTAAAGAACTTCCGGGTACATCTGGTCTACAGTTATCAAATTGTTATCAAAGGCATGACGAAAACGTATCAGACTTCTGCACAAGAATAAAACTACTGGCAGCCAAGGCACTGGAAACAGATTTACTAAACGCAACACCAGAAGAAATCCCAGGAATAACAAAGAAGAACAAGGATCTACAACTGAACCAATTTAAAATAGGACTGAGGAAGGAGTTAATCAGAGATACTGGAATACTACTGCTTAGAGAAGAAAACCTGGATCTAGAGAAAGCAGAAGAAATAGTGGCCCTACAGGAAATGACAACGATGATGGTCCAAGGAAGAATGAATTCAGCCAAGGTTGCAAATTTTAGAGACACAAGGAACAAGAAAGACCTGGCATAAAGGAGGATCACCCAGCAGCTGAAAAAAAAAACGTAATAACAAACGCGACTAGCCTAAGCACAAAGGGGGCTAGAATCAAAAAATAAACAATACCTAATAAACGTCAACATACTTCGCTCCAGCTGTAAGGGCGACTATACTATGAAGCACGGGAGTTTTTCTCACTGGACCTGCGCGATGACCTATGGTTACTGTGGACACCAACAGGCAACATCCCTGGACCCCAGTGAGTTGGCACCCTGCTACATGACGTTCAACGCCCCAACAATAGGTAGCGTAAGAAGCTTTGACATACAATTTTGGGTAATTTTGTAAAAACATATTTTGATTTTCGGACCCACTGCTAGACAGTAAGTGAAACATACGGCTATCGCAAGTTTCTTATTAGGTTCATGTCCAGCACAACATTCCTTGCCAGGGTAGGAGAAATATATTTCAAAGGAAAAGGAGATAGGGTAACGTAAATGATGGTTTTTTTTTCTCACCAGGATAAGTTAAGAAAACGAAGGTAAGTGAAGAATTTAATTGTTCAATAGGGACAGGGCCAGTGAAAGCCACAAGTAGCTATAAAAATTTGGGTAATAAATCAAGCGTACACCAATATAAAGGGTGTAATTACAGCATATAAAGCTTCAAATATTAATTGTATTAAGTTGAATTAATTAATTAAAAAAAAAAAAAAGATTTCATAGGTTTAGTCAAATAGGAATTTCTTTTTTAAGTGATTATACACTAAATTTTTCTTTTAAAGTTGTAAACGGCTACAGGAAGCCATAAATAATTATAGGATTTGTTTACGCTAGTAATACTAATGAGGTTAGACACTAAGGGTTTAAATTTGTAAAAGGCTATAGGAAGCCATAAAATAGTTATAGGATGGGCTTTTACGCTAGCATTTTCAATTTCGTTGTATTTCGCAACCCTTTTACACAGATCTGCACTAGGTTTTTGTTTTTTCTTTTTCTTTTCTTTCAAATTTTTTTTTAAGGGAAGGGGCTAGATAGTATGAATATCCGCTGTCAAACTCCAATTAGCAGTCAAATAAATAATAACAATGTCAACGTAAGGGGAGAAACACAAACTAGTAGTAAAGAGTACAGGTAATATTAAGGGAACCAATTAGGGTAGGAGAAAAGCGAAATACTTAAAATATCGAGGGGTAATGTATACAATGTAATGTAACCCCAGGGACCAAGTTCAACCATTCCCACATGAAGGAAAGATCGGCACTACCTCCGGGGTCGACTTAGTATGAATATTCGCTACTAAACCCCTTACAGTAAGAGCCAATATTAGAGGGAGGATGGTTTTTTTTAAAAAAAAAAAAAAAAGGTCCACTTTGGAATTTTCCGTGAACATACCATATAAATACATAGGGGTAGGTTTAGTTAGAATAGGGGTACAATATTTTTTTTTTGGTTTTAATTTTTTTTTTAAAAAAGAAAAGTTTCTTTATTCTTTATAGGTTCACTATTCAGAATTTTTTTTATCCCGTCAAGAACAATTTTTTTTTTTGGTGAATTTTCAGATAGTAGGAAGATTGGAATAAAAGAATGGATACACTTGTAATATTTCAATTTTCCGAATTAATCAATCGAAAAAATTAAAAAAAAAAAAAAATGTAACTAAATGTTGAACAATAAGTGAGCGGAATAACTTCTGTTTAATCCAATGTACTACAAAGATTGTCAATTTTTTTTTTTTTTCTGTTTTCTGTCTGTTTTGTT
Organism: Ophraella communa; assembly: GCA_035357415.1. NCBI lineage: Eukaryota > Metazoa > Arthropoda > Insecta > Coleoptera > Chrysomelidae > Ophraella > Ophraella communa. Next base: position 30,681,310 of record CM068979.1, read on the forward strand.
TACCTCGATTACACACAAATGTTGTTTGTTTTCATGGACTCAACTATGATCTAGTAAGTGGAATAAACACTCAAGTAGCTAGTAACCATAAACAATCGCAATATACGTACGCGAGTGCGCGTTCTCCATTTAAACTATAGGTAATCTCAAAGTGCGCGAAACGCGACAGTAATAAAGACTATTGTTACAGAACCAAGAATGGAGGGAGTACAACTAACATGGAAGCTATGCCTTACCCTGACTCTAGCTCTAACCAGGATGGGACAAACGAACGGATTCATCGCATACGACTGCACAGACCAACGAACAAACATAACGGCGATTTCATTAAAAGATGTAAAACCATGCTCAGCCCCGGAGACATCCTACACCAGTGAGACAGTAGCAATTCAAGTAATACAAAGAAACGAATTCAACACCCAAAAAGTCATGACGTGTCTGATAGACGTGACTAGAATTATCTTCTACTGTGGCATGCACAGCCACACATCAATAGTGGATGGCGGCCTGGAAAACTACATCGAAAAAATAGGAGCGGAAGAATGCAGAGACTTACACCGCTTCAAAACCTTGCAACTATACCAGAGAACAATTGGTAACATAATAATGAACGGAACAACAACAGCATCCATAACGCTGCATGGAGAACTACACGAAAATGGAGCTTGTAAAGGAGTGGAGTACCAAGAGAATGGTAGAATATGGAGGGACGTCATAGTGGTAGCAGCAGTAAAAATCAAAACAACCGACTATTTGGCAGCAATAAATCTAGACGACAATGAGGTACACCTAAGAGAAGGGATAACATGCCCATTCATTACGGGATACTGTTTTGACACCTCCCTAGGTGAAACCACATGGGAAAAATATGAACCAACATCGTGTAAACACCACTTAACAGAACTATACAAAGGAGCAGCCGAAAGATAACTAACAAGGACTCCAAGGAAGAGGTAATCGTTGTGGAACAGTCAGATAAACTATTCGCATTAACACTAAAGAAGAGAGCAATCATTTGTGGTCTAGAAACATGGCAAACCGAACACCCGAGACTACTGATTAACTTTATAAATGAACACCGGAATTTTGAACCAGAGATGCCACTACTACCTCGGAACATCGACCTGATGAATTATGTCAATAGTAAATTCTTATACATAGAACAATCTTATCAAAGACAGCTGGAAAATCTATACACCGACACAGTACACAGAAGATGCCTAATGAAAAGAGATATCCTAAAGAACAGATTGCTCATGGCACCATCACTACCCAATGCAGTTAGTCAACTAATGCAACACAAGCCAGGTTATACAGGAAGAGTCCTAGGAGAAGCATTATATCTCATGCAATGCACCCCAAAAGCAGCAAAGATAAGGAGAACAAACAAATGCTTTCACGAGCTACCAATCACCATAGCCAACCAGTCCAAATTCATGTCCCCGATAACAAGGATAATACAAGACTACGCCGAAGAAGTGGACTGTAACAATCTAACACCTCCACTATACTACATCGACAATCAATGGATTGGATTGATGCCAACACCAACCAAAGCAATAGTACCATTAGAAATCGGAGTAGAGCCGGAAGAATTATTGAAACTAACACCATTACAACCAATAGGAGCTGAAGGGTTGTATACCCAGCAAGAAATCAGAGAAGCCCAGAGAATACTAACATTTGGAGCAGAAAGAAAAGCGGTCGAAAATATATTAACAAGAAGAACAGCAGGCTTAGAAGCAACAGATCAAGGCTACAAGCTCACGAATATGTTCAGCGAAAATGAACTAAAAGAATTTGCCCATTCAACAATGAAACAATTATGGAGCTGGGTATCCACATTAGGTAACATAACCAGCGGATTAATAGGCTGCTATTTAATATACAAGACAATAAAATACGGCTGCGAGGTAATACTAAATGGGCTAAGAATATACCAAACAATAGGCTGCGGATATGTCATGTTAGCAGGAGCATGGACAAACCTAACAAACTGGGTGCTTCACCAACACCACAGGAAAAACAAAGATACTGAGGAAGTAAACATGGAAGAAACATCTGAGCCAAAAGGAAAAGCAGAACCAAATCAGAGAAGACACTGGACTGACTCACAAGGTTCAGTTGACCAATTAGAGACTGTTTAGTACAGGACCCAAACAACCAAACAATCTATCATAACCCGGAGAGAGTTGACCATCTTATCTCGACCCAATACCCGAACCACTGTTATATAAAATTTCGAAAGGCTATCCTTTCAACAATTCACATATCAGCCATACACTGTCAACTCCCTCATCTCTGTCCACGGCAATAATTATTTCTGTACATCGCAATGCCAGACGGCAATACCTTGTACAACATTATTCGGTAGGCAAGTCTTAGACCTACCCTAACCAACACCAAACCAAAACTACAACCAGGTGGCAGCCAAGGAAAAAGGAGGACCAGTAAATCCGAGAAGATAGAGCTAATATGGAGAGCATGGAACGGAGTCAACAAACACAAATTCTAGTGTAAGTGCGGTAAGAACTGCGCAAAGAACAGTGCGCGTACGGGAAACCAGTGCGACATAAAACGACAACAGCGGGTGTGTAACAAAACCATGTAATGTACTGTAATAATATTGTAATGTACTGTAATAATATTGTAATGTACTGTAATAATAATGTAGTGTATTGTAATACTAATGTAATGTACCGTAAGGATAAGGTAAATAAGGATTAGACTTTAGAGGGGCATTAGAGGGATGTCCCGAAAAGGAAACGGCTCTGTAAAGCCATTTCTTTTTCAAAGGGGGAAGTAATGTAATAATCCAAAGGTACCCCCGTCCCCGCCCAGGGTTGATATGATGATAAAAGTTACAATAATTCAAACAATAAGGCAATAAATTAAACAACATATCGGAGCTTCCCCGTATAATTAATTCAAAAGAAACTAAGTAACCTTTGTAGGATACTCGTCAGCAGAAAGTTATTTCTCAAGAATGTGTTTGTAAAACAAAGTATAATACGAACCAAATAATTTAAATAATTAAATAAATCGCGATGCTGAAAATACAAAAAAAGTCACGTAGGGGAGCAACGGTGTGTGAGCCAACTTTTTGCTTGCTCAGCTCGAGGTGACGTGCCAAAGTAGTACGGGTATCAGGTCAGCTAGCCAATAGGAAAAAGACAAGCAAACAGAATGAGGGAGAAAGGGTAGTTCATGAGGTACTAGGGGGAAAAAAGACTTTTGCTGGAGACCAAAAAACGAAGAAGGAGGCAATTCGATTTGGAGCGTTCCATGGGCTTGATGCCAATCGAATCAAACGCGTTAGGTGTTTAAAGGTGTTAATTTGGAAAGTGAGCTAAGTGCAAATTTTCAATAACTTAATTTAAAGTAATAAATTTAGATAATCGATTACCGGGCCGCGAAAACGTGTTATAATTTTTTCTTTTGCAATAATACAAGCAGTGAATATTATCTAAGAGATAAATCACAATTTAAATTCTTTTACCGGGCCGACTGATAAAAATAAGTGAGTGTGTGTACCCAGACTCGCTGCAGGAAAATTGGTGAGTCAATTTCAATTATACTAACCCTTAATAACTAAGAAATTTTATGGGAGTTTGGATGTGTTTGTTAAACGAAGTTCTATCGTTCTAATTATTCTGACGAATATTGTAACTTTTATCCTCACCCGGATATCTAGAGTTTACCGGGTTTCCACTGTCGGGACGTAGATAAATATTCCCGACAGAGAACTGAGTCCTCCGGGAAAGTTATACGCAACGTAACGATTAAGAATTAAACTGTAACCAAATTCAAATCACGCAAGGGTCCATCAGACCATACCTTAATTATTTTTGTTGTTTAGTTTTAAATCTTGTTAATGCTAAATTAAAAAAAGTTTTTTTGTTTTTTTTCTTTTTCTTTGGGAGATGCATATAGCATTCCGCAAGAGTGTCATCTAAATTTATACTTGTATCATCAAACTTAGAATTAATAAATTTGCTAGATTCCCCCGAGGACATTTGTGTATCATTTCTCTAGACTCCAGACCTTTTTCAGAGCCCAGCAACAAATCCCGTCCTTCCCAACCGCCGAAGTAAGACCTCCCAACACCAAATACTGCGGAGGCCGAATCCACAAACCCTGACTTTAGCCTAACATCCGCTCGGCTAGGCTAAAGTTTATTAAAAATTAAGATTAAAATCTTTTAGGTTATTACATCTGGTAATAACAAATAAGAATCATTCCTTTAGGATATTACAGATAGATTTATTGTATATAACACTTTTTACAAGAGTTCGGTACAGTATTTAGCGTTAAATACATACACATATACATGTACATATGTATACATCCATATACGCACACACACTTACATATTATCAATATATAGAACTAGTCAACTACACATAAAGATGCAGAAATAAAAACAACCGCTAAACGTGAACGTTAACTCACTCGTGTGTTTATATATTCACATATCCATATATAAATACTCTTACGTACATGCTATTCACACAGCGCAAAGGATCGTAATTTTAAGATGCCTATAATAATATGAGCCAAAATGGAGAGCTGAGGGAAATTTGTGACATTCGCATTTAAAAAAGTTATCAGATCTTTGACATTTCTGACATTATTAAAAAAACTATTCTCTTTAAGACAATTGTAGAAAGGACAATCGAACAAGAGATGTTGTAAGGTCTCTAAGCTACACATATTACAGATAGTACAAGTTTGTGGACAGTCAATTGTATAGTAATTTCTTTAAAAGCAAATGTTAGACTTACTGTACCACAAGTGCTAAGTTGAGCAATTATTCTCGTTAAATAAATAGCCACAGGTCTATGTAAATAATCAGAATGACTTTCACTTATAATTAAACACGGATATAATAAACAAAAATTAGAGATATTTTTTCTATTCAAGTCATGTTCTTGGAGACTGCTTGAATATTTCCAGAATTTGCCGATCCAACTGACCTGAGTAGGTGTTCAGAAATTTTTGCCAGAGATTCTCACATCTCGCAGATTTAAACAAATCTCTTACTAGGTTAACCCAGTTATATTTACTGTCTTCAGAGCTTAGTTGCACTAGGCGTGTGAAGCAGATTTTTGAAAGTCTTGTAGAATCCATTAATTTAATTTTATTAATCCAAGACATTGCATTTTTTAAAATAGAGTTAAAAGTCTTTTAAAAAAATTTAGCTGAACGCGCTCAATAACTTCAGTATATCGCAATCCCCATATACCAACTCCATAGGAGAGAGAGAATAATATTATGGATTCATACAATTTAATTCGAGAGGACCAATTATTCATTTTAGAACGGCACATTATATTCATTACGGCCCCAATTGCTCGACAGACTTTTATTTTTGTACTTTTGGCCATGTTGCAAAATAAGGATGTTGACGAAAAATCGACCCCTAGGTAAGTATACTGCTTCACAGTTTCCAAGCAACAATTATTGTAATAAAATTAATTTTTATAATTGTGCCAAAAACCACCTCTCGCAAACACCATCACCTTTGTTTTGGTTGTGTTAACTGTAAGTTTATTATTAGAAATTGGATAACTTTTGCTAAATGTATCGTTTTGTTTAATTGCAAACGCTGCATTGTCATACAAACTTTTTAAAATCCTAATATATTTGGCGCTCATACCCTCTTCATATAGCTTTTGCCAAAGTAATCTATGATTAATACTGTCAAATGCTCTACGAAAGTCGACAAATACAGCAAATACTTTCCGGCGACGTAACCTAAGTGTGATTTGCAAAACAGATGTTAAAATAAATATGTTATCCATGTGCAGGTACACTATTACTCTCATTAGTAGTAGTATATTGGGAGCTCATACTGTTATAAATAAAACTAAAAGATAATTTTCGTTATATTATATAGACCGCCACTACTAATGCTTTTTTTTATTACAAAAGAACATCTCCATTTTCAATCCAACTGAATACAAACAATAAGCTATAACCTGTATAGTTTACAGGGTGTGGCCCGATAAGTTTTGATTAAAAGTAATGGCTGTAGGTTTTGGATGACGCTGAGTTCAAATATAATGTTGTCCTGAATGTGGCACTGCTGGTTATACCGGAAATAGACGTCGACTTTGTTATTTTAAATAGAACCTAATATTTTTTTATTTTATTTTCGAATTATACAAGAAATTTTGTATAAAATTTGTGCACAATGTCCTATACCAAAAATGAAGTATTTTCGAGATATTTGGTTTTTATTCAAAATTTTTAAAATAATCCTATTCAGCAAAAGATGATAGAAATTGGCATTAAAACAATGCAGCTAGCATAGTTGTTTCATTGATTTATGTGATCCAAAAATGACTTGATATTTAATAATAGTAATTAAATAGATTGTTCCTATAGAATTTAAAGTTTTTTGTTATGTTTAGAAGAGTTTTTGTTAAACAGTATTTTTTTGTTAATAGAGATAGTTTATTTTAACAAGACTGACTTATATTTTTTAATAGACATTTGTTATTAGATTATGTTTGTTTATTTTTTCCTTTTGAATAAAGTTTGTTTTTTATTTTCATAAGATAGTTTTTTGGACAATACTCTTTTGTTATAAATATAGTTTTTTAGAGTAAAACTATTTTATTTTAACACTCATTTATAAATGAATGCCTGTAGGAGTGGAAAATAATGTTCTAAAATACTTATTAGCACTTTATTCAATGATTAAGGATAACTAATTATTTTAATTTAATTGAATACACACAATAAGCTATAACCTGTACAGTATACAGGGTGTGGCCCAATAAGTTTAAATTAAAAGTGGCGAATACAGTTATGTTAAAAATCTGAAATTACGAAGCTGTAGGTTTTGGATAGGGCTGAGTTTAAATATAATGTTGTCCTGAATGTGGCACTTCCGGTTATACCGGAAATAGACGTGCACTTTGTTATTTTAAATAGAACCTAATATTTTTTATTTTCGAATTCTACAAAAAAATTTAGATAAAATTTTTGCACAATGTCCTATACCAAAAATGAAGTATTTTCGAGATATTTTTTTTTTCAAAATTTTGAAAAAATCCTATTCCACATTAAAAAACGATATCTCTATTTATATCCAAGTTAGGGACGTAAAATTGTAACCAATAAACAAGGTCTTGCCCGTTAACTCCATTTGTCCAACTCATTGATATTTCATACAGGGTGTTTTAAACTTAGCCGCCAACATGCACAATTTAAATAATTTATAAGTTGCTTACTTTAAATAGAACATCCCGTATTTTATTACATTTTCCGATATATGTAAGCCAAAGATTTGATAGCTTGAACGTTTTATTTTGATAGTTCTCTTTTTAAGTTTGTATTTCTTAGTAAATAATGGCAAATGTAGGATTTAGTAATGATGAATTTATTTCATCAATAAATGAAGCAAAGTTTAGCAAAAATGGATTATTAAATCGACATAACTCCCATTTTTGGTCTAATGAAAATCCACATGTTAGTAGAGAATGTTATTTCCAAGATAGTTGGAGTTTTAATGTTTTCTATGCAATAAAAGATGATAACATTTTAGTATTACAATTTTATAATGAAAATTTAAATGGAGAAAGATATTGCCACATTTTAGAAGCAGCCATGCATAAGCGTTACTTTAAGAAATGAAAAGGCTGCAGCTTGGTATCAGCAAGATGGAGCACCTCCTCATAATTTTTGGCCTGTTGCTCAGCATCTTTACGACATGTTTGATGATAGATGGATTGCCAATCAGGGTTCGTTTCGTTGGCAAGCTCGCTCTCCTAAATTGGCTCCTTTGCATTTGGGGTTATATTAAAATTCAGTTATTTTCCAAACCTGTTACGAAAAAGGAAAATATGATGCAGAGAGTCTAACTTGCTTTTAATTTTCCAACACCCGACCATATTTCCAAAATTACAAGACAACTTAATGAAAAGGATTCATAAATGTTTAGAAGTAGATGGTGCTAATTTTGAACACTTATTATAAAAATTTATTAGTTTAATATTACATTTAGTTATTTTTGTTATCTAATTAAACTAATACAAAATACCTAGTCAACGTTTTAATATCCACAATTAATAATGCTTAAATTATGTTTTAACTAAGATAATGGAATATCTCAACAGTGGTTAGATTTAGGTATAGGGAATACCGATACCAAACGAATTGGCTTAAAAAAATACTACAGCTTCGTAATTTCATAATTGTATCCGTCATTACTTTAAATCAAAACTTGTCGAGCCACACCTTGTATAAATAGATATATAATTAATTTACATAATCTACATTTTAACAGAAAATAAATTTGTTATCTTTGTAGAGATTATTCCAAGTCTGGGTGATTAATATGAAAATATTGATTGGGATTTCCACCATACAGACAAGTGTGGCAGTTGGTTAATATTGCTTCCACTCTGTACATTTGAGTTACTTCCTTCCATAAAAGTTTTTGATTTTTTTTTAAATCAAAAGTCAAATGTTTGTAAGATTTTTCCGAATCCCCATTCAACTGTGACCCTCATTGCTCTCATGACATTGTTAAATATTTGCCTATTAGGCTCTTGCAAATTTGATCTTGTGTCTACGGGCGAAGTAGTAAAGCATGAAGACCATATCCTTCATCTTCATATAAAACAAAATCTTCTTCGTGAAATGTAACATGATTCTGTAGCTCTTGAAGAAATCTTGATTCTTTTAATATCCCAGCATCATGTCGTCTTCCAGCATATGCTCCTTTCAAATTTATAATTATACCATCTGGGCACTGAACGCTTTGATATTTCAGGCAATGCATTTTTTGTGTCCTGAATGAAATTTCTCTTGATTTAAAGTTGGTCTGCTAATGGCTCTAGCAGTACCATCTATAAACCCCCAACAGTACTATAGTAGTTTAATAATGATAACTTATGCCTGATCCATATTCACTGTATATATATATATATATATATATATATATATATATATATATATATATAAAAAACACAATTTATTTAATTTATTTTTGTGTATTTTAGACAATATATGAAGGGCTTAAATAAAAGCACACTATTTTTTGAATATCCAAGCTTTCGGAAACATTTATTTCCTTTTTCAAGGAGTTCTACAAAACAATTGAATACAAAAATTACAATAGGAATCAAATTATTATGAATATTTATAACTTACCAAAGATTAGATTAATATTAAAATAAGCAACTTTACAAAACTGAATATTAACAGCAAAAGGCTGTGGTAAAATAAATCGTAGTACATATCAATTTTTAAAATATAAGAACATCGAAAAAATCTTAAAAACAGTTTAAAATTTTTAAAAACAAGTCAAAAGTTAAACATGATTATAAAAAAACGTAATATAACATTGATATACTCTCTACGAGGCACATCACGAACTAAAAGGAAGGTTAAGAATGATTGAAAAATATTTAAAGTATTGAAGAGATGGAAAAAACATACATTATATTTATTTTTATACTAGAAAGAAACTTAAAATCACTGGTACCAAAAAGTTTATATAAAACAATATTATTTAATCTATAGTATTATTGAAATTTAAAAAGAGCAAAATTTTATGTTAGTTATCATTCTCTAATTTTAAAAGTAAATTATAGATCTTACTTAGATTGTCTATTTCTGATCTCTTATTTAAAGTATTTGAAGTTTTACTGATATGAACCATTTCCAAAAAAGTACGTTTATATGTGTTACTTTCAATAGCTAAGATGTGGGAATCTTGAAAATCCATAATGTGATCTTTATTTATTACATGTTCTGCCAAAGCACAAGAAAGTTTATGTGTTTTACAATCACTCTTATGTGATGTAACACGTCCTGATAAATTTCTCCCAGTCTGACCAATATAAACCATCTCACAATTAGTGCATGCTGTTGAATATATGACATCTTTCACTTCCAGTTTATTCAAAGGATGTTTAGTTCTAGTATATAGTGAATTAATTGTCTTAATATTTTTTGTAGCTATTCTAATGTTAGTAAAGTCTTTAAAAATAGGTTTTAATTTATAAGTAAGATCTGGAATGAACGGTAGTGAAAAATAGAAAATTTGGTTTTGATGTACATTAGGTTGAGAGTTCATTACTGAATTTATAGAATTGTTATTATTATTATGATTATTATGTGATGTGTTAAACAAAAATCTATTTATCAACTTCAATGGGTATGAATTTTCTATTAGAATTTTTCTAAGAGTGAAAAGAGAATTCTGAGCAAAATCTGGATGGGAAAGCCTTGTAACACGATCCTTTAATGCTGTAATTATGTTATATTTCATCTTGATAGGATGGTGAGAGAAGTAACTTATGTAACGATTGCTACATATAGGTTTGCGATACCATTTAGTTTTCAATATATTGTCATCACCTCTTACGATCATCATGTCAAGGAATGGTAGGGTTTTATCTACTTCCTCCTCGCATGTGAATTTCAGATGTGTATTTTGACTATTGAAAATTTGAAGGGTGCAATCTATTTTATCAGCTGGTAATGCTAAGATGAGATCATCAACATATCGTTTAATAAAAGGAATGTGGAACGAGATCTCTCCCAAACAGTCATTGATTAAATCATCAAGAACAAAGTGACATAGAATAGGTGAAACACTAGACCCCATTGGAGTGCCAAATATCTGTTTGTAATATTTATCATTGAAAATAAAAATGTTGGAATCAAAGGTAAATTCAATTAGTTTTTTGAAAAAATTTTGATTAATTGAAGTATGTTGTGAAATCTCATCCCAATGCTTATCAATACTTATTAATATTGTAGATAGTGGTAAATTTGTAAATAGAGAAACTACATCAAAACTGACAATTACATAACTTTCAGGAAGATTAAAATCATTGATAAAACTAGAAAAACTAAACGAATCCTTAATATAAAATTCATTATTAACATTATATGAATCTGTTAAAATCTTTGTTATAAAAAGAGCAATTGGACCATTTGGGCCATCTATTGATGAAACAATAGGTCTCATACTGAGAGTTGGTTTATGTATTTTTGGTAATGCATAAAATCTAGGTGCTATTGCATTATAGATCTTCATCGATTTACCCAAATCAGTGTCAATATATTTGTTATTAATCAAATCAGAAACCATTCTATTTGCCTTCTGCTGCAATGTATTTACTGGACTTCTATTGAGTTGTTTATAATATTTAGTGTCATTAAGTAAGTATATTAAGTATAAGACTGATTATATTGATAGAACTTCAGAATTACTTAATGACACTAAATATTATAAACAACTCAATAGAAGTCCAGTAAATACATTGCAGCAGAAGGCAAATAGAATGGTTTCTGATTTGATTAATAACAAATATATTGACACTGATTTGGGTAAATCGATGAAGATCTATAATGCAATAGCACCTAGATTTTATGCATTACCAAAAATACATAAACCAACTCTCAGTATGAGACCTATTGTTTCATTAATAGATGGCCCAAATGGTCCAATTGCTCTTTTTATAACAAAGATTTTAACAGATTCATATAATGTTAATAATGAATTTTATATTAAGGATTCGTTTAGTTTTTCTAGTTTTATCAATGATTTTAATCTTCCTGAAAGTTATGTAATTGTCAGTTTTGATGTAGTTTCTCTATTTACAAATTTACCACTATCTACAATATTAATAAGTATTGATAAGCATTGGGATGAGATTTCACAACATACTTCAATTAATCAAAATTTTTTCAAAAAACTAATTGAATTTACCTTTGATTCCAACATTTTTATTTTCAATGATAAATATTACAAACAGATATTTGGCACTCCAATGGGGTCTAGTGTTTCACCTATTCTATGTCACTTTGTTCTTGATGATTTAATCAATGACTGTTTGGGAGAGATCTCGTTCCACATTCCTTTTATTAAACGATATGTTGATGATCTCATCTTAGCATTACCAGCTGATAAAATAGATTGCACCCTTCAAATTTTCAATAGTCAAAATACACATCTGAAATTCACATGCGAGGAGGAAGTAGATAAAACCCTACCATTCCTTGACATGATGATCGTAAGAGGTGATGACAATATATTGAAAACTAAATGGTATCGCAAATCTATATGTAGCAATCGTTACATAAGTTACTTCTCTCACCATCCTATCAAGATGAAATATAACTTAATTACAGCATTAAAGGATCGTGTTACAAGGCTTTCCCATCCAGATTTTGCTCAGAATTCTCTTTTCACTCTTAGAAAAATTCTAACAGAAAATTCATACCCATTGAAGTTGATAAATAGATTTTTGTTTAACACATCACATAATAATCATAATAATAATAACAATTCTATAAATTCAGTAATGAACTCTCAACCTAATGTACATCAAAACCAAATTTTCTATTTTTCACTACCGTTCATTCCAGATCTTACTTATAAATTAAAACCTATTTTTAAAGACTTTACTAACATTAGAATAGCTACAAAAAATATTAAGACAATTAATTCACTATATACTAGAACTAAACATCCTTTGAATAAACTGGAAGTGAAAGATGTCATATATTCAATAGCATGCACTAATTGTGAGATGGTTTATATTGGTCAGACTGGGAGAAATTTATCAGGACGTGTTACATCACATAAGAGTGATTGTAAAACACATAAACTTTCTTGTGCTTTGGCAGAACATGTAATAAATAAAGATCACATTATGGATTTTCAAGATCCCCACATCTTAGCTATTGAAAGTAACACATATAAACGTACTTTTTTGGAAATGGTTCATATCAGTAAAACTTCAAATACTTTAAATAAGAGATCAGAAATAGACAATCTAAGTAAGATCTATAACTTACTTTTAAAATTAGAGAATGATAACTAACATAAAATTTTGCTCTTTTTAAATTTCAATAATACTATAGATTAAATAATATTGTTTTATATAAACTTTTTGGTACCACTGATTTTAAGTTTCTTTCTAGTATAAAAATAAATATAATGTATGTTTTTTCCATCTCTTCAATACTTTAAATATTTTTCAATCATTCTTAACCTTCCTTTTAGTTCGTGATGTGCCTCGTAGAGAGTATATCAATGTTATATTACGTTTTTTTATAATCATGTTTAACTTTTGACTTGTTTTTAAAAATTTTAAACTGTTTTTAAGATTTTTTCGATGTTCTTATATTTTAAAAATTGATATGTACAACGATTTATTTTACCACAGCCTTTTGCTGTTAATATTCAGTTTTGTAAAGTTGCTTATTTTAATATTAATCTAATCTTTGGTAAGTTATAAATATTCATAATAATTTGATTCCTATTGTAATTTTTGTATTCAATTGTTTTGTAGAACTCCTTGAAAAAGGAAATAAATGTTTCCGAAAGCTTGGATATTCAAAAAATAGTGTGCTTTTATTTAAGCCCTTCATATATTGACTACAATACCCAAAAATAAAGTAAAGAAATTGTGTTTTTTTTTTCCAAACTAGTCAAAAAAATTGTGACTACTTTTATATATATATATATATATATATATATATATATATATATATATGTTATATTTACCATTTTTTTAACACCAATTTTGTATATACTCTCGCTTATTCCTTGAAAATGAAATAAATATATTTCGAAAGCTTGGAAAACAAGTAAAAGAGTTTTCTTAAAAAACATTGCCGTTTACCCCAAAAATTCTGGTTTAATACCTAGTAGTCGGCAAATAACATACATTTAATTAAATTACTGATCATGGGGTTTTATCAAGACATCGAAGAACGTTATGGTAAATATACTGTTCAATATTTTAAAGATTGGTCCAAGGCTAAGAATAAACTTGCAAAAGAACTTAATCGAAGATGCTTTTTATTGAGATGTAGAAGAGAAGGTGTTATTCCAAAGCATGTTGACAATTCTATAGTACCTATAGTAGATCTTTTACATCGTCAAAATATTTCCATGAAGAAAAACACAAGTTTTTTCTTAAGGTTAGGATCTAAGATTATTAACATTGAAATATCTTGTAATCAAAAAACTATTTTATCATTAGAAAAGAATTTAGAAAATTTAAAAAATGACATTATTCAATCAACGTCAAATTTTGTATTTAAAAACTATGAATTTTTTCAAGAAAAAACATTTAATAAAATTTTTAATTTAACCAAAAGAAATAATATTAAAAAATTTAATAAATTAATAGATGATGAATTTAAAATAAAACTTAGTACAAATCCCAAATGGATTAAAAATTTAACAAACATTGAAATTCCATATGACATTTTGTGTTTTTTATCTTTAGGGCATAAATTTAGTATTGAACCAATTATTGGAAAAGATCTTAAATTTAAACATATTTTAGCAGATATTGAATATATTACATCTCAAACATCAGACGATAACTTAAGGAAAACATTAATAGCAAAATCAACTAATATTATTACAAATCATATTAACCAAAATTCTAATAATAAGTTTTTTCGTAATTTATATCATAAAACTAAAAAATTTTTAAAGAATCACTCAAATATTATAGTTACTAACAGTGATAAAGGAAACTGTACTGTAGTTATGTTTAAAGACAATTATATTGAATTATCACTGGAAATTCTAGATAATAGTTCATCTTATGTAAAATTAAAAAAAGATCCAACAATTACAATTCAAAATAAATGTAATTCTATTATAAAAAAACTTTACAATAAAAAACAAATTGATAAAACTACGAAACAAAAATTGATTTGCTATAATGGAATTCCAGCAAAATTTTATGGTCTTCCCAAAATTCATAAACCAGTATTATCAATTAGACCTATTGTAGCTTCATTAAACACTCCTACTAATTTACTTGGTTCATATATTACTGAAATATTAACAAAAGCATATGATTACAATACAGAATACTACATTAAAGATTCTTATGATGTTTTTAAAAAATTTAATAAATTTCAGTTACCAAATAATTAAATTATTTGTAGTTTGGATGTCGTTTCTTTGTTTAGTAATGTTTATTTAGAATTTGCTTTAAGAGCAATAGATAAAAAATGGAATGATATTAGCCAGCATTGTTCAATTTCCAAAAAATACTTTGAAGAAATTTTAATTTTTTTATTTGAAAATACTTATTTTACATTTAACAATCAATTATACAAACAAACATTCGGTACTCCTATGGGAGCTTCTATCTCTCCAATAATTTCTTGTTATGTAATGGATAATTTATTGGACACTGTTATTCCCGTATTACCTTTTAATTTAATTTTTGTTAAAAAATATGTAGATGACATTATTTTGGCATTACCTAAAGATGGTTTAAACGAACTTCTTTTCATATTTAATTCTTATGATCCTCATATCCAATTTACATTAGAAAAAGAGGACGCAGAACATAGTGTACCATTTTTAGACACAAAACTTATTAGAAAAGATAACACTATAACTATAGATTGGTACAGAAAACCAATAAATTCTGGTAGAATAATGAATTTTTGGTCATATCATAAATTTTCAACTAAAATTAATTTAATAATGCAAATGAAAAAAAAAGAATAACATTGATTTCGGATCCTATTTTTCATAATAAAAATTTTAAAATTTTACACGAAATGTTTTTAGAAAATGGTTATCCTAATAAATTAATAAAAAATGTGCTATATAATTATTCTTACAATTTAAATACATATGATCAAAATGATAATAAAGAATTAGAACTTCAAACTAATAATACAAAATTATATGTATCTTTACCATATATTAGAGAAATTTCATCCAAATTAAGTAGAGTTTTTAAACCATTAAATAATATTAAAATTACTAGTAGAACATGTCTTACCATAAAAAACATTTTCAGCAAAGTAAAAGATTCAACTCCAATTTTAGAGCTGTCTAATGTAGTATATTGTATTCCTTGTTCTGTTTGCGATCAAAAATATATAGGTCAAACTGGCCAAAGATTGAAACAACGTTTATCATTACATAAGAGTGATACAAGATTACATCCTGAAAGATGTGAATTGGCTAAACATTCCGTAAATAATGACCATCTTATCGATTATGCTTCTGTTGGTATTTTAGATATACAATTTAACAATAAAAAAAGACTTTTTTTTGGAAATGGCATCTATTTCACAAGAAAATGATATTATTAATAAAAAAGTGACCATAAAAACCTGAGTGATATTTATTATTATCTGCTATCTTTGGATAAACATAAAAATAAAGATCTAAATAATACCTAAAATTCATGACATTTATTTGACATTTTTATTTTGATTTTTAAATGACACTTTAGAAGCTTAATTCAAAATTATAAAAAAGAATAAGATATCTTAATTTTTTATCATAGAACAGTTAAATGTTATAATCAAAATTCACATTTTTTATGAAAGAAGAAATAAAATTATAACCTATTATTTTCTACTCTTTTATTATTACATTTTATCTTAAGCAATTAAGTGGTTTATTCATTTTATGACGTTATTTTGTTTTATAAATAATTTGACTTATTTATATTTATATTTTTAAATTCCAAATTAAAGTTAAAATAGTTTTTGATGTTATATTTACCATTTTTTAACACCAATTTTGTATATACTCTCGCTTATTCCTTGAAAATGAAATAAATATATTTCGAAAGCTTGGAAAACAAGTAAAAGAGTTTTCTTAAAAAACATTGCCGTTTACCCCAAAAATTCTGGTTTAATACCTAGTAGTCGGCAAATAACATACATTTAATTATCTATATATATATATATATATATATATATATATATATATATATATATATATGTATGCGTAACTGTTTCTTTGAGGTCATTTTGTTTCCCCAAGAAAGTGTTTGAGGACATTTTGTCTCTTTGAGGACTGTCCCCAAACAATCTTGTATGCGCATCTGTTCCTTTGAGGACCTATGTTAGTTTGGGGACAGAAACTTTGTTTGTTTGAGGACAGCACTTAAAACTTTGAGGACAGAGATTTGTTTGAGGACCGGAGGGTAAAGACAAAATGCTTCATCAAAATTAAAAAAAAAAGTGGGATAATAACATTTTTCTCACTTTTCTTATTTCTGCGTCGTACAAGCTATGGATTTTTTATTATTCTTTATTTAAATTTGTGACTTAAACTTAAAGATTTCAAATCAATAAAGCTGCAAACTACTTCAGCCGTTCTTTGTATACACTCAAGTATAGTGTATGAAAATACAAATATGAAATAAATATTTTTTCCGTTTCACAATTGGTGGTCATTAGTAACACCTTCAGTATCTTCAGAAAGTTAATTTATTGGATTTCTCAATCCTTCACTTTTGTTTGACATTATTTGTTTCATTTGAAAAGAACACTAGGGATTTTAATCATTTAGATTAAAGGAACTATCTTTAAAGTAAAATTAAGTTTTTTTGTAAAAACAAACATTTTGACGAGATAACTTCTTATAAATCGATGAACACATGAAAAAGTGTCACGTTCCACCTGAGCTTAGACGATTGGCACATGTCTGCTTGTGCTAGTTATCCGCGTTCTCGCATGACGTCAGAGCAAGCAATTCGAATAGTTCTGCTATTTTAACGTCAATTTAATAAATAATTTATTAATATTTGATAAATATTATTAAATGTTAATAAATTCTTCTATCAAGATAAAAAAACAAATTTTTTAAATTAAATTTCCAAAAACTGTTATAATTATATCATATTATTATTATTAATAACATTAAAAATTATCAATAATTAAAAACAAAATTAATAGGAAAATATTATAAATTAATAAAATAATTAATATTAATTATAAATAATGTTTTTCTTACAGACTATCAATTTTTTGTTATCGCTCTTTTCATATTAAGAGATTTTAACCATTAAACAGTAAATTTCTTTTGTTAATTGAATTACTTAATATTTATTTAATGTATGTTTAATGCTAAATACATTTCTATTTTTTTGATTTTTTGTTATTGCTGTAATATTAATTAAAAGCAATGATTATAATGCATTGTAAACGATAATATGTTGCATTATCACTATGCTTGGCCGCTTGGCATTTTTATTTTTTGAAGTACGTCACGGCCGACCGGCTCCGTTTGTTTATATTTTTATATTTCAATTTCGGCACAAAATGTCCCACAATACTATAAGATAACAGTACGCCTCGACCATGATACAAATCTACAAGATAAGATATCGCGCAGGTTTGGGGCGTGGTTAGTGACGTCACTTGTCACCAGACGCCATTGTCTACAGGTTATAATTTTAAATTTCTCCGGGAAAATATAAAATAAATTAATTCGTAAGCCGCAAGTTATTACAAATAATAAATAAATGCTTTAAGAAAGGTAACGTAATTAATTTTATATCAAATACAACTCCTGGACTAATAAAATATAAACTTCAAACGAACACACCTGGTGCTAAAATGTTTTAGATGTTGGCAAAATTGCGCTCTGTTGCCGCGTTCAAAAATGGTGTAATATTGTAGTCAAATAAAAAGAAGAATATAAGAGAAACTTCGTTTGACATTTATTAGATTCTAATACTATTTTAAATGCTTGGCAGCATAGTCCCGTTCTGACAGCTGTGACGTGCAATTATATTTGTCCACGACCGTGCTATAAAACCTTAATTATACATGTGCTTGCTCAAGTATAATGTTACCCATTATTCACTAGAGAATAATGAACCATTATACACTGTATGACGTCAAAACAGCACGTATGTCTAAACTTGGTATGAGAATATTCTTTGTTCATAACACGGTAGCATACACTCCAATACACACACGCGTAATAAGTGTTCCCTATACAGAATGTACTTTGGTATATGGTATACTTTATACACAGATAAACACGAATATTATTCAATACGAGTATTTTATATGAACTTTTATTTACATGCTATTCTGCAATTTTCTTTGTCTTTGCAGTCTTTTTGATTTGTAATTTTGCTAAATAGTACTAAATAAGAAATGATAATGCTGCTACGACATTGTACTTTACTTCATAAAATAAAGATTTTTTATAATTACTAGTAAATTTTATTTGAAAGTCGTGAACAAAGTAGATTATTCAATGAGCATATAATATACTATTATACTGGACAAGCCATATTTAATGCTGTCGAATAGATGAAAGCTTACAAGTCATTAGAAGCTTAAATTAATATAGGTAGATGTAAGATGAAATAAGGTTTTAATAATCAGAATAATCATGTTCACCTACCTGTAATGAAATGTTCGGAACATATACTTGCGTGCTTTAATCTCGACGTTTTAATGCTCTGATCCAACAAACTCTACGTTTTTTTTGATAATGCATCTAATAAATTAATCTCTAT
This sequence comes from Ophraella communa, assembly GCA_035357415.1. Lineage (NCBI taxonomy): Eukaryota > Metazoa > Arthropoda > Insecta > Coleoptera > Chrysomelidae > Ophraella > Ophraella communa. Next base: position 30,700,605 of record CM068979.1, read on the forward strand.
CTTTTAACGCTGCTGGGATTCTGAATAATCGTACATTTTCCCTTTCTCGCCTGTTTGAACATCCAACAACATAACAAAACGACGGCATTATTTTTAATTTACATAAACAAAGTGGACTTTATGTTTGTTTGCTCCAAGACAATATGGCGGACGGTATGTGACGTCATCCTTTAATGGTCTGTTAATAGGCATGATGACAGTAAGAAAGAATCATTAAAATATTGATTTGTTATAATTATATAAGATACGGAGATTCTAAAGAATTTACTCATTTTTATATTACATGTGTGATTACATTTATTTTAGTAAAAATATAAGCACTAAGTTTAACAATCCGCCATATTCGCTGAAACACCAATCAGAAGAGCGTGACGTCGTACTTTCGTAAATATTGTTGACATTGACATTGGAACGTTAACAAATATCTTGTTCGGAGTTTTTATTGATATATTCTTCCATTGTGGAACCGCACACCATCGATACACATTAGGATTTATGACTATGATAACTATTATAATCGCACAAAATAAGTAAAAACAAAATAAACTTTTTTAACCACCCTCTTTTAACCTGCAAAATGTTTGAAGTTTGACGTTTTTACCACAGAATTCACAGATTGCACGGGTCACTGTGTAGTACTACCACACTATTCTAGCGTTTTGGCGTCAAATTTAAAATGCATTTTTAAAAAGTAAATTCCTCATTTAAAAACTCTTTTTTGCAAAAATAACATTTATTTTAGATAAAGTATATACGTGAAAACATCGTGAATCAGTTTTTAAAAATGAGTCATCATGCCTATTATAACCTGTAAACAACGTCTACTCACAAGGTGACGTCACTTGCCACGCCTCAAACATGCGCGATATCGTATCTTGTATTTATTTGTATCATGAGTGTGTGCATATAGTATTTTCATACTCTTTGGTTATGTGTAAGTTGATCTATCATTTGATCATAGATAAGATATATAAATGCGCATTTGATTTACTTCATCAAATTCGTATAGCACATGTCTAATATAAAACAGTTTCATAAATACCGTGGAACATAAAAATGTATGTGATGGGTGGATACATTTAAGGACGATTTATAATAGCGTATTCCATTGGGAATAAAAGTTTGACACTGAGGGCACAACTGACACTGGTTGTGTGCAGTTAAAAACCGCACTGGTGCAGTGTCAATGGATTGTGCATTTTTGGCCTTGAGGGCGAGTTTCAAATTCCTATCATAGGTTATGTTAAAATCTATGTTGTATATGTTGAGGTTAATTTTTAATTTTATTTACAAATAAAAAATGACTGAGGGAACTGTAGAAACCCATTTTAGGATAAACAATCAAACATTTGTAATTAATGAACCTATGGATGGTTCAGATCATATATTCAAATTAACCAGTAAGTATATAATAAGTTGTGGTTTAATTATTATAAAACCATTTAACACCTTCCTATTTAATAAAACATAGGCTATTATGCACATTTATTTGTCGTTTTCTGCGCCTATTGTCAAATATGTTCTGGATATCAAATATATTATCATTAGCATTGTTTTTAGATAATGATGAATACACTGTGAACTATATGCATCAGCTTATTAACAGTGGATTTATTTCTTTGAATGAACCAATTAATTTTATATATAGAATTGATCAGAATGGAGTGTAAGTAGCTTAATTTTATGTTAATTATGTGAGTAATATTAACAAATGTCAATAAATTTTACTTTTTAGTGAAACTGAAATTTTTGCTGCTGGTTCACAAGAGCAATTTGAAGATGATAATTTGTCTGAACTGCCAACCAAGAAGCCCACTAATAAGGAAATATGTAGTAAGTTCAGGTCCAGTTTCATTGCTTTCAATTATCTTTAATAACCTTAAGCTAATATGGCAGGTTCTCACTGCAAATCTGTCATTAAGTAACACACATTTTTTTGTAGAAATTTTGTCAAAATATATCTGATTCACTTTCAAGGTGAATATAAGAATTTTGTGTACAATAGCTTAAAATTCTCTTTGCTGAATAATTAGGTATTAAATATAAATAATAATAATATTTTTAGTGTGGACTGAAGGTGAAACAAAAATGTTATTAGATACCTATGAACAGTTAATGAGCCAAGTAGGGCCTATGAAGATGTTTAAAACAAAAACATATGTGGATTTCAATAGCTGAAACTATCAACAAGAAGTTTACTGTTTATAAAACAGGCATACAATGTGAAAATAGATATAAGACAGTGTTAAAAAGGAAGAAGATTGCAGTGGACAATAACAACAAGTCAGGCAATTCCCGAGAAACTATTCCATATGAAAATGAACTTAATAAAATAGCCTCTATAGATGATTCTATTGAGCCAGAGGTAATTGGGACATCTCATGGGATTAGGATATTGAAAAGAAAAACACAACCTCCAGATAATATAGAGAAAGAAAATAATGAAAATCATGTCAACACCCCATCAAGTTCCTGTACTCCAAAGAAAAATAAAACAATGACTGTACAAGAGACAATGATGGAAATATTTAAAAAGAAGGAAGAGAGTAGAGAACGACGTCACAGGGAAAAATTAGAGTTAATAAGAAAAATATTGGAAAAAAAATACTCAAGGAAATGAAGATTAAAAGAATATTGGTGTTGTTTTTATTATTATTGAAAAGGATTTTTTATACAAAACTTTACTTTGTGCCTGGTTGTTTTTTGTTTTGTATCAACCATTAACTATTTATTTTAGTTAAATATTATATTGCTTTTATTTTTTATTAGTTTTTTTGATTTAATTAAAAAAGTTAGAGAATAAAACAAGTGATTTACTGTAACAGACTTGCCATGTATAATGAAAACTATTTTTAATGTGATCTCATTTGACTGGTTGTTTTCTGTTTTGTATCAACCATAACTATTTATTTTAGTTAAATGTTATATTGCTGTGTTCTTTTTTATGTTAGTTAAATATTATATTGCTGTGTTCTTTTTTATGTTAGTTAAATATTATATTGCTGAGTTCTTTTTTATGTTAGTTAAATATTATATTGCTGTGTTCTTTTTTATGTTAGTTAAATATTATATTGCTGTGTTATTTTTTTTTTATTTAAATAAAAAAGTTATAGAATAAAACAAGTGATTTATTGTATCAGATTTATCTTGTATAATGAAAACCATTTTTAATGTGATCTCGTTTATCCTCTCCTTGCTTTTTTAATTGATATTCACTTTCCACCATGTTCTCCTGCTCTACATTGGGGCCATCATAAAAAATATCTGCATCATCAATAAAATCATCATTATCTATACACAAATTATGTAAAATGCAACAAGAAATAATAAATTTGGTTAGAGTTGCAACACTTGTCATATCTAGTCTAATGAGTTGCCGAAATCTTCCCTTTAATATACCAAATGTGTTTTCAATTAAAACACGAGTAGCACTAAATTTCTTATTAAATTTTATTTGTTCTTGAGTAAGACTGCCATAATCCTTGTAGGGTGTTAACAGCCATGGTCTTATAGGATAAGCACCATCCCCAAGAATGTGATACTTATTATCCTCACAAATCTCTGGTAACAGTTTTGATATGTCTGACATTTTATAAACTCTTGCATCATGTACTTTTCCTGGGATGCCAGTAAATATATCAATGAACCTTCTCTTATAATCACAGATTCCCTGAAGTGTGATACAAGGTATATCATGCCTATTTACATAGGTTGATTTAATCTTGTGAAAAGGTGTTGTTATAGGAATGGATGTTCCATCAATACAGCCCAACACTCCAGGAAAATGAGATATCTAAAAAAATTTATGCAATTAATATAATGCAAAGCTTATTAAAGAACTTTTTTTGAGCTAGCTAATTATAATAGGTAAAAAAAGCGCAGATAGATAAAAGAAAATATTGTGGAAAAATGAAAAGAGATTTTTAACAATTTTAGTTTTTACTCAGATATTCAAAATCAAATATCTTGTAACATTGTACATTTTATTAATTTTCCAAAAAATATAAAAAATTACTGTGCTTACCTTTTGAAATTCTGTCTGGAAAATCTCTTTTACATCTCTTGTTTTTGGCATCTTAATTAGGACTGGACCTAAATCCAAAAGAAAATTCAACATTCTGTCCATAACACGATGGAAAGATGATTCTGTCATATCAAATCTTTGTGAAATGTCCTTTACTGTTGACTTATTTCCAGCAAACCTACAAAGAATTGAATTATTTTCCCTGTTCAAAAAAAGCATTGATTTTTTTTACTTCTTTGTTAACTTTGTAATATTTCCAATTAGATTTTATTAATTAAATAAAAAAAGTTAATTGCACAAGATACATAAGTCCTTCGTACTTACCACAAAAATGAATAAACATGGACTGATGCAGTTATTGGGACCCTTCCTCCATGTCCATCGTTTTTTGGAAAGTGAACAGATTGCTTAAACTTTTCAATCAAAATGTTGGCCGTTTCTTTTTTCATACGTAAGAATCTTTGAAACTAAAACATTAAAAATACATGTTAGGGTAAATATTAGATAAAAAGTACAAAATTATTTTATTATACAGTCTCATTTTAATTTCATTGGTAAACTGCATATTAAAAAAAATCAATCTAAACAGCATAAGCAAACAATTATTCTTACCTGTTTTCCATCAAATTTGCTAATTATACTTTCAAAATTTTTAATTTTTGGCAAAGGTTTTCTTTCTCCTAACAACAAGGAATATTCTTCATCACTATCACTGCTTGAGCTTGAAGAAAGCAATGATGAAATGAGCAATAGATGCTGCCCTTTATGTATTAAATTTTCTTCCATAGTAATAATAAAATAATCAAATTAAAACCATAAATAAAAACACAAATACAAAACACTGATCACGGAAAAAATACCCTACCCATACCTACTACCTGTCAAATATTCTGTAAAAACTGGTGCCACACGTGCCACGACACCTCGTGCGGAACTTTTTGCACTCAGAGCAGAAAGTGAGGAGCACCTGCCTGCAGCTCTCTAATCCAATGTTGCCAGTTATTATTTTGGTAACATCTAACCTAACCTCACCTTTTGTTGACAATACCATAGACAAGTATATTTCTCTATGGACCATACGATTTGTGAATTGTGGCAGTGGCACGGACTTGTTTTTATTATAAATCTTCCTTAGCTCTTAGTTCAACTATTTCACAATTATTGGTACACTATTAAAATATGATTAAAACAATGTTTTTTCCTGAAATGAAATTATCATTGTCAACAGGCATAATAAACTTCTGTATGGTATTCTAGTGTGGGGCAATGCCAGTCACGGCTTGCTACAAAAGGTATTTGTCTTACAAAAAGCAGCTGTACGCTCCATTATACAAGCAAAATATCATGAACCTTGTAAAGAGATATTTAAACAGCTTCAAATTATGAGTTTGTTCTCCTTAATTGTAAATGAAAATTTAAATTATGTGAAAAATAATAGAAATCACTTCACAAGTCATGCAGACATACATAATTATGATACTAGGGGAAAACATTAAATTGTCCCAACACGAGTAAGAATAAACACGATTCTTTAATGCACTCTCTGAAGAAATTCAAAACTTGCCTACAAAAATATTTAAAACCAAAATAAAAAGTATGTTGAATGTGTCTATACAATATTAACGACTATTTTGAAGAAGTTGAACATGTCACCTAAGTATAAATTTTGGAAAATATGTATGTGCGTTATTTAAATTGTTAAAACTTTTAACTGTGAATTGTTGGTGTTAAATGTTAATTTTTATATATATAATATATATATGAATTTAATGACGACCTTTATGCATAAGAATAAATATTTCTATTTCTATAGGGAAGTTAATTTTTATGAAAAGTAAAAAGTGGAATGGACATGACCAAAAATAACTCATGAAATGATCATAAACTGGCAATAAAACGAAAATGTTGACCAATATATTTTTAATCGAAATTATTACAAAAATGTCATTCATTTCTTATTCCTAAACCATATAAACCTTACTCAGTTGTCTAAGTCACAATTTTTTAAATTTAACAAATTCTAACTTAATTTATGATATAAAAGTATATGCGTGATCATGTTCGCTATTGTTTGAGGTAAATAAAGACTCTGATAATACTTCTTTAATAATACTTTTCTCTTTAGAATTCGGCTTAGAAATTGTTTTATTAGCATCTTTTCTTTTCCTTTTAGTTGAAAAGAACTTTTGTTTTTCGATTTTCTGATTAGCAGGAAAAACAGAAATGCTTTTGAATAAAGCATCTTTTGATCGGGATGTTTGAATATCCATTGTATCACCCATATTATTTAAGACTTTCAAGTTTTTTAAAATAAAGTCGCAATCTTCTGACAAAAAACTTTTAGAATCCATATTAGAGATCAGCTCTAGAGCAGCATTTTTCACTAATTCTTTTTTCTTTCTAGTTCTGATTTTGAATCCAAAATCAATTGGGACATACAAGTTGGATAGGTATCTTTGTTTATGTTTTGAAGAACTGCATTAACTTTACTATTTTCACCATCTGATTCTAATAGCTGAGTTTCCACTTGTAATGGATTAACATTTTTCAATATAATGTAATGAATATGTTTACATATCATATTTTTTATTTGGTAATCTAAGCATGTGCATTCAAATGCATGCCAACATACGTTGCAAAAACAACATTTTAGTTTACAACAAACAGCAACGTCATTTCTCTTGTTGACTATTTGAGACTCCTCACCAGCTGCTGTCTTTAAAATAAAGCAATTATCTTCCATGAGTATTTCAAAATGACTGCATAATGCATTACGGTGTCTTTTTCTAATATTTTGAACTTGTCTTGAATGTTTTCCTTTAATTAAGTTTATTATCCTATTCGCAGATTTATCTCGAATATATTTTTGTAGGCAATGTAGGGTCCTATCTAGCCTTTTAACCTTTTTGCCTTCCAAATACGAGTATTTTATAACTTTATGCATGCTTTCTAAGAACATGTTCGTATTGATTCCCCTACTTTTGCGGTAACAATAAGCCCATTGCTTTCTGTTATGGAAATAATTATTTTTTAGATACTTGTACATTTCATGTGTCGTCGCATCTGCATATAAGATATTTAAAAATTCACTGAATTCTTTTTCAAATTCGATTTCATCTAACAAAGATTGTAAATATTTCAATGATTTGTAAACCCAACTTCTCTTTTCAACATCACTGATTTTGGCTAAATTGTACTGCCATGCTTTATCAACATGCCAGGCACAAAAGTAGTGATTGGTGGAAAGTTAAATTAAGCAGAGACGTATATTAATCGCACATTACAGATAGAGTTGCATACCGCCACTATAAGGTTCGTTGGTTAGGTTGTATTGTGTAAATGAATCGCAACTAAAGGTGGATTCATGCAACATCAACTAAACTAAAACTAATTTAAATTTAAACTAAGAATATTCAGTTGTTCATATGCAACATAAATTAATGCCTGTATGCACCATTAAATAATTTCTCTGATTAAGACTTTAACCGTGATTACATAATGTTTTTCTTATGCACCAAGCCTTTTTTCTCCTAATCCGCAATTAACTTTTAATCGGCCGATGGCCTGGGATTAAGACTAGATAACCGCGGTTAGTTAATAAGTGAGGTTAGGATGTTTTGTTTGGTTTTGATTTCATTTACATGTATTTTTGTCAATAGTGAGTAGTGAAAAATAATTATGGAAGTGGAAGACCTATTATTTGATGATGATCTAGACATTAATGACATAGTGTTAGATGGGTTTCCTAGGCGTTGGAATGAGAGAGAAAATTATTTTGAAGCCCTGGATGACCTTAGTTTCTTTCGTCGCTTCCGCCTCACGAAACCAACAAGGGTAGATCTTCTTGAAGAGGTTGAAGAAGCCCTAACTTATGATAATAACTATATGGAATTGCACTTTAAACTGTATTCTTAAAACAAAACGAAATAAATTGAAGCTGACAATTAAATTTCAAACAACCGAAACCCAAAACAGCCTCTTTGCCCGTAACCTTCACATCAATCAACATCAAATTGTTACAGACATGACGGATTCCTAGGAAAATTGCGATGTTGCCAGCCTCACCCAGCTGGCCATAATTACCAAATCACAATTAGCTAATTTGTGTGCAAAGTTCTTTGGTGCATCGAATCTACTTTTTAATCGTGATTACATACTTAGTTGTGGTTAGCTAATTACTATAAAACGCGAAAATGGTGCATACATGCATAAGAAATTTAATAAACTGACCGGACATGAGCATTTAGTTATATTTAGTCAGTTATAATTTGTGAGAAGTCAAAACAAGACTAGCTAACCTCAAGTTATATTTTAGTGTTTTTAGAAGCGATTATTTTAAATTTAAATTTAAAATTAGGTTTTACAACTCAATGACAGCTAGTTTTAGGGAAACAGTTTGTTCATTCGACAAATTTAAGGATTGACGCATGCGTTATGTCGAATTCATGCAAGAAATTAACCTCTTAATTGAAAGTTGGGCATCTTTTTTAGTTTTAATTTAAATCTTAATTTCTTAGTTTCTTGCATGAACATCTACATTACATGCGTCAATCCCTGAATTCGTCAAACGAACAAACTGTTTTGCTGAAACTAGCTATCATTGCTTTTAAATTACTATAAAATAATTTGAGGTTAGCTAGTCTTGATCTTGATTTCTGACAAATTATAAATTATTGAACGAAACGCGCATGTCCGGTCCGGTCAGTTTATTAATTTTCTTAATAATTTATGTTGCATGAACAACTAAAGATTCTTATTTTAAATTTAATCTTAATCTAAAATTAATTTTAGTTGATGTTGCATGAATCCACCTAACGTTGGAGTCTATTCTGTAACTATTACGTTAAATTTTAAAGGCCATTAAAAATCTATATTTTAAAGGTCCGTTAAATAATAATATCGGAATAGGTATTCTGTAGGCACAGTTTTTAGAGGACCATTAAAAATATTTAATTTTAAAGGATGCCGTTAAAAATACTGTACAACATTTGGCAACATTGATATAAGTTAGCTTTGTCAATCAAAGAAAGCAAAAAAGAAGAAATTTAAATCCCAACCTATAATAGTGAAATATAATTAAATTTGTGGTTTATTTTAATATTTTTGTGTTCAAACAATTAATTAAATTTGTCTGAAGCTAAAAGAATAATAATGGGTAGCAAGATAAAACCTATGGATTTAATAAAATTAAATGAACTGTGGAGATGAATTACAACGAAATTAAATAGTCTGTGTTCACCTAAAACAATAAAACAGTGGAAAGTTGTAAGTATTTAAAAAACCCTATACTTCTGTTTTATAATAAACTTAATCAAGGCGAAAACACTGTATCATAATGAAATACATTACATTACAATACAGATTTTTAATCCTTTAAAAAATAAGCTATCTGTGGTAATGGCTATAGTTATATAAAATACTATTATAATATTTAGGACCATTTTATAAGTTAAATGTTATTTTAGACTTTAAGTGAAGGGAGGCAAATATTAAAAGAGGGACAAGGGACTTTAAATATGGTCCCCAAGGCACAGGAGGAGGTGGTCCAGATAAACCTTTGACTTAGAAGAAAGACTACTGGCTTTTATTTTAACTATTAGTGCAGAAGGAGCAGATGGAATCTCTCAAAATTTAAATAATTCAGTTGAAGACATACCGGACTGATTATATTTATAAATATTGAGTCTGATACTATACCTACTAACTTATAATGAGACCCAAAATACACCTTCATCTAATGAAGCTGACAATGCACCTATATATAATAAGACTAAACGTAGTAAGTACCTATTAAGAAGTATTCATAGTATTTTTTAAACTCTTTTTCAAAACTAATTATTATTTATTCATTTAATATTATTTCAAGGAATTCTCAACCAAGGAAACACCTTAATTGGAAAAAGTAAACTTGCCTCTCCTTGTTGGAAATGTATCAAGAGAAGAAAAAAAATAAAATACAAAGGAAAAGGGTTAAAACCGAAAAGTTTGTGCTGAGCATGCAATAAACTCACACAATAAGCAATTGCAAAATTTAGCAAATTTGCAATTGCCCGCTCTATTAGATGTTTAGCCACAGTTTTAAACCAATTGGCTAAAAACAAGTAGAAAAGAGACAAAAATAGTTTTACTTATGTTGTTATTTTCAGATCAGTGTTTTTGTTTTTCTGATTGTTTATGTTTTAAAATCTAGTAATGTTTTTATGTATTTTAATAAATATTTTCTTATAATAGGTTTTGTTTTTTATTTCAAAGATTCTTATAAATTGGTGGAGTACTTTTTAGTAATTATAATGGCATTATTAATTCATAAAATATTGCTGCATAATCATAGCCATTATATATTGACAACAAACTTGTTTTGTTGCCTAGCAACGATCTCACAGGTTACTTAAAATAATTCATCTTATCACATAATGAAAATGGATAGATATTTGAAACGAAATTATTATTGGTAGATTTTAAGTATTAGAAATCCATAAACTACTAACCAATTGTGAGTGAAATAGTGTACAGACCTCGCAGGAACTCCTAGCATCCCGTCTGCGATCGGCTGAAATAGAGTACTTTCCCGCTAGGTATCTAATATAATAATTTAAATTTACAAGAGTGATCACTGCACCATCCACAATATATTTAAAAAATTACTCTCGTTATTACCTATGAAAATTAAAAAAGTACCTAGCAATTTTTAATTCCCCGTTAATTTAGCAAATAAATAAAATACTTGTGAAATTTTTATTAATTAGTACAATTAGCCACTGGCAAATAAATAACTATTTGTTAAATTGTATTTTAACTGACGAATCTCATTTGAATTAGTTTCATTAATTTCGTAACTAGTAATCAAGCACTGAAGTGATTACATTTTATTTGTAATATCAAGATTTAACATAAAAGTTATTTTACTAGGAAGCATATTAAGTTTTCAAAGGATTAATAAATTTTGTAATTTAAACGAGTGCTTATGATTAGAAACTTTATTTAAATTCAATAGTATTTTAATCTACAGCGTTTTTTTAATATAATTATTGATGAATGCCTTCAACGTTATGGGTGTTCTGTCAACGAAGACAGGATTCTCTTTTAAAACTTCTGTACATCGTTTCAATGAAGGTAATTTTTTATTTTTTATATCTTCATCAAATATTTCTAATGCTCTATTACGCTCTGCTTCACCCCATTGCTTCCTTTTGGCTAAAAAAAAGTAAAAAAAAACGATTAAATCATTTGCAAAAAATAATTCCGGAAATGTTCTAATTAGAAGGGTTACCTCTCTTAGAATTTGATGGCTTCAACGATTCTTTTTCTTTATTAATGTAATTGGCAATAAATGCCTTTAGTTGAGTGGCACTTCTTCGGTGTAACATCTCATTACTAGAAACGACCTCATGGCATAAATCAAGTGGCGGCAATTCAAAGTTTTCAATATAATATTTAAAATTAGTGTTAACGCAATCTTTTTCTTCATTGGACCACGATAAATTTTTGCTGTTTCGTCTTTCTAGAGAAGAAATAATTTAATTTAAAAGCGTATAAATACCATGAGTTAAGAAGCAGTTATTTAAATTTTTAAGCAACATTTCTACATAAAAGATGTAACAACTCACCTGACACTATCTCACTGTTTTGATATGAAATGCTGTCATTGTCTTTTATTTCAGATTCCTCTTCAATACTTTCGTCATTTCCCTGGGCAAATTCAAGAATGTTAGACATTCTCATTATATCTTTGGTAGCATTCGGAAGTCTATAATGGTCGAGGTGAATTTTTTCGTTGTGACCTAAGTATTCAGCAACATCTTTTAATTCGACCTTGCCCAAATCCATGGTTGCACATTTTGTAGCAATATGCTTTCTGAGCTCCGTTCCCCGTAAAGTATGAGGTTTAAGAGCACCACAAAGTTTTGAATATTTGTTTAACAACTGAGTGGCTAGTAAATGATTATAGTCTCCTTTTCCCGGTAAACCGAACAAATAAGGATTCTTTGGAGATATGTTTGTTTGTTTTCTATACTTAAGTATCATTTGTATCCCATCAAAATTTTCTTTATTTACCATTACAGGCACTCCTCTATTCAGTTTTCCCCTTATCAGAAAACGAACGTAATTTTTTTTTCGATTTTTTTCTTCCACGGAAAGATCGCCCAACATTTCATCATCTTCCCTTAACTCCTCATATCTTTTGAAATCATCTATCTTTACCCTTTCAATCTCTCCAGCTCTCCTTCGGTTAAAAAGCTGAAGAGAAATCAGTGTGATACTCATTAATTCTCTCCAATCATAAAAAGAATATTCTTTACTTAATCTTTGCATATAAACTTCTCTCTTCCTCTTTAAAAAATTTCTTAAAGCAATGATATCATTTGTGGTGGGTAATTCGATTTTCTTTTTTCTTTTCTTTTCCATCTGAGTTTCATCTACAGTTTTATAGACATCATGAGGTAAACCTTCCTGTAATAGTTGTAAAAAATCCTTTATTTCATTTTGCCTATCTTTTTCTCTTTTTTTTATACATTCAGATATAAGGAAAAATGTTATTTTTTTCAAGTAAGATCCAACAGCGAATGCAGTTGCCGGCGATTTATATTTTCCCGTTTCTTCACTCAGTTGACACATTTTGTTAATACCATTTATTACAGAGTCATACAACTGAGGATCAAAACACTGTTCAAAATTACTAATATCAGATCTATCAGCTTTAATGGTTAAATAGAGTTTGGCCACACATCGTAATCGGGCCCTAATCATTTTGTAGAGGTGAGGTGATCTGTATTTCTGACAAAGACGGTTTCCAAATGCAATAATCAAATTTTCCGAAAGAATCGTTTTTGTAACTTCATCATCCCGCAGCACTGGCAATACGTCATATTTTAGGGTTGAACAAGCTGTTGTTGCTAATATACTCTTTTTTTGCTATTCAATAGCACATCTTTGGAACCTTTCACCCTATTATATTCACATCGTCTATAATGATGAGAAAGTGATAAATACGAGTACATACCACCACACCTTCCACAAGGCTTAAAATGAGAAGCACTCCTGGCTCGGTTTAATGCGGGTCTTCTCACGACGATTAGATTATTGTTACTGTTAAATTTTCTATTGGTGTTATATATCAAATCACCTCTGGTGCGTATTTCATTAATAAGCTTCAATCTTGCCCTACTTTTAACTGCCAGTGAAGAAAATTTCTTCACAGCTTCTTCGTTCTTGTGTTTATTTATAAGATGTCTTGCAAACTTAGTTTGCAAGGTGTGGCAAAACATACAGAAATGCCTTTTTGACTGAAAGTTTGCATGACTGACATTTAAATGTCTATAATCCATATCCACATCTACTTCTCCATTTCCTAAAACAAAAGAAAAATTTAATATTAATAACTATTAACTACGAAAATGCACAAAAAATAATGTTTCACCGATGTGTGTAATAGGTTTAGCTATTTGTAAAAATAATGAATATTTGCGTACTGGACCGGACGTCTTTACTTAAGGTCATGATGCTTAGAGCCCTTTTTAAGAACCATTTAATAAAATAATAGTGTATAAGAAATGAAATTACCATTTGATTGCTTATATTCAATGAACCCTAAATCGTCCTCCTTGGGTATTTTTAATTTTGAGTGTGTGGAATGGTCTTCCGCATTATTAAAACAAACTGTCTCATCTGCTAAAAAATAAATGTTTACCTATTAACTGAAACAAAATAAACCATATCATATAAAACTTAATTTGAACATACCAAAAAAAATATCCTCATTAAGAATATGATCTGTCTCAGGATAGTAATCAGGATCTTTAATTGAATCGTCACTATTGTTAAATTTAGCTTCATCAATTCCACCTTAGACAAAACAAGATTTAGTTAAAATTAAGGGAAACAGTTAGACATCCACAATATACTAATCATAACATTCATTTCAAATTATATTTTAATTTATGTGACCGTTTTTTAAATATTCGTTTATTTAAGACTGGGGTCTATTACACCAAGCTACTTTGCAACTTTTCACTTTGCACTTTTCAGTTTGCGAAATTTGAAAAGTGAAAAGTAAACATGTTGCACATGAAATTAAATTTAACTTTGCGGTTTTCACCTTTCGCTTTTGCCTTTTCAACTTTGCAAACTAAACTTGTGCAACGCAAAATTGTCCGAAAAGTGCAAAGTAGTTTGGTGAAATAGTCCCCTCTGATATAAAACAAGGCTATTAAAATTAAACAAAAAATTATTACCATAGAATGTTTCTTATAATTTAGATTATAGGCTCAGTTGAATATCTTTTTCCCAATGATTTAAAAATTTTTTGACATAGATTGTGAAAAAAATAAATGGCTTAATATTATGTACTTTACAACACTTTCTCAATTTCAAACTAGTAGATATTGCACTCTGAAGTTAATGTACAATTAAAATTCAATATAGACTTACCAACAGAATAGTCTTTACCTTCATCAAGACCAGTATCTTTTTCTGGAATTTGATCAGGATCTTTTTCTGGAATTTGATCAGGATCTTTTTCTGGAATTTGATCAGAATCTTTTTCTGGAATTTGATCAGAATCTTTTTCTGGAATTTGATCAGGATCTTTTTCTGGAACTAGATCGGGATTTGTTTCTGGAATTTTATCAGAACCACTACTTCGACGCATGGTTTCATCAGTTTCAACTAAAAAGTTTAAATTAATGAAAAATACTGATCCTATGCTAATAAATAAATATAATTCCCGAATTATGCCACTTTACGCTAGGTCTACCTTGCATGCTCATGCTCATTACATCATCGCTCTCAACAGCCAGAGAAATTTTAAGAAATAGAGGGAAGCTTAATGAAGAAAATATTTACTTTAAAGCTAACCAAACACCTCTTCAAACATATCTACATGTTGTACTTAAAGTAAAGTGAGAGCAAAAAGGAGAAGTAATTATAAAAATAAAATACATTAATAATACAGAATGCGAAAGAAAAAAAAAACAAAAAAATAAAAGCATCCCTAAATAAACTAGATAACTAAAAGCTAGTATCTAAAGGCATTTTCGGAAACCTACTCCGGGTTGCCAACCCGATCCACTGAGGTCACGTGACGGATCACCATGGATCACTTACCCACCAACCATGTTTACGAACATCACAGGTTTCAGATCGGAGTATTCAATATGCTGTCATAAGTCATTCAAATTATCAACCCTCTAATTCATAATTGTCTCTCACTTGAACTGAAAGATATCAGAATCTAATGGTGTAGATAAATTATGTAATAATATTGATATCAAAGTTTATAATTTACCTGGAGATTGATGAAGTTGCCTCATGTGTCGTCGAACATTAGATTCTTGGCTAATGAAACCACAGATTTCGCACCTACCCAAATTTTCTTGTATCTCCATTTCTATTTCATCAACGTGAAACAATTATTAGAATAAAATTGATCCTATTAAAAATCTCAGAAAAGAGATTATGAAGAAGATACTGAATTCCCGCGCTTTTAGAGAATGACAAAATTTAAAAATGGTTCGAAATGCGCATGCGGTGTCTGAAGCGATATGAACGACCCTACTTTTCAATAGGGTTACTGTAGATCAACCTGAGTCGGTGATCGAGTTAACAGCTCTATGGTTTACGAACACGGGTAGGTAGTTCGGGTTAGGTAAACGAACGCGTAGGTTAGGGATCGGGCCAACCCGAGTAGGTTTCCGAAAACGCCTTAAAACACCAATGCTGATGTAATATTGATTACAGAAACTTGGTTAGGCTAGTCTAGACCAGGAAATGAGATGCTGGAGTATATCTGATTTTGTTCACATTCATGCATAAAATCTTGTCACGATACTGTGATAATACTATGATACAAACTGTGTAAATATCTTCACATAATGTGATAACTTTCAAAGAAATACGGTAAGCCTTATTGGTTTATAACTTCCTACTATTGTTAATGTAATAATAATAAATAATAAAATATTGATACTTTTCATTTTTATGCATATGCTACTATACACACCTTTGCACACCTTTGGATGTAAAAGCTGGGTACTCTCTAAAAAGTTAAAACGCAAAGTCCAAGCCATGGAAATGAAATATTTAAGAGTCAAGGGATAACAAAATTAGTTAGACTAAAAACACCATGGTAAGAGAAGAATTGGAAATAGAGCCAACATTAACAAAAATAGGAAAGTGCCAACTAAGATGGTTAGGACATCTAGTTTGCATAGACGATAAAAAACAAAAAAGATATGAGAAGCTAAAACAGGAAAAAAGGAAGACTAAACATGACATGAAAGGTTACATGAAAAAAATACTAGAAAGCAGAGGGACCAGTTTACACTCAACTAAAATCAACTGCAAAAGATAAAAATAAGTGGAAAATATATTGTATTAAATACCTTACACCTTCAGTTATTTTATGGTTTCTGATTACACATTATACATATTATCTCCCAATTTATTTTATCCATATACATGCAAACATTAATTTATTTTGAAAATTTTAATAAATTTATGGGACGCCCCTCTGAACTTAATTGTCGAATATCTTTTTTTCCAAAGGTTTAACAATTTTTTGACAGATTGTGAAAAAAATAAATACCTCACTATCTATGTACTTCACCACACTTACTTAATTTCAAACTAGTAGGAGTGGACTCTGAAGTAATTTAATGGTCAATTAAAACTAAATATAGACTTACCAACAGAATAGTCTTTGCTTTCATCAAAACCAGGATTTTTTTCTGGACTTTTATTACAATATTTTGCTTTCTTTCTTAGATCACCACTACTACAGATGGTTTCATCAGATTCAATTAAAATGTATAAATTCTTTCTCAGGTCACCACTACTACAGATGGCTTCATCAGATTCAACTAAAATGTATAAATTAATGAAAACTACTGACACTGCTAATAAATAATCATAATTCTCTAATTACGCCACTTTTCGTTCAGTCTACCTTACATTCATATAAATAGTTTGCCCATGATACATATTATTTCTCTATTTATTATATTAATATACATACAATCTTTTTAATTTATTTTGAAATTTTTAATTAATTTATTGGGATAGGTACCCCTTTCAACTTGATTGTCTAATATCTTTTTTTCTAATAGTTAACAATTTTTTGACATAGATTGTGAAAAAGATAAATGCCTCACTATCTATGTACTTCACAATACTTAATTTCAAACTAGTAGTATTGCGCTCTGAAGTAATTTAATTGACAATTAAAACTCAATATAGACTTACCAATAGAAGAGTCTTTGCCTTTATCAAGACCAGGATCTTTTTCTGCAATTTGGTCAGAATATATTGCTGTCTTTCTCAGGCCACTACTACTACTTCTACTATACATGGCTTCATCAGTTTCAACTAAAAATTATAAATTACATATTTTAAAGTACTACTGACTGATCAGTATAATTGCCTAATTATATCACTTTTTGCTTCTTCTGCTAAGCATTTGTATAAGTAGTTTGCCCATGACAGTTGCAAAAGCTCTGAATAAAAAACAAACTGATGAAATCTAATGATTTTTTTAATCTGTGAATGTTAAATTTATTTTTTGGTTATGTTTACAAAATTTGCTTGTGTGATATCAATTTTAAATTCTTTTTTTTTTCACCCAGAATGAGAGATTGGTTAACCTTATTAGGCTCTGCCTTAAATCATGGATAAATATAAATACCACAAAATTAATTTTTTACACCACAACTTTTAAACTTTTATGTTCTAAGCTCTAACCCCATCAATTTCATCAAGTAATCGGTTCTAAACACTGATGACTTCAATGAAATACAAATGACTAATCCCATTAAAAAGAACCATTCCATGATTTTAAGCTAGAATATGCAAGTTAAATAAAAACACACATCGAAGTTATAGTGCTGAAATATTCATTATATTTTTTATTAACCTTTTTAATATTTAGTTTTTACATCTTTAGCAATTTAGAACTCAATAGAAAATAATTTACTAGTTTTTTGAATTTAGATAAGATAGTATTTTAGTATTTAAAACATAGAATTGTAAGAATTAGAATTATTATTATATTGAGATGCTAAAAGCCATTGTAGCAGTTGTTATTAATAAAAGGACATGCGGTATTACAACATATTTCATATCCTAATTATTATTTATTAATATTTTAGTTGAGTACTAGGTAGATCAGTAAATTATAAGGTATACAGAAAACCTATTAACAATTCTACTGGTAATTATATACTTTAGCTACTTCTGACCAATTTTCGAAATATTTATAAAAATAGTTTATGGCCTACAGACAACATATTGAGTATTCATTTAGTACGCTTAGACATATTTATCCAAGTTAATTTTTGAAGTTTGAACTATTTTTTTATTGTGCTATCACAATTTTACCGAAAAATATTTAAAAAAGCTTACTAACTAAATATTATATTATGAATAACACACATTCTCAAGTCAAAAATTAATTCCCGTTGTTTATAGACTAAAAATTTTGTAAATTTGTAAAAATTACAATATCGCGAAGTGGCTAAGTAAATAATTACCTTGTAAACTTTATAATATAGTGAGATATGAAAATTTATACGTCCAAATAAAAGTTACTAGGACGGAAAATGAACATTAATAAAATTAGTACAGAACAAACATATTAAGATAATGATAAAATTAATGAAATACTCACAATTTTTCCCTTTTCCTTTTTGATTTAAAATCCTTTTATTCTTATCAAGTAGTGTTTTACTATCGTTATATTCCAGCAGAACAGCTTCGTAATATCCCATTTTTTTATATGGAGCCAATATTTTTTCGTCAATGGTTTTTATACTTTTCGAAGATACCACATATAAAATGTCATCTTCTATAAATCTGACCAGGCAATATTTGGCTATTTTATTCAAATTTTCCATATCTATTGACCTGAAAAAAAGAGTTGAAATGAAACATCTCAGTTAATGAATATCTTTAAACAGTATACTTACATTTTTTTTAATTCATGTTAAAATAAATGTATTATGAAATATGTATTATATTTTTAATAATAGGTAATAACCTTTTTTCTTATTTTTTTAGGAATCTATGATAATTAATTACATACCTGTTAACGAAAATAAACGATTTTCTTTCAAACATCTACCACCAAAGTTGATACACTAAAAATAACTAATTTACTATTTCGGAAATAGTATTTCCCCAGTACTTTCCTACTTATATATCTTATCTACTACCCACTATACTTCTAGGACTGATGGGGTGATTTTACCGGCAAGTGTCTCATTGGTCAAATAAATCTAGCGGTTGGAAACCGACCTATTAGGAAGTCGTATCTGTTATATGACCATATAAGGAAATTATAATGAGAATTACTTGCACTTGTGAGTCTATTTGTTTTTGTAGAAATAAACTTCGTAATTTCAAGGTTACATACTAGCAAGGTAAAAAACATAGTTAGGGTTAGTTTTTTCGTGGACGATCACAATGTATATTAGATTAAAATTAATATTTTAACAGAGCAAACAAGATGCAAAGTCATAAAAACCTTGGGATATAAAAAAGATTTAGGTAGGTAGGTACCTAGTACCTTAAAAAACATGTTTTCACAAAAAAATGTCAATCTTGTAATGATTTCCTATCTACTAGAAACAAAGTA
This sequence comes from Ophraella communa, assembly GCA_035357415.1. Classification (NCBI taxonomy): domain Eukaryota; kingdom Metazoa; phylum Arthropoda; class Insecta; order Coleoptera; family Chrysomelidae; genus Ophraella; species Ophraella communa. The sequence goes on from CM068979.1 coordinate 30,720,254, forward strand.
GGTACCTACCTACTAAAAGTCAATAATGAATTAGTTCCTTTTGGCAATTTAATTCTAATTTTTAAATTTATTTCAACTTTATTATTCTTTGCAATAAAACTGCCCAGTTTATTCAGTAATCAGAACGTTTTTTGAAAAATTAGATTTTTTGAATGAAATGGAAAAGTAAATGAAATAGGAAACTACATATTAACGCATTATTGCCTAAAACCATTGTTTTTAATAATTAACAATGTTAATAGTAATTTCAAAAACAAGTAAAACTAGTTTTCGATATGAAATTAGATAAAAACTGTTTTAAAGTTGCGTATCTAAAAGTGTACATTGCAGTAGATACTGTTTTAAAAGAAATTAGAAAAAATATTTTACTTACCTGACGACGCTTTATTTTCTACTAATGCACAGTTTCACTCCATCTCAGTGAAAACCGATCATCAATAGTTCAGTGATAATGTAAAAATCGATTAGTTATAACATTTGCGTACCTATGTATAAGGATTATATTGTTTCATCAATATTTTAATAAACTATTTTTTCATACACTTTGTCCGTAAAATATTAAACAAATTAATTTTTAGCTAAACATGCCATTTTAAGAAATACTTAATCCTGACACACGTCGATTTTTGAAATGTGGTAACCTATCGTTTATTTATTAGACTTGATATAAACAGTTGATATTAAAAGCTTTTAAATTTTTATTCCTACATAAAAATAATTATAATTATAATTTTTTAATTAAAAGGGTCAAACATTTTAAAATTATGTTATTTATATAGGTATATATAAAGTATTATCTTTATTGGTTTAGTGTTATCCAGTGGGGAAGTTGCAATTTATTTTTAAGTACTTTTAGTATTATTGGTATTTGTCGGCTAGCGACCCAAAAAATATGTTTTGTTGTAAACAATAGTTTCTACTTTTTTTTAAATATCCGAGGAAAATCTGCGTTAGGCTACCTACATGTCCAAAAATTCATTGTCGGAACCGATATTTGTTCAAGTAATTCTTAATTAATTTATGGTAACTAGTAAATTAATTTAATGTTACCTACCTATATAAATATTTTTAGTATTTTTTATAATTAAATAAATGCATAACCTCTTTTTCATATATATTAGGTACATACCCTTAGACCTAACTGTTTTGTTATGTAGGTACCTATGTGAAATCCGGCAGAGCAACAACTTTTTCTGTCTTTATGCGGAATCCCCTGGAACAACGTTTTCTGTTTCTGTCAGTCTAAGGTTCCTATTTATTTGCAAGATTTGTTTATTGTATTATACATATTATATGTTATCTTATTTTGCAGTGTTTAGGTATAGGTACTCTATTTTTTATTTATTGATTAATTTATTGTTTAATAGATAGGTATGTAACCTCTTGTTTATACGTAAAGGGTGATTAACTTTTGTGATTAAATTCGTTATTCCTTCTAAAAACATAAATAGAACGTAGCTTCACATTTTAAAATTATTTAGATACCTATACAGGTTTTTTTTATATTTTGAATTCCTAACATTTATATTAAATGTTCCAAGGGCGTACCCAGGATTTCAGCTAGGAGGGGGCAGGGGGCTGCTTATACCTGTTTCGAAAAGATCGTCTGTCGGGTATATTGAAACAAAAAATCATGAAAATTGACTTTTATTCATTAATTTTGATGATGACACAAAACAAAATACTATACATAATTATACCATACATTATGTATAATATATATTATTATATATAATAAATTATATTAATAATAATAAATTACATTTATTTAATCTTCTAGGGGGGTGGGGGCAGCTGCCCCCCCCTGCCCCTACCTGGGTACGCCCTTGAAATGTTCCACTTACTATAAAATATACATTTGGGCATATGGGGTTCAAGTTTGTATAATTAGTAAGGAGATAGTCCCAAAATTCATTGTCGTGGGCGATATTTTTAAAAGTAATTCTTAATTAATTTATGGTAGCTACCTAGTAAATTAACATAATCGTAAATACCTATCTATATACTATATATCATATGCACCTAAATATACTAGATATAGTATTTTTTTATAATTAAATAAATGCATAGTCTCTTATTCATATATTATATCATACCCATACCCATACCCTTAGACCGATCTATGTTTTGTTACGTATATGAAATCCGGCAGAGCAACAACTTTTTCTGTCTTCATGCGGAATCCGCTGGAACAACGTTTTCTGTGTTTCTGTCAGTCTACGGTACTTATTTATTTGTTAATTGTATTATACATATATATGTTAACTTATTTTGCAGTGTTTAGGTATAGGTACTCTATTTTTTATTTATTGATTAATTTATTGTTTAATAGATAGGTATGTAACCTCCTGTTTATACGTAAGGGGTGATTAACTTTTGTGATTAAATTCGTTATTCCTTCTAAAAACATAAATAGAACGTAGCTTCACATTTTAAAATTATTTATAGGGTCATTCTGTACAAATATTCGTAACAGCTGTAAATTTAACATCGATGTTACTAACATCGCGATGTTAAATCAAATTTAACAGCGCGGTTAAAAATCGTATTCTGAACAATATTACATTGCGGCTAACTTCACTTTTATTGTGTTTGTTAATATAAATTGCCGACTTTTTAGGTTATCGTTATATTTATTAAAAGATATTTATTATCATTAATTTTATATATTTATTTTTATTATTATTATGGAATGATATTGTTCATTTTGATTTACTTCTTGAAAATTTACAATTCTATCACAAACATAGTTTGACAGTTTCAACACTCCTAACGTCGAAGGTTTTGGTCGGCGTTACACAGCGAAAATGTTAAAATACATCGATGTAAATTACAGTAAGAGCGTACAGAATAGCATTTTCATAACATCTCTCGACCTTGAAAGTGTACAGCGCTGTTACCGCTAACATTTTTGTACAGAATAAGCCCATTAGATACCTATACAGGGTTTTTTTGTATATTTTGAATTCCTAACATTTATATTAAATGTTCCGCTTACTATAAAATATACATTTGGGCATATGGAGTTCAAGTTTGTATGATTGGTAAGGAGATTTCATTGTCGTGGCCGATATTTTTAAAAGTAATTCTTAATTAATTTATGGTAGCTACCTACCTAGTAAATTAACTTAATCATAACTATCTATATACACCTAAATATGTTTTATGTACTGTAGGATAATGGTGTAGATATTTTTATTTTACGGGGGATTACTAAAAAAGGTCGGAAGTCATAAAAATCTTAAACAATAATAATAAAAACATTGAAAATTATTGAACTAATAGTAAACAAAAAATATTGTTGATCCTTCCATTGACGCTGGTGGGTAAATGAAGATGTCCATAAATGAAATTTTGCACAGAGGTAGAAAAAACAATTCTCTTTATCAGGTATATTCAAAAGTTACTTACAAACGTTCCGAGTAGGCAAAAAATGGATTTTAAGAGAATTTTTAACGCAAATTCGGATATATCCTTTGGAGCTGTTGGGTAAATGAAGATGTCCATGAATGAAATTTTGCACAGAGGTAGAAAAAACAATATTCTTCATTTGGTATATTCAACAGTTACTTAAAAACGTTCCGAGTTAGCAAAAAATGGATTTTAAGTGAATTTTTAACGCAAATTCGGATATTTACAAAATAAATTGAAGCTATATATCTAGAAAATAAAAAAAGAAAGTTTTTAACCAAACTGTTACGTTTTATTGAAAAAATAGGTTTTTAAAACCAATAACAGCTGTTTAGCTAACTAGCATGGTCAGATGGACATACTGAAGTTACTTCATACACATATGCGGGCTTAATCCAATATCTTCAGTTTTTTATTTAATTATTTTCCGCAAAAATTATTTTACATCTTTATACAGGGTGTTTCATTGGGAAAGGGCCTAACTTTAACTGTTGATGGAGATCATTTTGGTGGTTCCAAAAACCTATATTTAATGTGTCTGATGTACTTTATAACCGAGATACAGGGTCTTTTATAAATTTATCCTATTTCTTTCGAACCTCATAACTTCCGAGTTACCCTGTATATTATTTTGAGATTTGGTACACGTAATATCCATTACCTAGAGACTCCATCAAAAGCATCTCCAAAAAGATAATGCATATTTTTTATGTATGGATAAAATTGAAAGAGTTTTTAAATATCAATTGTTTAAATCTTGGCTAAAAGATAAATCAACCCGACATCTTCTAAATCGATAGTAGAACAACATTAAAATATAGGGGAATTAAACACGTGCCTAAGAGTGTAGGTACCTACTACCTTTCTAAAAACATAATATATTGTACTTAATTTATTTATTGTAAGGACAAGGAATGTTCTCTAGGCAACGAATTGTATTTCTGAATTAAATAAAACTGTAGAATATTTAATACACTTGGTTTCGATGACTTGGTTATCGAAACGCGCGTCAGGCAGATAAAATAGTGTGTGTTGTTGGTGTAGTGGTAGTGTAAACGGTTTTCGGTATCAATTTCGCCAACGGTTTTAGATTCAACATTTTATTCGACAATAATTACTCACTTTTCTACCTTGGCGCATAATTACTATTAACTACTTACAGAAAAAATCGTGTGGATAAAAATAGGATAATAGTAAATAATAATGAGCTCCTTTTGAGGATAATGGCAATGTAGCCGCGGCAACACTGGCAATAACCTTTTCCGTCTTTATGGGGAATCCGCTGGAACAACGACCTTATCTATTTGCAAGTTTTGTTTATTGTATTATGTTATCTTATTTTGCAGGTACTCTATTTTTTATTTATTGATTAACAGTGGAGTAACTTCAAAAATTGTGCCCGGGGGCCATTAATTAACAATATATTAATACATATTTTATACATTTTTGGAAAGGAATTGTAATGGGACAACCGGTATAACGCCTTTTCTATTATTAAAAATACTTTAAGAAAATTAAGAATGTTTATTACACACGTTCTTACCTTGTAGTAACACGACCTGACCTCGATAAGTAAACATCACATATAAGGTCATGAGCGGACGTACATTGACTGGTATGAGGTCAGTGTAACGAGAGTACCATTTATTGTTTAATGTTATGAATACATACATCGGAATATAAAAACGGTACAATGTAAACAATTCATGCACTGTTGATTCTATATAGTAAAACTGATGACTCGTTATTAGTGTAACTTTTATGTATCATCTGAATAAGTAATTAAAAGTGACTTAATTAAATGTGGTGTTTAACATAAAACTGCTCCTGATCAACCCTTCATTAATATGTCAACAATAAATAACAGTGGGAGTGTAACAAGTTCAATAAATTGTTCATAACTAATTAAACCGAGATTCTTTAAGTAAATCAGAAGCTGTATTTTGTTTGTAATTTGTTTAAAGTGAGTTATTTTAGTAATATTTATATAATATAAAATTCCCAGCTAATAAGGATTTTGATGTACGAAACTGGTCACACTGGCCAAAAATGAGGGCTACGAATCTGGTCACATCAGTGAGGGTCAGGTGAGGTTGGGTTAGGTTATGTTAGGTTAAATTAGAATTTAGGAAACTAACTGTATTAGGTGAGGTCAGGTGAGGTTGGGTTAGGTTATGTTAGGTTAAATTAGAATTTAGGAAACTAACTGTATTTACCTGTTTTCTTGTGTCGAAAATTCGGTGTTTCAAATTATATTTGAATTCGTATATTTTAATAATTAAAAAAATAAGATAAAATATGAAAATATATCTAGACTTTATAACCATATAGATTATCGGAATGGTCGGTGTACGAAATGAGAAACATAAATCTATTAGATTTCTCCAGTGTACGAAACGAGAATTTTTCAGGTAAAATTTTGGCAGTGTACGGAACGAGAGTGTACGAAACAAGACTAAATCGTTAGTTTTTCGTCGCAAACTTTGGAACCATTCTGATCTGCTCCTCTAGAAACACAGGATCAAGTCCCCTAATGTTGTTAAAGCTGATCGAACTAAATCTGTAGTCTTACAAAGCTTATATTCAGGTGATTGTAATGGAAGACAGGAAGACATACTATATTCAGAGAGTTTAAAATTTTGGTTTCAAATGTCAAAGTATTTTTGTAATGCCGTAGGAAAGTATTGTAAATTGTCTGAGTGAATAATAACCATTATATTCGAGTAGAATACTATACTTAGTCCATGACTTTCAAATAAAATTTACTAGTAAATATAAAAAATTATAGCATACACACCAATATACACATGCGCAATATGTGCTGCGCAATATGTGCTGTCACACACACGAACATAGAACCCAGTTTATTTACAGTATTTTATAATATATGATCTTTGATTTACATGCTTTTTATTAGATTAAATAAATTTGGGACAATAGTAATAAATAGATATAATTTTGTTCTAAGATATGTGATAAAAACTTAAAAATCAAACAAAACTGTGAAAAAAAAAAATAAAGAATATTCTCATACCAAGTTTAGACATACGTACTGTTGGACGCCATACAGTGAATAATGTTTCATTATTCACTACTGAATAATAAGTAACATTATACTTGAGGAAGCACATCTATAATTAAGGTTTTATAGGACTGTCGTAGACAAAATTATTTCATTTGTTGATCTCATACATAACCCTAAGCGGGACTTTTCGTCCCGCTTTTACTTAAATATTTAAAAAAAATTGTTTCCTACGACTACGCATGAAAACGGCACCTAATACACAATTTTGACACTTCGAAAATTAGTACCGTTCGGAATCATAAGAAATGTCACACACGTGTGATATTTTTAAAAATGTACAGAAATTAATAATTTAAGCTACATTAATAAAATAATGATAAAAAAATATTAACTTTGTGAATAAATCGCTTGGGTTTGTTCAATTTGATCAAGATATATTATATTTTGGCAATATAAATGTCAAAATAATAATTTAAAAAAAATGGTGTGAGTTGCATTATCTATGTAACCAAATATACACATAGGTATACTTTTGGTTTGAAGCTAAAATAGTCCTATTTATTGTATTGCTTACAGAAGTGTAGTTTTAGACTCAGAACGGGGCACTGCAAATTCTCCCAATCATTAATTTAGTTATATTATATTTAGTTATGTAGTTTGTGCCAAGATTAATGAGATTTCTAAAGGACATCTTTACCATGGGATATAAATTTGTATATTATTATACTAATGTACCACCGCTAATCACCTAAAGTGGAAGCGGTTACTTTGTAAATAAAACAAAAATAATTGTTACCAATTTGTAGTTTTAATTATTTTATATACACTATAAAGAAAAGTATGTCATCTCTGAGTTAACTCGATATCTTTAAAGCAAATTATGCTGATAAGAAAAATGAATTTAACGAATTAATACTGGTCTCTATTTTATTGACTAATTTTAATAAGAAAATTAAAAATTAATGTAGGTATCGAACTTTCCTATCTAGTAGGAAACCGTCATAAAGAAGCACAAAATTTCGACTGTGTACAGCAGATATTTTTTTATGAAAGTGTGACTTCGAGGACAATAAATGTTTATACGGTATAAGGTTATACGGTATAAGTATATACGGTATAAATATATACTGTCCCCAAATTAACACTTAGGCATATATATATTATACCAGAATTATTGGGGTAAACGGCAATGTTTTCAAGAAAATTCTTTTACTTGTTTTCCAAGCTTTCGAAATATATTTATTTCATTTTCAAGGAATAAGCGCGAGTATATACAAAATTGGTGTTAAAACATGGTAAATATAACATAAAAAACTATTTTAACTTTAATTTGGAATTTAAAAAATATTTTTTAGGTCAAATTATTTATAAAACAAAATAACCCAATAATTCATCATCATGTAAAATATGCATTAATACGAGATCATCCATATCGTCGTCATCTTCTGCTTCATCAAGTAATAATGGATCCAAAATTGCTTTCATCGTTGGTAATTGACAAGAAAAGCAAGAAACACGAAAGGGCAATTTAAAGACTTACCTTTGGGACTATTTTTTTAGGTTAAAAATTAACATACATGAATGGTTACGTTACGTTACAAACGCATTTGCTTTTTACTTCTTTTTGATTAGTTACGTATCTCCGTTACGTTACGTATACGGATATGATGTGATAAATTTTTAGAATTGCTTTATGTCTCTAATGTTACATTATATTGGCTGTATACGTAAATAAAATAATTAAAGTACCTATCATCTGTGTCAGATGTAGACCTTCGCAGTTATCTAGTCGTGACATATGTGGACAATTTGAATAACTAATTATTATATTAATAACACTTATTATTTAAAAGTTTATTTATTTATTCTTTAACATCGGGCTTGAATATTAGTTAACCTTTAAATGACCTTTGACCTTGATTACACATCGATGCTACTTTATTACGTGTCGTTGTTAAATTACGTCATAGATGGTGTGGCACGTGATCTGTTGGAGGGTGCGGTTGCAGGTAGTAAGTTGGAGTGGGGACACGTACGAAGCAGTTGGAAGCATGCTGGCGCAGATCAAACGTCTAAGCCAAAAATTGCAGATTGAACCTTAGCTTTTTTGACGATTTTCTTATGGAGATTCCCATGGTAGCGCCTCCGCAACATAGCCTATTTAGGTAGTGATATTACTGTTCACACAAATGTAGAAAATACCGTTATAGGTATACCGATTTCAGACTCATCTGTTAATGTAGATAAGAACCAATTAATATTTCAGAAGTAAATTTTGAACCAACGGCACCTAGTATAATAAAATTGTATGATACTAAGTAAAGAATTTTAGTACAACTATCGAAAAATGATTTTGAACAAGACGTTATTCATTTTATTAAAGAATGGATAGTTCCTAAAACTAAATATTTTATTTAGTTTGAAGATCCAATTTATGAGAAATTTTCTGTTGTTCTACAAAATTACTTTAAAAATTCTAAAATTAACTTTATTAAATACAATAAAAAATTAATATATGTTCCACTCAATGATGACAGAAAATCGATCAAACCACTTTTAAATATTACCCCTACAGCTACGAAACCTTTTCAAATTTTACGCTTAGGTACGATAACATTTGTAAACACTAACTTTTTAACATTAATAGATTCATTTTCTAAATATGGCCAACTTTATCAATTTAAAATCTAGTTAAAGTATCGAAGTAGCGAATATTTTACACATCACTGTATACCACAGCAAATAATTTCGGATAACGGAACTAAATTTAAAAATTCTGTTGTTATTAGAACCTCATAAGATTGAAATTTATTCATTAGTTCACAACACCCGAAATCAAAATTCTACCATTATTGAACATATTAGGCATTTAAACAATCAATTTAATTTTAAAAATGAATTAATTGAACAAAAAGTAATTTATGCATTATTAGCATATAATAATAGTATTAATCATTCTGCTACAAATTTAAAACCTAACGAAATGATTACAGGTCACTAATGCCCGGTTTCACCAACGTCAAATAAATGAACTAATAGCTATTCGAAGAATAACATTTATTTGTCGATTGAATTTATTTCTGTTTCAATAACGCTTTTAAAACTCCAAATAAGTTATAATGTAGTAATTTTTTCACGGACTATACCTTTAGGCGCATCCGCAAATCGTTTATTTTCAAGGTTTTCTCATAAAACATAACCCCACAATTTTAAATTTAAATCTTGGCGCTTTGTCATTCTTTGCCGCTTTTTAAAAAATTATTTAATTTTACTACTTTAATATGAGTACGAAACTGATAAAAAAAACTGATAACGTTTGGTCACAACAAAAACACTCAACTTGGGAAACGATTGTAGAAGAATATAATAGTTTGTGTAAAAGTGTAAAACTGGTTTAAGAACTGGCATCCAGCTAAAGTTGCTTTACGATGGCTTAAAAAAGAAGGCCAAAAAGCATAAAGCTGATGATAAGGTAATGGTACCGAATTAAATTATCTTTTGTGTATAAGTATAATGTTAACAAAACTATTTTCTACAGGTACAGACCTACATTACTGGTGGCGGGTCAAAGGTACCCATAATAACAGCTCAAGATGACGTGAAATGGCTATTATAGGTCCTCAGATTACACCTATAAATACTATATATATGATAGTAATACTATAGGAGGAGATCTTTTTTTAGCATTTTACAGAAATATTTATAAGTAGGCAAAGCTTAAATTTAGTCCAAATTATGTATATTACTCCAATTCCTACTGTACCTATTTTAAATATTTTAATTACAGATGTGGCCATTCCAATATCATTGGAAATCAATGAGGAAACAAGTAATATTACTTTCCAAGGTAAGATTTATTATTGTTTTACATAATTACTAATTAATATGCTACTGCATAGGTAATAAAGCTCACTGTAAATAAAATTACATTAAAATGGAAAAATTGTGTATGAAATTATGAAAAGTTTTAATAAAATAGTATTTATTGATATTTTTCTTGAAGAAATTTCTAATCCAATGGAAGTGGAAACTCCTGAGATATTGACAAGTATTTCAAATGGTATTGTCTATATTATTTTACATACAAACTAATAATATAATAGCAAATTTATATATAATTACAATATTTGCGATATGCTCATTTTTGTTCTTAAAATATGTTTGTTTTTTACAGATAAAACTTTGCCTGTAGAAACCACTTCCAGGTCAATACCCAATATTAGCAGAGCTTGTCGAGTACCAAAATTAAAAAATAATAAGGAAGATGATTTTCTACAGCTGAAAAAAGCAATTCTAGTAAAAAAACTAGAAGTTTTTGAAATAGTAAAAGAAAAAGAATTAGTAGAATTGGACATAAAAAAATAGAATTAGAAATTAAAAAAAAAATGAATTAAGTTTGCAAGAAAAAAAATGAAATAAATTAAAAGTTTTTTCCAATCTTAAAGAATTGTTTCTCTTTTATACACAATCCTTCCTTTTGCCCAATCAATGTTAATTTAATGAATTACAATTACCAGTTTAAATACACTCTACATATTCATATTATTAATGTAATGTAATGAAAGTCAATATTGATCACTTGTAGCACAATTAATAAATCCACTAATATAGAGATGCCCATACATGTTCTTATCATACTACTATGTAATTAGCAGCCATTTGCAGTTATCGGGATTTATTTTCAAAACAATCTCTTTTGTTTTCCATCTATGCAGTTTGTTTTCAGCAATGATTTATTTCCAAGTTGATCTTTTGTGTTATACTTATATAGAAATACTTTAGTGTACAAAATCTGGATATTTTTCTAAAAATTCAAAAATTAATTTAGTATGTGGTAATTGTTTACTTACATTACTTACAAGATACTATCATAGGATTATCAGAGAATACAGGAACCGAGTATTTTAAGTGTGTATACCATCCACATCAATCCAAGGTAGGAAACTTTTGTTTCAAATTTTATTAAAAGTTCTGCCAATGGCACAATCACCTAAAACTAATATTGATAATTATTGAGAGCTAGAATTATTAATCAATTAGGAAACTATACACTGATATATTTTTGGTTAATTATAATGATGTGATATTTTATATTATAGGAAACTTTACTTCCTTATAACTGGCTTATCACAAGAACTTTCTAGGTGATAAGATAAGGCAATAGGTACTGCATTTTAAAGTAAAAGTTTACTACTTCCTGTAATATAAAAGGAGCTTTGATACAGCGATACAACGTTTTCCTTATATTTATTTATGTGCTAAAATATATATAACATTATGTTAGTAATAAAATATGGTTAACTAATATCTAGACATATTACTTATCACGTGGAAGTTAGTCCTACAGTAGTTATAGTGTATTATTTTTTTTTATAATAATTTTCCTAATAATAACTTTTCTTATAATATATCCTTAATAATAATCTTATAATAAATAGGTATAATACCAACGCACCTTGTTTATTTAAAACTGTAAATTTTAGATATTAAGTTAGGTTACGTCCCTCAGCGTCCCTACAAGGGTTGAAGGACAACTTCTCTATTAAATTCGATATTAAGATCAATTCATTGTCGTCTATCGATTTAACGTGTGCATTGTAACACAGAGCTACGCAACGTATAGGTAACATATTACAGATAGTTTCTTTTACTCCGACTTTCTCTAATACTTAACATATTAAAATACGGTATTAATTAAAGCTGTTCTTATAGCATTATCATTATTTGGCAATTCTTGCAATTGAAGTTCCGGTTGTTCTAACCCAAATACTATTTCTTCATCAGGTATTACATCATTCATTCCAGTTGCAATATTGTGTAAAACAGAAGTTGCAACAATTACAGATAATGTTGTCTGCTCATTGATGCGTAAGCCTACTGACAGACAAGGAAAACGTTTCTTCCAAACTCCAAATGCTCCCTCAATAACATTTCTTGTTCTGATATGAGCTCTGTTGTACGCATTTTCTGAATTTGTTTGTGGATTCAGAAAAGGTGTCAATTTATACTTTTTGCATGCATATCCACTATCACCTAATAAATAACAATTTGGGAATTCATTATTGTCAAGTCGGGCTCTTAAATGAGAATCGTTGAACATTGTGGAATCATGTACGCTTCCAGGCCACCGAGCGACCAAATCCATAAATTGTAAATGACTATTGCAAGTTGCCTTAATATTTATTGAAAACCAACCTTTTAGGTTTCTAAATAACTCGCCATGTTCTCCTCCAGGGGATTGTATTCTAATGTGGGTGCAATCTATTGCTCCAAGAACCCTAGGAAATCTTGCAATTTGGAAAAAGTTATTTTGCACCTTATTTAATGCATTGCGGTTCTGAGGCATATATATAAATCGAGGATGTAGTAGCGCAATGTGATGAGACACTTTTCTCACAATTCGACAAACCGGTGCCTTTGATACATTGAAATGATCACCAGTACATAATTGAAAGGAACCTGTGGCATAAAAACGAAGCGCTATTAGTATTTGATTTGTTACATCAATGGGTCTGTTTCTATTGCTTAGAGGATGCAATTGACCACCAATTAAGTTTAATATTTCCTCTACAAAAGTTTTAGATAATCTTAATCTAGTTACAAAGTCAACATTATCAAATTTTATAAAAGGATTTCTTCTTTGAAGCAACAAGCCTCGTCTTCTTCCTCGTTGTACATTTTTTTCTTCATCGGAAGATGAAGAGGATGAGGGTAACAATCTTAAAAAATTATATATAAGTACATATTATTAAAAACATTTTCAAACAATTTTTTTAAGTTTAGAAAATGTAATTATATAATATATAATTTATATATATTAATATTGATTTCGACATTTACCTACCTTTCACAATACATTTTAAAATTATATTAAAATTTAGATTCAAACTTTAATAACGAACATACAAATTCACATAAAGTGAGGTTAACCTGTCACTTTATTGGATGAATAAATATTTATTTGCCCGTTAATCGCCAAATAAGTTATCTGGAGTTTATTCTTAGAATAAACCTTATTTGTCGTTGGTGAAAAGCAAATCTGTCAGATTTATTATTAAATAACTTTATTCCACGAATGGGCCGCTATTTACCGTTTGTGAAACCGGGCATTAGACAATAATACACCGTTCGATAAAGAAATAGATCAACAGATTATTAATCATTATGTACAGAATCATAGAGATATAATTAAACTTTTATATTCAAAAATTAATCAAAAATTGCTAGAAAAGAAATCAAAAGTAATTTCGAAAATTAATAAAAATCGTGAAGAATCACTCGATAAAATATCTTCTAAAGATTTTGTAAAAAATAAACAAGCACAAGGTAAAACTAAAAATAAATACAAAAGTGAAGAGATTAATAGTGAAGATACAAGGTTAAAAACGGCAAAAATTGCTACTAGAATATTAAATTTTACTAAGCATAACATAGAAGATAAGTTTTATGATATAAATATTCATTCCATAGTACATAGAGATAAGAGAGGGTTAATTAACGGATTCGGATCTATTATAAAAACCATAACTGGATTTCCAAATGCTGAAGAAAACAATAAAATTTATTCAATTTTAGAACATTTAAAAAACAATCAAGGTAACTTGCAAAATCAAATTAAAATGCATTATTCCATTAGTCAACAAACCATAGATAATTTTAATAAAACAATTCAAGATATTAAAAATAACGAATTAATATTAAAAGCAAAAATTTTTGAGATTAGAGATATGTTGGATTTCCTAGCAAATGCTGAGAATATCACTTATTTACAACAGCTGAACTTTTGATAATGTTTAATGTAATATTAAATGTCATGGAAACAGTAGAAAACTCGCTAACATTTTGTAAACTAAAAGCCTTACATCCGAGTATAATAAGATCTAAAGATTTATTTGAAGAATTGCAAAAAAAAATTTTTCACTATAAAGCAGAATTGCCATTTGAATTAAATTACAATAATCTTCTAGACACTGAATCAGTCATAGGCGTAACTTGTAAAGTAGAAAAAATAAAATAAAATATCAATTCCTATAGATTATTCAATTTGAATTATTTTATATGTTGCCAATACTAACCCTCATTGAATCAGAATTTATAGCACTTATTGTTATAAGTACGCTGAAACCTAAGATATATTTGGTTGCATAGTTAGTAGTGTAAGTACATTGTCGAACCTTCTGACATTCACGGTGTTTTCTGCTTCCTTAGAAGTTTCGAGAATGATACGAGAGAGAGATGTATGAATTTTGCCGGTAGTTAGATACAGAGTTTATGTTATATCTAGAGATAATTAAATTATTAAAGTTGTTCAAGTAAACACTGCGTTTAATTTGAAGAAACCCACTAAAACAATAGGTTATGGGCCCAGTGGTGTGAGTCCAGGAATTCCAGGAAGAAATAAAAGGAATTAATAAAAGCCATAAAAAAAGGTGAGGTTAGACATGACGAATCCGGCACATGGTGTAAGATATAACATAGAACAATTAAATGGTGAGAACTATATTAATTGGAAATATAGAATGGAAATGATAATGTTGGAAAATGGATTATCAAGTTATATAGAAAATGAAATAAACACTAGTAGACTCGGTTCTAGAATATCTGAGAGATAAGAAAACAGCCTATTACATGTGGGAGACATTAAAAACAAATTTTGAATGAAAGGGTTTACCAGGAAGATTTTACCTAAAGAAGAAATTATTACAAATGAAATTAAAAGAAGGAGAACCGTTAAAAACATTTATAACAAACTTTGAAGAAACAGTGAGACAATTAAAGGCCACAGGTGCTGAAATTTATGAAAAAGATACAATTTGTAATTTATTACTAAGTTTACCAAAACCATCCGATACAGTAGTTACAGTTATTAAAAATCTACCCGATGATATGCTGACAATGGACTTGGTAAAGAAGAAATTGCTAGACGAGGAAGAAAAGAGGAAACTGGGAAAAAGGAGTAACGAGAATATGACATCTGTAGCACTTAACAGTGAATCAAGACAAAAATGTTATATAGCGTTTTCTTTTGAGACCAGAGCAACGCACTGAGTGCACACTGAGAGCGAGTTGTGTGTTCTATTGAAATGTCATTATGGAGAGCAATCTGTCACGCATGTTCTTTTGAACAGACTGCTCGCTCTCGATGTGACCTGAGGGCACCAAAAACTGCTGTGACTATTCGACTCAGGACAATACCATGGTACAACAGATTTACAGGACAGGACAATACGAATAGGTTAGGTTCAAACGTTCAACGATCAAGTTCAAGTTGAAATTGGTAACTATGGAGGAGGTAAATAGGTCTTTGTGCAGAATGTATAAAACGTTTCTTTATTGTACTTATTTTATTTTAGTACGCCTGTAATCTCAAATTCATCTTCAGAAGAATATGAAGAAAAAAAAGAATCAAAACCGCTCTATGCCTTAAGTTCTCCTTCAACTTATATTCGCCATCAGTAAGTTCAGAAAAAATTTTCAAGTATTAATAATAACCAAAAAAGTGCACTATATCAAATGCATTCTTTTGAAATGTCAAAATCACGCAGTTCGCCCTGAAAACGTCCGTTGCTAGTGCACAGTAAAAACTGCGGTAGTGCAGGAGCAATTTCAGTGCGCACCGAGGGCGCACTCAGGTCACTTTCTACTAATCTCAAAAGAAAACGCCAATAGATGTGGAAAACAAGGACATTTTAAGCGAGAATGCAGGACCAATGTGACACTACAAGGATATCAAACGAATACGAATGGGAGATTCAGATATCCTAGTCAAAATTACAGAGGTACGAGCAGAGGAAGAGGTTTCGGATTTAGAAGAAACGAAAGGTCAATGCAAGGAATGAGTAATTTAACAGAACAAGATCAACAGGTTAGTAATTTATGTAATAACATGTCAGATGTTTGTTTCATTGCTGAGAATAATTTCAATCACCAGTATGATTCAAATAGTTCAGATCAAATTGTATTTTTTGTTGATTCCGGTTGTACGGATCATATGGTGAATAACAAAACTGTATTTTCAAATTTTATTGTATTGAAGAAACCTACTGAAATTTCAATTGCCAAACATGGCAAATGTTTATCAGGTGTAGATATAGGGAATATTAAAAAATCTATTATGTGTTAAAAAGTAAGAAATGTCAGGTGTTACAGTAGTATTTAATGAGGATCAAGTAAAATTTATATATAATAAAAATTTGATAGGATTAGGTCAGAGAAACGGTTTATATGAGATTAAATTTATAATAAGTAAAAATGAATGTTATAATGTTAATAATGAAATAAGTGATTTTGAAAAATGGCATAGGAGGTTTGCACACTTAAATGTACAAAGTTTAAAATTGTTAATTAATAAAGATATGATTGGGGGTATTAAAAATATTAAAATTAAATTTTTGTGAACCTTGTGTGCATGGAAAAATGACATCAAAGCCATTTGGATCTAGATGTAGGAGTGATAGATTGTTAGGCATTATTCATTCAGACATATGTGGGCCTATTACCCCAATTGCACATGATGGAAGTAAATATTTCATTACATTCATACACGATTATTCAAATTTTACATCATTATATTTTTTGAAACAAAAAAGTCAAGCTTTTTCTAAATTTAAAGAATTTTTCTTAATGACTAAATCTTTGTTTGGATTTGCAATTTCAAAATTAAGGTGTGATAATGGGGGGGGGAAGGTTGAATATATATCAAACGAATTTGTGAATTTTTGTAAGAATAATGGAGTTATTTTGGACTATACTGTACCCTACACTGCTCAGCAGAATGGTAAGGCGGAACGGAAAAATATTACATTAGTTGAAAGAGCAAGAACTATAATAATCGAATCCAAAGTGACAAAACAACTGTGGGATGGGGCAATATTAAATGTAAATTATGTCATAAATAGGTCTCCAACTGAAGCATTGGATTCTATGGTCCCTGCGGAACTATGGTTTAATTGAAAACCAGATGTAAGAAATTTAAAAATTTTTGGTTGTACAGCATATAATTTAATAAGAAAAGAAGAAAGGAATAAATTTGATTCAAAGGTGGAGAAATGTATTATGGTTAGTTATGCAACAAATGGCTATAGATTATGGGATGCTATTAAAAAAATTTTTTAGTATTAAGAAATGTAAATTTTTACCAAAACAAGTACTATTATAAGGAAGAAAATGTTGAAATAGAAATGGGTCATGATGAAATGGACCAAGAGGCAGAGAAGAAGAAAAGCACCAGGCAAAGGAGGAAAGTGAAGATTTAAGAATAAATAGGCGACAGACAAAAATACCTAAGAGATATGATGAATATGAGCTGCACATGGCATTAAATGCAATGAGACATGTAGATGATGTACCACAAAATTTTGATGAAGCTAGAGAAAGAATCGATAGTTATAAATGGGAGAGAGCAATGAGACAAGAATTAGATTCTATAGAAGAGAACAAAACTTGGGAAGAGGTTGATCCTCCTGAATTAGAGAAAATACTGGGTACTAAATGGGTTTACAGTTTAAAACCAAATGAGTACTTTGAGGAGAATCAGTTTAAAGCTAGATTAGTTGTGCGAGGTTTTGCACAAGACATTGATTTTTATGACAAATATTCATCCGTTGTTAAAATGAGTACGACAAGAACTTTATTAAATATAGGAAATTAGTATAAGTACTATTTCAAACAATTAGATATAAAATGTGCATTTTTAAATGGTTATTTAGAAAATCCTGTCTATATCTATCCACCAAATGGAG
Organism: Ophraella communa; assembly: GCA_035357415.1. Taxonomy (NCBI): domain Eukaryota; kingdom Metazoa; phylum Arthropoda; class Insecta; order Coleoptera; family Chrysomelidae; genus Ophraella; species Ophraella communa. Next base: position 30,738,431 of record CM068979.1, read on the forward strand.
TTGTTGTTAAATCTGAAAAAGTTCTTAAATTGAATAGATCCTTATATGGTTTGAAAGAATCATCAAAATGTTGGAATAATGAGATAAACATGTCTTGTTAAATATAAGTTTTATTAGGAGTGAAAACGACAATTGTTTATATTATATGGATTTAAAAGATTCTAGAACATTGTTACTATTATACGTGGACGATATTATTTTGGCAGGTTATAATATAAATATTTTAAATGATATTATTGACTAACATCAAAGTTTCAATTGAAAAATAAATATATAATATATAATAAATATTTTTTAGGGTTAGAAATTGAGTATGATAGGGAAAAGGGTTTTTTAAATATAACTCAACAGAATTATATAAAAAGATTGGGCGCGTTCAGCAGGTGTCAACAGTTAGGTTGAATCAGTCAACTTGTTGGGCATGTTTAGTTGTAGCGGAGCAAAATTGGCTGAACGGGATGTTGAGATCCATCGACTCGATTAATAGATCCATAACCTTAAATTCCTCTTTGAAGAAATGGAAAACATTCTCGAAGATCCAATATTTTTGGATGAAGTAATGGATGATAACGTTGATTTTAATATTATGTATGAAGGAGTTTGTCAGTTAGTTCGTCCACTGGCTGCAATTGCTCCTAGAAGAGTTGTACCTGTGCGAAATGAAGAGTATTACGAAACTGTAATTCCAGAGTATACTTTGGATGATTTCAAAGCACATTTTAGAATGTCCCGACACACTTTTCAGGTAAAATAATCTTTTTATGCTGTGAAATAAATTATAACAGGAATTGTTTACTCATTGAATATACTTAAAAATCAGTTACAACAAATGATACCAGAAGATATTGAAGAAATTGTGCCTTTTGAAAAAAACTTTTGTTTGCTATTTGGGTGCTTGCAAAACAGGAAAGCTTTCTAGATGCAGGCGACAGATTCGATATGGCGAAAAGTACATCACATGGTATTTTTATGGAGGTATGCACTCTAATATCAAATTTACGACATATGATCATTAGATGGCCAAATAGAAATGAGCGAGAAAGAATAAGCAGAACCTTAGAGAAGAAGTCTGGTGAGTAGGTAGGTATATACTTATGGGAGGGGTTGTGAAAGATGTGATTTTTAGGTATACCAGGCATAATAGGTGCAATAGATGGTTGCCATATTGCTATAAAAGCTCCTCCTCATAATTCTGTTGACTTTTATAACAGAAATAATTACCATTCAGTCATTTTGCAAGGTGTGTGCAATGATAAACGACAGTTCACAGATATATTTGTTGGTACACCTGGTAGAGTACATGATGGTCGTGTGTTTAGAATTAGTCCCTTATTCAACATGTTAACAACGACTGAGGAAGTAATTGATCAGAATCAGCATCTTCTAGGAGATGCCGCATATCCCTTGCTTCCAATTCTACTGAAACCCTACCGAGATAATGGTCAATTGACCAACACTAAAGTAACATTCAACACCAGAATGAGTTCTGTCAGATCCCTTATAGAGCAAGCATTTGGGCTATTAAAAGGCAAGTTCCGGAGGCTTAGATACTTAGATATGGCTAAAGTAGATATGATTCCCACTGTGATTACAGCTGCTTGCATTATTCATAACATAATAATAACTCATGATGGAATACAAGCAGATCAATACATAGATATAAATCATGAAGGGCAAAATTTACATATGAACAATGAGATATATGAACAACGAGATAATGTTGCTGAAAGAAAAAGAGACTATATAGCCTCACTTTTACACTAATTTTATTTGTTAGTCATTTTTTCTGTAAAATTGTAAAGAAATAATTAAATAGTGTTTCAATTAGAATATTTGTTTTTTTTTTAAATTAATTAGCATGTTGAAAATATTCAGTGTCATATTTGACTCAGTTGACTGTGTATTTCTAATTCTTATTATGTTCCAAAATACATTAATTTCTATTAGGCAACTTCTAAAACATAGTGTTAGGGTTTCACTAACAGAAACCAATTAGTATTAAAATAAAACTTTTTTAATCCTTTATTGGTACGGTTACAAAGAATTGATTTGACACAATATGAAATAAGTCTATATAGGTATTTCCAAAAATACAACATAGCTTTTATGTACTAAGTAATGCAGGTTCTTAAGTCTAAATAGCTATGATTTAAGTATTAAGTTACTTTGAGGACTATAAATTTTTTCATCAAGTCTACTTTTTCTTGTTGGATTTTATTATTAGCTTCAACACATTTTCGCAGTTTTTTTAATTCTTCTAACTTCTTTTCTTCAATGTCAAGTTGTCTTTTTCGAAATATATCCAATTGCTTAGATTTTTCTTTTTTAAAGATTTTGGTGTTGAACACTCAGATACTGGTGGATGCAAAAGAATTTCTGATTCAGTTGCATTTTCCACATTTGAACTCACAGGTGATGTACAAGGTTCACTAGATGTAGAAGTTTTTTCTATAGATGACATAACTGGGGTAGAGTTAACAGTTTTGTCCTCCCGAAATATTTCTTCAAAAATATCGAAATATTCCCATTGAATCCTATCCCTCCCGGTGCTCTTTTTTTATTATTATTATCTAGAATTGTTCTGTATGTGTTTTTCATGTTTCTCATTTTTCTATCTAGAGCATCACCATCAACAAGGTATCCATATGAATGCATAACTCTTGAAATTTCTTCCCATAAAGTTTTTTTCTTAATTTTTGGATTTCTAAATTTTGAAATTCGTTTTTTGTACTCATCTAGGAATAACAAGGTACTTCTGTGTTGCCATACAAATTTTTCATCTGTAAATTGAAAACCAAACTTAAAGTAATATAACTTCTATAAACTAATATGTACCTACCCTCTTTATTTTCTGCTTCATTTTCAGAGATAGAAATTCCAAATTCATCCGCAATTTCAGCATCTAGTTGCACAAAAGAGCTACTTCCATCTGAAAATAACTGAATATGTGAATACCTTTGCAAAAGTGTGAGGTTTTTTCAATCAAGTTTAAACCTAAGAAGTTTTTACCTGACTTTGATTGAAGCTGAATGTGATTATCCTCTATTACTACTGAGCCGTCGGCATTCAGTACCAAATAATGTGTCTTTGAAGTAACATCCATAATAACTCACACAAATATGTCTTTCTGGTCTCAACACTTAACGTTCTCCGAACGAAATTTAAATATAAGCAAGATTCTAACCTATAACATTTTCCGCTGCCAAACAAAGCGTAGATATTTTACGATGAGCAGATTACTCAACTGTTGCTAACTCAGCGCCTGGTTCGAACGCTATCGCTAGGTTAGCAACCCAACTGTTGACACCTGCTGAACGCGCCCATTGTTAAATAAATATAATATTGAAACACTTGTGAGGACTTTTAACACAATTTATTTGCAAATTGTAAGAATACAAGAATTCAGCTGGTTATAAATTACTAACTGTCACTTTTGACTATTAAACTTTACAAAAGCTGAACGAACACTAACTCCTCCCCGTGAATGACCCGCTTTATATACCAAAATACTTGACATCTCGATTTTTCTCGAAACAACTATTTACTAAAATCCAAATAATACTAGAATGTTCCCGAATAACTTCCAACCTAAAATAATTATATATCGTGTCAAGTTACTGTCAAAATCTTCTTCCTCATTCGCGGACTCCACCCTTTATGACAAGCAGCTACATCAAAATACATGCATCTGTCACAATCATCCGTCACATTCATCCGTCACACATCTGTCACCCGTTACAATATGTTAGATTGTAAGGGTATTAAAACACCCATTGATCCGAAATTAATTTTACAAGAAAATAGAGATGAAAATTATAGTGAAAAACTTTTTCGCAATTTAGTAGGTAGTTTAATGTACTTGATGATAGGCAGTAGGCCAGACATTTGTTATGCAATAAACCATTTCAGTAGATATCAGGACAAAGCCACAGATTCAACATGGGTTCAATTAAAAAGAGTCTTAAGATATATTCAATTAACAAAATATACTGGGTTACAATATAGACGTTCGGGTAATAAAATAAATTTAGATTGTTTTGTTGATTCAGATTGGGACGGAGATAATAATGACCGAAAATCAACAACCGGGTTTTTAATTAAAATGTTTGGAAATATAATAAGTTACAAGAAAACAAAATAACATAACATTGTCAACGACTGAATCTGAGCTTGTCGCATTATGTAGTTCTGTAACGGAAATTTTATGGTTTAAAAAATTAATATTAGATTTTCGGTTTAATATAGAAGTAGTAAATATTCATGAAGATAATCAGGCATGCATTTCAATAATACGGAATCCCGCGAATAATAAAAGAGTGAAACATTTTTTTTTTTATTTCGTTTGTGCGCGGCAACTTAGGTCATTTGCTCCAATTATAATGATACAGTTAAAAAAATAAAAATAAACATCATTGTTCAAACATTAATATCATATAAATAAATTGTTCAGTTAGTGATTAGAGTTCTTTATATAATTTGCACCTTTTTAAGATATTAAGTGTTGTTTGAAGGTTGACTGGGTTGGATAAAAGTTGTTGATAGGAGAGGGGGATGGAGGTTAGATATAAATGGTTGGGTTATTTTGCAGTTTGAAAGGAGGTGATTGATTGTTAGTGGGGTGGAACATTGATTACAAATGGGAGGAGGAGCACGGGACATAAGATATCCATGTGTTAGACGAGTGTGTCCAATGCGCAGACGTCTGCTGACTATGGAATCATGTCTGGTTAGATTTTGTAATGCGATTGATGGTAGGGTAGGTTAAATTTGGGCAAGAAATGAATTAGATGTAGACCAAATTTGCTGCCAAGAATGATACATCTTTTGTTGTGAGAAAGTCGGATCGCAGTATTCTGTATGGAGTTTAGGGATTTGAGTAGAGTGGAGCTTGCTGACCTATACAAAATAAAGCCATAGTCAAGTTTTGAACGGATTAGAGATTATATTTTAATAAGAGAGTCTTCACTTGCACCCCATTGATGATGAGTGGGAGTTTTTATTATATTTAGTCTCGATAAACATGTAGCTTTAAGCTGAGTAATATGCGGTTGCCATGTTAAATGACTGTCGAACGTAAGACCGAGAATGGTATGTGCATTAACAGGTATTTCTTTGTTATGAATTCGAAGTTTAGGAGGAGGGGAGTTACGCTTTTTGGATATTTTTAGGACTTTAGATTTATTATGTGAGAGTGTAAGGTTGAGTATTTGGAGGTTAGAAATAATGATGTCAATTGCTTGTTGAAGAAGGTGACAAATGGATGGGGAGTGCTTACCATGGCAGTAAAGTACTAGATCATCAGCATATATGACAGATTGAACGGGGCGGGGGAGATTGTGGCAAATATTAGAAACAGTAAGAATAAAAAAGGGTGGAGCTGATGGCTGATCCTTGAGGTATGCCATTTGATTGACAAAGGACTTATCAAAGGACTTCCAAATAATACATGTAAGTTGATCTATTCACAAATGCATGACTTGCCAAGAGCAGCGTTGCTCATCTCTAAACAACTAAAATTCGTTTCTGTTCCAGAGTTTATCACAAGAGACTTAGCAACAGCTGAAGTGGAGCTCCCCACGGAAAGGGGCAAAAGGCAAATTATAATTGCCTCTGCCTACTTCCCGGGTGATGAAGACCAACCTCCGTCAGAGGAAGTGAAAGGCCTCATCAGCTGGTGCAACAAAAAGAACAGACAACTTATCCTTGGATGTGATGCGAACTCCCACAACATAGTATGGGGCAGCACAGACACGAACAAACGTGGTGAGTACCTTTTAGAATATTTGGCTAACTCCAATATAGACATTATCAATAGAGGTAACAAACCAACTTTTATCACTGCAAATAGGAAAGAGGTGCTTGACATCACCTTAACTAGTTGCTCTGCTACAAATTTAATACAGAACTGGCATGTCTCCGATGAGGTTTCGATGTCGGATCATAGAACCATAAGATTCGAAGTCGAGGCTGAGCGGGAGCAGATACAGTCCTGTCGAATACCGAAACAGACTGACTGGTGTGCTTATAAGGATACCCTAAGGTCAGATGTTGAAAGCGTAACTTATTCGATTGAAACCATAGAGGAACTGGAAGGTGCCTCACAATGGCTAAATCGCACGATAATTAGCTGCTATGAGGGGGCCTGTCCCATCAAGACCAAAGCCGTCAAAAAAGATGTGCCATGGTGGAACAGGGAACTCAGTAAGTTAAAAGCTCAAGCCCGTAAAGCTTTTAATAGAGCCAAAAGTATAGGTAACTGGGATGCCTACAAAAAGGCTCTAACAGAATACAACAAAGAACTTAGAAGGTCTAAGAGAAGAACATGGAGGCAATTCTGCGAGGGGATAACTGAATTAGCCCCAGCAGTACGCCTCCAAAAAGTAATTTCTAAGGACCACTCAAACGGTATTGGACTTCTAAAAAAGCCAAACGGAGAGTTTACTGCAACCATAGAGGAAAGCATGAGTTGCTTACTACAATCTCACTTTCCCGGGTCAACACTCATTGAAGATGACCCAAGGGTTAATCTTGATGAATCTAATTACATAACATCAAGAGCTGCAAAAAGCCTAGCGGGAAAAATCTTCACAAAAAACAGAATTAAATGGGCAATAAATAGCTTTAAGCCCTACAAATCTCCTGGAGAGGATGGTGTCTTCCCAGCCCTGCTACAACAGGGCGTTGATACATTAACTCCTCATCTAGTCAAATTATTCAAGATGAGCTTCATCTTGGGCTACATTCCAAAAGGGTGGAGAGAGGTTAGGGTATGCTTCATTCCTAAAAGTGGCAAACGCCCTCCAGAGGAGCCGAAGTCATATAGACCCATAAGCCTTACCTCCTTTCTACTTAAAAGTATGGAAAAAATACTTGATACATATATAAGAAGCGAATATTTAACAAACATACCGCTTCACAAAGAACAATTTGCCTACCAATTAGGCAAATCCACCGTGGATGCCTTGCACTGTCTCGTAAAAGACATAGAAAAGGCAATAGGATCAAAGGAAGTGGCGCTATGTGCATTCATAGACATAGAGGGTGCGTTTGACAACACCTCATATGAATCAATCAGCGCCGCCGCAACAGCAAAAGGTATCGAACCTTCCATAACTAAATGGATTCAATCCATGCTAAATACTAGGAAAATTATTACCTACCTAGGAGGCAAATCAACTACTATAAAAGCAGTAAAAGGTTGTCCTCAAGGAGGAGTTTTATCACCTCTACTGTGGTCGCTAGTGGTTGACGACCTCCTAACAAAGCTCAAAAGAGAAGGATTTCGTGCTCTGGGCTATGCTGACGACCTAGTTATAGTGGCTAGAGGCAAACATGACGGTATTATTGCCGAACGCATGCAGCAGGCCTTAAACATTATAACTACTTGGTGTTCGAGGAAGGGCTATCAGTCAATCCCAACAAAACGACACTTATTCCGTTCACTAACAGGAGGAAACTAACATTACAGCCTCCGATCATGAATGGAGTAACCCTTTCTTTCTCAGAAGAGGTTAAGTACCTAGGAGTCATCCTTGATAGGAAACTTACGTGGAATGCACACCTCACTCATATTACCACAAAAGCAATAAGGGCTTTCTGGATGTGCCGTAGGCTTTTTGGGAAAACCTGGGGTCTGAAGCCAAAAATGATCTACTGGTCATATTTAACGGTTGTCAGACCCATTATCACTTATGCTGCGATGGTTTGGTGGACCAAAACAAAGCAGCAAAAGGCAATAAACGAGTTGCAGAAAGTGCAACGACTTGCCTGTATTGGGATCACGGGTGCTATGAGATCGTGTCCTACCGCAGCCTTAGAGGCAATGCTAGACCTTCCTCCACTACATTTACATGTACAGAGGATCGCTCTGGAAAATGCCTATAGGCTGACACAGACCAAATCTCTGAAACCCGGTGACTTAACAGGACATCTTGAGGTATTAAGGGCTGTAACAACCCAAATCATGAAGATGCCTACAGACGTAATGCCTGCAAAACAAGATTTCGAACTCGCGTTAGATGTTATTATTAACGACCGCGAGTTGACAGAAAACGAAATCGCTCAAATCACAAAAGGTGCCCTCACTTATTATACTGATGGGTCAAAAACAAACGAAGGAGTAGGAATAGGGATCACAGGTCCTAATATTAGGATATCCGCAGCCCTTGGAAATGCTCCAACAATATTTCAAGCAGAACTATTAGCAATAGAATTCTGTGCCCAAGAGTGCCTAAGAAAAGGCCTCAACACAGCAAGAATATTTATTGCATCTGATAGTCAGGCTGCTTTGAAGGCTCTGAAGTCCACAACCTATGAGTCAAAAATAGCCTGGTAAACAATCCCTTAAACAACTGGCTAGTCGCAACAAATTAAAGTTGCTATGGGTGCCAGGGCATAAAGGAATTGTCGGAAATGAGATTGCCGATAGTCTCGCAAAGGAAGGAGCTTGTGCTCCTTTTATCGGACCTGAACCATTTTGTGGCATATCAAAAAGCCGCATAATGGAAGAAGTTCGAAAATATGAAAAGGAACTCAGTGCAGCCTACTGGAAAAATGTTCCAGGCCAAAGACAAAGGTTATTACGACCCTCTGCCCGCTACGCGAAATTACTCTTAGAGCTTCAGAAATCTGATCTCAGAGTAATCACAGGAATTCTCACTGGACACTGCTCACTCAGATACCATCTCTGCAAAATGGGCATATTGGACAGTGGGACATGCAGATTCTGCGATGAGGCAGATGAGACGTCAGAACATATTATCTGCAATTGCAGAGTAATTGTTCGGCAACGCCATAAATATCTGGAACAGGTATTCCTTGATCCTGATCAGATTACAAACCTAGCTCCAAAACGGATAATGGACTTTCTTAGAAGCCTAGACCTTTTGGACTAAAATATAAATGTAGGGTATACACAAAAGATCTTATAGGTCGCAGTGTAGTAAGGTCAACTGGGCCAATCGACCCCTTCTGCAATCTACAATCTACAATGCCATTTGATTGAGGATAAGGGGTAGAGAAGTGTGCGTTCGCTGATACTTGGAGTGTGCGGTTATTTAAAAAGTTATTGATATATTGAAGTAGGTTGCCAATAACGCCTAATTTAGATAGGGTATTGATAATAGCAGTTTTTGGCACAGAGTCGAAAGCACTCTGAATGTCAAGAATAACAGCTATAGTTTCGCTTTTATTATTTAGTGATTCAGCAAAGTGGGTATGTAGAAGGGTCAAGTTGTCTTATGTAGAACGATTGCGTTGGTAACCAGATTGAGTGGATGGGAGGATTTGATGTTTCTCAATGAACCATAATAATCTTTTATTTATCATGTGTTGGAGGTGAGGGAGATAGGGCGGAAAGAGTTGGTAAATAGGAAAGATTTTTCAGGTTTCTTTACTGGAATTATAATTGCTTCGGTCCATTGTGTAGGAAATTGATCATTTTGCTATAGATCATTATAAAAGAAAAGGAGCCAATTAAGGCTTAATAAAGAAAGGTTTTTTATAAAAAGATGAGGAATGGTATCGAGGCCAGCAGCAGTATTTTTGCATGTGGCTAGTGCAAGTTGTAGTTCCTTGATCGTGAAAGGATTATTAAGCAGCAAGATAGTTTGAGGTCATTGTAATGGGTTGGTGTGGGTGTAGGTGAAGGATTCTGCGAAGTGTTGTGGAAGTTGATTGACTATTTCTTGATCATTAGTGATAATATTACTATTAATGTTGATAAAGAGAATCTTAAGGTTAGTCTTGTCACCTCGAAATTGACGAATTTTTTTTCCAGAGTTCCGAGGGAGAAGTGTCGGAAGTCATGGAGGAGATATATTTATGCCATGATGTTGTTTTGCTCTGTTTAACTATAAATCTGGCTTTGGCTTTAGCTTGTTTGTATATGATTAAGGTAGCAGGAGTTTTGTTTGTGTAGTATTGTCTAAGTGTAACTTTGGAATAGTGAATTGCTTTTGCACATGCTTCGTTCCACCAAGGAATAGTTTTTTATCCCGAGAAATGCATATTTTGCCGATGTGGATATTGGCAGCTTTAGTTATGTATGATTAAAGTTATCAAGGGATGTGGTTGCTATTTCGAACAGTGGTAAGGTGCTTCTTAGAGAATCACATAGTGAGGAAAATTCTGTCCAGTTAGCACTTTTCATATTCCAAATCTTGCGTGGAACTTTGGGAATGTTGTTGTTGGTGGAGATGAGAATGGGAAAGTGGTTGCTATCGGCGAGGTCGTTAGTGACAGTAGGAGGGACTTGATTTGGGATCACATAGGAAAATATCAATTGCTGAGGTGGTAGCATTAGAAATATGGAAGTACGTAAGGGATTTATCATTAAGTATGATGGAATCAGTGATATTAATGACATTTTCTATAATTCTTCCATTTAAGTTACAGTGGTTGGAACCCCATAGGGGATTATGGGCATTGAAATCGCCAAGTAGGATATATGGTTTGGGTAGCTTAAAAATGAGCTCAGTGATTTCCTGTTCAGTGGTGTGGCGATTGGGTGGTAAGTATAGACTACAAATGTAGGTTTTTTGAGGGCACCATGCTGTGATTGCTACAGCTTCAAGATCGGTGATTAGAGGAAGATGGGTTGAATGTAGTGATGAGGATATATAGATAGAAGCACCAAGCACCACCACTAGGACTGATACAATTGTTTCGTATGAAGTGGTAACCCTCGAAGTGTTTAATTGTGGTTTGATAAGAGTTTGTAAAGTTGGTTTCTTGTAGACAGATAACGTTAAGTTGATGTTGATTGATTAGTAATTGGATTCTCTCATATTTACTGGAGAATCCGTTACAATTCCACTGTAAAAGATTAAATTTTATTAGTTTAAATGTATTGTGCTAATGGTTTGATTGCAGTCTATGTGCCGAACATTCTCTTTCAGGAAAGCTTCCAGTGCAGCTTTGTGGTTCGGAGACTAGTTCAGTTGGAAATGCTTTATGGAATTTTTTGAGGATTGATGTTAATCGACATTTTGTTGCAGATTTTGTGGATTTTTGTGAGGTCGTCATAAAGAGTAAGGAGGTCAGAGGTAAAGTTGAGGACTTCGTCTCGTAAATTAGGATTTCCATAAGTGTTATTTATGAAAGCTGTGATTTGCGTACTTGACAGTGAAAATGTATGATTGTCACTTAGATCCCGAATTATTTGAGATAGTTTTGGAAACTTGTCAGATTTATCATGTTTGTTAAAAGAATCTATTTTTTTGGAAGTATTTGTGTGCTTTTTGGGAGGATGTGTATCATAGCCTTCAATTGGAGGCAAGTGGGCGATGGTGGGAGGGGGTTAAACGATTAAAGTTTTGGTTGGTTTCATCAGGAGTTGTAGTTGTACTGCAGTCAGTGGTAGAGTGTGATCTTTTATGGGAAATCGAAAAAGGAGGTAAGCAGGTAGCAGGTTACCATATTGGTAACATCAGATCGCGGTGGTGAAGAGTTTATTATGTCAGGTGTAAGTTGGGTTGAGGTTAGATTTTCGAGAGGATTTTTTAAGGATGATAAATTAGGGACACTGTTGGAATTATTGTCAATATCATGAGAGGGAACGGCGAAAACTTAAAATGTGGGAATATTCGCTATTTGTAGAACCAGTGCGAATTTGTGTGATGGGTGATACAAGCTGTAGTCTAAGATCTGTTTTTAATGCTTCTTCTATAATTCGATTTGGTATCGAAGGACATACGTTGGAGATTAACACTTTCTTAGATGGGCTGATTAATCTTCGTACTTGTGAAATTATGTTGTTGATGGTTACTGTGGGGTGATTGATGAGGAGCTCGTTGACAGCAGAAGTGGATGAAAGAAAGATACAGATCCGTTGATTGGATATTCTAGAGGCATGGGTAATATTCTTTGGTGATACGATTTCTCCAATTGCTTTGATATAATCGAATAAAACAGTGTTTGGTATTGCAAAGCTGGTAGTTGATTGTATGTGAGTGGTCATTTTAAATATTTTGGAAGCCAAAATATTTAATGAAATTAGGCATAATGACTGGCCTATAACTTTTATAATCGTAAAACTCAGGTGATATTAATTGAAATACACATACCGATACAGTTTAACAAAAACTTATCACTTGTTTGGTTAATTAACAGTCGAGCAAAAATACAGCTTTCACGTTCGGCGTCTAACCGTATACTGAGTGAAACATTTAGATTTAAAGTATTATTTTGTAAATGAACTTTTAGAGAAGGGAGTTATAAACATTGTTTATGTGGAGTCCAGATATCAAGAGGCTGATATACTGACAAAAGGTTTGTTGTACTCCAGATTTGAAGAAATTATAGGTTTAAAATATTTAACCAAGGGGGGTGTTATAAGTTCGCTGAAATCTAAGATATATTTGGTTGCATAGTTAGTAGTGTAAGTACATTGTCGAACCTTCTGACATTCACGGTGTTTTCCACTTCCTTAGAAGTTTCGAGAATGATACGAGAGAGAGAGATGTATGAATTTTGCCGGTGGTTAGATACAGAGTTTTGTTTATGTTATATCTAGAGTTAATTAAATTATTAAAGTTGTTAAAGTAAACACTGCGTTTAATTTGAAGAAACCCACTAAAACAATACTTATACCTTATACTTTTTGAAATATAAAAATTTAGTCAAACTAAACGATATTTGCACACACGGTAAAATTTTCCATTGTCCTAATCGCTTTTAAGACAGTAACAATCATCTTTACGAAGAACAATTATTATTTAAAAGGAACTTTTCGAGCTGCCAGTACATAAAAATTAATATAGATCGTAATCACATGGAAATAACCCCCGAAATTAATAAATATTTACCTTCCATTTGAAAAAAAGCTAGTAATACAATGTGTTGGAAACAATATCCAACAACCCTTGTATATAAATTAAAATGTATGTGTTCGGCATCGTATTGCGCAAGCGTTGGCACAAAGGCTTAATGTTGCCTTTACACGGTGGCCCAGTACTGGTAAAGCGAAATGGTTGAGCCGGATCTACATGATGGCGACGTTCAGTTGTCATCGTGGCGTTCATTAAAATGGACGTGGAAGCTTTAGCCGCAGCAGCTACATATTTATTTACTACAATTATTTATTAAAGTGCACAAGAAGAGAATTATTAAAAGGATATGGCATAGAAGAAAATGGTGGATGTTGACTATTTATACCTTTAAAAATTTGTCTCGCATTGACACTAAGATAGCTAGCTACAGGCGATAGCTTTCGTAGTTTGCACTAGTTATTTAAAGTTTCAAGCCAACTTATATCAAGAATTGTTCCTGAAGTATGTCAAGCCCTCAATATAACTTTGAGAGATTATGTGAAGGTAATTAATATAACTTTATTATTTCAATATAATGTGATGGTTTTTATGGATGGATATCTGTTAATCTGCCACGTAAAAACTGCTGGACGGATTTGTATGAAACTTACAGTAATTTAGCAGCTGGAATGTTGGTAGTCTTGATTTGACAGTTGCAAATAAAACACTTTATATTTTAATATAATATATTAAATATCTCTTTAAAAATTACATATTGTAATATTTTTTTTTAAAAGTGTGGGGTTAATAAAAGTATATAATTGGTTTTTATTTATTTAGAATTGGTTATAATTTTTTTTTTATTTAATTTTATTATATTAAATTTCTTTAATTTTATTAATATAATTATATTAAGATTCAAAGATTATTATAAATTCTAATTTTTATTTATTGTATTATTATTATTTAATTTAAAATTATATTGTTTGTTTATTTGATTTATATGCCCGGTTATTTTTCTTTAATACTATACAGAAATGTTTAATATTATATGAAACCTCTATATCTCTTGTAGTCGGTTCCAATATTCTCTCAAAACTAAATTATTTCTTAATACAAATTGAACTGCAGTATATTAATTAAATACTAATGTTACGACCATGCTAGAATTTAAAAACTTGTATATTATGGAAAATGAAATATTAGTTTTTGTTTAGACCAATGAAATATGAGTATTAAAATAATCTAGTGCTCTCTCTTTTGTAGAAGTTCACATAAACGCCAGCTCGTGTAGTGAAATTATGTTTCATAAAATATGTTTAATGGAACCTTAAAATTTCAAATTTATTAAAAGTGTTATAAATGACATTCATGCATTAATCATTTGTAATAATGTTTATGAAAAACACATGCCGTTGTTAGTAATGATGATTCAAGATGATCTGAGGTGAATTTCCCTCTCCTTACTTTGCATAAAATGGTGGACTTGAACCAATGCTTCTTCAAGTTTTTGGATTTTTTCTGGTATACGTTAATAAATAAATGAAATTTATGGCACTAACCCTTACTGTGTGAAAGTTCATCTTATTCAGAACAATAAACAACTAAAAGGTTGAATTAACTTCCACTATTTATTCTATAAATACTTTAAATGCAATGACAGCCGTTTCGCTATCGGAATAGCATCGTCAGATTGACATATTGAAGTTACATTTTGTTTGTTTGTAACTAGGTACTTGATGTTGATAAGTAGCTAAGGCTAGACCAAGTAAGGAAGTAATAAGACATAACAATATTAAAGCCTAGATGTTATTAGCCCTAAGGGATTATCCTGGATGTATTTCCCTCTAAGATCAGTATAACTGTGCAATGATATAGAAAAAACCAGGAAAAAACTATATCCTGCTGATCTTTACAATAACTTAATATATTTGTGTTGTAATTACGTCTTATCTATGTATAAAATGAAGACTCAATCAAAGTAAACAGTTTAATAGTGGTGAACTTCCAAGATTTATTTGTTCATTAACTACTTTATATTGTTGATCTGCTAGATGTCTTTTGATTTCAAGTTCTTCGAGGAAATCTAAATTTTGTTTTTTATCACAGGTGTGTAATATTTGAATGTCATTGGTGTGTATGAGTGAATGTGGATGTTCAAGAACATGTTTTGCATAGGTTGACTTATCCGTTTGTTGTAATCTATATGCTCTTAAATGTTCATTGAATCTTATTTCAAAATTTCTTTGTGTTTGACCTATATATACAGCATTACATTTTGGACAATTAATTTTGTAAACACCAGATTTTTTTAATTTAGGTAATTTTGTTTTTACATTTAACAATTTTGTACCAACATTATTGTGTGATTTGAATGAAATTATTGCAGATGTTGCCGAAGATATTATTTTTGAAATTGTATTAGAAATATTTCCACAATACGTAATACTTTTTTAACTTTTTAATTTCTTTAGGGTGTTGAGGGAATATTAGTTGTAGTGACACTTTCTGTTCTTTCTTATTAATTAATTTATTTATCAAATGTATTGGATAGCCATTAGATATTGCTATTTGTTTTATAATCTCAATTTCTTTATTAAAATTATTTTTTGTTCATTGGAATTGAAAAGGCTCTATGTATCATAGAATTATATGCTGCTAATTTACGTGATATAGGATGATTTGAATGATATGGTATGGTTACATCTGTTTGTGTTGGTTTTCTGTATATTGAATAGTTTAATGAATTATTAACTTTTTCAATTCTCAAATCTAGAAAATTAATTGAATTATTTTCTTCAACTTCTAAGGTGAAATTAATTTTAGGATGTAAGGTATTAATATAATTAAAAAATATATCTAATTGTCGTTCGCTACCTACAAAACCTGCTAACACATCATCAACATATCTATACCAAAATACAATATTGTTTTTATAACTAGAATTAAAGATTTTGCTTTCTAAATTATCCATAAAAATATTTGCTAAAATTGGAGAAATGGGACTTCCCATTGGAAGACCTTCATTTTGAATATATACTTTCTTATCAAAAGTAAAATAATTTTGGCTAATGCATACATTAAGTAATTACAACACAAATATATTAAGTTATTGTAAAGATCAGCAGGATATAGTTTTTTTCTGGTTTTTTCTATATCATTGCACAGTTATACTGATCTTAGAGGGAAATACATCCAAGATAATCCCTTAGGGCTAATAACATCTAGGCTTTAATATTGTTATGTCTTATTACTTCCTTACTTGGTCTAGCCTTAGCTACTTATCAACATCAAGTACCTAGTTACAAACAAACAAAATGTAACTTCAATATGTCTGACGATGCTATTCCGATAGCGAAACGGCTGTCATTGCATTTAAAGTATTTATAGAATAAATAGTGGAAGTTAATTCAACCTTTTAGTTGTTTATTGTTCTGAATTAATAAATAAAGGTAATTGTGAAATTATATTAACTTTTTATTATCAACTTTAATTTCATTTACTATTTTCCATGTACCAACTTTATAAATGAACTTAAACTTTTTAAGAGTGGAGATAACAAACTTCAATTGATAAGGATCTAATTATGACATATCCGCAATTAAAACTGGTGATTTTTAACTTAACGTGACCTTGCCCAGATGTAAAATTTGACTGTCCTCGTCATTTGATTTTTTTTCAGTATTTATACCCTTTCCCATAATATGACAGTAATGAAATAAAAAACTAATTTTCTTTTATTTTATAACCAAATTTTTCAAAATTAATTTAATTATTTAGGCTTTTACGAACATTTTCTTTATAAATAATGAAACTTTTAAATTTGATATTTTTAGGTATCTTCAACCTTTTTCCAAATCTGTAAATTGTTTTAGTCTTTTAGCAAGCAGTCTTCCATATAGCTCACAATTGTCTTCGCTATCGTTTTTTGCGGCTTATTGCTGAGTATGCTCTTCAGCATAGATGAAAAGACTCTTTTTTTTCGTTACTGACCTGTTGTAATTCAGGTGGTTTTCTAGAACGACGTCTTCCTACAGGAATTTCTATTTCAGGATTCACTGTAGCATTTGGGTCATCATTTTCGATATTTTCATCTTCTGATAACATGGGACGAGGTTGAAGCCTGAAAAATTAAATTATTTAGTTTTTTACTGATAGATACTTGACGATATATATGAAACAAAAAAGACGAACATAATGTCTTATGCTTTGTCTTGTTTTTTTTCAGATCCCCACAACAACAGAAGAATGGCTTTCCAAAGCTGAAAAATTCGAGTTTCCTCATTGCTTTAGAGCTATGGATGGCAAACATGTGACCATACTACCTTCACATAGCGAAACTGAATATTACAATTACATATAAACATTCTTTTAGCATTGTTCTCTTAGCTATAGTAGATCATGACGACTGTATCATGTTTGCTAAAATAGGTGCTCAAGGACGTATAAGTGACAGTGGCGTTTTTAGTCAAAGTAGTATATCTTAAAAAATATCTGAAAACAACATTAATCTGCTGCCTCCAGGATGTGAAATTAGTCCAAGAGCTAGCTACATAAAAGCGGCTCTAAATCAGTCCCAAGATCAGAGCCCGAATGTTGTGAGTAAAACCCTAGTACATTACTAAATGGCTACCAGCGTACGCTGCGGAAGACGCTATATCCTGGCCTACGAAAAGCGAGAGAGTGGCTTCAAATTGAACGCGCGATAAAAAGTTCGAGTTTCTCGGCGAGTTTTAATCGTATCGTGATAATTTTTTTTTGGAGTAGAATTTGAAAATAAATGTAATGGCATACATGAAATTAGCCTCAACTTGCAACTTAGCGAACAATCATGTATTAACAAATTTGTTGACATTTTCCGATTAATTAATCTCTGCCGAGGGTTTATTGTCATTCAAAACTTCTGCCATTACGCACAGCTCTTAGTTAAGGGCTAAAGAATGTTGGGAAAAAAGTTAGGTGTGGGGCTCGTATCGATTTTTCGGGAGTGTTTTCTGACACTTTTCAATCGCCAAGGGTTTTTTGTACGATTAAACCTCTGCCATTGCTTTACCGCTATTAGTTGAGACCTTAAGAATGTCTCTAAACAATTTTTACGTGGGACTCATTTCGAGCTTTTCCGCAAGTTTTTCAACATGGAAAACCGGCTGGCATTTTCATCCGCAAACGTTTCACACCAGCAGAGTAGCCATTTAGTGATGTACTAGGGTTTTACTCACAACTTTCTGGCTCTGATCTTGGGACTGGTTTCGTGCCGTTTTTATGTTGCTAGCTCTCCGTCTATAAGCTATGTATTTTTGTGCGATGGAACATTTAGTTTAACTAAAAATGTTATAAAACCTTTTCTTGGCCGTCACTGTTTTAATTCTCCATAAAGGGTTTTTAATTAAAAATTCTCTGTCACGTGTAGTTATTAAAAACACGATTGGAATTCTTGCTAACAAATTTCGAGTTTTTAAAACAGCTATGCCTTTTCACCCTGTTAAATGTTCATTTATATCTATGACATGTGTTCTATTACATAACATTTTACGGAAAAGCCGAACGTCTCCCCACCTATACGCAGTTCCAGGTACATTTGATGCCTATAATAACAATGGAGACTTGATACGGCTGGTACTTGGAGAAATGATGGTAATACAGATTTTCTTTTCTTACAAAATCAACCCCGTAGATCAACTAATGATGCTATTTAAATTAAACAATATTTTAAGGACAATTTGTATCATAATAATTAAACTAAAGGAGATTTAAACGCTTGAAGGCCAAGAAAAGGTTTCATAAGATTTTTCTATCTATATAAGATTTCTATATCATAGAATAATAAACTAAATACAAATAATACTTTCCATTACATCAAAAATTTTGAATATATTGTTATCTTTGTCTTCTCCAAATATTAAACGAAGAAAACAAGTATAGAATCGGATGATGTCCTTATCAAGTTATAGACAACTATTTAAGGTTATTTCTGATTTGCTGATATTGTGGTGTTAAATAAATTATCTAATTTGATCAAAATTACATTAACATGTTTGTTTTAATTGTTTACTATTTTTATTGCATTTTATTTTAGTCTTCAAGTCCACCTTTATGTTTAAATTAAATTTGTATTTCCAGCCTTTTGGTATTAATTTAAAAATTAAAATTAAATTAAAAAATTAATTTAAATTAAAAATAATTTCCAAAGTAACTTTCATAATTTTTGTTGCATGTGTTTCATTTTAATTTCAGTAGATGTGCCATTCAATTCAAATGAATCACAAATATGCTTAAAAAAATACTTTTGAATTTTCAGAACATACTATTTTAAAAGTAATCTTCAAAATATTAGCTCTTAAAATGTTGTTTTATTAATATTGTTGATAAAATTAGCCAGCTAGTATTTATTCATTGGACATTGTCAAATTGGTGTTTTAAAGTATTTTTATTTTCAACTAGATTAAAAATAACCAAATAATTAAGGAAATTTATTGTACATTGAATAATGTACAATGAATTAATGAATTATTAACTTTTTCAATTAAATATAGAAAATTAATTGAATTATTTTTTTCAACTTCTAAGGTGAAATTAATTTTAGGATGTAAGGTATTAATATAATTAAAAAATATATCTAATTGTCGTTTGCTACCTACAAAACCTGCTAATACATCATCAAAATATCTATACCAAAATACAATACTGTTTTTATAACTAAAATTAAAGATTTTGTTTTCTAAATTATCCATAAAGATATTTGCTAAAATTGGAGAAATAGGACTTCCCATTGGAAGACCTTCAATATATAGAAAACCAACACAAACAGATGTAACCATAACATATTATTTAAATCATCCTATATCACATAAATTAGCAGCTTATAATACTATGATACATAGAGCATTTTCAATTCCAATGAACAAAAATAATTTTAAAAAAGAAATTGAGATAATAAAACAAATAGCTACATCTAATGGCTCTCCAATACATTTGATAAATCAATTAATTAATAAGAAAGAACAGAAAATGTCACTACAACTAATATTCTCTCAACAAAATTAAGGAAATTAAAAGTTATAAAAGTATTACATATTGTGGAAATATTTCTAATACAATTTCAAAAATAATATCTTCGGTAACATCTGCATTAATTTCATACAATAATTTTGGTATAAAATTGTTAAATGTCAAAACAAAATTACCTAAATTAAAAAGATCTGGTGTTTACAAAATTAATTGTCCAAAATATAATGCTGTATAGATAGGTCAAACACACAAAGAAATTTTGAAATAAGATTCAGTGAACACTTAAGAGAATATAGATTACAACAACCAGATAAGTCAAACTATGCAAAACACGTTCTTGAACATCCACACTCACTCATACACACCAATGACATTCAAATATTACATATTTGTGATAAAAAACAACATTTAGATTTCCTCGAAGAACTTGAGGTAAAAGTTCGGTATAGCGGTTTTCGCTATTATAAGAGATTTTGCAAAAATTCTTTTTCAGGGCGTTTCTATAGGTCGATTATGACACAAATCTGTGTGCGCGTTTTTAAAAATTCATTTCTATAATTTATTATTAATAAAAACATACTTACGGGACGGTGGAGTGAATAGGGGTGCTGGGTGGGGACAAAACAGTAGAAATCCTACATTAAACACCAAAAAACAGTATTTCAGAGTACACACCGCACTTTCTGTTCACAAAAATGTTCAAGAAATTGTTTAAAAAAATAAAAATAAATAATAATTAACACAATAATACCGCCAAGGCTGTCACGACTGTCACTGCATAAAAAAGAAGAGTGCAATAGAACTATCAATGTGTTACGATGTTGCCAAATAGAGTGAAAAAGTCTTAATAGCTGAAAAAAAAAGAAACATACAGGACAAAATTGATATGAAAAATTAAGTTATTCCTTCTTCCTATACATACCTAAACATAAAGAAGGAGGCATTTCTACAAAAAATACCACTGCTTCTCATGGAAGTGGGGGATAAAGCCGGCCAATTTGCAAAAGGAAGTGATGTACATCATCATTGCCGGAATATCGTCTCTTAAATAGAAATTCTGCCAGGTAACCAACCATATGACCTTCTCGACGCCCATAACGAGGAATGCCTCCTCGGACATTTCTCCATGTTCTTTCAATGTTTTGGGTGTGTACCTCGGGATTCTGTGGGTCGACAAAATTTAGGGAGTGATTTATTCGCAAATGCTGGAAACCTTCATTCCCTAATAGGTCATATGACTTCCAGCAATCAGAAATTATAGTAGTACCTGGCAGAATCCATTGACGTATGACTTCAATTAATGTTTCAGATGACCGATTTTCGACTGGCACTAAAAAAATGTTCTTGCTGTCGCGTTCAAACCCGCCGAAAATCCACTGTCCCTCTATGACACGACCTCTATTATATTTCCTTTTGCCAAATTTCGCCTCGTCAATCTCAACCACCTTCCCTATTCCACCTAATGGTACCGATGTCTCCAAGCTCCAATTTATGCACACTTCGCGACAAAACGATGACCAGTTGACCACAGTCTCTTTACTACATGATAATTCTTTAATAATGAATGCTTGTCGCGGATATGGTAGCTTTAGCCACAAAACGGTTAGATATAAAATGTCCTCAAATTTTAGTTTGGAGTTGGAAAACCATGTACCGTTTTTGGCACTTCTGCGGAATGAACATTTTTTTATTCGCTTGTTTATAGCGCGGCGGCGGTCGCAAGTAAACCGGAAAGAGTTTACATTTAGTTCAACCCGTTCATGACATGTCGGACACTGTCGACTTATTCAACACTCCATGGTTTTCCAACATATCAATCATTAACTGTCTTGATGTCATTAAGGCAATAAAAGAAAATAATGTAAAATCGCACCCGTTGCACACCATTATTCTAATTATTCTAATTCAAAACACAAGAGACGATAAGGAACTTAACGATCTAAAACACGTATCGCAACTGGTATACTATTCGACTCAGGGCAATACCATGGTACAACAAATTTACAGGACAGGACAATACGAATAGGTTAGGTTCAAACGTTTAACGCTTAGAACATAAAGTTTGTGCAGAATATATAAAACGCTTCTTTATTTTATTTTATTTTAGCACACCTGTAATCTCATATTCATCAAAACAGTTCTATACTTTAAGTTCTCCTTCAACGTATAATCGCCTTCGGTAATTTCAGAAAAAATTTTCTAGTACTAATAATAACCAAAAAAGTGTACTATATCAAATGCATTCTTTTGAAATGTAAAAAACACACAGTTCGCCCTGAAAACGTCCGTTGCCAATGCCCAGTAAAAACTGGGGCAGTGCAAGAGCAATTTCAGTGCGCACCGAGGGCGCACTCAGATCAAACGCGAAAACAAGATCGAACACGTTTAGACGCGCTCCTGCAAATGTTACATTTGAAAAACAAACGTGACTCACACTGACACCTTCATTCAGTTATGCATAATATAGTGTTGTGAATTGTCGAAAGAAGGGTGACATTATAAATTGGTGAAAAAAGGGTTAACAATTAGTGTTGTGTGGTGAAATTATATATGAAAATATGAGTAATATAAAACAACGCATGCAGTTTGCATATAGGCCTCAATATAATTCCACCGATTTCTTATGGTTAGTCCAAGATATTATTGGTCCGTATGAAATATGGCCTGAATTTATTAAGGAAACCTTACATAGTGCAACATTCCAGTATCAAGAACGAGTGAAATTATTGTCTTTTCTATTTTTAAATGGAATACGTGACCATATGGTTGCTTACAATTTTCTGGTACGAATTAAAGGTTTTTCATTAATGAACTCTTACTTTCGAACCATAAAGGACCTATATACATATTGGCTACATGATATTGAAGGGCATGAAAGAAGAAATAGATATTTTAGCAAGTGTATGATGCACGGCATCTACGAAGATTTAAATGGCAATCCTCGAAATAGGCTTAATTGTGTTAATTCTTCATAAGAAGTTTGGCAACGTTGCTTCTATCAAGCCTGTCATTTTAATAATGACGAACTTCATGTTATCAGCTTCATTATTAATGGCGAACGAGATTTGTCATGTGTGGGATAGTTTTTCGAAAAATTTAATACTTTTCAAAATTAATTTACATTTTTCATGTGCCCCGAGTGCAGTGTATTAGTGTTTTCTTGTGTTTGACGTTGGATTTCTACTGTTTTGTCCCCACCCAGCACCCCTATTCACTCCACCTTCCCGTAAGTATGTTTTTATTAATAATAAATTATAGAAATGAATTTTTGAAAATGCGCACACAGATTTGTGTCATAATCGACCTATAGAAACGCCCTGAAAAAGAATTTTTGCAAAATCTCTTATAATAGCGAAAACCGCTATACCGAACTTTTACCGAACTTGAAATAAAGAGACATATAGCAGATCAACAATATAAAGTAGTTAATGAACAAATAAATCTTGGAAGTTCACCACTATTAAACTGCTTACTTTGATTGAGTTTTCTTTTTATACATAGATAAGACGTAATTGTAACACAAATATATTAAGCTATTGTAAAGATCAGCATGATATAGTTTTTTCCTGGTTTTTCTATATCATTGCACAGTTATACTGATCTTAGAGGGAAATACGTCCTTAGGGCTAATAACATCTAGGCTTTAATATTGTTATGTCTTATTACTTCTATACTTGGTCTAGCCTTAATACTACCTAATCAACATCAGGTACCTAGCTACACACAAACAAATTGTAACTTCAATATGTCAATCGGACGATGCTATTTCTATAGTGAAACGGCCGTCATTGCATTTCATATTTTGCGAATAAATAGTGAAAGTTAATTCAACCCATTAGTTTACTGTTCTTAACAAATAATTAAGGTTTTTAAAATGACACAAGACAACTAAATGACACAAATATGTCATCACCACTGACTTTTCTTACTAGGCAACATCAACAACATTCTAATATTTCACTATGCGGCCAGAAAGTCGACATCTCGACACAAGTAATCTCCACGCGCGTCCACTTTCCACCGCATACGAGCGCAAACTGGATAATGGCCGACGTGACCACCTTTCTATATAGAAATCTACTATAGGTGTGACTAAAATTCTACTGAAATCTCATGCACTGGGTATAAAATCTACTATATTAACTATATAGATGGGTGCCATTGTTTTAGTTTGATGGCTGTATTAACACCACAAATATTTAATACCAACTATCAGATTTATTGACTTTATTTAAAAATAAAATATACTTTCATAACATTTAAAATACTGGTACAACGTGTGTGCGCTATGTACTTCTTTTTTTATTCTTCCATCTCCTCTTCTTTTTTTTTCGCCTTCGCCCTTGGGGCCTTCAACCAGAGTAATTATCTTGCTTCGGCAATAGTGTCTGTTTTCTGGCACGTTTGATTGAAACAGCCACAACTACTTTAAGGAGAGTGCCATCCATGTTTGAAAATGGGCACAACTAAAATGCATATTGCTATAAATTTATAGCTATAAATAAATTTCTTTATCCTTCACTAGATGTCCTGGAGGGGAAAATTAAAAAAATATTTAAGTTTAATTTAAATAAAACGGATACACTTATGAATATTCAAAGTAGAGTATTTAAATTAGTAGTATTACAAAAGCATTTAAATCTAATTATAATAATTCATCATTATCTCCAGATTTTATATTTTTATATAATAAATTATCCTCCATGGATTTTAACATATTTTCATCTGGAATGGATTGCCAACAGTCTCCGGCATCCTCTAAATCTTCTTTCGCTGTTACAATGTACGATACATTTTTAATATGGAACCTATTTCTATCTTTAGTTTTAATTCTATTTATCTCTGAGGAAATTCTTTAACATTTAACATTAGATACAGGAAGACAGTTATTGTTTCGCTAAAGAGCAGATATTTTTATATTTATTGAATATACTGGAAGAAGGCTGTAAAACTCAGCATATACGAGTACAGCTATTTGGTCGGGAGAGAACACGTACGGCCATTCATACTTCTCTTGGATACATCGTAACTGGCGTTGCAGATTCTTTATCGAAGACACCTTTTGTTGATTATAGTCTTTGTGCTATTAGAGAAAGCAATTCAAGTTTAGAACATCTAGTGAAAAAAATGAATGAATTGGAGGACTTGTCGTCAGTTTCGCCCCTTAGTAAGGAAGAAAAGACTTGTGAGGAGCTTGTTTTAAAAACTGTTACTCGCAACGATTCTGGTGGAGGTTGCCCTCCCATTTAAAAATGATGTTTCCTCGTTAGGAGAATCGTATGCCTTAGCCAAAAGCCGACTTTCTACCGTAGAAAGAAAATTTTCTAAAAATCCCGATCTTCGGAAATTATATTCTGCCATGTTACAAGATTATCTTGATCAGGGACACATGTCAATTGTTCCACAGCCCTTAATTAGCAGCCCCGCCTATTATATCCCTTACCACTGTATATTTAAGCCTAAAATATACAGTTTTAAAATATACTTATAACCTACGGACGTATCTACATTCGCTCGCTATTTAATGGTGATATTTTCAAACTTATCGTACTGTGTTTAGTTTTCCATTACAAATAAGTATAGTTTCATAATTTGTTTTGGTGTGTTTCTCCGGAATACTTAAATTTGGATTTTAAAGTGAGTAATTAATTTGATAATTTTTTGGTTATAATTCCGTTTCGAGCAGAAACCGAAAACATTAACTACTGTAAAATGTCCGACCACTTTTTGCCGAATTAATACGCATAGATAAAGGCAACTGGTTTGACGATGCCAATTTGTGGACTTTGCACTCACCAGCAAATCGCCTGGACTGACATGTTACGGCGCTTGTCAGAAATTCTATCACGCTAGATGTGTTAATTTAACTAAAGCAGACGTCTCGCGATTTCAGACACCAGGCTTATCCTGGACCTGCTCTTATTGTAGAGATTTACCAGATTTAAATAATAGGCGCTCAATTATTGTTGCCGGTGATGATGATTCTGATGAATCTCCAGAGCAAACCCCATCATCAACATTAAAAATATTAAATGATATTCAGAAAGACATGGCTTCGATGAATAATAAATATGGAGACTTGTTGCAGTCGGTTAACTTCTGCAGCGACCACATTACATATTTTGAAAATACTATATCTGCTCTCACTAACAAGGTTAAAGAGATTGAAAAATTAACGAAACAAAATTTAGATTTGAAGAATGAAGTAAAGTCCTTAAATTCTCGAGTAGATACTCTCGAGCAACAGTTAAGAGCCAACGATGTTGAGATCTGTGGGGTACCCTATAAGAACAATGAAAATATTGTATACATAGTTTCCAAAATTGGTTCGGCTATCGACTTTCCTGTTGAAGAAATTGATGTTGACTCAATTTACCGCTCCTCAACTTTTCGCACTGATTTACCTAAGCCCATAATTTTGAAATTTTCCAAGAAAATTAAAAAAGATGCTTTCCTGGCTGCCACTAAAATTAAACGTCGTCTAAATGGTAACAGAGGGCTGAAGATATCTGATATCTCTAATGAGTTGTATATTAATGAGCATTTGCCCTCTAAAAATAAAAAATTATTGCGAGACACTAAGCTAGCCGCTAAATCAAAACAATACAAATATATATGGACAAGAAATTGCGTCATTTATGTGCGAAAAGACGATAGATCCAGAATAATCAAAATCTCTTGCGATGGTGATATCGAAAAGTTGGTTTAATCCTCTGATGTTCAAAGTAACCCTTCATATTATATACTGACCTTTGCTTTGACTATGGCTGATGATTCTACTTTATCTATTTTGTATCAAAATGTCAGAGGAATGTCTGATAGCTGTATCCGAAGAGCTTATTAGTTACCCTGATGATTCTTGGCGGTCTGAAGCAGAAGATGTTTGGGTGACTATTATTCCTCAAAGTAGACATCAAAAAGTGCATATTGGATGTGTTTACATACCACCCAGAGACTTGGCTGCCTTACAGTTTTTCTGTGACAAGCTTATCGATATCTATTTAAATAATATCAATGATATTTTTATCATCTGTGGAGACTTCAATCTCCCTGAAATTAAATGGACATTGTGTGCTAACGACGACTACTGCAAACCATGTAATTACAATGATCCTAAATCAAGCTTACTGGTTGACACCATGTCTCTGGTTGGTATGTCTCAGTATAATGCAAATGTCAATAATTCAGGAAATACTTTAGACCTTATATTCAACAATAGTTTTTTAACCAAAAATGTACTAATATCTACTAATCCACTAGTTCCCGAGGATCATTCTCACAATACCTTGGACTTTGACGTTGATATTCCTTTAACACATATACCTACTAGGGTTGGTAACCAATCTCGATGGAACTTTAAGCTGTCAAACTTTATAGAAATTAACTGCTTTTTGAGTGCCGTCAATTGGACTGCTAAATTTCAATCGATTGACGTAAATGAATCAGTTAACTTGTTTTATAGTATTATCGATAAAATCATTAACTTACATGTACCTAAATATCTCAATTATTATAAAAAATATCCTCTTTGGTTTTCTGCCTCTGCAATAAAAGTAATTAAAGAAAAACTTAAATTTCACACTCGATGGAAGAAACACAACAATGATCTAAATTATTTAACATTTAAAATCTTACGAGGGAGATCTAAATTTTTGATAAATGAAGATTATAAAAACTATTTGATAATTGTCGAAACTAATATCACTCAAAGTCCTAAATACTTTTGCAATTTGTAAAAAATTAAAGAAACGCCAATAATTTTCCAAACAATTTGCTTACGGCCGACGGCCCAATTACTGATTTGAAAAAAATCTGTAACATGTTTTCTGATTATTTTGCTTCTGTTTTTGTGAATAGTGATGCTAGTAACTTTAATACCACTAATATTAACACGCCACTAAATATCTCGAATTATACTATCATCCGCGAGATAATTGCACAAAAAATTGTAAATTTACCTAACAAAGGTCCTGGACCAGATGAGCTATCAACAGATTTTATTAAAAACTGTAAAGAATCTCTAGTAGCGCCTCTATTTCTACTATTTAATAAATCTCTTACTGCCGGTCTATTTCCTAATAAATGGAAAACAGCTTTTATTATCCCAATTCATAAATCCGGAAATAAAAATAAAGTCGAGAATTATAGACCCATTTCGAAATTTTAGTAAAATGTTTGAAAGTATAATATTTGATTTTCTTTATTACGATGTCAAAAACGTAATTAATATTGAACAGCACGGTTTCATGAAAAAACGTTCAGTTGACACAAACTTATTTATTTACATTGAATACATACTAAAAAGTCTAAATGATAGAAAGAATGTCGATTCTGTTTATACTGATTTTAGTAAGGCTTTCGATAAAATCGATCATTCGAAACTTGCTGAGGTCGGTATACATGGTAGTCCCTTAGTTGCCTGACCAATCAAGAATATGATTTTTTAACTTTTTTTTTTGTTCAAGTCGATTGAAATGGTAAAAAAGACATACTCAATTTTTTTCAGAATTTTTGTATAATTTTTTAAACAAAAATTTTAGGTGGTACTTTGAAGTACCGTCAGGTGTCTGGAAGTACTTTTAAATGGTATAATAAGAAATTTCGGTAGTATTTGGAAAGGTTCCTCTAAATTATAAAAAAATATTCAAACTGTTCTTGAAAATAGTTATTTATTACAAAATAAGTAGCATAGTATACATCACACTATTGAGGTACTTGGTGAAATTCGAGGAAACAATTTTTAGTAGCATTACAACAAAGTGCTACTTTACAAACAGAACATTTTGAGAGAGGTTTGGACTGAACACCTTTCTTGCTGCAAACTTCACATCTGCCTCGTTTTTCATCAAAAAGAACCCAATGTGACCCCCTGTTTGAAAGTCTAACATCGCTTGTTACAGAATAGCCGTGGCCACGTCTCTTCTTCAAAGAAAAGGTATTAGCAACTTCAGTGGAACGTCGTTTATTAGTGCCACAACGTTTATGTGTTATTAGTCCCAAGGCAACAGACCTACGGAATTCAATGAGTGGTTTTTTCTCTTCGATATCTGGATAAATAACATATGCATTTACAAATGCCATATCTATTAGGCCCCAAAACAACCGGTGCCACCATTTCTTGGATCTCCTGTCCACACCATAGACAGCCCTCAATCTATCAGCATGGTCCACACCCCCACTGAACTTGTTATAATCTTCTACTGCTTTTGGAGCCGGAACTTGTAATTTTGAGCCATCTTTTTGGGTACGTTTCACGGAGGTTTCCTCACTTCCATGAAAATTACTGGCCACGTGCACAGTCTTGTTATCCTGCCATTTCCAAATCCCTATATCCATTGAGGAGAAGCGATAATCATAGTCACCACGTTTCAGACTTTTATTGTCAATCATATTATTAGGTAGACCTTTTCTGTCAGATCTTATGGTCCCACATGCCAGAGTTAATTCAGTCTTCAATTTTTCCAATAGAGGTAACGAAGTGAAGTAATTGTCAAAATATATAATACGGTTCTTTCCCCATTCCTCTTCAGTTAAATTTAGGACAACCCTTTCACCAAGTCCAAATGTTGAATACTTTTCCCGTACTGTCTCATTTTTTCCTTCATATATTTGAAATTTTTTTATGAATCCTTTTTGATCTGATAAACACCAAATCTTATATCCACGTTTTATCGGTTTCATTGGATTATATTGTTTCAAGGAACTACGGCCTTTGAAAATAATCATTGATTCATCAACAGATAACTCCCTGGTGCCATTGTAAAGGGATCTAAATGATTCATTCAATGCATCTATCATTGGTCGTAACTTATATAGTTTGTCTGTTTTATCATTGGGAATCTGGGCGTTATCATTGATATGTAAATTACTCAGAATGGCATCGAATCGATCTCTAGACATTGCCGAAGATACCAAGGGTACTCCTAAATTTTGGGATGTAGACCAGTAGTGCCGCCAACTTGGAAGTTTGTGGTATCCCATCAACATATTCAAGCCTATGAAAACTAACAGTTCGTCTTTATTAGTGTTGAGAATTTTATGTCTTTGTACAGCATATAAATTGGACTGCTCAATCAGATTCTCGAGTAAAGGATTTATTAC
Organism: Ophraella communa; assembly: GCA_035357415.1. NCBI lineage: Eukaryota > Metazoa > Arthropoda > Insecta > Coleoptera > Chrysomelidae > Ophraella > Ophraella communa. Next base: position 30,768,289 of record CM068979.1, read on the forward strand.
AGTTATGAAAACATCTGTTGCTGTCTCACAACCAACAAATTTGTCTTCTTTGCAACCTTCTGGAAACTGATAGGTAGCAATAGAACTCAAGACTGGCCTTTTTTTCCATTTTCTGTTTATCTCTAAGTTCCCTCTTTTAGATTGTGATTTGTTTTTGCCAGAATTACTTTTCTTTTGCTTTACACTCACTTCCACTTCCTCCTCAATAATTTCTTCAGAACCTTGCACGTCCTCTTCAATAATTTCTTCAGAACCTTGCACGTCCTCTTCCATAATTTCTTCAGAACCTTGCACGTCCTCTTCGCTAATTTCTTCAGAACCTTCCACGTCCTCTTCAATGGTTGCAGTGTCGTGATTGCTAGAAATATTTTGTTTTCCTGAATTTTTTCCCTCTAATTTGTCGTAAATAATTTCATCTTCCTCAAAATCACTTTCAATATCAGTGTCAAATAGTTTATCATTCGGTAAATCCTCGTACGTAAATTGTTCAATTATTTTTAGGAGTTCTGAATCTGTTAGTGGCCTGACATTTTTATGACCAATATTTGCCTTAGATGTTGACTGAAAGAATATAAATAATCAAAAAGAATCGAAAAAATAACATGTAAACATACCGGTTGTTGATCATCCATTTCGGCAGATCGTAGCCTGTCGGTACTTCAAAGTATCATATAAAAACTAACCGAAATTCAGCAGATCTCACGTACACTTCAAACAATAAGTCACTCTATGTGTTCATGAAAGTCCAATAAAGTATAGAATCTATTTACACTTCTAATAAATTGCATAAAACTGAGTACATAAAATTATTAACTCTGCACTTGACGAATCGATCAGCTGTCACTGCGGCACTGTTGATAAATTATGAAATGAACGACGCAGAAACCTTGTACTTTGACGGCAACCAATCACATCACAATTCAAAGCGTACTTGAGAGTCCCAACAGGCTGTGAAATGATTTAATGGAAATAAACAATTTATATGAGTAAAAATAAATCCGGTACTTCAGAGTACCGTTCGTCAACAAAGGGTTATTGCGTTGGTTCGACTTATACGTCAGAAATAGATCTCAACAAGTAATCTTAGGAACCTTTAAATCTAACGTAGAAGTCAGCACGTCAGGGGTACCTCAAGGGTCCCATTTAGGTCCTTTACTATTTAATTTATATCTTAGTGATATTGCTACCTGTTTTAAATTTGTATATTTTATTATGTATGCAGACGATTTAAAAATTTATCATTCCATTTCATGTCCTAATGACCGGTTTAGATTTCAACAAGACTTAAATAATCTATTTGATTATTGTGTAAAAAATAAGCTGTTGTTGAATGTCTCTAAGTGCAACTACATACAATTTTCTCGTAGCAGTCCTGAATTAAATCACAACACATATGAAATCTCTAATTGTGTACTCCATCCGGTAGATAGTATAAAAGATCTTGGAATAATTTTGGACTCAAAACTCCTTTTTGACAAACACATTTATCATATTACCCAAAAAGCAAATAGACAATTAGGCTTCATTTACAGAACTTGTTTCGAATTGCGAAACCCTTTTACCATTAGAACTTTGTATATGGCATATGTCCTTAGCATCTTAATGTTCGGTTCAGTCATTTGGAATCCACGTTACTTGGTGTACATTTCAAAATTAGAATCTATTCAAAATAAATTCATTTCATATTGTAAAAGAAAGTTTTATCCGGAAACAGATAGACAACGTATTTGTTCCTTTTTAAGAATAATTACCCTTGAGCACAGTAGGCAAATTGCGGATGTCATGTTTGCTCATAAAATTTTAAACAATAATATTGATTGTATCGAAATTACGAATTCCATAAATCTCCATACTCCCACCTATGCTACTAGGAATAATTACACCTTTTTTACAGACCAAGCATTTACTAATTATTTCCTTAATTCTCCAGTACATAGAATAACTAACACTTACAACAAATTATCTAATATCGTGGAAGTAGATATATTTTTTCATAATGCAACTGCGGTTAAAAAACTATTGAGGAACCATTTTTTAATACCATTAACTTAGATGTCTCTTCTTTTTTGTATTTTTAATTATATTTCTAGTTGTTAAACTTGTAATAATTTGTAATTTAACTGCAATGTGTGGATACTCTTATGGGTCTGTTCTGTCTGTATCCCAAATAAATAAATAAATAAATAAATAAAAGTTCATCTACACCAGTCAGAATAGTTTTCGATGCAAGTATGAAAACGAACAAAGGTGTTTTTTAAATGATATTCTTTTTGTTGGTCCAAAATTACAGAACAAATGAATATCTATTTTATTAAATTTTAAATCATGTAAGTCATCCATTTTCTAATGTGGGTAGAATCCAAAAGGTTCAAAGAAAAACACAAAGTCGATCCCACAATTTTAATTTAATAGTGTAAGTTACTTGCTACTAGTTTCGGTCCACAGGACCATCAGGCTAAAAATACAATAACAATGTCAAATTTTTGAAAGAAAAACAATAGTAAGACTTAATGTGATGGAAACAAAATCATGACTACAGTAAAATATTTGTAGGTGAATTATCAAACTACAACTCACAGTAGAGGTAGCACTAAATTATGTTAATACATATGAAAATCTCCAAAGAGATAACCGCACAGAAATATAAAAAACATAAGGCAAAATGATAATATTGTTAAGTTTTCTAATAACATTATTTAAAAATATGTAAAAACTCACCAGAGATGAGTAAAGTACTTAAGAAAATTCAAGAAATATATAATATCAAGGGAAATAATTTACAAAATACTGATCAAAAAAGTGAACATTATAAACAATTTGACTTGACTAAACAAAGCAATGCAAAATTTAAAAAATTTTTTAATTATTAAATATCAAATTCAAAAATTACAGATATCTTCAAACTTACCAAGAATCATCAGGCGAAAAACCATAAATCTTGTAACATCAGCACTTAAGCAGACATCATCAGATAAATAAGAAAAACGGAAAAATTGGGGAAAGAAAATATTAAAATATTAAAATTTAATGAAATATTTCAAAAAACATTTATGTATAAAAACCAAAAAAAATTTTTTTGTAGGGCACGATATGGATAGTGGCTTGAAAACATAAGAAAATAAATGGGAATGTGTTATCTCAGTAAGGGAGAACACATGGTTTCAAACTGAAAAAACCAATATAAGAAAGGTTTTTCATGAGGAAAGTTATTGAAAACCCCAGGAAAAAGTATAAGAAAATCGATCCTTGATCAAGATAAGGACCAAGGGAAAGATATAGGATATTAAGCCATTCGTGAGAAAAGAATATTCCAACACGTGGGATTATTCTGGAACATGAAGGAAAAGATCCATGGTTGCACCAAACAGCACAATAAACACAAAACCAGATGAATGACATCCAATTTAGTGAAAGAAATAAGTAGATAAAAGTTATTAACATAGTTAACACCATAAAACTTTTTAAAAGCTTCAAACTTGCCCTGGCAGAAAGCTAATGGATGTACCACACCAAATGAAAGAGTGAATATCGGAAACGGAACCGCAGTATGAATAAGAAATAGAAAAAAATCCTATGATAGGACAGAACTAATATTTAATCTGGGAGTTCGGTCCTGGCAAAGTGTGGAACCATACGTATTCATTTCGCTCTGTGATTTTTATTCAAAATCGTACCTATTATATCAAAATTAATTGTGAAAAGTATCTATGTTACTGTGTGACTGCAAGAACTTCCTAAAAGATACTAGTGGATAACTATTTATGCAGAAAATAAGGAAATAGATGGTAAAAACACATTCTTTAAATTAAATTGTATGCTAAAATATAATTGATAAGGAAATAAACACTAATAAAAACTGGTAGAGATAGTGAACTAACGGTAATTATCATTACAAAAATCAGATCCGTCTTGATATCAATTGAATTAAAACATTTTGTAACCAAATTATTACGTTGAGCGTCAATTTGTAATATTATTTGTGCGTTGGGCGACAATTTGTAATATGAGTTACCTGTTGATAGTGAATTTATAAAAATATTTAGTTAACTTTTTAGAAAAAATAACAATATACCAAAAGAAAAAATGTAATTTGCAATAAAACAAACATTAAGCTTAATTTCGTCTTTAATTAGTTGTAAAAGATACTTCAATAATTAACAGAATTTATAAATGTTTATCACACAAAAATTATGATAGTTAAATACCTCGGCTAGGGGTGAGTAAGTTCATTAGCTCTGACTATTGTACAATATTTGTTTCTTTAAGAAATTATAAGGGCGCCACTGAAATCTTTTTATTTTTTATGATACTACTGAAGAAAGTTGTTTTAAGCTGTTATTTAAATAAGTATCATAAGATGACAGAAAGATGTCAGAAAAAACTGTCTATGAAGATAAAAAAATGAATTGAAAAGGTACAAACATGTAAAAGATAATAAGATTTCCTTGGTGCTGAAATTAATGAGGTAGAGAATACGTTACAACAAAATAATCCGCAAACAATTCTTTAAAAATACTTATGCTAATACAGTTGACGATATAGATAGATATACACGGAAATAAAAGAGAAAAAATATGGGAACAGTAAACTTGATAGATCTCAATAAACTTATCTGTTACGATAGTGGACGATCCTTCGCCGCACCTTGGGGTCGCTACGGCACTGTCTAGGTGGTTCCAAATGATTATGGAAGATCACTAGTGGAGGGATGATCTGCCCCAGTTGTAGAGATAATCCAGTTAAGAATTTACAGTTTACAAGCTGTTCAAGTTTACGGAATCTCCAAATTCAAGAGATGCTTCTGGTTTACAGAATCTTCAATTAAAGAGTTGCCTCTAGTTTACTGTATTATATTCCAACTTTCTGTATATGACAGTAAATCAATAGAAGAAAATGAGACTGGAAATAATTATTAAAACTACTTGAACTCGATAATGCCAACTCATTAGTACACCTCGTAGCGTAGCTACTTTGAACTTCCAATTGTAATTATAGAGACTGTATTCATTATTTTATTATTAAAAATGTTTTATGATAGATGGAGCTAGCGAATTTAATATTTAGGATACCAGGTGCTTAAAATGTTAACAGGTACTGTTACAATTTAAAACTTTAACGTCTAATAATTAAATAATGGAAAATTTACTCAAAGATATCCATGAGCAAATTAAGAATATGGAATTAAAGCTTAACAATATGCATGAGGATATAAAGGGTATCCAAACGGAAAACCTACTTCTAAAAAAAGAAAATCAAGAATTAAAAAAACAACAAATACTGCATGAAAATAAAATAGAAATACTGGAAAGAGAAATTCGTAAGAAGAATTTAATAATATATGGAGTTCCAGAAAAATTAAATAACCAGAACGAAGATTTAAGAATTAATGTAACAGATATTGCAACAAAATTAGAAATAAACATAAATCAAACCGTCGATATATTGGAAGTCAGAAGGGTTGGTAGATTTGAAAGCGATAAACCCAGACCAATTATAGTAGAACTAAGAAGTACTAGCCTAAGAAATCAAATACTAAAAGAAGCAAAAAAATTAAAAGGGACTAATCTCTACTTAAGCGAGGACTTTTCAAGTAATGTACAGCAACAAAGAAAAAAATTAAGGGAACAGATGATAAAAGCTAGAAAACTGGGATGTAGAGCAAATATAAAATATAACAAATTATATATAGATGAAGAAATTTACACGACAGACACATTACATCTAATAGATCTCAATATTGAAAAACTAAACAAGGATTCATCTCAAACATCATTATCAAAAAAAGGAAGAAAACACAGTCAAATAACACCTGAAAAATCAGAAAACGATAAGAAAAAAACCAAAACACATATAGCGAACAATCCGATGTCAAAAAACGAACTAACGCAAGTAGCACATTAAACGACAAAAAAACCAAAAACAAGATAAATCAACAAAATAAAGAAACTATAAACGCACAACTAGAAAAGTACTCTAAACTTAAAGTTTTATTTTGGAACTGCCAGGGATTAAATACGATACGAGACCTAGACCTACAGGATATGGAATACATCTTGACTTTCCCAGTAATTGGACTTGCAGAGACATGGATAACTACTACAGAACCCAACTTACTAACACCATTAACGCAAAATTATTACGCCTATCACAGCCCAGCTAGTAAAGAAAAGCAAATGGGAAGAGGCAGTGGTGGAATTCTACTTTTGGTATCAAAACACATACTTAATATTACAAATATAGAGTTAATTAATATGTGCAACATGTGGATATTTGTTAAAATGTTTATTAATGAAAATCTTATTATTTTAGGTGTAACATACTTTAAACCAAGCTTGGAGGATCAAATATGTATAGAGTTATTCGAAGACACGGTAAAAGATATAACAATTGCTTTTCCGAATGTAAACTTTTTTATAATGGGAGACTTTAATGACAGAATAGGATATTTGAATGACGTTCAGGAATCCCATGAACAGGATTATAATATCCCTCTTGAATCTCGTAACTCTTTGGATGGAGTTATCAATATACGGGGTGAGTTACTAGTTAATGCTATGGAGAATCTAGGGTTTTATGTACTAAATGGCAGACTTGGAGATTATAGGGGTAATTACACATATATTAGTAAAATAGGTAAAAGTGTCATAGATTTAGTTTGGGCAAACCTTAACAGTGCAAATATTATTTCTGATTTTTGTATTGACGATAATTTATACTCGGATCATTTAGGGTGCGTAACTACATTACAGGTAAAGTTTGAAATTAATAAATCAGATTCTTTACTAAAAGTCATAAAACCTAAAATGGTATGGAATCCCAAAAAAGCTATTGCTTATCAAAATATCATATCACAGTACAATTTTTGTTCGTAATCTAAATCCGTAGATGACTTAAATGCCGATATAATTAATGCAATAACATTAACATCAACATTTTTAAATATGCATACAAAACAGAATATTTGTCACAATTACTTCTTCCCTAATAACACTAATACGTCTCAGTAACGTTGTTTGAACGTTTGCCAACAACTTACTCTACGTACCAAAAACGTTTTTGTCCGTTTTTAAACGTTATTTGAACGTTTTAAGAACGTTCTGTATCAGATAAAAGAACGTTGAATGGACGTTTCAAATGACGTTTCGGAAACGTTTTTTGACGTTTATTAGATGTATTAGGAACGTTATTTTTTAAACCTCTTTAAAACGTTGCCAGTATGATTTTTGGGAACGTTTAAGAAACTTGTTTCAAACGTCAAATACATACCTGGAACGTTTCAATAACGTACATTGCAAAGAACTATTTCTCACTTATGTACTCAAGCCAATCTTAGTTATTCAATTAAATTTGTTGGCATAATTATTATGAAACTTTCATAGTTAAGTTTAGGTGTGTATTACACCAAACATGAGCAAATAAACAAATAATTTCCATAAAGCTATAACCTAAAAAAGTAAAATTTTGTAATTTTGTCAATACATTTAATTGAATAAGTTAGGATTGGCATACTCAAATGTATCGAACTTGACCTCTTCAAAAATTTATAACAAAATTTTTTTATAAAATGAGGAGGGAGTCAATATTTAGCCTATGTTTAATTTGCCGATGTATCACCTGGAACATTAAGTAATTCGAACTTGTTTATACCACGATGGTGGAGAAAATAATAAGTATTTCACTAGGCACATCTTTGAAAACTAAATGGAAAAGAACATGAAACAATACTAACAAATATATACTTTTTTTCAATCTATATTATATTTTAAAAATAATATAATAACATAATTATTCAAAAGAAAATGTATTTAGATAATTTACAACTTTTGGTTTATTTTTTTTCCCGGCGATCCAATCTAGCTCTGGCCCGTTTCAACCAACAAGCTATGGCATTTTCACATTCTTTTTTAGAAGATATCGCTGAAATTTTGTCTGCTGCATCTAAAAACAGTGACCAGAATAAAATTACTTGTAATTAAATTTGCATAATAGAAATAAAAATATAATTACCTATTACTGCTTTGGAAAGCTGAAGAACACTAAAATTATCTTTTTCTTTTCTTCCAATGTAGCTAAACTTTTCAGCTATTTCATCGGATATGGTAGATGCCAAGCATCTTTTTACAAATTCACCGACATTGGCCCCACCAATTTTTGCAAACATTTTAACCTGAAATTGAAAAAACACCAGTGATGTAAATCTGTAAACGCTAGTGTGAATTTTATTGTGCATCAGTATGTTTGCTCCAGCAGGAAGTTAGGAATGTTACAAAACGGTAAAAAGATGAATAAATATATAGATATAGACCATTGATGAGAAAAAGAGACTCAAAACCTCAAAACGGTGAAAGAGTTACAAATGGTATTTTTTGCACCAGTTTACCATAAGAGTAAAAATATAAAGTTTACAATACTTTGACAGAGGTAAGATCAGGTAAGGTTTTATTTTCTTTTCATCTTTAATTATCCCATTCCCATTTTACTGCCTGCTGGAACAAACCTGCAGTAAAATCTTGCGTTTGCTGTATATCTTATACATAGTTTTTAAAATAACTTCAGTATAATAGATTAATTATTATGATACACACATTTTTAAAGAATTAAATCTATTTACCAGCAAAAGATATTTTTCCTCATTTTTAAAAAACTTCTCAAAAATCTTAAGATCAGTCTCTGATGTAATCGGATAGTTCACATTTGGCACCTGGCTCAAAATGGGTGTATCAATTTTAGATTCTTCCCTGTCCGTTCGCAAAATAGCAGCATCAACTTTTACCAAGATGTCACAGCAAATATCTTTAATCATAAATAATGTCTTTTCTATGTTATTTGGATATCTTCTTGTACAGCATACTTTACAAGCGCCATTACATTTTGGAAGAGTTGGAGTTTCTGAAACAATTTTAATTACGCATTAAGTTTATATTTTTAAAATAGGTGGATTAAGAGTAGGAATGAATTTAAAGTTACTATGATTGCAAAATGTGAGCAATCAATGATCTAAGTATACTAAAGTATGACAATAAGCAGAACTCTAAGATTATAAATTTAGTATAAAGATATACATAGAGGTCACTACAATCTTAAAAGGTAAAATTTTATCGAAAAAAAGATATATCCTGTACCTTATACTATGATTTTATAAGAGGAAGAATGTGAATGTATCCTACCTTTTATACCAATATTTCCAGAAGAAATGAGCAAATGCTGGCTATCATTATTGTTCCGTAAAGTAGCTAAAAAAAGTAAAAAATGTTTAAACACTACTGAACATTAAAGTTTTTAACGTCACATGTGCAGCCAAAATTAGGCTTTTAAGTTCAGTCTAAATTTATTTTACTATATTTTAAACAAATAACATTAGGTATTTATTGTTAGAAGTTTATTAAATACTAATATAAGCTGTATATTTCATTTTAATAAAACTTACATGAAGTTGGAGTCAAATCAGTATGGGTTGGACGCTTTCTAGGCGGTACAGGAAGTTTAGAGGGTGAAACTCTGTGCTCATCTTCGGAGTCAGATGAACCTGATGATATAGAAAGGACTTTTTTCTTTCTTTTTCTTTTTAAATCTATATCAGAATTTAAGTCACTTGTTGATTCAGCTTTTCTTGCCTTATTCCGAGCTACGAAATAATCATCTAAAATTTTAAAATTCCAAGTTAGTTATACGTTATACTTTTCTTTATAAAATGTAACTGCATAATGTCTTAACAAGTTAAACTTCTGAGCCTTAAAGTGCTTGTTTTATTTGCAACTAATATTGATTATTTCAAATTAAAATGTTATACCTACTTTCACCAAAACAAAGTAAAGAACTCACCAAATGTTCCATCTTTAAAGATGCGCACTTTGTGAGATGGCCAATGGCTATTCATCTCACAGTTTCTGATTGCATTTTTTAGTTTGTCCTGTGTAAATGGTGGCCAAAAACAGAAATCACCATCATGTATCCATGAAGTAGGTACTGCATCTACAGTATCATCAGTAAGAAACTGCACTACAGACCAAGTGTTCGTTGAACCTTCATTATCCATATTTATTTACTAAAATATTTAAAAAAGGCAGAAAATATCTAATAAACTAAATCTATATATATATATATATACTGATAAGACAGTCAAAACCACAAGAAAACCCTAAAGAATATTTTGTTTTATAATTTTGATAGGTGTAGTGAAACATTGAATGAATTAAGCTTTGCAACTAATACACTTTTGTTATGAAAACTTGAAATTCATCTTTTTGTAACTGGCTTCTAATAAATATTGCAAAAACAATTACATGATCTAGGAGAAGAAAGCAAAAATATCCAAAACTAGAAATAATTTTTTTGGACTATGTAGTAGTATGTAATAGTGGATATATGACATATTTATCTTTGTAAGGCAATTTGACACATTTATTTTTAATCTGTGATATATTCCAAGATTGATAAGGGCCTAAATTACTAGCCAAATATATATTCATGTCTGAGGATTTGCAGGGCGATATAAAAAAGTTCTCAAGTGTGAGAAACCTTTTACCAACAACTTTTATAATATCGTTAGTGACAACAATATTTTCAATAACAATAACTGTAATTTCATCCTTAAGAAAACAGCAATGATCAGAATTACTTATATTAAGACAAAAGTCTTTGAACGAAATATGTTTATACTGCTTTGGAATTTCCTTGAACTCTAATAAGGGGCCTTGAGTATGTTCTAATTTTAATTCAAGATTTTTTTTCTCTCTAAGCTCCTGATGATTTGCAAGTATTTTATTTTGTTCTTCCAATCTGTTTGCCAACTGTTGCAAAGGCTGGTTGCTTTTCCTAAGGTTTTTTTTTAAAAAGAGCATATTGTTTTCAAATGGAAAAGCACTAAAGTTTTCAATACTTCCAAATCTTGTTACATCATCAGCTAAATGTAACAAATTATGAATATTATGGGAAACATTTTCAGAACCGTAGAGTACAATAAAAGTTTTTACAAAGTATGATAATAATTCTCTAGCATAATCAACATCCAAACACTTTGATAATAAATTAAGTGCAACATGTAAACAAATAAAATTTAAATAAACTTCTTCAGACACATTATTTTTTAGTAAGACTGGTCCAGTATAAAATAAAAACATTCTAAACTCGGTGGCCTTCCATCGCTTTGCTTCTGAAAGAGACCTTGGTTTCCCAGAAAATTCCAAAGGAATAAATTTTTGTAAACTAGTATGCAGAGATGAAATGTTTTCTAGCTGTCGACTTGACCACTTGTAAGGTGGATGACCAGAAATCCACAAATTTACTATTAACTTTTTAACAACACCTAGGCAAACAAGATGCATGTAATCTAGTGGAAAGTCATCAATTATATTTAGTCCAGGCAAATTTTCCAAAATTGATGTGTTTGTGTGATGACTTTCTTGTTCTTTAGTCCTAAAATTTAAATCTGTCCTTAACTGAAAATTTGTAATTTGTGGAAAGCAAATTCTATTGTTCTTAAAAACCCCTTCTGTGTTACATTTCGAACAAGACATATATCCACTGTGACCTCTTGTACATTTAATAAAAGATTTTGCCGGTACGTCACATACAAAAACCAATTTTATATTGTAATGTCTGTTAAAATAGGAAATTCCATGAGGTATAACCGCAGTTGCTTCAGTAACAAATTCCTCTAAATAATTATTTGAGCTTTTGGGTTTTTCATTGCCATAATAAATTCCTACTATTTCAATATAACTCTTATTATTGAACAGATTTATCATAATTGGCCATAGCTGACTGCCAGAACTTTTGGAGATCGGAAGACCATCTATGTTAACAGAAACCAGCAAATTATTAGATTCACATACAATATTTTTTTGTTCCATTTGATTAACAAGTTTTTGTAGGGCTTTCTGAAATCCAAAATGAATGTAACTGCCTGGATTAATAATTTTTAAACTAGTACCGGTGTTCCTAGGGGTTTTCAAAAGTGTTCGGGGATCTTGTGGTACTTGAATGTCATGTCTTATTAACAGATTTAGTAATTCCCCCAAAGCATTATGTGCAATGTTAAATTTTACTGCCCAATTGGCCAAATCATTTGAAAAAGTATGTGGTGAAGTATCGGACAAAAAAACATTTCTAGAAATTTGAGGATCTCGAGCATCATGACTTTCTCGAGGATTACTACTTTGTTTTAATTCTGAGTACAAATTTGGTAACTGATCATTGCCTAAATCTATATTGAATCCTTGTGGTTCAAAATCACTCTCCTCTGAACTTCCCGATGATTGACATGCCTCTGCGTCTAAAGAATTTGAACTGCTTGGACCTGCTATTGAAGACGGAACACTTGATTCGGAGTAAGGGCATATCGTACCTGACCTTTTAAATCTTTTATAATGTTTATTCAGCAATGCATGTCTACCACCAAGAGAACTCATAGCTTAATAGTAGGAAGAGTTTTTAAATACTTACTGCAAGAAAACACTCACAATTAAACAAAATCTCAAGGCGTCACTACCCAAGTTTAATTTTACTGTCGATACTTGAATATACTAATTATTTTAATATTTATTAGTTACAAGGAATGAAAGGAATAAGAAGTAAGAACGTTTAAAAACGAACGAAAATCAACTTTTTTCAACTTCGCACACGCTGTCACTGTCACATTGTCAAGTCATTCATTTGGCAAATGTCATCTATCATTTTTTGAATGAGCTGTGTTCAACAATTAAAAAGAGTGTGTTCGATAATTAAAGAGGGTATATTCGATCGTCACATTTGTTTATCTAAAAAAAAACGAAACGAAGAAGTCAAAAAACTCTATTTTGTAATCAACATAGATTTTCTCATTCTCGGAACAATTTTACATAGCATTGCAAACACTTATGTTTTATATGCAAGGATATACGGGAATAAAATACTTATAGATAAATTGGACAAATTATTGAGAAGGAACTAAAAAATGTAATAGTTTATTATATTATATGGCGAATTTTTTAAAATTTTGTTATTAGAAACAGATATAATGAAAAACTTTCTTATGTTTAAAACTTTTTTAACCAAATAAAGTTGCTTTTTGTTTTAGTTTTCGTCAAACGTTACATACACGTTTAATAAAATCTGTCCTAAAACATAATTCATACAACGTTTGAGAAACGTTTTTTCTAGGTCTGGAACGTTCAGACCTAAAAATACCTGAAAGATACGTCTACGGAACGTTCAGTGTTAGTAGGGTTAAAACCTAACCCCTGGTATGATAATTCCTGTAAGTCAGCTAAAAAACACCTTAATAAATCAAAAAAACTTCTTCGCAAAACAAACTTTAATAATGATTCATTATTAGATTACAACTTAACTAAAAGAAAATATAAACAATTACTAAAAAATAAAAAACAAACATACTACAATGAACTAAAAGCAAAATTTGAAACTATTACTAATCCCAATGAGTTTTGGAAACATATTAAACTAGGTAAAAACAATAATAAAAGATGCACTATTAACCAAAATGTTATGACTAATTATTATAAAGATTTTTATACATACAATCCTTGCAAAAATATCTATTTTTTTGATGTATTGCACCCCTACTTAGACACACCCTTTTCCACAACAGAAATAATTCAAACGCTTCGTTATGCCAAAAATGGGAAAGCTTCTGGTGAAGATGATATTGTAAATAAATTCTATAAAAACCTGCCTATCGATGGTATTACTCAATTAAAAACGCTGTTTAATTTAATACTCAATGAAGAAAAAATCCCAAATTGTTGGTCAAATATAAAAATGATACACTTTCATAAAAAAGGGCCAACAGAAGACCCAAATAATTACCGTGGCATAGCTCTAATTAACCATATTACAAAACTTTTCACACAAACTCTAAATAATAGGTCAACAAATTTTACAGAAAGTCATAAATTACTGCCAGAATGCCAAGCTGGTTTCCGCAAAACTCGTAGTTGCGAAGATAACATTTTAGTACTGTATACCATAATTAATAATTATCTAAGACTTCCTTCTAGGAAACTTTTTACCTTGTTTGTAGACTTTAAAAAGGCTTTTGACAGTCTTGACCATAATTGGCTGTGGGAAAAATTATTTACATGTGGAATAAGTGGGAAAATTGTGAGAATAGTAAAAACCTTATATAGCAGATCAACAATCTTTATGGAACAAAATGGCCAAAAATCCGAAAAAATAAAAATTACAAAGGGTGTATTACAAGGGGACTCTCTAAGTCCGTTAATATTTTCCTTATTTATCTCTGATATAGACTCATACTTTAAAAAACACGGTGCTAAAGGGGTTACGCTTGACGAAAGAGACAACATAAATATGTTACTTTATGCCGATGACCTAATTTTGTTTGCAGAATCTCAAATTGATCTAATAAGAAATCTCAAGATTTTAGAATCCTATTGTGATAAGTTTAAGTTAGAAGTTAATACATCCAAAACAAAAATAGTTATATTTCGTAGAAGTTCTAATATTGGTAAACAACCACAGTTCAACTATAAAAACAATATAATTGATATATCGAACACGTACCAATACCTAGGTGTCACATTTACCTTTAATGGCTCATTTATGAACAATTTAAAACAACGTGAACAAAAAAACAAGGTTATCACAGGGAGCAGTGTTTAAAACTGTTTATAACTCAAAAATAAATTCGATTGATGCTATTAAGATTCTGTATAATAACGTAATAATTCCCACATTTACTTATGAAAGTGGCATATGGGGTCTTCGATACTTGGAAGAAGTAGAAAGAATCCAAAATAATTTTTGTAAAAACTGCTTCTTTCTTCAAAAATCGACAGCTGGTTATTTGATAAGGACAGAAATTAATCTTGTTAAAATGGGCTACTTTATTTTAAAACAGAGTATTGAATTGTTACTTAGATTAAAAAATACAAATCCAGATAGATATGTTTACAGAGCACTCATGCGTCTGAATGTTCTGCAAAAGTCTAGTGTAGGCTCCTTAAAATATAACTGGCTGTATCTTTTAAAAAACTGTATAATGCAATACTGTGAAATAGATCTAAATATCAATACCATCAATGATACAATTAAGAAAACAATACTTACAAACTTCAAAAATAAAACTGTCCAGGAAGACTTGTATAGAATTCTTAATAGCACATACCATCCCATATATAAATTACTTCTACAACGTGAGCTTGACAGTGAAAAAAATTATATGACCAATACAATACCATTTTATTTAAAAAGACTATTAGCGCAACTTAGAACAACCAATACAGATACAATCTCTTTATATATAAATAATTGCTCATATAATATCAAACAGAGATCAACTTGCACAATCTGTAACCTTTTAAAACCTGAAACTTTAGAACACGTTCTTCTGGTCTGCCCTTTATACAATAGCCTAAGAAAAGAACTTATCCCCATCAGTCACCACTCAGATGACCTAGAAGCCTTACTATGTACTTATGAAAAGTCGGAAGTACTCAAACTACATCGCTACTTCAGCGGAGTAATGAAACTTCGAGCTTTTATTATTAATGAGTAAAAAAAGGCAATCCAGTTTGATCCTCCAAACTTCACTCTCACTCTTATTATACTTATACTTTTAGGGTTCTCCACATAATACATACATATATATATTTTTTTAATTTTTTGTTAAATTTATTTAGGTAATGTTATGTTATGTATTATTGTGAAATTAGTTTTTATTTTATATTTTTTATTTATTTTTGTAATATAGTATATGTAGGTACTTATATATAAAATGTTATGCAATGACCAAACTCCTTGTTCATGTTTATTAACTATAGAACAATAAACTTTATTTATTTATTTATTATTTAATATTTAATCTGTGACATAAGACAATGACAGGACTACAATTAATTTAGGACTGTGCTGGCCAAGAGCTATTGTGGTGGAGGCCATTAAACCAAACCATAGACAGAAAACATAAGAAGAAAAATTAGGTTATGTTCGAAAAAGTAGGTAAACAAACTGTAAATTAAAACAAGTTAAGAAATTAAACAGAATGTAATCCAAGAAAAACATAATGTTCAAAGGGTTTAAGCTGTTCATTAAGACAATTGACATTGGGGTTAATGACTGCTGCATGTATTTCAAGACTCTCGAGTAAATTCAATCTGACACCCTTATCACATTTATGTAATAAGTCAACAGTGAAACGCTCTCTAGAATGACCCTCAGAAAGGACATGGTTGGCGAAAGAAGAAGAAGAATTGAAATGTCCATACCTTTAATACTTCTTGATAAAACCAATATGCTTAGACAGGCGTACCTCAAGTCTGCGTCCACATTGACCTATATATATAGAATTACAATCAGCACATGAAAGTCTATATACACCAGACCTATGCAAATCAGGAACCGAAACTTTATTGTGAACTAGAACCGAACCAAGTGAATTGTCTGTCTTGAAGGCTACATCAACTCCAAATCGTCCAAAAACATTCTGTAACCTATAGGAAATATTACCAAAGAAATTAATGGACCCCGAATACCTAGTTTCAGTAAGAGTAGTTTCACTTATACAAAAGTTAAAGGATAATCTGAATTTTATAAAATGTTTCAGGTACAATCTATGAATAATATCAAGTGGATAATTGTTATTAATGGCTAATTGTTTAATGATACCAATCTCTTTCTCAAAAGCATAAGGGGACAAAGGCAAAGAAAAGCATCTGTGAAATAGACTGTTAAAGGAAGCTAATTTGTGGGACATAGGATGGCAAGAGTAATAATTGTGGGATCGACTTTGTGTTTTTCTTTGAACCTTTTGGATTCTACCCACATTAGAGAATGGATGACTTACATGATTTAAAATCAGCCAGTCTGGCAGTTGTCATTCGTCATTACAGCAATGCCATGTTGTCAAGGAAGAAGACATTATTGAAGATAATGTTTCTCCAGAGATGTAAACGCCATGGAGTTTCCCCTAAATCCATATCCCTGCACACCAACGTCTCTTCTAGAACTGCACTCCATACTTTGGATAAGGCCAAAAACATATGGATTAAGTGTGAGATAAAAAGTCATAATTATCATTTAAATTTTATTAATGTTAAATTAAAATTTTTACATTTTGTTCTTTGTGATAGATTAAGTTCACTTGAATTTTCAGTTTTGGATTCTGATATACGTGATTGGATATCTGATGTTGGAACTGACGTCTATAACAATCTCAATAAGAAACTAAATTCTCTTTTATCCTCAAAAACTAAAACTAAAGTTAATAATTTAGGTAACCACAATAAATTTTCAAATTTTATGTTTCACCCACGTACGTTAAATCTTAGTAAATCAGTTTTTTCTGACTCTCATTTAAAAATTTTAAATTCCGGTTTAAAATTCAATCTACCTACTCATAATGGAAGAAATAACAATAATATCAAACTTTTGTCTGTTGATTGTGAGAACGTCATTTCCAATACAGATTTGGTTGATAAAGATGCTTTAAGATGTAAGATTTTGAACAGATACAGCAATGCATTGTCTCCTAGAGATGATTTTTTCAGGATTTATAACATACCACATTCGACAGTTTCTTCTTTGTGCCGTAAGATTAGGGATGATGACCTTATGGTTTCGAAATCTGATAAAGGTAATTGTTTGGTTGTTTTGGATAGGTCAGATTATGTTTCAAAGGTTGAAGATTTTTTGTCTTCGGATTCTTCATTTAGAATTCTTCCAATTGACCCTACCATTAAGTTTCATACTTATCTTAAGTCCACCTTAAGAATTAATTTCAATCCTACACTATCTATTTTTAACCAGAACCATTTCAAACTTTGTCCTATGAGAGCTGTTACACCTTTACTTTATGGTCTGCCTAAAATTCACAAACCTGGTGTTCCCATCCGCCCAGTGGTTAGCTTCATTAATACTCCTGCTTCTAGACTTTCTTCTTTCCTCTGTTTCATTTTAAAAACTTTAACCAATTTCACTAATGAATTTTTGATTAAGAATTCTATAGATTTAACTAATAAACTTAAAAATATTGTAGTTCCTGATAATTCCTTTTTGTTTTCATTAGATGTTAGCAACTTATTCCCTAGTATACCTCCTTCTGAATGTATATCACTTGTAAGGGAATTAATGTTTCATAATGACACTCCTACTCATATAGTCCTGGATGTCTGTTCTTTGTTGGGTTTGGCATTGGAACAGAATTTCTTTAAATTTAATAATGTTGTTTATGAACAGACAGAGGGTTTGGCGATGGGTTCCAGCTTGTCACCCTTTCTGGCTGAAGTTTTTATGAATAACCTAGAATCACATTTTCTACACTCATCTTTTGGGAATGATATAGTTTTCTACTACAGGTATGTTGATGATTGCATTATTTTGTATCAAGGTACTATGTCGTCTTTTGATTCTTTTGTTAACTTTGTTAATGGTTCGGTTCTAGTTCACTTGGTTCGGTTCTAGTTCACAATAAAGTTTCGGTTCCTGATTTGCATAGGTCTGGTGTATATAGACTTTCATGTGCTGATTGTAATTCTATATATATAGGTCAATGTGGACGCAGACTTGAGGTACGCCTGTCTGAGCATATTGGTTTTATCAAGAAGTATCAAAGGTATGGATATTTCAATTCTCCTTCTTCTTTCGCTAACCATGTCCTTTCTGAGGGTCATTCTAGAGAGCGTTTCACTGTTGACTTATTACATAAATGTGATAAGGGTGTCAGATTGAATTTACTCGAGAGTCTTGAAATACATGCAGCAGTCATTAACCCCAATGTCAATTGTCTTAATGAACAGCTTAAACCCTTTGAACATTGTGTTTTTCTTGGATTACATTCTGTTTAATTTCTTAACTTGTTTTAATTTACAGTTTGTTTACCTACTTTTTCGAACATAACCTAATTTTTCTTCTTATGTTTTCTGTCTATGGTTTGGTTTAATGACCTCCACCACAATAGCTCTTGGCCAGCACAGTCCTAAATTAATTTTAGTCCTGTCATTGTCTTATTTCACAGATTAAATATTAGTTCTGTCCTATCATAGGATATTTTTCTATTTCTTATTCATACTGCGGTTCCGTTTTCGATATTCAATCTTTCATTTGGTGTGGTACATCCATTAGCTTTCTGCAAGGGCAAGTTTGAAGCTTTTAAAAAGTTTCATGGTGTTAACTATGTTAATAACTTTTATCTACTTATTTCTTTCACTAAATTGGATGTCATTCATCTGGTTTTGTGTTTATTGTGCTGTTTGGTGCAACCATGGATCTTTTTCTTCATGTTCCAGAATAATCCCACGTGTTGGAATATTCTTTTCTCACGAATGGCTTAATATCCTATATCTTTCCCTTGGTCCTTATCTTGATCAAGGATCGATTTTCTTATACTTTTTCCTGGGGTTTTCAATAACTTTCCTCATGAAAAACCTTTCTTATATTGGTTTTTTCAGTTTGAAACCATGTGTTCTCCCTTACTGAGATAACACATTCCCATTTATTTTCTTATGTTTTCAAGCCACTATCCATATCGTGCCCTACAAAAATTTTTTTTTTTGTTTTTATACATATATGTTTTTTGAAATATTTCATTAAATTTTAATATTTTAATATTTTCTTTCCCCAATTTTTCCGTTTTTCTTATTTATCTGATGATGTCTGCTTAATTGCTGATGTTACAAGATTTATGGTTTTTCGCCTGGGGATTCTTGGTAAGTTTGAAGATATCTGTAATTTTTGAATTTGATATTTAATAATTAAAAAATTTTTAAATTTTGCATTGCTTTGTTTAGTTAAGTCAAATTTTTTATAATGTTTACTTTTTTGATCAGTATTTTGTAAATTATTTCCCTTGATATTATATATTTCTTGAATTTTCTTAAGTACTTTACTCATCTCTGGTGAGTTGATGCATCTTTTAGTAATAATGTTGATTACCATTACAATATATTGTATTTTTTATGATTTGCTTTGTATAATCAAAAAAAAAATTTTACATATTTTTAAATAATGTTATTAGAAAACTTAACAATATTATCATTTTGCCTTATGTTTTTTATATTTCTGTGCGGTTATCTCTTTGGAGATTTTCATATGTATTAACATAATTTAGTGCTACCTCTACTGTGAGTTGTAGTTTGATAATTCACCTACAAATATTTTACTGTAGTCATGATTTTGTTTCCATCACATTAAGTCTTACTACTGTTTTTCTTTCAAAAATTTGACATTGTTATTGTATTTTTAGCCTGATGATGGTCCTGTGGACCGAAACTAGTAGCAAGTAACTTACACTATTAAATTAAAATTGTGGGATCGACTTTGTGTTTTTCTTTGAACCTTTTTATTAAATTTTAGATTATTTCCCATAGCTGTTATTAAGCAAATGTGTCGCCAAATACAGTATCCTTTGGTGTAAAGTCTTCTCCGTTTCTAAGCTTGAGAACTGTTCGTCAATTAACTATCGATGAAGGGTCTCACTATCCTCTTGATGTTAAGCCTATTGTGAGAGAAATGTACATGGATGATATGGTCTCTAGTTTCCCTAATACTGATATAGTCTTAGAAAGTATTTTTCAAATTATTTCAATGTTTAATTCTGGAGGTTTTAAAATTGTAAAATGGTTGTCAAATTCGGCAACTGTACTTTCACATGCGCCAAGCGATTTGAAGTTAGACCTTTGATAATACTTTCTCAAAAATCCTAGGTTTGCAGTGGGATCCCGTAGATGACGTGTTTCTTTTTAAAATTGCAACCACGTTGGAACTTTGTACTAAACGAAATATGTTATCATTTGTAGCTTGTTTCTTCGATCCCCTTGGATTTCTCTGTCCTCTTTTGTTAATGGTTAAACTAGCTATAAAATATTTGTGGAAATTAAAACTTGATTGGGATCAACCTGCCCCTTCTGAAATTGAAAGGATTTGGCACATTTGCCAAAAGGAGATCCATTGTATTCAACATTTGCGAATTCCTCGACATATTTTTGCCTTTGAACAGTCACCCATAAGTCTAATTGGTTTTTGTGATGCTAGCCAGAATGGTTATGCAGCGGCTATTTATGTTTCGTTCTGTCTCGCCTACGGGACACATAAATGTATCTTTACTGCAAGCACAAGCTCGAGTGGCTCCTATGTCTCCTATAACCATTCCTAGAATGGAACTTTGTGGTACTGTCCTTCTTTTGAAACTCCTAGCGCATGTGTTGCAAACATGGGCGTCTCGAATTGAAACTCAACAGGTTTTTGCCCTTTCGGATTCGTCCATAACTCTATACTGGATTTAGTCTGCCCCTAAAAAGTGGAATCCCTTTGTATCAAAAAGAGCAAATATTATTCGGAAAAACATTTCAGCTAATAATTGGTTTTTTATGTTCCTGGAGAACATAACATTGCCGACTGTGCCTCCAGAGGTTCTACTCCCCTTAGTCTTTTATAAATCCTTATTGGTTATCCGGACCATCTTGGCTAGGTTTAGATTTAAGCGAATGGCCTATTCAGAAGATTAAAGCCGATAATCAGGAGGATTTGTCTTTAGTCGAGTCTGAAATTCAATTGATTACAGCAGTCCAACAACGCCATTTTTTTCAGAGGAATATAATGCCTTTATGCAAAAAAACGAATTAAAACAAGTTTACGACGTTTGAATCCTTTTATAAAAGACGGTATATTAAGAGTAGGTGGTCGGTTAACCTTTTTCCCATTAAAATATGACCATGCTTCTAGTTTACTGAATCTTCAAATTAAAGAGATGCTTCTAATTTACTGAATCTTCAAATTAAAGAGATGCTTCTAATTTTCTGTATTATATTCCAACTTTCTGAAAATTACCAGTGTCAGACACGTGTTACATTTACTTTTCTGGCACAAAAAGTACAAATCAGCATAGTCCGAAATCTACAGTTAGATGCTAACGTATTTTAATAAATTACAAAAGATACATTTTTACATTAAATTTACTTTTTAACAACCTTACACACTAATCAAAATTCCAGAAATGTACTTTTACTAGCCTTTTAATAAAAAATTATCATTAATACTTTTAATTACCATAAAAAGATTCTTTGAATAATAATGAAATATGTTGAAATTCTCATCTGATATAATAAAATATAATATAACTTTCGATATTTTATAAATATTTTAACAAAAAGGAATTATAAAATTGGAAAAAAAACATACCTGTATATGACAGTAAACCAATAGAAGAAACGAGACTGGGAATAATTATTAAAACCTCTTGCACTCGATAATGCCAACTCATTAGTACACCTCGTAGCGTAGTTACTTTAAACTTCCAATTATAATTATAGAGACCGTATTCATTATTTTATTATTGAAAATTTTTTTAGGAAAGATGGAGCTAGCGGTACTAATTGAATTTAATATTTAGGATACCAGGTGCTTAAAATGTTAACAGGTATTGTTACAACCTAGGCAAAGAATACCTGATATTTGCAGTAGTTTGGTGAGTACAGATATTTTTTATATTCATACATTTTAAATTTGTTAAATTCGGCCATTTTAATTTAGATTTTTATTAATATTATGAAGAGAACAACTTATTTCTATTAAAAAAACATACAAATTTGGTTCAGGACCTATTAGAAACACATACAATTATTAGCAACCACAAAATTATATGTTAACATTAAATTCTTTCATTTAGAGTCTAGTGTGTCTTTCCACTTGAAAAATTCACTTCAATACATTAGAAATTCCTAAATTGTTCAATTTATAGTGTCTTTCCACTTTGTAAGTTCGGATTCATATCACTTGTAATTAAAGATTTCAATCATATCACTCATAGTATCAATTTTCACTTGTCATCTTTTTACCTCATTACATATGCTGTTATTAAATAAATTTAATATTTTAGATATATTCAAGCACATATGGACAATCACAAAACTACTCGTTGCTATGGATATTCAGACTACTCTATTTCATTATCTGTAAGTAATTTTTAATTTTAATATAAACTTAATTACTATCTCTTCATATTGAATAAGTAATTTATTAGTAACATTTACTCTAAAATCATAACTTGTAATGTATAATGATCTATTTTGATGATATTTTATGTTTTTATTGATATTATAACTTAATTTATAACTCTTACTTAATATTCCTTAATGAAACATCATTCTAACGGTGGTAATATGTAAAGCATAGATTGTCTCAAATAATAATACTTTATTTTCCTTCTGGTTTAGGTATTGTTACAATTTAATGTAAGATTTGACATCTAATGAGAGGATGATCTGACCATACTTCTGAGATTTAGTGGCCTCATGGCGGAGACGCTAACATGGGAATCCCGATAAGAAAATCGTCAAAAAAGCTAAGGTCAATCTACAATTTTTGACTCAGACGTTTGTAGCAGTTTGCAGTCTTTAAAGGTCCAGGGATTCTGGAATGCGGGTATCTATATAGAAATGTAGACACAAGTCTCGGAAGAAGATACTTTTGCAGACTCGACATTTTAATGTTATAAATTCTTTTGTAATCTGTTTATTAACGTCTTTTTATAATTAGATCTTTGCAGTAACTATTGTTGTGTAAAATCATTATTATTATAAAATTCCAAAGTTAGTTGTTATAGTGTTCTTTTGAAAAATAAATCGTTTTAAAAGTTTAAAAGTGTAACAATAAACATTTCTGTAGCTGCGAACAGGATCCTCGTACAGAAACCACACGTTTCCTGATCAATTTCACTTGTTTGACGAGAGTCCTCCGAACCTGAGAACAGAAGGAAGAGCATGCTGAAGAAATCTACAGTGATCATGCTTTTGTAAGTGTTTAATTCCTTTTTATCCTTAATGAGCATTCTTAACGATATTTCGCTAGACAACCTACATTTGTTAAGAATAATAAAAAACTCTTCGTTTCAACGTAACTTCCAAGTTTATTTGAAAAATTTTAAATCACAATGACGGCCGTTTCGCTAAGAAGCATCGTCAGATTGACATTTAAGTTACATTTTGTTTGTTTGTAGCTAGGTACCTGATGTTTAGGTAGTATTAAGGTTAGACCAAGTATGGAAGTAATAAGACATAACAATATTAAAGCCTAGATGTTAATAGCCCTAAGGGATTATCCTGGATGTAATTCCCTCTAAGATCAGTATAACTGTGCAATGATATAGAAAAACCAGGAAAAAACTATATCATGCTGATCTTTACAATAACTTAATATATTTGTGTTTTACAATTATGTCTTATCTATGTATAAAATGTAAACTCAATCAAAGTAAGCAGTTTAATAGTGGAGAACTGTCTTGGAATAGTCTGTGTTTTCAGGGGTGCCACCTTGACCTTGGAACACAGTAAATAAACTGAGACTATTCCCGCTTTATTAACGGTCCGTACATACACACATGCACCATATGCCAACATTGATGCATCTGCAAACCCATAAAGTTGAACTTCAGCAGGATCCTGACACACTACTCGCCTGCATATCTGCACCTTATTTAAACAATCAAAGCCATCACGCAAATTTCTCCATTCCGTTTCTAAGGAAATAGGTCCCAATCCAATTTTTCCTGCCAGAGTTTCCTGAGCAATATTTTTGCCAGCAATACAGCAGGTCCCACCAATCCCAAGGGATCATAAATTCTTGAAATTTCTGACAAAATAGTTCGTTTTGTATTTCTTGTAAGTTCCTTAGGAAAGTCTATTTGAAATTTTAAATGATCCTCCCTAAAGTTCCAATAAAGTCCCAATGTTTTATTCTGATCCTTTTCACCAAATTGAATAATCTCTTGATTTCGTTTGACTCCTTCTAATGCCTTTTGAACTGCAGGTACATTTGACACCCATTTTCTTAAGTGTAAACCAGCTTGTGACAAGATTCTAGATACCTCTTTGCATAGCTCTATGGCCTCCTCACTGGTCATTGCACCGGTTAACATATCATCCACGTAAAAGTCTTTCAGGATTGTTGCAGATACCATTGGGTGGCTTTCTGCACACTTTAGTCCTACCTCTTTCAAACATCTTATAGCCAAATACGGTGCTGACTTGGTGCCATAGGTCACCGTGTTTAAGGTATATTCACAGAGTTCATCTTGAGGAGACGATCGCCAAAATATTTTTTGTAGGGAACGTTGTTCCGGACTGATCCAAATCATACGATACATTTTCTCTATATCTCCACATACCACTACAAAATATTGCCTGAATCTTAACAAGATTGTCATTAAGTCTTCCTGCAACTTTGGTTCATTATATTGAAGATCATTTAAAGATGCTGATCCATTAAAAACAACCCTCACTTTAGTTGTCTCACTATTACTATTAAGGACCCCGTGATGTGGAAGGTAGTACGAGATCTGTTTTAGATTATACTGTGATAACGACATATGCCCCATGGTTTTATATTCTTCCATAAATTTCCCATACATCTTTTTCCAATTTTCGTTCCAAAGCATAAAACCTATTTAACGCTTGTTGTCTCGAATCTCCCAATTTAGATACAGGTTCCTTAAAAGGAATTTTCACTATGAACTTCCCATCCGCTCCAACTTGCATGCTTTTACAAAACATTTTCTCACATTCATTGTCTTCCATGGACAAAGACTCTTCAACTCCCGGAGTTTCCTCTATTTTCCAAAACTTTTCCAACTGGCCTTGAATGTCCAAAAGAGTAAGATGACATTTATTCTCTCTCTTATTTTTCTGAATTTTACTGTCTCCAAAAGACATAGTTCCAGCCATTATCCATCTCAACCTCGTCTTTTGCAAAATTGGATGCTCTGGTCCCAACCTAACTTGACCAACGCAAAGAACTTCATAAAAGAAATTCACACCCAATAATAAATGTACTTCAGCTGGTTTATAAAATTCAGGATCAGCCAAATGTATATTGCCAGGGTTATCCAATTTTGAACGGGGTATATTTTGACTGGGAATTAAGCCACTAGTTTTATCAACAATCAAACAAGAGATATCCTTTTGATACCGGTTTCGACAGGATGAGATACCAACATTACACCGAAAACCAATTGGTGAATGATTATTCCCAATGCCAGCCAACGTAACTTCAATAAGTTCCTTTGGCAAATTTAATTGCTCCACCATTGCTCTACTGATTAAATTTGGTTGAGATCCTGTGTCCAAAAGAGCTCTGCATGTGTGCCTACATCCATGACCGTCAACTACCTGAACTAACGCTGTAGACAACAAAATTTCTCCAGGAACTTCATTTCCAACCATACTGACTTTACATGTGTCATATTAGAAGTTCCACTACCAACTGACTGCCCTTCCCCACATTCAACAACCTCATGCTCAACATTCTCTTGACCTTCATTACATCCGCGCTTACTACCTGACTGGCCATTATTTACCTCTCCAACTACTGGGGAATTACAATGCAACAGTTTGTGATGCTTCAGCCCACATTTTCCGCACCCATCAATACTACACATTTTGCTGAAATGATTAGTTTTTGTTTTTGTAAACAGTTCAAACATAACCCTAACCTTTTTGCCTGTTGGAATCTCGAAAATACATTTAATCTTAAGAATTTTGCACAATTACTAATGTTATGTCTACCTTTACAGTGAATACAAAGTGTGCCTGTTTCAGTACCTATAAATGTTTTATGATAATTTTTCTGTTTTATCCAATTATTTTTATTTTCAATTTTAAACTCACTTCTTTTATCTTTATTAGGATTATTTCTTTCAATATTCTTTAAGGTATCTACTCTACTACTTAAAAATTCTTTAAAAAATTCTAAATTAGCTATTTCCCGCTTAGGCCTAACTTCTTCCCACTTTCTAAATGAATTTTGATCTAATTTTTTGCTCATTAAATGCACATTTATTGGATCCCAAGAATCAATGATGATGTCTAATTTTTCAAGTGCAAATAAACTTTCAATGATCGCGTCTAATATTTCCCTTAAACCTACAGCAGATTCTTTAGTTAAAATATTAAAATTTAATAATACATCTAAATGATGTCCAACTAATAACGGTGCATCATCGTACCTATCACATAAGAGTTTCCACACAACTTCGTACTTTTCTGTAGTCATTTTTCTCATTTTAATCATTTTTTCAGGTTCACCTTGTAAAGCATCTTTTAAAAAATGATATTTTTCGACATTAGAAACTGCACTATTATTATGTACCAATGACTCAAATATCTCTTTAAACTCTAACCATTGTTCTACATTACCATTAAACTTTGGAATAGGAATATGAGGTAATTTGGGCCTGGCTTGAGGAGCCACCCCTGACCTTATACTACTTCCTTCTGGCGAATTTTGATTATTTTTATTCCCACCCATAAGTTTATTAGCAAAAGAAATTATTTCAAAATAAGAATCCTCAAAGGAGGTTCTCTCACATATCTCTACTTCATTATCTTCCTCAAGACTTAATAGGTCAATATCATTTTGAATTTCTTCTTCTTTTGAATTTCTTCTTTAGCTCTACCAAGTCTAATTTCTAACTCTGTACCCTCACTTTGCAAATTACTAACATCAAAACCCTCCAAAAATTTTTCAAAATTAGTCAATTTACTTTTAACCGTAGCCCTCTTTCTTTTTAGTTTCTTTACCTCCTCCACCATTGTAATTATTTACGATTTATTTTATTCAAATAAGCGACTCTACTTACACAAATCGTCTAAAATTAAGAAAAGGATATAAATTAAAGGATCGGACTCACCAATATCCGATATGACTATTCTCCCAAATGTAACCTAATAAATTTCATCCAATTTCCACGTGTTGATTCAAATTTAACCTTCAACTTTTCGGTTATAACTTAACTAAATCCAATCCGGCTTCTCTTAGGACCATATGTTTCGGATTTAAATCCCTTTTATTTCTGGTTATTACATACAATAATATTATAACCAACATACATATCGTTTTAAAACATTTACAATTAAAACATAATATCATGCGACCTGAACCAAAACAAGGTCGACCATATTCTACTAAAAAGTGTTCGCTTTTTATCCACTATTCATTCGGCGAGGTGAGAAGCTCCGTCCACTACCAGCGTTGCCGGATCAACTTTAAGTCCTGAACATAGACCTTACCGAAACTATTTATGTATCCAAGAAAAAACATCGCCCCAAACTTCAAGAACCAGTCATGCACCCTAAAGTCCAAGAAAAAACAAAAATCGTTGGAAAAACCAACAATCTAAAAAACACTAGTAGCCACTTGAAATTTGAAAAAAGAATTCGAAAACTGACTGATAAAAAGACTCAACCCAAAACTTATTTGCAGGATAAACCTATCCCTGGAACATCTTTTGAAGATCCAGGACATTCCGAATAATGGTTATTATGCCGAGGAATTGGGAAACTTGAAATATTTCTGAAGCTGTATATTTTATTTAATTATCAGAACATAAAAAATCAACAAATAATGAAATCTTGATTTTCCAATACTCCCCCTATTTCATTAGGATGTAGTATTTTCATAAGACACCTCAGAAAACAAAATCTTGGCTTCGGTAGTGGCTTTGTTAGTATATCAGCTACTTGTAGTATGCTTTCTACATATTCTACAGCCACTTCATTTCTCTCCACTGCATCTCTAATAAAATGATATTTGATGTCGATGTGCTTACTTCTTTTGTGAAATTCTGGATTCTTTACTAACTTTATAGAACTTTGATTATCAATCGTAACAGGAGTAGCAAATTCTTGTTTAAATCCAATTTCTTCTAAAAATAATCTTAACCAAATAAGTTCTTTAGCTCCCACTGCTAAAGCAACATATTCTGCTTCTGTTGTTGACAAAGCAACAATCTGCTGCCTTTGTGATCCCCAGGTAATTGGCGATCCATTCAACAAAAACATATAACCACTACGAGATTTTCTTGTATCCAAATCCCCTCCATAATCCGAATCAGTATAGCCCATTAAATTTAAACTTTTACCGGTATGATGGTAAACTAATTGATGTGCAGCAGTACCTTTTAAGTACCTAAATATCCGTTTTATAGCTTCCCAATGTTCACGTCGAAACTTATTACAAAATTGACTTAGAAAATTAACTGCATAAGCCAAATCTGGACGAGAATTCATAGCTATATAAAGTCAACTACCGATAGCTTCTCTGTAGGGTATATTATCATCAGGAGTGGTATCTTCATCTGGAACAGTTTTTAGGCCCGGTTGCTGAAAGCGCAGTTTTCAGTCTGTTACCCTTGACAGTGGAGTTATCAGTATGTTAGAGCTGAATTGGTGTGCTAGAAGCAATGTTAGCCAAAACAGCGTGTTACCTGGGCGGCTAAATTTAACAGCATGGTAGAGCACCGGTAACAGTATGTTTCCGATAACATGACACAACAACATGACGTTTGTCTATTAATGCTTGTCAAAATTTTCTTGAAAAATTTGAAAATAAACTAATTGGGTAATTCTTACAATTGTTTCCATTCACAATGGCTTCCGATTCTTCATCTTTATCTTCTGATGAAGACGCGTTTGAGGTATTGGGAGTTTTGCGACCGCGAGTTTTCCGTGATCGCCGTGATCCTCTGCAAATCTACAACGAAGCGGAATTTAAAAGACGCTTTAGGCTTTTAAAAAGAGCGGCAAATTTGTTGATTGAAATGCTCAATGAACATATTAGACCAACAACTATGAGAAATCAAGCAATTTCAGCATCCCTTCAAGTATTGATTTCTTTGAGATTTTTGGCAACAGGATCATTCCAAATCATGCTGGGTGATGCTGTCTGTATTGATAAATCATCTGTGAGCCGCGTAGTGCGTAAAGTCCTTCCCCATTTCGCAAATTTGAGGAACCGTTTCTTGAATATGCCTGCAACTGCTGAAGAAGTAGCGAAAGTTAAAATGGTTTTTCAGCAAATTGCACGTTTTCCGCATGTGATAGGTTGCATTGATGGCACGCATGTACCCATACAATCACCAGGAGGGGATAACGCTGAGCTATATAGATGTAGAAAAGGCTTTTTCTCATACAATGTCCAAATAGTGTGCGACAGTAATTTGAAAATCCTAGACATTGACGCAAGGTGGCAAGGAAGCACACACGGTAGCACCATCTTCAACAATTCACTGTTGAAGATAAGGATGGAAAACAATAAATTTCCAAACAGCTTCTTAATTGGAGACAGTGCATATCCTGCATCTAGGTACCTATTGACACCTCTGCATAATCGTATTATGAACCCACAACAACGATACCAAATGGCTCATAAATCGACTAGAAATGTAGTCGAAAGAACAATAGGGGTATGGAAACGCCGATTCGCGTCTATGTCCAGACAATTAAGAATAAAAAGAGAGACGGCTTTGATTGCTATTGTTGCATCAGCCGTTTTGCACAATCTTATCATCCACTTTGATGGGGATTTCGAGGATGGTGAAAATGAAAACGTAAATGTGAACAATGATCATGACTAAGAGCCTGGTTTTCTAGCTAATGAGAATGCAAATGTTGTCAGAAACGCTTTTATTCAACAATATTTCGCAGAATAATTTTAAAAATCAATTAAAGAACTGAATCGTTTTGACGTTGTTGTTTTTTTATTGCAAGTTCAACTTGATTAATTTCAATAGCAAGCTCTTGCTCTTTCAATTGCCCCTCCTTGAGTTGCTGTTCTAGAAGATACATTTTTTTTGTGTTCGAACTCTAATTCAAACATTTTCATTTTATTTTCCAATTTCATTTCGTCTATTCAGTTTTTCAGTTTCTTTCTTTTTTCAAGAACTTCAGTAAGATCTTTAACCGGATGGTTCCTTTTTGGCCTTTTTCCCTGTTGTTGAGGCGATAGCGATGATTTATCAATGGTGCTTGCTATTGGGGCTTAAGGGAGGCCAGGGGGCTCGAATGAGAGGTTCAATGAGGTGGTCGGCTCCGATTCAACCAATTCGAGGCTACTTGATACCTTGAACAGGCTGACACTGCTGTCGGGTTGAAATGCCCCAGCGCAACAGACTGCCTTTACTTTGCTGTCCAGCTCCGTAGACTTCGGCGTGTAGGTCCCACCCCCTGTTTTGTAGTGTTCAGCCTCAAAATGACAAAACATAGAAAATAGAGCATTATGATAATTTTATACCTACCCGATCAGCAGCCAAGTTCTTCCGGGCGATTTTCTTAAGAACTTGGTACTGCTCCTTTAAGTGCTTCACAGTCCTTTCCTCACTCTGTGCGGACGCGTTGTACCGGTTCGTAATTGATTCCCAACTAGTGGACTTCGCGCTCAAACTAATGCAATCACTTTTTTTTATTTTCTAAAATTCCTTTATGAGTGTTTATCAAATCTAGAAGTAAATTCTTTTCAAAATTGGTGAAGATCCTCGATTTTCTGTTGGATTCCATCACGAAATTCAATTTTTGAAATTTATTTGACATTTAAAAGTCACGCTAAAATCTTAGAAAAAGTGGCGACATCTATTTATTTTTTTTTAGACTCGACGGTTCTAGTCTGAGCTGAAGGTAACATCATGTTATCAAACAGTATGCCAAATTTGTTTTCAGCACACCGATTTCAACTAACATGACGTTTGCAGATAACATGATGTTAGGAAACATAATGTTACCAGAATTTTCTAGCAACCGGGCCTTAGACGGGTATATTATCATCAGGAGTAGTATCTTAATCTGTTGAATCGTTCTAAAATTCTTGTGATGTACTTTTCTTGTGAAATAAATTCTTTCTATCTCTGAATACTTCAATTCCAACAAAGCACTTTGAGTCACCAATTGTAATTTCAAAATTTTCTTTCAAGTTTGACAAAATGTTATTTATGACATTTTGTGACTTTGTCAAAATTAAACCGTCATCAACATACAGAGCGAAGTAAACTGGAAAACCATCAATTTGACAAAAAATATACATGGATCTGCTTCAATTGGCCGTAAGCCAAAATGGCCTAATCTTACTTCTATCTCTTAGATTATACTGATGCGTTTCAGGCTCCAACTCATTTGCTTGTGTTGTACTTATAATTTCTTCTTCAATATGTTCATCTAAAGCTTGGCCAGATTTTACTTCCTCTGCATCAGTCCTCGAATCTTCTTCATTTTCTTTTATCCACCTCAATTTCATAATATTATCGGAAATTTTAATATTTTCATCTCTAAAGTTGGTATTTTCATTAAAAGTAACGTCTGAGCTGACAACAATTTTTCTTTTATTAACATCCCATAGCCGGTAGTTTTTGGAATTATTATGATATCCAATGAATAATAATTTCCTGCTTTTGGGGTCCCATTTTCTTGACTTTTCTTTGGAATTATGCATATTTGCATAAGAACCAAATATCTTCAAATGCTTAATATTTTTGGAATTTAACTTTTGTTCTTCTTTTATTAATCTGACAGTTAGTTCATTAAATGTTTGTTTGGAAGGGTCGACTAAATCCCATGCAGTTACTAGCATGTCGTAATTGGATGGTAAACTATTTATCAGCTTAGAGATTTTAGCTGCTTCTGATATTTTCTCACCCATATCTTCTAACTGCTTTGTTAACGTTTAAATTTCTGCATTGTATGCTGCAATTTTCATTTCATTGCTCATACGTAGATCATAAAATCTTTTTCAGAACAATAAACAACTAAAAGGTTGAATTAACTTCCACTATTTATTCTATAAATACTTTAAATGCAATGACAGCAATGAATAAGATGAACTTTCACACAGTAAGGGTTAGTACCATAAATTTCATAAAATCTTTGATAAGTGATATTCTTTGTTATCTCAGTTTTCTTTTCGTGGATAAATATTAGCTTTTTCCACATATCAGCAGCAGTAACGCAATTTACTAAATATGATAACTGCTGTTCACAATGTCAAATAGACTTTTTCTTTAATCAAATAAAAATTTCAGAAAATAGGTACGTGACAATATTTTTATGAAATTCTCTGAGTCAGCCATATTTTAAAAAATCTGTGCCCATAACCTGTTGAAATTTTTCTGAAGCTGTATATTTATTTAATTAACAGAAGGAACCAAATTTTTAAAGCACGTTTGGTATCAAGAGGATATTCCCAAAAATACGGGATTGATTACCAAGAAACATTTGCTCCTGTTGTGCGATATGAATCAGTTCGTATACTTTTTTGTTTAGCTGCTCAAGAAGGTGAGGTATCTTGTATTGGTGTAAAAGAAGGCAACATGTTAAAAATGTTAATAAAAATAGATACATTTGAACATTGTAATTTAGCGACATCTGATAGCTTAGAACTCTGTCATGTTGAAATTTTTCTGAAGCTGTATATTTATTTAATTAACAGAAGGAACCAAATTGCAAAACTAACGTATATTTTTTTTATATCATACAAAATCAATAGATTTAATTAAGTATATATCTATAGCAACATAAAAAATCAACAAATAATGAAATACTCCCCCTATTTTATTAGGATGTAGTATTTTCATAAGGCATATCTTCAAATGCTTAATATTAGGCTTCTTTTCTAACCATCTCTCATATGGTGTTAGTTTAGAACTGTTTTTAGACAATGTCCTATTAAGTATGTAGACTGATGTACTTACTGCTTCTGGCCAAAGTTCTAATGGAACATTTTTGGAGTATGTCATAGGCTGTGCACTTTCTAAAACAGTTCTAATTTCCCTCTCCGATTTTCCGTTTTGTTCTTTTGCGTAAGGTGCCGAAACTTCATGACAAATTCCCAAATGTTTCAAGTATTCTTTTATAACTTTATTTACAAATTCTGTGCCATTATCAGTACGTAACGTCTGGATAAAATTTTCTGTTTATCTGTGAACTAACGTATCAAATTCCTTAAAATGTTCATAAAATTCATTTTTATTCTTTAAAAAGTATACTACTCTATAGCCTATATAATCGTCCTTCAACGACATAAAATACTTCGAGCCACTTGGAGAAATTACGTTCATAGGACCATAAATATCGGAATGAATAAATTCACCTGGTCTAGCAGATCTTTGTATTTCGATTTCAGGATAATGTCTTCGAACATGTTTTCCATATTGGCAACCTTCACAAAAATAATTATCTTTCTTATCGATTAGAGTTACACCTTCAACAGCATTGTTATTTATAGTTTTTAGAATTGAATTTGCATTAATATGTCCTAATCGATAATGCCAGAGTTCTAAGCTATCAGATGTCGCTAAATTACAAATTACAAATTTAATGCGACATGTTTCGGTCTTCAGACCATCATCAGGCTATAAAGAAACAATGGTATCAGGAGAATCAAAAATAGTTATATAAAAAGCGAATATGGTGGGTATGTGGGTTAAATTAAAGTGGATAGAAAAGTGGGACCAAAGTCATACTAATAATCAGAGGAAAATTAAAAAGTTAAACAGAGTCAAATAGTTGAAATGTTTTACATTTCCAACAGAAACAAGAAGAATGAAGCACGTGAGGAAGACAAAAGGAAGTATTGTAAAAAACAATCAGATAAAGGAGAGGACCATGACGGAGGTTCGATCTCCTTATTATAATCAAGAAGACAGGTCGATCCTAAACTGTAAGTAAAGGTTCCTGCTAGTCTTCTCAATCTAAGCAGTAAAGCTATATATTATGACTAATAAAAAACTCTTCGTTTTAACGTAACTTTCAAGTTTAATTGAAAAAATATGTTTTAAATCACAATGGCGGCCGTTTCGCTAAGAAGCATCGTCATTGTGATTTAAAACATATTTTTTCAATTAAACTTGGAAGTTACGTTAAAACGAAGAGTTTTTTATTAGTCTTAATAAGATGGACTTCCAAAAAGTAAGAGTTAATACAATAAATTTAATTAAAGCTATATATATTAAGATAAATAGCATAAAGTACACTTCAAATCGCCAAAACAGGAAAGCTACACCAGCGCACTTGAAGAACTTTATACGTATGAAGGACGATTATAATTAAAGTAAGAAAGCCTAAAGCGGAACTTGTCTAGTGCCAACATACATCCGGAAGGGTTACCAACTGAATAACTAATCAAAGAAGGAACTTGGATGTAGAAGGAAATTAAAAGAAATAAATATAAGGAATGAGTTCCATATAAAAATTTCAAAAAATAAAAACAAAAACTACCATATACACATATCGATGAAAATAGTTAAAACACCAGCAAATGGTTAGAAATTCTGAAATAATCGTGTATTAAGACTAGAAAAGAATATCTGAAATCAAATCAAAAGTACAAAACATAACCTAATTATTAGCGAAACAGCTGTAATTGAATTTTAAAGCGAATTTTTCGAATAAATAGTGGAAGTTTAGTTTAACCGTTCAGTTATTTATTGTTCTTAGAAAAACGAAGTAAATACTAATACTACAAATTAAATACGAGTAATTTACTTCAAAGTATCTGTTCCAGCATTAAGCAGTTTGTAAGTTCCGGTAGTATTTACTTTTCGTCGAAGTATGTACTACACTGGTTGTAGTATCTTTCTTTCACTACGTAGTCTATGCTTCGAAAGGTGTAGCATCTACCCCACTTTGACCTAGTCAGGAATTACAACATTAACATAAAGTTTATCAAATTTGTTTAATTTCATTTGAAATAAAGTCAGGTGTGTAGGTGTGTTTATTAAAATGTCTTCAGATGAAGAAATGCCCCAACAAGAAGAATCCCAAAATGAAGATTTACAGTTAGCCTTCGTTAATATGTTGGAAAACCATAAAATAATTTTAGATAAAATAATAACACATGCAATTAAATCTGAAAAAGACAAAGCCCTTAGGGATTTAACGGATATTTACAATAAAAAACTGAACAAACAGTAGATTGTAAACAAGTGATGAAAAAAATCAATGACATGAAAAGTAAAATTAGGAGTGTCGTGGATAAGAAGAAAACAGGGTATCGGAAAATTACTAATGGCAATGGCAATAAAAATTTACATTTGGGAGATTTCTTCTTGAAATCAAAGTATCTGCTGTATGAAGTCGCTACTTCAAATTATAGTAAATACTTCAGCCGTTTTCCCGAGAGCTCTACTTAGTATAGTAAGTTCCGGAAAAATTAAAAGTATCTACTTTGAAATATAGTACCTTTATTTTTTAATTTTTATTCACTACTTAGACCTTCTAATGATAACAATAATATATAAAATATGACAAAACAATTACGAAAACTACTAGATATCAAAACCATAAAGCTTACAGTACATTTTAAATGTAGTTATATGGATGAGTAATCATTTTACAAGAGCCACCGAGGTTTAGCTTGTAAATCAAATTGAAAGTATTGCAGCATTTGTAGCCTCCAAAACCATTGAACCATTGAATGTTGAATTAAGTTTAAAAGATGCTTCAGAAAAATGTCATACTTGTCAACAGCTTTAGGAGAAAAAATTCTTAGAGATTCATTCACATAATGATAAGAAATCTGATTTGCTATTTGTATGGGAGCGTGGGGAAAATTTTGTTAACCGTAGGCTGACCTATAATCATGTTACCATTTTTGAGAAAAACCACACATTGCATTACTTGGTTTATTTATTAAAATATGTGAATAACATCGGATTAAAATTTTATATGAAAAGATATGGCCATTACATCATTATATGGTATACATTATTTATTATTCATAAAAATAAATCATTTTTGAAAGTAGAGATTTCAGTTGCAGCATCATACCTTGAACGGGACAAGGAATATTAAATTCCAATTTTTCACATTACTGCTGTCATTTTATATATGCTCTTTATTATTATACAAGCCCACTCTTCTTTATATACTTTAAAAAATAAAAATATTTGTTTTAAGTTAGTTAGTAATATCTCCAGTGGGATATAAATGTAAAATAGATGAGTTTTTAAAACGTGTTCACAAACTATATAGTGATAATACTTTGCGACAATAAAATAAAAGTATTGAGCCAATTGGAAAATTTAAGTTTGTGGGATAAAGTCATAAAAAAATAGACAGTTTCCATTTCCATCCAAGACGTATACGACCTTAAAGGTGTTTTCCCCAGATGATACTATTATCTTTTATAATTTTAACATCAATTTTTAAAAAAAATTTTGTACACAAACGTTTCCAATAATGTGAAACACATGGCTATATGTTTTAACGATATAAAAGAAGACTGTAGTCGAATAACATGGACTTTAATTTATCATGAAGTTATAAATAATGTATTTTTTAAAGAAATACCAAAGAAAAATAATTCATACTACAAATTAAAGCTGATATTTCCAGATAATACGGAGAGTGATCAAATTGATTGGTGTAATACTTATGGAACTAAGGATGACAACTTTGTAATATATAACACACCAGTAGTCATACTATGGATTAATTTGGTAGGAATTTTATTTTTAACCTCACATGTACTATTAAAAATTATAAATAAAAATCTGCATCTTATTGTATTAAAATAAATATATGAATATGTAAATATATTTTCTAAATAAAACCTCAAATATTCTTGAAGGTATTTTATTAAAAAATTATATAGTTTAAAACATTTTACGGGTAGTAGTAAGTCAATTGTGGAAAACACTCCAAAATCTTGACACTTATAAAAATGATATATTTTTGGAGATTTGAGATGTCTTGCTGATGTGTTAGCAGGATTTGTAGGTAGCGAACTACAGTTAGATATATTTTTTAATTATATTAATACCTTGCATCCTAAAATTAATTTTACTTTAGAAGTTGAAGAAAACAATTCAATTAATTTTCAAGATTTAAAAATTAAATTATTCAATATACAGAAAACCAACACAAACAGATGTAGGCATACCGTATAATTCAAATCATCCTATAACACATAAATTAGCAGTTTATAATTCTATGATACATATGGCGTTTTCAATTCTAATGGATAAAATTAACTTTAATAACGAAATTGATATTATAAAACAAATAGCTAAATCTAATGGCTACCCAATTCATTTGATAAATACATTAATTATTAAGAAAGAACAGAAAGTGTCACTACAACTAATATATCCTAAACAAACTAAAGAAATTAAAAGTTATAAAAATATAACATATTGTAAGTAAATTTATTGTACCAACTCTTACTTTTTGGGTCCATCTTATTAACATGCTTCTTAGCGAAACGGCCGTCATTGTGATTTAAAACATATTTTTTCAAATAAACTTGGAAGTTACGTTGAAACGAAGAGTTTTTTATTATTCTTAACATATTGTAAGTATTTCTAATAAAATTTCAAAAATAATAACTTCGGCAACATCAGGATTAATATCATTTAAAACACAAAATAATGTAATGTAAAAACAAAATTACCTAAATTAATAAATTCTGGTGTTTACAAAATTAATTGTCCAAAATGTAATGCTGTATATATAGGTCAAACACGCAAAGAAATTTTGAAATAAGATTTAGTGAACACTTAAGAGCATATAGATTACAACAACCAGATAAGTCAAACTATGCAAAACACGTTCTTGAACATCCACACTCACTCATACACACAAATGACATTTAAATATTAAATATTGCAAATTTAGATTTCCTCGAAGAACTTAAAATAAAAAGACATCTAGATTCAAATACTGTCAGCCAGCGAGTAAACATCGTTAATTTGCTACTCGGGCAGTCTTTTACGTTTTCAATGTGTTTTTCTCCATTATTATCAATAGTTTCTATTATAATACTGTGTAGATAGTAATCAATATGGGATAATTAAGAATCAATTAGTATTATGGTTTTATTCACTACAAGTGCTTACTTTTAGTTTTTGGACTATTTCCAGTGGCGCAGCATTATAAACAACAGGTAACTGATATCTTCCTTTTATATTTTCCTTAGTCCTATTGGGCGTCTGTTGCATTAACAAAATTATTGTGCAGTGGCTTTGGTAACCAAGGCTTCTCACAAAAATGAATACCAATAACAACCAAAATCAAATATCGTCATCACAACCTAACACAACAAACCGCACTAAATCTGATGTTGCCGCAACGCTACGCAAACCTCCACCTCCAAAAACATTACCTTTGCGTCCCGAATATCAAATAACCGTATTTGTATTTATCTATCCTCAAGTAATATCGTCAATGAACTTCTTAAAACCCATCAAAGTATTTCCATTAACTCCACAATCATCCCTATCCGAAGACTCATTACTCCTGCCAAACGTATTCTCATCTCCAATGCATCTCCCTTCATTCCTCACGTTTTAATTGACAAGCTTTAAAAGATATTGGTCTGCAGTTAGCCTCTCCTGTTTCGTTTGTAAAATGTGACGCACTAAGTGATGAATATACTCACATCATGAGTTTCCGTAGAGTTTCTTACGCTATCCCTGACAATGAAAACTTCTCCATACAAACAATTCTTTTAATAACTCACGACAATACTAAATATAGAATATTTGTATCATCTGACAAAGTAGAATGTTTCTTATGCAAGCAAACAGGTCATACTGCCGACTCCTGCAACAATACCTCTACTTCCTTAACACAAGACGACCTACCTCCTTCTCCTGACAGTGATCCTATACAACTCACTTTACCAAACACCCCGAATGAAACGGAGGTAACACAATTATCAACTCCTCTAACGCTTGGACAAAAAAGGGCCATATCGACTGATAGCAATGTTGAAACTCCTCCCCAACTCACTCCGGAAATCAATCCTGAAACAGCTATAAATCAAATGCTTCCCCCTTCATATAAAAATCATACTACCCCCACTAAACATCTAAAGAAAAAATCTAAAACTTTAATCGCTGACCAATATAAATTAACACCCAGCACTCAAACTGCAATACACGCACTACGAAAAAAACTCATCGAACCTCACTCTCACCGAATCCCAGCTCACAGCTTTCCTAGAAAATACACATGGAAATATAGACCCTCTCAAGGAATCTCTAATGTTCACTTCAAATACCCACGGACTACTAAAAGAGGTCTCTGAAAAACCGCCTCACTAGACTTAAAAAAAAATAAAGCAGCAAACAAATCTCGCGGACTCTGATATAAGCGCTTCCTCTGAATATCAAACTGATGAAGAATTTAATACCTCTGAATACCTGCATAAACCCTCACAGCCATCCTCAACCCTTTTAAACCAAGAGACACTTTCAAAATAATACAATGGAACTGCGATGGATTCTTTCCTCGATTGAAAAGAATCCAACAACTAGTGGCAGAAAAACAACCGGAAATCATATGTCTTCAAGAAACTAACTCTAAAATATCCAAACTCCCCAAGCTAAAGAAGGATATCACTTTATTCGCACCAACTGTAATCGTGCCAGTGGCGGCACATCAATTTTCATTTCCAGCGAACTATTTTCATCACACCTTCCACCCACAACATATCTTGAGATTGTTGTCATAACCACTTAGTGCCCCAATAAGCTTACTATTTGTAGCATATACATTCCACCTACTGACTGGAACAGTTACACAACCCAGACGGATACCACCTAATCAACCCTCACATTTACTAACAATATACATAATAACATGTCATTATTCACAAGCGCCTTACTTTCAAACGCCAGAATGCTCATTGGCAAAAATGTAATATCACACAAACGCAAAACCGTTCCCTGGTGGAATGCCTCTTGCCAAATTACTGTAGACGAACAAAAGTTGGCACTTAAAAATTACCGAAAGAACAATAGTCAAGAAAATCTCTTAAAACTGAAAAAAGCCAGTTCCAAGCCCCGTTTTACCATAAAACAAAGTAAAAAATCTTCGTGGAGAAACTATGTGTCCTCACTCAATGATAATGCTAATCCTTCTGTTCTATGGAAGAAAATTAGACAAATACAGGGAAACAACACCAGTCTTAAAATAACCAATCTTATCTCTAACAACAGTGTAATTAGCGAGAATCAAGAAATCGGCGAAACTCTGGCCAAACATTTTTTTGAGAAATTTAAAAGCAAAATCAATCGCAATCTACATGAACCACTGATGGCATCTTCTCCTTCATCTTCTACCGTAACAACCATCTAAACGCTTCATACTCCTACTCAGAGAGAGTTTCGGCCCTTCAATCCTGCAAGAACACGACTTCCGGTCCTGACGATATTCCTTATATCTTTTTTAAAAAACTATCCATGGAAGTCCAACGGAAACTTCTTGAATTGTACAACCTAATTTGGATTTCCAACACAATCCCCAACCAGTGGAAAACCTCAGTTATTATACCCATTAAAAAACCAAATCAAGCAGTTACCTCACCCGGTGCTTACAGACCAATATCATTAACATGTACAATGTGCAAAATCTTTAAAAAAATGATTAATAAAAAGCTTGTGGTATTTTGACGAACATAATATAATTGCCAAAAGCAATCAGGATTTCGACGCAATCGCTCAACCCACGACAACCTAGTACTTTTTCAAAGTAATATTTCCGACGCTTTAAACAAGAAACAAGACTGTATTGCCGCTGTGTTTAATATTGAAGGTGCCTTCGATACCATTAGCAGACACTCTATATTAAATAAACTAACCCTTCACATCAATGGTAACATATTTCACTTTATCCAGAATTTTTTTTCGTCACCATCGTACAGAGTTTCAGTAAATGGCATCATCTCATTATCCTACAGTCAATCGGATGGGGTTCCGCAGGGCTCAGTGTTAAGTCCAACCCTCTTCAACTTGGTAATAATTGATTTATGTTCTAATCTTTATTCACCCATTAAACATGTGTTATATGCAGATGATTTAATAATATACTGCCACGGACGTTCTGCACTTACCACATCAAAGCTAATTCAATCTGCTGTCGATACACTTTGCAACAGAACAAATCAGTTGGACTTATCCTTATCCCATACAAAATCAAAAATCATCAAATTCAGCCGACGTTCTCCGTCCCCACCTCTTCGAATAGTGATTAACAACAACTGTATCCCTGTAGTCGATAACTGCAAAATACTCGTTTTAACATATGACTCACGACTTACCTGGAAACAACATCTACTAGAATTAAAAGGTGAGTATAGTAAAAGACTCAACATAATCACAACTCTTTCACATTTTCATTGGGGTGCCGACGAAAATTCTCTCCTTAAAATATATAGATCACTTATACGCTCAAAAATAGATTATGGTTGCTTCATATATATATATCAGCTTCGAAAACACTTCTTGACCTCTTAAATCCAATCCACAATACAGCTCTACCACTTTGCCTTGGTGCCTTTCGATCAGGCCCTGTGGAAAACTTTATTGTGAAGCAAATGAACCTCCTCTGTGGTTAAGACGTCAGCAATTGCTACTCTCCTACGCAGCATCAGTATCCACGAACCCCTATAATCCTGTATATCCCCTTTTCATATCTCCTTTTCCATATCCATATCGCACAAAGAACACCCAGTTTTATCAATAAAGCCCATTCCATTAGTGTTATCACAGCTACTTAATGATATTAATTTACTACAAACAACCCTACCACCAATACCCCAGTCTCCGCCTTGGGCCATTACCATTCCACAGCTTAACACATCTCTTACACGTTTCGATAAACACATAACACCTAGGGAACTTATAATAAAAGCTTTTAATAATATCTTAATTACAAATAATTTCGATCTAGTTCTATATACTGATGCCTCAAAAAGTGAAACAGGAGTGGGCTGCTGTGTTACAACTTCTCACTCTCTTATTAGCTCCTCACGGATCCCTCTTTTAAGTAGCGTTCATACGGGTGAATTATTTAGCATATTTCAAGCCATCAAATATATTACCCTAACAAATAAGCACGTAGCTATATGCACAGACTCATTAGCCTCAATCCAATCTATCCAAAATATTTTTAACCCAACATCCAATTGTCCAAAATATCCAAAATGCTTACCAACAACTTATCACTTCCCAAAATATATCAGTTACCATAATTTGGATACCATCACACATTGCTATAGCAGGCAATGAACTCGCAGATCACTACGCTAAAATTGCCACAGAATCCACTGATGTTACCGACAATATTCAAATATATAACAACCTAAAAGCTCACATAAAAAAAAAGAACAAAAATTATGTGGCAACAGCACTGGGATACAAACCGTTCATTTTTACATGAAATACAGCCGAGATCTAGTCATAATAAGAAGACTTCGCATTGGTCATTCCAAACTAAGTCATGGTTACCTGATGACATCCAGCAGTCGAACCTATTGTCAAAGCTGTCAATCATTTTTGACAATAAAACACCTTTTAACTGAATGCTGCCAATACTCAGTCAGGAGGCAACGAAATCATCTCTTATCAAGCCTACGTTATATGCTTAATAATCCATAGCAAATTATCCGCTTATTGAAGTTCCTCAAAGAAGTAAACCTTTATCATAAAATTTAATGTATTATTGTATTTATGTTAAACAATGTAACCGTCTAGCAGATCCACAATTTAAAGTTGTTAATGAACAAATTAATCTTGGAAGTTGTATTGAAATGTGGTAAAATAAGTTGTTGGGTTTAGTGGACTGTATTGCGGAGCGGAGCGGTTCAGCAAAGTATGATGTGGAACCCAGCAATAGGTAGTGGAAGAGAAGGGACTCACCTATGAACGATGTTTTTGCTCCTGCTTGATCTTGGGAATCGCCGTTAATGAGCACCTTGCATGCCCACACCTCGGATTGACAGGAAAATATAGTTCTTCACTGCCGTCCGGCTTAAGTCACACAACACACAGGCACTAAATAGTTTATAATGTCCTTTTTTTGACGCGGTAAGAGTATTTAGCAGGTTTTTACTAAACTCTTTTATGCTAAAACGCGAAAATATGTTGACAAGAAAAAACGTTTCTTTTTATGTACTGTCAACAAGTGTATTTCCATGGCGCTGTTGTTGTACGTCGCGCATGCTTTGACTTTTTTTTTTCTCTGAGTACGGTGATGCGTGAGTGGGAGAGGGATAGGAATATATTGGGATACCAGATTTCACATCGACGAGCACGAAATTTTAATAATTGGACAATGGCGTAAACATCCTCCCGGCCTTGATAATACGTCGTATTATCAAAAAGAAGCGGTGAAATAAAATAATAAAAGAAATTTATAAAATACCTAAATTTTAATATACCTACCTAAAATATGGAAATGAATTATTATAATTTATTGGGAGGGCAATGGACAAAGTTTGACGATAGGTCGTTTAAACGTACCAGATGGTGTGGGTCCTCTGATAAAATACAAAGCAGCCTAGAATTTAAAATGGTTTCAACCTGAGTCAAAACAGTTAGCAGTTCCTCGTATGTAAGTAACTGAGAGTCGATAACGCGGAATAAATGAAGCTTCATGCTTTTAATATTAGACTCCCAGATTCCCCAAAAATGAGGCGCACGGGGCGGGATCATATGCCATTTGATGCGATGGTCAGTAAGTAATTCATTTATCTGAGACCAACAAAATTAGTTCTGTTATCGGAATACATGTGAGAAACAGGACCACACCTAGAAATGAAACGTTTGAACGCGGAAATAAACGCCTCAGATGTTAGATCGGAAGCTAGTTCGATGTGAACTGCTTTGGTTACTAAGCAGATAAACAAACAAATATAAGCCTTCTGACTTCTTTGTCCGCGGCGTCTATATAGGGTAATATTTATTGGACCGGCGTAATCAACGCCTGTATGAACGAAGGCTTTGGTTTCTTGAACGCGGTATGCTGGTAAGGCAGCCATTTTTAGTATTAAGGTGAGATGAAGAATTTTTAAAACAAAAATTACAAGCGTGAACACGTTGCCTAATAACATTTCTTGAAGATAATATTCAATATTTTTGTCGCAACAAGGGACTCAAAACATTGGCACCAGTATGGCAATGTAGGAGGTGATAATAGTCAATTAAAATATGAGTAACATGATACC
Source organism: Ophraella communa (assembly GCA_035357415.1). Taxonomy (NCBI): domain Eukaryota; kingdom Metazoa; phylum Arthropoda; class Insecta; order Coleoptera; family Chrysomelidae; genus Ophraella; species Ophraella communa. The sequence goes on from CM068979.1 coordinate 30,813,007, forward strand.
GCTTAGGCAACAACGCGGGATGTTGAGCTTCGTATGGTAGGTTACTATTTGAATGTCTACCTCCTACTCTTATAATTTCGTGTTCATCGATAAATAAGTCTAGTTTTCTAAGTGGCGAAGAGATAACTTTCTTATTTCTTAAATCATGAGTTAATTGATTAAAGTGAAAACCCTGAACAGCTCGAATTAAATATCTTTCAGCTATTATAAGCTGTGAAGCTATAATTCGGTCACTACGCGGTAATATTTTAGTAAATATTAGAATATATGCAATGATGCGGAGAATTTTATTCCAGAATGAAAATTTTTGCGTAATAAGAAGACTAGGAGCGGACTTGAAAATCAAGCAAACGAACGTTTTGCTTTTATATTCAGGTAAGGTCTCACAAGCCTCTGGAATAAAAGGCCAGCTTGATACAGGAGCACATAGCCACGGAGGGCCATGCCGCCATAGCAGATGAGAGAGCAATTGCTCTGGCAAAAGACCTCGAGAGAGGCAGTCACTGGAATTTTTAATCCCACTGACGTGATAGAAATGATGCGAATCGAGATTTTCTTGACATTTAGCAACGCGGTTACTAACGTAAATATTCCATCTTTGCGGTAAGGAATTAATCCATGAAAGAGCAATTTTCGAATCTGAAAATGCGAATACATTATTAATTTTTGTACGAGCATTGTACGTTTCATAAATAAGACGGACTATTTTTGACATAAGGACTGCGGCGCATAATTCTAATTTTGCCAACGAAACTACTTTGACAGGGGCGACCTTAGATTTGGCGCATATTATATTGACATGCACATTTCCCTCACTATCAGTGACGTGGAGATACACGACGCAACCGTATGCCTTCAGACTGGCGTCAGCAAACGCTACAATGTTGATAGTTGATACCATTGATTACACCTAGATGACGCGGAATTTTACATAGAGAAAGAAGCGGCAATTGTTCATTAAACTTTTAAACTGAAGAAAGTATATTGTCGGGTAAGGGATCATCCCAGTCGACTTTAAGGTGCCACAGCTCTTTAATTAAGAGTTTCTCGAATCCAAGTACATCCCATAAGCGGGCGATGTTTGAAAGAATTGTCCGTTTGGTTTATGTTTTCTTTATAAGAGTGGTTGAAAAAGTAAATATATCCTGCGCGGGTAACCATTTAAGACCTAACACTTTCATGTTTTCATTATCTGAAAATTCTATGGCGGCGCGGTTCGACTGCGGTACAGCATCTAATAATTCAGGTGAGTTGCTGGCCCATTTAGTCAAATGAAACCCACCAGACTTAAATAAGTGAATGAGTTCGCGGGAAAGAGATTCACCCTCCTCTATTGTAGGGACAGAAGTGGTTAAATCATCCATGTATAATTCTCGAGACGCTACCTCCGCAGCACGCGGGAAACGATCACGTTCGTCGATTGCTAGCTGTCGCACAGTGCGCATAGCTAAGAAAGGGCTACACTTTAAACCGAAGGCGACTCTATTGAACTAAAATTCACGTATAGGTTCAGCGGGATCAAAGTGGAATAAAATCTTTTGATACTTGCGGTGCTCAGGATGAAGAAGAATCCTGAGATACATTTGTTTAATGTCTGCAACTAACGCTATTGCAAACAAGCGGAAATTGAGTAACAAAACAAAAATGTCAGCATGAAGATTCGGCCCTGTATGAATAATATCATTAAGTGAAATATCATTATGACATTTAGCACTAGCGTCGAGTACTATACGAACATTCGTAGTCTCTTTATCGTGGCGTCATCAATGCGGTCATGCATCTCAACGCCACTAGAACACGTGAAGAAAGTAGCGGTATTTATATTTTGCAACGTGCAAGCGGTATCATTTTTATTAAAATTGTTAATAGGTGCGTCACCCATTAAACAGTTGAGCGCCGAGTATTAATTCAACCTCACCCGGAATGTGCCAATAAGGGTCAGCGAGCCGTAAATTAACCAAATGTTGCACTATTGAAGTATCAACATATTCGGATGGCATGCGGTCGGTAATGTTATCAACTACCAAAGCGGTTATATTAAAATAATATTTTTTTATCTTTTGTGCTAATAAGCAACGGTACGTATCCATGAACGGTTTGTGAAGCAGACCCTATGCCCTTAATAAACGAATTTAAAAGCGAAATAGGTTTTAGTGTTAGCTGTTCACAACATGCGGAAGTAATCAAGTTGTTTTGCGAGGCATTGTCAATTAAACATCTCACCGAAACGTTTCGTTTATCATTCTTTATAATATTTACTTGAGCGGTTGAAAGAAGTACATTAGTATTAGTTATAATTCTGGTTTGATTTTAATGTTTATACATCCTATTTAGGGTGGTTAATTTTATTTTTACATTGTTTTGTCCATCTTTTCATGTAATTTGTTATTTTTTACTTATTTATTTGTGTTGGTTTGTCTGTTTCTATGATGTTTTGTACGTTTTATACATTTCTTCTTAGTGGTTTTTATCTTTTTTTGACGTAAGTTTAACAACAATATACTTTATTTTTCTTACCAATAAAAAATATATTTTAGGAGAAACTCTGAAGATGGCTTTGTAAGCCGAAAGCGCTCAGTTTCTAGATTTACATTTTACTTAATACACACTTATTAAAAAACTTTTAAGTTTTTTATTAAAATACATTTTCCCATTCACCTACATTTTTAGAAAGTGTGTACAAAGTCTACAGTCTTTTAAAAGAAGTACATTAGTACGCGGCGAGTTTGTACTATGAAGCGGATGAGTATCAACCGAGCGCGCGCACAGTGCCTGCGACACGTTAGCGGGAGCTGTATTGTTCATATCCGAAGACTGCATAGGGAGTTTTCGTTGCACTTGTAATTTTTAACGGTACGGATAACGAATACGTAGCCGTAGACGGTATATGACAGATAAAAAAACAGTTTTCGGAACAAGATACGTACGCGCTACCCGCTTACGATAAACTTAACCTTAAAATAACAAATCTCAAATTTTTTTGTTATGGATGAATTAATTTTGTTGGACAGTGATGAATCAGATTTTGAAGATGCTGTTTTGTTGGAAATGATGCACAACAACATTCAATACCGAGCAGACCTTTACGGAAAGTTTAATTTAGATATGTTGTCAGAAAACGAGTGCAAACTTAATTTCCGTTTTGAAAAAAAAGATATCGCAAGATTAGTTCATGGACTCAGAATTCCAAATGAGTTTAGCACGGAAAGTCAACATAAAGTTTCAGGAGAAGAGGGACTTTGTATTTTGCTAAGACGGTTAAGTTACCCCAACAGGCTTTGTGACTTGGAATCTTTTTTTGGACGGTCGATAACAGCCCTATCAAAGATAATTGATTACATGATAAATCATATATATGAGAACTTTGGGCACCTTCTTTCAAACTTGCAGAACTTGCCAAAGATTCAGGATGTATGCTGAAGCAGTGCACCAAAAAGGATCCCCCATTGCTAACTGTTGGGCCTTTATAAATGGCACTGCCCGAGAAATATGCAGGCCTTCAGAAAACCAACAAGCATACTATTCGGGTCATAAAAGGCACCATTGTGTCAAATATCAAGCAGTAACCTGCCCGGATGGCATCATTGTAAGCTTAAAGGGAGCATATGAAGGACGGAAACATGATGCTGGCATTTTAAGGGAATCTCAGCTGTACAATCAACTAGAAGAATCTGCACGGTTTCCAAATGGTGAGCATTTTGTCATTTATGGTGACAAAGCTTATGGGATTAGGGAATTACTTATGTGTCCATATCCAAATAGAAATGGGATTACTCCCCAACAGCAGGAATTTAATGCAAGAATGAGTCAGGTGCGAATAGCTGTAGAGTGGGGATTTGGAAAAGTCGTATCTGAATTTGAATTTTTAGATTTTAAGAAAAATCAAAAACTTTTGTTACAAGAGGTTGCCAATATGTGTATGGTGGGAGTTATTCTGACAAATTGTCACTCTTGTCTATATGGCAACCAAAGGGCACAGTCATTCAACTGTAATCCAGTTCAACTAGAAGAATATCTGCAGTAATAATATGTACATACCTTTGTATCTTTTTATTATAGGATCAAAGGAATTTTTCCCTTTCAAATTCAAATTTTTCTTTTTCAAATTTCAGCCTATTACTTTCCTGCTCCAGTTCCATCCTCCTAATCTCTATTTTAGCAGCATTTTTTTCCTCTAAATATTGCATGGTTGTTTTTTTCATATTTCTCTTTATTATTCGAGATTTTCTTTTTCTACTAGGCCCTAATGCAGAAAGTAAGTAGTTTAGTACCAAAATCATATTAATACAATTTTTTACCTACCTGCAATGTTTGTCTGAGCTTCTTCATGTGTTTGATTTTGTTCGGCATTTTGATAGTATATATCATGTTGAAAATGGGGAATTTCTTGATTTTGAATGTTATCACCTATAGAAAAGTTTGTAAATATATCTACTTTATATCCAAAATTATACTCAGTCATTAATTATTAATGCTTACAATGCATTAAAATTAATATTATGTGACTGAATACAATTTTGGAGATGAAGTTTTAAGTACAGGTACTTCAGATGTTTAAGGCAACAAAAAACTATTACTCACCTACAAATTTTAACGACAATGTCGTTATATGTACAAACGAGTTAACTGGAAAAGAAATTATGAGAAGATACGACGGACAGTTGGAACACCGGCAGAAAGATGGCAGTTTTATATGCTACCGACTCGGTATGAATGATTCGATACATAGGTCAACGCAGGCGAAGCAATCGGCAGAGTTACTCCGACATGCAAGTAAGTCGCATCGACTAGCGCTCGCAAACAGGAACTCTCACTGGTGGTGGAATACCAATTTCGACCTACCTTAGACAGGTATTGACTGTCTAGTTTCCTCGACGGGGTCTTAGACGAGTATTGATCGTCGACGACACCGCTCCCTACCTGGTGAAGGGTATTGACCTTCACCGTTACCCAATCGGAAGGAGTACTGATCCTCTCCGATTTATTCGTATACCGGGTCCACGGGAGTATTGATCTCGTGTGACTTATCTTAACCCTGTAAAGGATATTGCCCTTTACAACACGATATTTCTCCGGAGTATTGATCCGGAGGGATAACCCCCATACCTAAATACCTTTACGTCGATCTAACCATTTATTACAGAATCAACGGATGTCCATACGGCCAATGACGGGAGATGGTTTCGGCTGGTAAAAGAAGTTGAAAAAATCAGAAGATGGAACTTACAATTTAACGAGCATAAAGACCCTATAGAATTTATAGAAAGAATTCAGGAATTAAAAGAAATGTATCAATTAGGAGACGAGACTTTATTAAGGGCATTACCCGAAATATTACGAGGAAAAGCGATCCTGTGGTATCGGAATAACAGGCACCTATGGGAGTGTCGGCAAGACTTCATAGAAGATTTTAGTTCTTTCTATATACCGATAGATTTATCGACGAACTTAGAAGAGAAAATTATAGAAAGAAAGCATAAAGACAACGAACCGTTCAAACAATTTGTCACAGACATACAGACACTAATGAGACGACACACCGGTTTTAACGACAGCCAACAATTGGAAAGAATATATAGAAATATGAACGCAAAATACAAGTTACACATTCGTAGGAATGAAATTTACTCAATTAGACAGCTGACACGACTGGTAGAAGAAATTGAAGAGATAAAAAAGGAAATTAAAGACGGAGAGAGACCGAAGTTCGAAAACACGGCCAATTATTATACCGGACGGGACACCCACAAAACAAATAAAATACTAAATTACGACAGACAAAGCTGCTGCTGGAAATGCGGGAAAAGAGGACACAGCCGTGATAAATGCTACGCAAAACCGATACGATTCTGCAGTCATTGCGGAATGATAGGAATAACTGCTATCAACTGCCACTGTCAGAAGCAGGGAAACGGAAAAAGGGCAGACTCTTCAGGAGGCAAGACGAAGCCCTCAATAAAGGCCATTAAAACAGATTCGAAACCAACGGACGAAAGACCGCATATTAAAATTTCCACAAATAATGGACTTACATTAAACACCTTAATAGATACTGGTTCGCACTATTCTTATATAGGGAAAACTGGACTAAAGAAATTAAACATGTCCATAAACGGAGGTACATCGGAAACAACCTCAGTAGTATTAGCGAATGGTAGTAAAGTGAAGATAAAAAGGAGTATCATCATCCCATGCACAATAGCCGGGCACTACGGCAAAACCAAGTTTTTCTACATACCAAACCTACAATCCGAAGCAATTTTAGGAGTAAAAGATATTTCATATAGGAAAATACCTTGGGAAACGTTATTTCGGAGCGAGCAAACAGAGTTAGAGGAACTAGAAATTTATAACAAATTGATACACATAGACCTCAGTCAGGTGAACAGGCAAAAAGACGCAAAACTTGAAACAAACGTAAAAGAAATTACGGAACCGGTCTCCACAGGAGAGACAGATTTAGAATTACGAAGACGTTTCGAAAAATTACGCTACGAAAACAAAAACCAAATTGCATTAACCATTGGTCCAGAGAACCGAACCAATAAAGACGTAAGTTTTTATAATATAAACAACGAGCTGTCCGAAAAAGAAAAAGGTGCGCAGAATACACTAACCGACTCTTTATCACGCAACCCAGTCGATTTGATCAGCTCGCTAACCAACGAGATAACACATGACTGGTATAGTAAAAAAAGAAATAAAGTAGAAGCTCAACCTCAAAAATTCCCAGATTATGCTATTATGAACGGTAGATTACATAGACATTTCTGGGACAGACACGATTTGAAAAAAGCAGAAATGTCAACGCCATGGAAATTGTGCATTCCAAGTGATAAACAAAAGGCTATTATTGAAGAGAACCACTGTTCGACAAAAGCAGGGCATTTAGGAATAGAAAAAACCAAAGAAAAATTAGCAAGAAAATATTACTGGCCTGGCATGTTTCGAGACACAGCGAAGTTTATCAGGAACTGCAAAAACTGCCAGCATTGTAAACCATCGCAACAGTTGCCACCCGGAAAAATGCAAGCAACACCAATACCGGAAAAACCATGGCATACGATAAGTTCCGATAGCATAGTAAGTCGATCAATGGAAGACATATTAATAGTAAGTGAAAATTATGACCTCTCCGAAGGGGAAGAGAGAAACCGTCCGCCGTCACCGGGAAGAGGATTGGAAGAGTTTCTGCAGGCAGTAAAACAACCATCGTCGCTTCAAACAAAGATAAAGTTAGTAGATCTGGTGCCGGTGGAACTAAGAAATACGCCTTCGAACAAAACACGCAAATATAGAATAACATTATCAGATGGGAAGAAGTTGAAAATAAGATATTAAAACCATTTTTTTTTCATATATGATCGTTAAGTTTAGTTAACTCAGGATTTTAGTTTTGTTTTACTTTGTTTATCTAAAAAAAAATCTTTGCTTTTCACTACATTCAAGAATTATTTTTTTTTTTTGAACTGAGGGGGGTGGAACGACAATGTCGTTATATGTACAAACGAGTTAACTTGAAAAGAAATTATGAGAAGATACGACGGACAGTTGGAACACCGGCAGAAAGATGGCAGTTTTATATGCTACCGACTCGGTATGAATGATTCGATACATAGGTCAACGCAGGCGAAGCAATCGGCAGAGTTACTCCGACATGCAAGTAAGTCGCATCGACTAGCGCTCGCAAACAGGAACTCTCACTGGTGGTGGAACACCAATTTCGACCTACCTTAGACAGGTATTGACTGTCTAGTTTCCTCGACGGGGTCTTAGACGAGTATTGATCGTCGACGACACCGCTCCCTACCTGGTGAAGGGTATTGACCTTCACCGTTACCCAATCGGAAGGAGTACTGATCCTCTCCGATTTATTCGTATACCGGGTCCACGGGAGTATTGATCTCGTGTGACTTATCTTAACCCTGTAAAGGATATTGCCCTTTACAACACGATATTTCTCCGGAGTATTGATCCGGAGGGATAACCCCCATACCTAAATACCTTTACGTCGATCTAACCATTTATTACAGAATCAACGGATGTCCATACGGCCAATGACGGGAGATGGTTTCGGCTGGTAAAAGAAGACTCTCGAAGATATTATATATATATGTATATAATTGTATAAATCTGTGTTTGTTTTGTACCGGACAATAAATATCTAGTAACACAACCCGTATCTTTGTTCTACCATAGCTACCCTAAGCGGCAAAAGTAACTTAACGCCTTAGCCACTCTCAGAATAAAGGGTGCGCGACGAGGCAACGTTACAAATTCAATAACTAGGTTTTCTCCATCTGATACTTGTTGCAGTTCTTGATTAATTTCTGATGATGTAGAATGGTTCCTCAACTCCTGAACTGAAAATGTTTGTAAGATAAGATAGATAGCTCACACATAAATCTGTAACTTACAGGAAAATGTTTTTCTTCTCCTTTTCCTCAAACTTTTTTAGTATATATTGAATGTGCTCCCTAACTCCTCTGACTGTTACTTCTTTTCCAGTGACCTCTGAAAAATTGGCAACCACCACTCTCTATTTAGAAATGTCCACATAAGGATTATTAGCCAGTATCTCTGTTAGTAAAACCTTATCATCTTCATCGTTGAAACGGACTCTGTTTCTTTTTATATTATTTAATACACTCTTGTGTAATTTTGATGTAAATTCACTCATTTTAAAAAAAATTAAAATCACAACATATATTTTATCTACAAACAAAACAGGACTTAAAAATAACATAAAATGTAGGTTAGATACAATCACAGAACAGAAATATTTTATTTTGATTTTCTATTACGCATGCGTTTCGTTTCGTTAACGTTTATGCCTATCGTCCGTAGAATACCGGTACTTAGCGGTTACGATATACGATAAATGAGATTCAAATGTCAAAGTTGTCAATTAGCGTTAACCGAAAACAAATTTTGTGATCAACGAAAACTCCCTTGCATGTGTGCACGAGACGGCAACGTCGCGGCGTCAGCTGTGGCAGCGACAGGCGAATGCGCTAAATGCGCGGCGGAGCGCGCGGGCGTATTCGGTGATTGTTGCAATGTCGGCGCGTGATTACTACTATCAAGATGTAACAAGGTATGATGTGTTTTTTTACATGATTTGCATGTGTAAGTTGAGTTACAATGCGAAGCGGTATGAGATAAACTTAGACAGTTTATACATCCTCGTTTAGATTTAACGAATTCGAAACGACCTTTGACGGAAAGCGATTTAAATGCGGGAAATTTGTATAATTGCTGATGATCAGACTTGTTACACATCAAACAAGACTCAAAACCTTTGCCATCACCGGTAAGAAACGTCTGTGACTGATAAGAATTGCGCGGGCGATTTTCTTTCGTATTGTTAAGGTGCAGTTCCGCTGTCGCAGTAGTAGAGCGATTTGATTGCGTTGATGACGAAGCGGTGCGGTCTAGTATTTTAGCTTGACTTTTAGTGAATTCTATGAAATCTTTATAAGAAGGAATTTCTTTATCTCTGACAAAATATTCAAATGCATGTGCAGTGGCGGAATCGATTTTACACATAGCAATACTTAACAACATAAAATCTTTTAAATCGTCGAATTTTAATTGTTCCAAAGCGGAAACAGCGGCGTCGAAAGTTTCAACAAATGTATTTAAAGACGAGGAATTATTCGTCGCGGGTTTAATATTAAAAAGTATAGGCTCTTTTATCTTGGTATTTTTTACTAAACTTTCCCAAATAGATGAGTATTTATCGCCAGATGGAATGATGCCGGCAATTGTTTTCAATGCAGGATCAGTCAATTTTCCCGTCTAATATTGAATTCTCTGAGAATCAGTTAACGACTCATTTAAATGTATATTAGCTTTAAACGACTCATAAAATATGGGCCAACTATCCATCTTTCCATCAAAAGAAGGTATGTTTATCGGCGGTAGATTGATCGATAGAACCGTACCTTTATTTTCGCACGAGCGCGAGGCCTGATGAAGCGAACTTTCCTTGATAATGCGGGAACGTACTCTTTGTATTCTAGCGTAAATATCTTCAAATGCATTTAGAGGTTCGTAATTAGGTAAAAAATTAGGGTTATCAACAAATCCTAGCTCATTAATGGAGTCTAGATTAGAAATAAATTCTTGACGTATGACAGATAATGTTTCCGTAGAACGGAGATCAACGGTTTTTTTACATAAATTTAATGCCTTGGGATAACCAATTGGCCAGACTATTTTCTGGTAGAGAATTTAGAAAATTATTATGTTACTTTACAATTCACGAGATTAACGGTTGTAAGCGGAATTTTCTCCGCATGATCATTGAGATTAGTCAAACGAGCGAATATTGCGTTGTTTTTAGCCAGTAGTACTGCTATTTTTGCTGCCATAGTGAGCGAATGATGCGTAGTCAGGCCAAGCGATCGAACGGTTATTAATATATGTTTATTCACGAGTGGTACGTATATATAATACACCTACTAACACTAGAAAATTATCTAAAAACCCCGAGCTAAAATCTCATTACACTAATTTCATGAACGACTACATTAACTGAATGCGAACCAGCATCTAAAGGTTCTTTACATTATATGCCGCACCATTCAGTTATCAAGGAAACATCTATTACTACCAAATTAAGGGTGGTTTTCGATGCTTCAGCCAAGACCTCAAATAACATATCTTTAAATGACGTCCTCAAAGTAGGTCCCAATATTCAAGAATCTATATTTTAAATCCTAACCCGATATTCCTCTTTTCCAAAACTAACAAACGTTGTTGCTTACATAATCAGATTCAAACGAAATTCCTTAACCAAACCTGAAAATAGAAAATTGGGAAAATTAACGCCTGACGAAATAGAAGATAGCATACATACTATAATCAGGATCGTACAGCGTGACGAATTTAGTAGCGAAATACAGACTCTAAAAACTCGTAAACCACTACCTTCCAAGAGAAAAATCTTAACATTAACTCCATTTTTGGACAATAACAAAATAGTTCGTGTCGGTGGAAGATTGGAAAATTCAAATCTTTCATATAACAGTAAACATTCAATGATTCTTCCTGCTAAACATTTTGTTACTGACTTAATTATCAAGTATGAGCATTATAAATGTCTTCATGCCGGTCCGCAATTAATTCTCGCAAATATTCATCTTAACTACTGGCCTCTTGGAGGCGAACAATTCGTAGCGTATTGAAAAAATGTATCGTTTGTTGGCGTATAAGACCGACTCAAATGTATCAAAGAATGGGTAACTTGCCTGCATCAAGGGTAACGCCCTTTAGTATTTGTGGGGTAGATTACGCCGGGCCGTATTTAATAAAGGAATGCAAGTTTCGTAATCGTAAAATAATTAAGTGTTATGTATGTCTTTTTATTTGCTTTGCCACTAAGGCTATACACTTAGAATTGGTCACTGAACTTACAACTGATGGATTTCTAAATGCATTTAAGCGCTTTATAGCTAGGCGTGGAAAGTGTAACGATATATATTCAGACAATGCAACTAATTTCACAGTATTTACTTGAAATGTCGCGAAAAGCTAAGAGTGAAACTTTTCAAAATTATCTCGTTGAGAATCAAATTAAATGGCATTTCATTCCACCTAGGTCTCCCCATATGGGTGGCTTATGGGAGTCAGCTGTGTCACTAGCTAAATCACATTTGACAAAAATCATAGGGAACGTACATTTAAGTTATGAAGATTTCTATAAAATTATTACCCAAATAGAGTCTATCCTAAAATCTCGTCCTATTACACCCCTCACTGAAAATCCGGAAGACTTAGAAGTGCTAACTCCTGGGCACTTTCTCATTGGCAGACCGCTTACAGCACTACCAGAAAGAACTGTATGTGACAGTCGTCATACGCATGTCTCCAGGTACCGTCACATGCAACTACTGATTCAAAACTTTTAGCGCAGATGGTCTCATGATTATTTACACACCCTCCAACAGTATACGAAGTGGCATTACGACAAGAATCCTAAATCGTTGATTGGATCCTTAGCACTACTACGCGAAGATGATACTCCACCATTAAGATGGAAGCTAGGAAGAATCACAAATATTCATCCGGGTACGGATGGACTAGTTCGAGTAGTGTCAATAAAAACAATTGAAGGTGAATTCAAACGCGCAATTACAAAAATTAGTGTATTGCCCGTGGACAATGAAACTTATTAGTGTTTTCTCGAAAGCTGGATCTTTCAAAGGCGGCGGCTATGGCGGATCCCAGATGCGACGCCCATGGTATCCCTTCTCCGTTCTCGCCGGTGGCGAGCGCAACCCTCTTTTTCGGTGACCGACGGAGAGAGTCGTTTTTCAACCTTTAACTAGAGACAATCTAATGTTGTACTGTAACGTAAATACATAATTATAATTTGTTCGTAAATATAATATATACACAAAAAATACAGTCCACTCTTATTTTGGTAGACATTGTTAGTCAAGGAAATCCAAGACACAATAAACCCTACACTGACCTTTCCTCCTAACCTAACCTATACAAATCATCTTAAATAAATAATATTAATCCGGTTATAGTAATATTAATGAATTATGGTTGGTTAATACAAAATTTGTCAACATTAAAGGTTTTAACATTTACAGACAGGATAAATTTGACGGATACGGGGGGATCATTACTTTAGTTAAAAATAAAATCAATCACTAAGTTGTCCCACATAATTCCTCACATTATAAATTTCAAACTATCATAGTTCATTTAGAAATGTTAAATTTAAACATAGTAAATGTATATAATCCTGGAAATAATGTAGGCAAAAAAGAATGGGAAATGTTTATAAATAATATAGATCGTCTTTTTCTAATTATGGGAGATATTAAGGCGCATAGTCAAGCCTGGGGGTGTGAAACGGAAGACATAAATGGCAAACTAATGCTGGAAACATTGGAAAATCACGATCTGAGCATACTCAACGACGGCTCGCCAACTAGATTAGGAAGACCAAACCAAAATCCATCAGCACTGGATCTCTCAATAATCACCAGGGAAATAGCCAACAGATGTACATGGTGCGTGCTAGATGATACCGGGGGTAGTGATCATTTCCCGACAATGTGCGAAATAGAAATCAAAGAAACAATCAAAAATGATAATAAAAAAAGAAACTTTAAAAAAGCCAATTGGGATGAATTTTTACAATCTGTCGAAGAAAAATTCCTAGGAATCACAGATAGTGTGGACTTTAACACATGGATTCAACTGGTAGATGCAAGCGCGGAAGAAAATATCCCATACTATAAAATAGCCGGTAATAAGAAAACCACTTCCTGGTGGGATGAGGAATGCAATGAATTTGTTGAAAGCAGAAGAAACTCCATCAAACAATTTCAACAGTATCCAAATATGGAAAATTACATCAAATATATGAGAATTAAAGCGTACCTTAAATTAACACTTAAAATTAAGAAAAAAACTCTTCGACAATTCTGCAACACTCTAAACAAGGATACACCAATTAAAAAAATATGGAACACAGATTTTACTTAACTCAGTATTGGCATTAGAAATAGTAACGTTAGCGGCTGGATACAACATAGATCTATCCTTTGTATTTATTGACAATAACATCTCCTTTTAATGAATCTACATATTTTGTTTGAGCATCAATCGTACGATACTCTATCTCTTCATCTAATTCACAAATTGTCACTAATTTCATTTTGTAATCATGCAACATGTTATGTTGAATAGGGATTCTAAATTGTTGACAATTAGGATACGTATTGTACCCTCCTCGGTGTCTGACAACAAAGAAAAAATTTTCAATTGGTTCCTGATTTAAATTGTACGTCGAGAGAAATTTGTAACTTATTTTTCATGTCTTTCCACAACAATATTGCGTTTATGGTCCAAGTCATGCCAACAATACAATAGATACTTTTGGTTTTTCCTCTACCCTTAGAAAATACAGTAATTTATTGAAACATTTTTTTAATTGTCTAATATCTCTACTTGCTCTTCGCTGTGTGTGGATAATAATCTTTTTATTTTATTTGGATCTACCAAATTTTTACTGTTCAAAATATCAAAAGTATTATTCATATCTTGGACAAAATTTGCAGTTGCTGTTATGGTATCACTGTTAAAACTTTTCACAATTGACATTGTTTTAAGCGTCGATGCTACATTGCGGCTAAATATTTGTGTAGCATATTTAACTCTCATTTTTTGAATGTTATTAGGACTAATATGAACAGAAGTGATTTTTGGCATTGTAGGGCACTTGAACTTTGTCGGTCCAGTTCATAGATCTTTTTTATATTACTCCACGCCACTGCTTTTCTATTACCGATGCTAATTCTAGCGAAACGGCCGTCATTGCATTTAAAAACGTATTTTGCGAATAAATGGCAAAAGTTTAATTCAACCGTTTAGTTGCTTACTGTTCTTAATAAGATGGACTTTTACATAGTAAGGGTTAGTACAATAAATTTCATTAAAAACTTTCTTTTTAGCTTCTATCCTTAATGCAGGAGTAAGTTTCTTTAGCATCGTTCCCACGTGCGAGCAAAACGATTTTTTGCCATCATCATCTGGCTCTTGTTTTTTGTTTGCAGTTGGCTGAATTGTGAGGGTCTGAATTTGAACTCGCCTCTCAACATCCCTCTCTTTCCAGTAATTCAATAAAGCAGCCTGTATTGTATTATTTTGACTTTGGTTTTTTTTAAATACACCTTACAGTACATTTATTCTTTGATAAGAATCTCTAATTCATTTCCATTGTTTTCTGCAATCATCACCTAAATTGATTTAAAGCTTATTAATATAATGAATCAAAGACTTAGAACATTATTAAATAAGTTATTAATAAAAATTCAGTCGTCCAGAAAAGAAAGATATTTATCGATATATTTTTTATTTCAGGTTCCTGGCTACCGGTGAATTAACTGACTTCAATTATCGAATATCTGCTAGTTATATAAGCAAAATAGTCCAGCAAGTTCTTGCAAGTTTGCGGAAAAATCTAGTAGGGGAGACCGGGGCAGGTTGTAACAAAATTAACGTTAATATCAATATCACAGAAAATGTATATGAAACACGAAACATTTGTTTTTAATTATACTTGATCTTATGTACTTGAAAAAAAAATATGTCCAGCGTCAATGAATACCACTAAGAAAAATAACTTCACTAAAGACGTCCTAGCTTTTGTTACTACTTGCCTCGTGTCTGGGATAAATAGTAACACTAAGCGGGGTAAATAGTAATATGTTCCTTTTTTTTGGTTATTTTTTATTGTATTTTAAAAACTGTATTTTTTGCAATAGGATCGATAGAAAATAATATATCTATTTTTGTTACCTTTATTGTCAAATAATGATGAAAATAAAAAAAAAATAAAATGCAACAAAACGAACGATAAAAAATATTAAACTAGGTTTTATTCACTATCTGAGTCGCAGTTATAACAAAATCTCTGTGTGTGCTCCATCTGTATTCATGCGATCAAAATTTGCAGTGTGTGCACTTTACCCATTTTTCCCTGATTTGCTGTGGCGATAAGATTCGGTACACACCAAACAGAAAAGTTCTTCGTCCGACTCATCAGATTCATCGACAACTTTTCTTTTCACCTTTTTGACCTTTTGCTTTTTAATTTCCTTTCCCTTCTTCAAAATACGATTATTTTGCTCTGCTTCCAGGGCGTCTTTTTCGGGAGAATGGGTTAAAATTGACGATTTCCCTTTTTGTTCGCCATCTGGAAGACGGTTTCCTTTCTCCTGCTTTAGAAAGCGGACAAACAAATATTGGTGAAAATTCTGACTGCTTGAGAATTGTATTGGATACTTGTTTTTTGTCTAATGGTTGCGTTAATTTATTTTCAGCCTCAGATTCGGTAAATTTAGCTGATGTAGATGGCGCATCTGGACATAAACATAACCATTCTGGTGCAGAAATATTTGAGGGGATGAAGGTAGAGAATTTCCGGAGGCATAATTTTCTTCATTTCCCAGTGGCTGATCTATGACACTAGCTGGTAGAAAATCATCGTTACTAAAAATATTTCCATAATATTTAAAGGTGTAATTGCTTGGGGCAGTGTATCTCGGACCAAGGATGGGATATCATAAATTGTCATAGACTTCCCAGGGTTATTTCTGAGCCAAGAAGGACCATACACACTCCTATCTATGGGCTGAAGCCGATGGGAGCAATATGGTGTGTAACGGTACAAAAGTTATTTTAATTAGTTCCCACCTCTATATTGCCAAAATTTTTATATTTTAATTAAGTAGATAAAACAGTTACAGAAATTTAATTTTTAAAAATATTCTTGACAAGAAAACTTGTGTGTGTGCACTGCAAAATAATTTGATATGGTTGGTTGAACCATATTTGCAGAGGATTTTAATTTATTTTGGAAGTTGATAATATTGTGGCACTGGAAAGTGTTGGAGTATATAGTTATATGGTTATTTCCCCAATTTTTTTCAAGGAAGAACAGATACTTGTAACAGGTATGTGTTTTTTACTTTCTAGCAATAATCAGTATTTGTTTTATGTCAATAATAGTTTTATTGTTTGATTGTAATGGGTAAACTTTTGTTTAATATTCATATTTTTTGTATTTAAGCTTGAATTTGCTTGAAGCCTTAAGTAATTGGTTTTATGTATTTTTAGAAATGAATTCGGCCTTTAATCACTATAAAATATTGTAACGTTTATTTATTTTCACTAGTTTTTTAAAATTATTTTTATACTATTTAAATCACTAACACTATTTAATTTATATAACACAATTTATTTACAATACTTTAATTTATGTAAGACAATATTACCATTCGCATTTATGTAACAACGCACTACTCACTAACTCAAAATATTCAAATCGGTCCTTTATATAGGTAAATATTGTTCGAGTCTTCTCCAGCTATATCCTTTCCAGGTCGGCATCCAAACTCGAGGTCGCATGGTAACCTTATCTCACGTCCAAACAAGACTTTTGCTGGTGTTTGACCTGTTGATTCATTGACGGCGGATCGATAATCCATTGCAAAGAGCGAAATATACAGGTCCCAGTCTCTTTAGTGATTGGATACTACTTTTGATAAATATTTGCCAATGGTTTTATTCCTGCGTTCTACCATTCCATCCGATTGTGGGTGCAATGCTGTAGTTCTTGTTTTATTCATTCCTAAATTGTCGCAAATTCCTTGAAAGAGTTGACTTTCGAAGTTCCTTCCTTGGTCACTGTGAATCTCCAAGGGCACTCCATATCGGCAAATAAACTCCTTCACTAACACGTCTGCGACAGTTGCTGCATCTTGATTTGGAATGGCATAGACTTCAACCCACTTCGTAAAATAATCCATTACCACCAACATGTATTTATTCTTATTCTCAGTAGTGGGGAACGGTCCAGCAATATCTAAAGCAATTCTCTCAATAGGGCTACCAACGTTATATTGTTTACAAAAGCCGTTTGACAGTTTTCATCCCAGCAAAACTCTCTCGTTTCCTCTGTAAAGCGTGTTAATGGCTTAGCAATGTCTGAAAACTGTCTGATAAATCTGCGATAGTATGTACATAGACCAAGAAAATTTCTTATTTGATGTTTACCAAGACTACCGCAGAGACCCATGGACTGGTAGAAGGTTCTATCACTCCATCTTCTTTCATTTCTCGAACAATTCTTTCTTCTTGCCTCTTTGCCTGTGGTAATCTTCTAGCTGATTGACGAATTGTCTTGGCATCACCCGTGTCGATTTTATGTTTTACAGCTGTCTTACATCCCTTTGGTACAAAAATGTTGCGATACCGATGAAGAAAATCTTTCATTTTTCTTTTCTTTTCTCTGTTTAGAGATGTACCAGCAACCGCCACCATTTGTTCAAACTTAACGTTGGAATTATTGGGAATAGTTGTCTGTCGAATTATAGATGTTACTGGTACGGAGGTTCCATCTTTGGTCTCTTTCTTGATCGTAATTGGGTGATAATTGACATTTATAACTCGTACTGGAATTTCTTTAGCAGAAGTGACCAACCCTTTTCATATCAAAATTCCTCGACCGACCTCCTCATCATGGTTCCATGGTTCCATCATCACAGGTATTCCTTCGTCAATAGTTCCTTGCAGTCGGGCCACTATGATCGTTTCGCTTCTACCAGGTACCACAGTATCCTCCTGGACAACGGCTGGCACAGTTTTGTCCTCATATGGAAGAAGGAATATTTCTTCAGACCCAACATTGACAACTCTGTTCTTGAAATGTTCTTGGAAGCTATGTAAGTTCATCACATCCATTCCTAATATAACATCTTCCTTAATATCAGCGACAATAACAGTATGCGTGAACTTTTCTGAGCCAATTCCTATTTGAACCTGGACTTCTCCAAGGATGTTAGCTCTATCACTTGTGGCAGTTCGCAGTCGTAGCCTTGTTGGTAAAAGCTTCTTACGGCTATTTATAGTTGTTGGCCATATAATCGTTCTGGTCGCTCCAGTATCCACCAATAGTGTATACTTTTTACCGTTGACTTCACCATCTACATATACACTGTCGTCGCGGCATTTCAAAGAGGCTATTAGTATGAGAGGGTCTTTGGAAACGTTCCGGGTCGAAGCTGCCCCCTCTAGGCCGACCCGTTTTAGTTTTTCTGTGGAGTAGTTTCTTGATTCGTAGTGACCCCAGAGCGTTTACATGAATTGCGAACATGTTCTATTTCACCACAATTCCAGCACCTGATGGAACCTTCTTTTTCTTATCAGTAAAGTTATTCATCATGTTTATTAATTGGTCTAACTTATTTTTATCTTCCTCTTCCGTTACAGTCCTTACTTTACTGTATCCTCCACAAGCTTTCGAAGCCGCTTCATACTCAAGCGCGGCAGACAAGATGTCAACTAATGTTTTGTGGTGGGCTAAACGGAGTGTCTTTGCCATTTCGTGGTCACGAAGTCCATCAAGAAATGCTTCAACAGTTAAACATTCCTTCATTTGTTCTGGAGCTGAAGGGTAAGCAAATCTTACCAATCTGGCAATATCTACTTCGTACTCTTGAAGTGTCTCGTCTCGCTTCTGTTTTCGAGTCTTTAACTGCGATCGGTGCAAGTTGTCCAAGTGTTCGTGACCATATCGCATGTTCAAGCTTTTCTTCAGTAGCTCAAAATCATCTGTGTCCTCCACTGGTATGGTCTGAAGAACATCCAAAGCCTCTCCTCTCAGAGCGATGGTGAGGTTTATTGCCTTCTCTTTTTGGGACCATCCGTTCGCTCTTGCAGCTGTTTCGAACTGTTTGAGATAATCTTCCCAAGACATCTTTCCGTCAAAGGTTGGGGCCTAAACACGAACAGAACTTTCGTTGCCTTCCAATTTCGGTTTCCACTCCACTTTGTAGCTTCTCATTTCGTCCTCGTCTTCCTCTCCTAAATCTTCCATATTTTCTTTATCTCCTTTTTCCATCTCTTCCATTTTCTTTTCCATTTCTCTTATTTTCTTTTCCATTTCTCTTATTTTCTCTTCAATTTTTTTTCCATAGAAGAAATATCCAAAGAAACTTTGTTTTCCAAAGAAGAAATGTCAGAAGAAACTTTATTTTCCAAAGAAGAAATATCAGAAAACACTTTATTTTCCAAAGACGAAATATCATTTTTTAAAGAAGACATATCAGTAGAAACTTTGTTTTCCAAAGAAGAAATATCATTTTTCAAAGAAGACATATCGCAAGAAATATTATTTTTTAAACAAGACGTTTCGAAAGAAATTTTATTTAAGGAAGAAATAATTGTAGCAGGAGTCGTCTACGAAAATATGATTTTCTGGATCTAAACCATCATTTTCCAATCCTTGCTTAAGTCGCTCCAACAACTCAGTCTTCCTCCCTGTTGTTTCCAATTCACGATCCTCCAGCTCTTGACGCAATTCTGTCACTTTCAAGTCACAAAGCTTTTTCGACATTTTTTTGCACTATTTATTTACAATATCCCACTTCTGACACCAATGTAACGTTTATTTATTTTCACTAGTCTTTTTAATTTATTTTTATACTATTTAAATCACTAACACTATATAATTTATATAACACAATTTATTTACAATACTTTAATTTATGTAAGAAAATATTTCTATTCGCATTTATGTAACAAGGCACTACTCACTAACTCAAAATATTCAAATCGGTCCTTTATATAGGTAAATATTATTCGAGCATACTCCAGTGTATTCTGGGAATCGTCTAGATGCTCCTTGCGATTCGACCGCTTCGCTCATCGAACGCCGTCGAACGAAACGTATCTTTCAGAACGTTCTCGCATCATCTATAGCGGCTGTCTGCCTCGCGTCTGGGTCATAGCGCCAGGGGCGTACTCGCACAACAATATTGGACTGTTGAAGTGTTTGTTGGAAACAACCCTTTGGCCAGGGCTTTATTTATCCTGGTTCTTTTCTGGGTTTCTTTTCCGTTTGAAATTGCCATTATAAGGATCTATATCGGAGTGGTGTTGCTGGTTGAGCTTTGGGATCCCTAATCGAGCAGGCATTAAGGGAATACGAGACGTATTGCAACGG
This sequence comes from Ophraella communa, assembly GCA_035357415.1. Taxonomy (NCBI): domain Eukaryota; kingdom Metazoa; phylum Arthropoda; class Insecta; order Coleoptera; family Chrysomelidae; genus Ophraella; species Ophraella communa. Next base: position 30,833,543 of record CM068979.1, read on the forward strand.
AATACTTCGGTGAGGCTTTTCTTTTAGACCAAGCAGCACGCAAGTTTATCAGAATTATTTATTTTTTTAAAAATAAGAAAGGAAAAACCAATGTCAATGTCACAGTATTTATTACTTAATAGTATAAAAGTTGAAAATGTAAGGCAACTAGTTTCGGCCTACAATACGGCCATCATCAGGCTACAAAGAAAAACACATTACAAACTAATATAAAGGTTAATAACAATTCCTTACCTATAATATGAAATTTACAAATAAAAGGTTAGTATGCTCCTTGAAGATTGCAAGACAGCAGTAAAGTTTGACAATGAAATTGTAGCAAAGTTATGCATATATACTTAAATAAATGGTTAAAGACCAAGCAAGAGCTATGGTACTATGTTATAAGAAACGAAAAAATAAGGACAAGAAAATAAAATATTTGGACATTGAAAACCGGGAATTATAAGGACGAGAAAACATAAGGGGGAGCCATGGGCTCAATGACTTTTAAATGTATTACATACAGAAAATATTTGAGGAGGTTGAAGTACCTGAAGTACCAAAATACCCGATAAGGGAAATAATTTGGTTCCACAAAGGAATTCGAATTTTGTTTATGAACCCATTTAAAATAGGTTCCCACAGCCACGACTAACTTTATCAAGTTCTCTGAAACCAATGTAACAGAGAGTTGAGAATCAATGTGATTAAAGGTATTCCTTGGAAGTAAGGAAAACCGAATTTGAACAAGAAATATCAATAAAATTGAAAAATAGTCACAAAACATATTGGAAAAGTGTTTGTCGAACATTGTCCATATCAAGCAGAACGACAAAAAACTTAATAACCAAATTACACCACAATGAGGTAGAGAAAAACTATCTTCTGCACGTGAGATTACTAAAAATGGCGATAGACACACAGAGACTGGAAAATCATAGAACGTATGACACGATAAATAAAATGACACAGAACATGGAACAGGAAATCGAAAAATATATCTTTGATCACGTCGAAATTAGTACCAAAATATTTTCAGGAAAGAGGGCAACTAACGCTATACTGCAATCATTCAAGATACATTGAACATCAATTAGCAACAATATATGAGAATTCGCACAATATCAATTATTAATTAAAAACAAACAATAAAAATCAAGCTACCAAGAGACAAATCCCTATCAATGACTGTCAATATAAAAGAGAAGAAGAATGATCTAAAGACATATGTAATAGAGAGCTATCATATTGACAATCAAAAAGAGGGAAATGTTGACAACTCGATTAAAGAATAATTGAAACATTAAAGTAATTAATTATCTGTGAAAAAATGATGGCATTTATTTTTTTATTTATTTAAAAGATATTTCGCCAGTTTTAACCGCTTACGACAGCTTAAATTAATCTATTGAATTATTAATTGTAAACTGTATCTAAGGATTGCGGTGTGAACATAAAGTATATATTTACAGGTTTAACATACACATATGCGCCTGAGCTCAAGCGACGTTGTTTAATTTTCTATTATACATTTTTTACGACATTCTTTTTATACACCTTGGCCACCAGTAACAGTTTTTATATTTTCTTTTATATATTTATATTTACTTTGTATAATATTATTACTTTGGGCTATAATCAATCACTAAATGCTATTTCGCTTGAATACTTTGAAATTATTTTTTTTCCTGATATACAGACGTTTATACTTATTTCTAGTCTTGGAATAAATTGATTTAAAATATGTTTGCTTTTTCTGTGGGTAATTGTTTGTGATAAACCTTTTGATAAATTGGTGGTTTATTCGGGTTCATTTGTATGGTACTTGGATCAATTTATCTGGCGCCCATAATTAAAAAAAATACACTCATGTTGGACCTCGGCTTTCTCCACTGTTGACTAGCCGCGAGTATCATTATATTTCATCATATAACCCAATTGTGACAGAGTAATTGTATTTTTTTGACATAAAACATATGAAATCTTAATAAAATAGTAGTTTTACGTCACAGGTGGATAAGACAACATTATAGCTTCATTTTACTTCGCGAAATTAAGAGTTAGTTATCAAGGAGTAGAAGTACTGGACGTTGCTGAGTTGGAATAACGTGACGTACAAAATGTTCCATAAATTTATAAAACTCATCGGCTGTCATCAACCTGAACCATTAGCTGCACCAATACTTCCTGGAGGCCCATCTCTTATAAAATGATGTTGAAATCTTTTACGGGGAAATATGAATTGAGGTGGTGTAGAGTTTCCAATAGGACTGACGGCAACACAAACAGTGACACAAGATATTATCCCACCAACTTATTTTGTTCCCTTGCGTCCCCTAGCGCCAAAATGTTTCCGCAAAGCCAAATTTTAAGCGCGAATTATATGTTTCGCGACGCATAAGCTACAGGTCTATAATGACCTATTGGCCCTTGCGATAATACAGTGCCTATGGCATATCCACTGGCATCTGTTGTCAAAATGAATTTCTGAGTAAAATCAGGGTATTTTAAAATGGGATTATTACTTAGTAATTGTTTCAAAACATTGTATATATTCTGGTGAAAAGTCAATTTTTAAACCTTTTTTTATACAGGAAGTTAAAGGTTTGGTTATTTTTGCAAAATCAAGAATGGATTTCCTTTAGTACCCTAAAAGTCTTAAAAATCCTGTTATTTCTTTTGTAGTTTTCGGTAAAGGATAAAGTTTTATAGCTTTTATTTTGTCCGGATTGGGTTTAACACCTTCACTCGTAATAATGTGTCCTAAATATGCTGTTTCCTTTTTTAAAAATTCGCATTTGTCTATTTGTACTTTGAAATTTTGTTTCACGAAGTCGTTGAAATACTTTCTTTAGATTTACCATGTGCTGTTGTAAGGATGTTGAGTAAATAACTATGTCGTCTAGATATACTAGACAAATTTCTCCTTGTAGTCCTCTTAGTATATTGTCCATCACCCTCTGAAACGTTGCTGGGGCGTTTTTTAGACCATAACTCATTCTTAAGTACTCGTAGTGTCAGTTTTCTACAGTTAAAGCTGTTTTTTTGTCTAAATTTAATTTAATTTAATTTGTCTAAAATTGTATCTATTCGAGGAATGGGGTATTTGTCTGGGATAGTTTTTTCGTTGATTTTCCTGTAATCAACTACTATCCTCCACTTTTTCTTACCTGATGCATCTGCTTTTTTTTCTACCACCCAAATAGGTGATGACCATGGCGAATTACTCGGCCTAATTATGTTTTGTTCTAGCATTTTTTAAATCTGTGACTTTACTTCTTCTTTGTGAACATAAGGGTAAGGGTAACTTTTAGTATAAACTGGTATTTCGTCAGTTGTACGAATTCGATGTTTAACCTCGTTAGTAAAAGTTAATTTGTTTTCGTTTTTATGAAAAACATCAGCATATTTTCTACATAAGTTTAAAATTTCTCTTTTTTCTTCACTATTAAGGTGATCTGTCCTAATTAAATTATCTATTTCGTTATTATTATATTTATCATTATTTTTTGTTTCAAAATTGATTTGATACATTTCAAAATTATTTTTTATTGGTGTACATTTTATGGGATATAAAATAGTAAAATTTATGTTCTCATCGGAATTATTACAAATTTCTACAGTCGCCCAGCCATTGTTGGCTAAAGAAATACATTCGGGTATTACCTCATGTTTGTTGCAGAATTAAAATTTCTCCGGTTTTTATAGTTACTGGTATTAAAATTTTTGAAACAGTTTTACCAGGCATAAATTTAGATACTACTTCTTTAGGAGTAGCTTTAAAATACTTAATAGGTAATGTAGCATTGTTTAATTTGATTCGGTAGTTCTGAAAATCAATCTTAATGCATAATGTTTGTAATAAATCTACACCGATTAAACCATTAAAAATACAATGAAATTTATATGCATAAAATGTTAAATTTTTCTCATTAAATTCTCCAAATGCAGGGATTGTAACAGATGTATTATGGTGCGATGTTTAATGTTAATAAAAAATAATATTGAAACTCATCTATATGTGCAGACAGCAGGGTTTAAAGAATCATAATAATAAAATTATTTAATTTTAGAAAGAATTAGTAACTTTAAATGACGGACATGTGGGGTTGAAAAAGGAAACATGAAAATTATATAGAATAAAAAGTATGTACGGTTATAAAGAATATAAAATATGAAAAATTTGCGAATAATAACAAATACTTAAGTAGTAAATCAGGGGTTGGAGTAATAGGAATGTGGAGAGATCTCCCTAAACGGGAGTTCAATCTCCAACAAACTTCTATGAAACACCCACAATAATCAGGTGGTATATAAGGGTATCACCCTTAAATAGAGGTTTAAACCTCCTAATTATAAAAGGAAGAAATATAGTAATAATAAGGATCCACATTGTAATCCATACCCAAAAATTACTATTAATGAGTAAAAACGAGAGATAATCTATAACTCACTACTAAACGAATATCACATGTATAAACTATAAACGGAAATGTTAAAACAGGAAATACAAAAATGTCAAAAAAATGTTACCAACAAAAACATAATCTTGGTGGAAACATATAAAAGATGAATCAAGGAAATATGTGAGAAAAAAGAAAATAGTATAATTAAGACTAATGTCTGATACAGATCGGAAGTTTGAGGAAAACAAGAATTTAAAGTTAAAAAAAATTAAAAGAACCAACTGTCTGCAAACACAGAGTGATAGAACATGAATAGCAAAAACGACAATGCACTGGCAAATAAGTGAAGACCTATTCAAAAAGAAGACGAGACGTCAAAGTGAATTAACCTACATGAAAAACAATAACAAGGTATTACAAACTTTCAAAGGAAATATTTAGAAACAGATAATTCTCGTTAGGTTGAATCTGTTCATTTAAACAATTGAGAGATTTATCAACAATAGCGGATCTAATTTCCAAGGACTCTAATAAATTCAACCTGACGCCTTTATTACAATTATAAAGTAATTTAACATTATTAAAATCACAAGAATGATTCTCTTCTAGATTATGATTAGCAAAGGATTACACTTTTTAAAAACATTGTTAATCTTATATGAGAAAATACCAGTGTAAAGTAAGGATCTAAAATAGGATCTTTGAATTGTATTGTTGTCACAAGTAACCAAATGGAAAGAAAACCTGAACTTACAAAAATATTTAGAATAGCATTTGTGAATTAAATCTAATGGATAGTTATTATTAACAGCTAATTGTTTTATTAAGTTGACCTCCCTCTCAAAAGCATCTCGAGACAAAGGTAAAGAGAAACATCTATAAAACAACGCATTGAAGGCAGCGAGTTTGTGAATTATCATTCATATCATCCACGTAAAACTAAATTAAATTTGATCAAACAAATGAAGAATAGGGTGTTAAACATTTCAGATCCAATTTTTCACCAAAAATTTAAAAATTCTTTATAAACTATTTCTTGAGAACTCTTATCCACCATATCTTTTGAAACAAATTTTATATAATACATCTGACAATACAAATACAAATGCCATAATTCATAACATGACAAGGAACACAGAATATCATATCAGTTCTATAAATACCATTCCAATTTATGTATCTCTACCATATATCAAAACAGTCACACTTAAACTTTCCGGAATTTTAAAACAACATAATATAAAAATTGCAAATAAACAACATCTTACAATCCATTCGCTTTTAGTAAAATTAAAGATAAAACACCTAATAATAAATTACCTAACATAGTTTATGAAATTCCTTGTAAAAGTTGTGATAAGAAATACATTGGTCAGTCAAAAAGGTCTCTTGCTAATAGAATAACATCCCATAAAAGTGACAGTAAACTTCATCCAGAGAAATGTGCACTTGCTGAACACGTATTCTCTGAAGGCCATATAATGAATTATGAACAGGCCAAAATTTTAACTACAGAAATGAATTATAAAAAGCGGATCTTTTTAGAAACGGCTTACATAGCTCAGGAAGATCGATGTATTAATAAAAAAACTGATCTAAATAATTTAAGTATAATATATGCATATCTTTTGGATTTGGAGGAACAAAATTTAAAAAATTAAAAAAAACGAATTACTATGTAGAATTTTAAAACAACTGAATTTATATATTAAACAAATATATCAAAATTTTTAAATCATATTGTTTTTTGAATTTTTTTTAGTACACATGTCACATTTATTACAATTTTTTACACCGTTTTACCTATAATCTCACTTAGATATGTAAGTATTATTTATTTTATTACCTGCTATATAATTTCTTTATAATATACAATTTTTAGACCTTGAAAATGAACCCATAGAGGTTCGAAAGCTCGGTAAATAAATTCTAAAACGAGTACACATTGGTTTCATTGCCACATCCCCAAAACATTCCCATTATTCAAATAGTTGGCAAATATTTCTATTTAAATTATATATATATATATATATATTGTAATGTTTAGATATTCTATAATAGTATAATATCAACAGAAGTTGTTTAATATTAACTTAATCAAATAATTTTAATTATATTGTATTATTTTATTGTATATTTTGTGTATTTGTAAGAAAATTTTAAGTTGGAAATTATTTTATTATGTAATGTACCGATATTATATTTAGTACATAAATATGTTATTTAGAACTTAGTAGAAACTTCGCGAAAATTGATTATATAATGTGTAAAAAAAGGACAGATAGTGTGTAAAAAGGAGACAGATATATTTTACTATATTTTTATTCTGGAATGATCGATGATAGACTAAGTAAGAATGTTCGTTCGTCTCCGTTCTTCATAGATCACCTACAGATTTTTCCATCAATCAGGAAACAGGACCTTACATATCAAGGTCAGATAAAATTGTAATTTATTAAAAAAAATTTTGTAGTAGTTAGTTGAATTTTATAATTTAAAAAAAAACAAAGGAATTTACTTGATATATAATAATTAGTGTATTTGATAATCTTACTTGCCATCACATAAACAACATTGGTTAGTTTAACTTAATTCACATCAAGTAAGTTCTTTTATAATTACTAAAGGCCTTTCTCTTTAATATTTTTTCTAATTAGTTTCATTATTAAACTTTCAACATTACTGTTTTAATTTAACTATTTTATAATAAATTTATAACCATAATTAATCAATTTTATTCAGATACCTTCTACCTAATAACCCAATAGAAACTAGCATAACCAAACACCCCCTGAGAAAAAGATCTTGTTGCTATTAGTACATTTAAATAAGTAATATAAATCTAATAAATAAATCAATCAAATCAATAAACTTTCTCTCAAAACATAATATTCTTTACAATATATATATATATTGTTATGATTTTTTTTTTTAAGTCACTGAGTTACTTCTATTATTTAATTAGTTATGGTTTATTTTATCAAAATCCCGACTTAGTTCTATTATTTTAATATATTTTAATTATTTTGATTTTGTTACGTTATGATTTGTTTTACTTAATTAGTTGGGTTCTTATTAATGTTTACCTCCAATTATAGATTTTAATGCTTTGATATTATTTGTAATGTTTTAACTGAACTTTATAATTTAATATTATTTAATTTTATATACAGTTTACTTTTTCTTTTTACTTTTAAGTTTGGGCGCCTTATCAGAAGTTCAAACTAGCTCAGTTTACTCAATTTTAAAGTTGAAATTTAAAGTCTGACTCTTATCTTGGGTAGGGTTCAAATTAAATATTGTTTAATAACTAATACACAATAAATTTAATGTCAAGTACTTCAAAAAAATTATTAATTGGTTTTCACACGTTCAGTACAAATAAATAACAAATATTCGGATATGACAAAATGGAGATGATAAACAAAATATTAATTTACAATTGCAAATAATTAAAAATAAAAATACAAATCCTTAATTATCGGACGTACCTTGTATAACAGAGTTTTTCAAATATTGTCCTTGTCATGCGCAACGTAACAAAACTGAGATCGGCTTGTGCTTCGTTTACTCCCGCAAATGGAACAGCGACAACAGCGTATTCAAATTGACAAGATGGCTACTATGGTTCCGTTTTGGAAACGTCTCTCGAATTTAATCTTTAAAATTCTATGGAATCTGCACTTGCTTTATGCAGTTTATTACTTTGGTAAGTAATTTAATAATAGCTGATTACTTTTCTGTATGTATTTTTAATATTACATGTATTACTTTAATATAAACAGCTTTTAATTATTAAAAAATCTTCTTCTAGTTGATAATCAATTAATACATACGATATCAATTGCTCTGCGACCAGGAACATAAAAGAGTGAATAGATGTTAACTGCTCTACTACCAAAAACATAAGAGAGGTTAATCATGGATTCTCCGGCCTTTATAGCTTCTTGAAACAAAACAAAAAAATGACGTCATCGGATTTCAACTGTTCGAATTTCAGAAAAAAATAACCTACATTTCCGAAAATCCAGGTAATAAATTCACAATTCTGATAATACCTTTGATAACGTACAGATAGATCTCATCCTTATTTTTGCTTAAATTCTGTTTGTATAATTTTCTAAGTACTTTTTCCTATGAAATTTTAGATTCAAAATACATAATTTCCTTGAGCTGTCAACTTATTTTAGACTTTCAAATTTTGAATTAACACTAGCTATTATATTTAAAATTACTCTAAATCCACTTAACTAGTACTATTTTAACTGATTACTTACTATTTTAACTCTAACAACTACAATTTAAACTTTTAAAAGATTTTGTTATTTGTATTACTTATACCTTATATAAGCTGATATTTTCTGTGTTATCATAGGTTAACATTTTAAAATTTATATAAACAACTTCCTCAATTATCCTACATACTTTTTGTTACATAAATTGTCATTTGTTAATGTTTATAATTAATCTTGTGTCTTTTTTAGGTACTCACAATCTATTGGTATATTTGTTTGTACAAATCGAAGACTATGATTTTGTAAGTACTTCCTTTTTATACTATTAATTTAAATATTTTACTAACTAAAATTACATGTTGATTTCTTAAACATGTGGAAACCATTAACACTTCTTGATTTTTATTTTCTTTTATTGTTTCAGATTAAACTGAGAATTTTGAAAAAGAACTAGGTGAAAAAGTGAATTGTTATGTCAAAATGCATTCATTATGGATTGGAAAATTTTGATTGTGATACAATAATTGAATATGGATCCTATACAAGATAAGATGTCAAATACATTCTTTACTTATTTGAATGTTTGTAATTGAAGAGTAAATATTGAAAATTTAAGATGTACTAAAGAAAAAGTAACTGCAGATTCAATTAAACTTATTAAGATATCCCTTTTGTAAATTATTGTGGTAAGTAACTTTAATTCTATTTTGTTCATTTACTAATGTGTATTGTTTATTTTTACATGTTGACTTTCCAATATGACTATCTACCCTATATTGACTTTATCTTATGATGTTTGTTTATTATTATCAGATATGTAAGTTATACTACTTTGTTTTTAGTGTAACTGTAGAGATACTGTTTGTTTATACAAATTCATACTAATTATATGTATTATTTTTAGGTCAGGAAATTCATCTCATTTTCTAACAAGATGTATCCACTAAGTCCAAATGAAAACCTGTTGTGACCAAATTTATGATATAATCAAGTTCATACTGTAGTCTAGACAATACTTCTTTTTGGGTAATTACATGGTTTAAGAAGAAAAGTGTATTTCATTATGCATATCCTTTTTTTAATTAATCCATTAGTGTAATGGCTATGATGGATGCTTAAAAGGTAAGTTTTGTTTTTATTAGTAATAATGATCCATTACAATATATTTATATATAAATATATAAATATATTGTAATGGATCATTATTACTAATAAAAACAAAACTTACCTTTAAGCATCCATCATAGCCATTACACTAATGGATTAATTAAAAAAGGATATGCATAATGAAATACACTTTTCTTCTTAAACCATGTAATTACCCAAAAGAAGTATTGTCTTGACTACAGTATGAACTTGATTATATCATAAATTTGGTCACAACAGGTTTTCATTTGGACTTAGTGGATACATCTTGTTAGAAAATGAGATGAATTTCCTGACCTAAAATAATACATATAATTAGTATGAATTTGTATAAACAAACAGTATCTCTACAGTTACACTAAAACAAAGTAGTATAACTTACATATCTGATAATAATAAACAAACATCATAAGATAAAAGTCAATATAGGGTAGATAGTCATATTGGAAAGTCAACATGTAAAATAAACAATACACATTAGTAAATGAACAAAATAGAATTAAAGTTACTTACCACAATAATTTACAAAAAAGGGATATCTTAATAAGTTTAATTGAATCTGCAGTTACTTTTTCTTTAGTACATCTTAAATTTTCAATATTTACTCTTCAATTACAAACATTCAAATAAGTAAAGAATGTATTTGACATCTTATCTTGTATAGGATCCATATTCAATTATTGTATCACAATCAAAATTTTCCAATCCATAATGAATGCATTTTGACATAACAATTCACTTTTCACCTAGTTCTTTTTCAAAATTCTCAGTTTAATCTGAAACAATAAAAAGAAAATAAAAATCAAGAAGTGTTAATGGTTTCCACATGTTTAAGAAATCAACATGTAATTTTAGTTAGTAAAATATTTAAATTAATAGTATAAAGGAAGTACTTACAAAATCATAGTCTTCGATTTGTACAAACAAATATACCAATAGATTGTGAGTACCTAAAAGACACAAGATTAATTATAAACATTAACAAATGACAATTTATGTAACAAAAAGTATGTAGGATAATTGAGGAAGTTGTTTATATAAATTTTAAAATGTTAACCTATGATAACACAGAAAATATCAGCTTATATAAGGTATAAGTAATACAAATAACAAAATCTTTTAAAAGTTTAAATTGTAGTTGTTAGAGTTAAAATAGTAAGTAATCAGTTAAAATAGTACTAGTTAAGTGGATTTAGAGTAATTTTAAATATAATAGCTAGTGTTAATTCAAAATTTGAAAGTCTAAAATAAGTTGACAGCTCAAGGAAATTATGTATTTTGAATCTAAAATTTCATAGGAAAAAGTACTTAGAAAATTATACAAACAGAATTTAAGCAAAAATAAGGATGAGATCTATCTGTACGTTATCAAAGGTATTATCAGAATTGTGAATTTATTACCTGGATTTTCGGAAATGTAGGTTATTTTTTTCTGAAATTCGAACAGTTGAAATCCGATGACGTCATTTTTTTGTTTTGTTTCAAGAAGCTATAAAAGGCCGGAGAATCCATGATTAACCTCTCTTATGTTTTTGGTAGTAGAGCAGTTAACATCTATTCACTCTTTTATGTTCCTGGTCGCAGAGCAATTGATATCGTATGTATTAATTGATTATCAACTAGAAGAAGATTTTTTAATAATTAAAAGCTGTTTATATTAAAGTAATACATGTAATATTAAAAATACATACAGAAAAGTAATCAGCTATTATTAAATTACTTACCAAAGTAATAAACTGCATAAAGCAAGTGCAGATTCCATAGAATTTTAAAGATTAAATTCGAGAGACGTTTCCAAAACGGAACCATAGTAGCCATCTTGTCAATTTGAATACGCTGTTGTCGCTGTTCCATTTGCGGGAGTAAACGAAGCACAAGCCGATCTCAGTTTTGTTACGTTGCGCATGACAAGGACAATATTTGAAAAACTCTGTTATACAAGGTACGTCCGATAATTAAGGATTTGTATTTTTATTTTTAATTATTTGCAATTGTAAATTAATATTTTGTTTATCATCTCCATTTTGTCATATCCGAATATTTGTTATTTATTTGTACTGAACGTGTGAAAACCAATTAATAATTTTTTTTTGAAGTACTTGACATTAAATTTATTGTGTATTAGTTATTAAACAATATTTAATTTGAACCCTACCCAAGATAAGAGTCAGACTTTAAATTTCAACTTTAAAATTGAGTAAACTGAGCTAGTTTGAACTTCTGATAAGGCGCCCAAACTTAAAAGTAAAAAGAAAAAGTAAACTGTATATAAAATTAAATAATATTAAATTATAAAGTTCAGTTAAAACATTACAAATAATATCAAAGCATTAAAATCTATAATTGGAGGTAAACATTAATAAGAACCCAACTAATTAAGTAAAACAAATCATAACGTAACAAAATCAAAATAATTAAAATATATTAAAATAATAGAACTAAGTCGGGATTTTGATAAAATAAACCATAACTAATTAAATAATAGAAGTAACTCAGTGACTTAAAAAAAAAAAATCATAACAATATATATATATATTGTAAAGAATATTATGTTTTGAGAGAAAGTTTATTGATTTGATTGATTTATTTATTAGATTTATATTACTTATTTAAATGTACTAATAGCAACAAGATCTTTTCTCAGGGGGTGTTTGGTTATGCTAGTTTCTATTGGGTTATTAGGTAGAAGGTATCTGAATAAAATTGATTAATTATGGTTATAAATTTATTATAAAATAGTTAAATTAAAACAGTAATGTTGAAAGTTTAATAATGAAACTAATTAGAAAAAATATTAAAGAGAAAGGCCTTTAGTAATTATAAAAGAACTTACTTGATGTGAATTAAGTTAAACTAACCAATGTTGTTTATGTGATGGCAAGTAAGATTATCAAATACACTAATTATTATATATCAAGTAAATTCCTTTGTTTTTTTTTAATTATAAAATTAAACTAACTACTACAAAATTTTTTTTAATAAATTACAATTTTATCTGACCTTGATATGTAAGGTCCTGTTTCCTGATTGATGGAAAAATCTGTAGGTGATCTATGAAGAACGGAGACGAACGAACATTCTTACTTAGTCTATCATCGATCATTCCAGAATAAAAATATAGTAAAATATATCTGTCTCCTTTTTACACACTATCTGTCCTTTTTTTACACATTATATAATCAATTTTCGCGAAGTTTCTACTAAGTTCTAAATAACATATTTATGTACTAAATATAATATCGGTACATTACATAATAAAATAATTTCCAACTTAAAATTTTCTTACAAATACACAAAATATACAATAAAATAATACAATATAATTAAAATTATTTGATTAAGTTAATATTAAACAACTTCTGTTGATATTATACTATTATAGAATATCTAAACATTACAATATATATATATATATATATAATTTAAATAGAAATATTTGCCAACTATTTGAATAATGGGAATGTTTTGGGGATGTGGCAATGAAACCAATGTGTACTCGTTTTAGAATTTATTTACCGAGCTTTCGAACCTCTATGGATTCATTTTCAAGGTCTAAAAATTGTATATTATAAAGAAATTATATAGCAGGTAATAAAATAAATAATACTTACATATCTAAGTGAGATTATAGGTAAAACGGTGTAAAAAATTGTAATAAATGTGACATGTGTACTAAAAAAAACTCAAAAAACAATATGATTTAAAAATTTTGATATATTTGTTTAATATATAAATTCAGTTGTTTTAAAATTCTACATAGTAATTCGTTTTTTTTAATTTTTTAAATTTTGTTCCTCCAAATCCAAAAGATATGCATATATTATACTTAAATTATTTAGATCAGTTTTTTTATTAATACATCGATCTTCCTGAGCTATGTAAGCCGTTTCTAAAAAGATCCGCTTTTTATAATTCATTTCTGTAGTTAAAATTTTGGCCTGTTCATAATTCATTATATGGCCTTCAGAGAATACGTGTTCAGCAAGTGCACATTTCTCTGGATGAAGTTTACTGTCACTTTTATGGGATGTTATTCTATTAGCAAGAGACCTTTTTGACTGACCAATGTATTTCTTATCACAACTTTTACAAGGAATTTCATAAACTATGTTAGGTAATTTATTATTAGGTGTTTTATCTTTAATTTTACTAAAAAGCGAATGGATTGTAAGATGTTGTTTATTTGCAATTTTTATATTATGTTGTTTTAAAATTCCGGAAAGTTTAAGTGTGACTGTTTTGATATATGGTAGAGATACATAAATTGGAATGGTATTTATAGAACTGATATGATATTCTGTGTTCCTTGTCATGTTATGAATTATGGCATTTGTATTTGTATTGTCAGATGTATTATATAAAATTTGTTTCAAAAGATATGGTGGATAAGAGTTCTCAAGAAATAGTTTATAAAGAATTTTTAAATTTTTTTGGTGAAAAATTGGATCTGAAATGTTTAACACCCTATTCTTCATTTGTTTGATCAAATTTAATTTAGTTTTACGTGGATGATATGAATGATAATTCACAAACTCGCTGCCTTCAATGCGTTGTTTTATAGATGTTTCTCTTTACCTTTGTCTCGAGATGCTTTTGAGAGGGAGGTCAACTTAATAAAACAATTAGCTGTTAATAATAACTATCCATTAGATTTAATTCACAAATGCTATTCTAAATATTTTTGTAAGTTCAGGTTTTCTTTCCATTTGGTTACTTGTGACAACAATACAATTCAAAGATCCTATTTTAGATCCTTACTTTACACTGGTATTTTCTCATATAAGATTAACAATGTTTTTAAAAAGTGTAATCCTTTGCTAATCATAATCTAGAAGAGAATCATTCTTGTGATTTTAATAATGTTAAATTACTTTATAATTGTAATAAAGGCGTCAGGTTGAATTTATTAGAGTCCTTGGAAATTAGATCCGCTATTGTTGATAAATCTCTCAATTGTTTAAATGAACAGATTCAACCTAACGAGAATTATCTGTTTCTAAATATTTCCTTTGAAAGTTTGTAATACCTTGTTATTGTTTTTCATGTAGGTTAATTCACTTTGACGTCTCGTCTTCTTTTTGAATAGGTCTTCACTTATTTGCCAGTGCATTGTCGTTTTTGCTATTCATGTTCTATCACTCTGTGTTTGCAGACAGTTGGTTCTTTTAATTTTTTTTAACTTTAAATTCTTGTTTTCCTCAAACTTCCGATCTGTATCAGACATTAGTCTTAATTATACTATTTTCTTTTTTCTCACATATTTCCTTGGATTCATCTTTATATGTTTCCACCAAGATTATGTTTTTGTTGGTAACATTTTTTTGACATTTTTGTATTTCCTGTTTTAACATTTCCGTTTATAGTTTATACATGTGATATTCGTTTAGTAGTGAGTTATAGATTATCTCTCGTTTTTACTCATTAATAGTAATTTTTGGGTATGGATTACAATGTGGATCCTTATTATTACTATATTTCTTCCTTTTATAATTAGGAGGTTTAAACCTCTATTTAAGGGTGATACCCTTATATACCACCTGATTATTGTGGGTGTTTCATAGAAGTTTGTTGGAGATTGAACTCCCGTTTAGGGAGATCTCTCCACATTCCTATTACTCCAACCCCTGATTTACTACTTAAGTATTTGTTATTATTCGCAAATTTTTCATATTTTATATTCTTTATAACCGTACATACTTTTTATTCTATATAATTTTCATGTTTCCTTTTTCAACCCCACATGTCCGTCATTTAAAGTTACTAATTCTTTCTAAAATTAAATAATTTTATTATTATGATTCTTTAAACCCTGCTGTCTGCACATATAGATGAGTTTCAATATTATTTTTTATTATATATATTATATATATATAAATTATATATATATATATATATATATATATATATATATATATAATTTAATGGTAAAAATTACATAAATTCAGCGACATGTTTCGGTCTACAGACCATCATGAGGCTATAAGAGAAACACAAAGTTAGAGCGAAGTCATAACATGAGTCATATAATATAGAACAAGTTAAAATGATTAATTAACATACTGTAGAATATGGTATATAAGTAAATTATTAATAACTTATTACAAACTAATAATGACAACAAACAAAAAGCAAGTTAATGTTAATAAAAAATAATATTGAAACTCACCTATATTTATATTTTATTATTGATTCTTTAAACCCTGCTGTCTGCACATATAGGTGAGTTTCAATATTATTTTTTATTAACATTAAATCGTTGTGTTCTCGCTGAAAAAAGAGAAAGAGATTTCTTAAAACTATGGCGATTGATTAGCTTATGAATTCGTTTTTTATCACATCGATTTAGTACAGCTACATCCTCGATTAAATTCTTTTCTCTGTTAAATCTTGCTTTGTTTAAGGGAAAATTAATTAATCGATGAACCAACAAATGAAAAGAAATCCCGGCTACGAGACTCTCTCAAGGAATGGTTTGTCTCCAAGTTAATGCTAACTATAGAAAGGATTGGTGGTATATAAGGGTTAAGGGCGCCACTATCTTTTTATAGTTTCTCTGTTTCTCTGGATTAGCTTGGAAAATAGATAAATTTACAACAAAAAAATGATATTTTTATATGCAATAAAATACATTATGTATCTACTAGTTTCATTGAATGATTTTACCTGAAAATAGTATCCGATAACAGTTTTACAGGGTTAATTTTATTGTACTAACCCTTACTTTTTGCAAGTCCATCTTATTAAGAATAATAAAAAACTCTTCGTTTGAACGTAACTTCCAAGTTTATTTTGAAAAATTAGGTTTTAAATTACAATGACGGCCGTTGTTTAGGCTATTAACATCTAGGCTTTAATATTGTCTTATAACTTCCATACTTGGTCTAGCCTTAATACTACCTAAACAATATCAGGTACCTAGCTACAAACAAGCAAAATGTAACATTAATATGTCAATCTGACGATGCTAATCTTAGCGAAACGGCCGGTATTGTAAGAATTTAAAATCTAATTTTTTCAAATAAACTTGGAAGTTACGTTCAAACGAAGAGTTTTTTATTACTTTTAATTTTTACAGGGACCACGCCCCAAGATTTTAATACACAAATTGCTCATTTTAGCCTTAAAAATAGTGAAATAAAAGGAAATTATATGTACAACTACTTCTAAAAAGGTTTAGAATAATCGTTAAATGCAAAGAATAAGAAATAATGAATTAATTACTGTGATACAACCAGAGAAATGGATTGTCTAAATTCTGCAGATAACTTGCCACTAAGGGTTTTGTCGAAAGAAAGAGAGAAACAGGACGTGTGTCTTAATTTATAAATGGGTTTGACAATAATTTCCGGTTGGATGGTTGCGTTTGTTTTTGTAAGGGTTTTATTTCAGGTGAGTTCTATTGTAAGGGTAGGTTTGGTAACGGGGATAAGGTTGTGTCTAATATACGGTGGGTCGGGGTTGATTTTAGGGTTCGGACGGTAAACTAAGGAAAGGTAGCATGGCGATAGACCTTTTAGGTCAAAAGAACGGCAAATATTTTACATCACAAAGTTACTTAGTACTTAAAAGCTTTCCAA
This sequence comes from Ophraella communa, assembly GCA_035357415.1. Classification (NCBI taxonomy): domain Eukaryota; kingdom Metazoa; phylum Arthropoda; class Insecta; order Coleoptera; family Chrysomelidae; genus Ophraella; species Ophraella communa. Next base: position 30,850,889 of record CM068979.1, read on the forward strand.
CATTAATGTCCCATATTTAATAAAAAATGAAATAAAAACTATAAATTTATGAATTGCTGAAATTCAGAGCGGTGAAGCCGGCTCTTTGTGTGATTGATTAATTTGATTATTAATGAGTTTTATTGTTAGCACACATCAAGAAATTATAAGCTGATATAATTAGTTTTTTGTAAGTAAAATAAAAAGTAGTTGTGGTAGTTATTTAAAAAAAAAAGGTTTTTAATTATTCTAAAAGAGTTCTAAAAAAGTGACCAAGTCGCCAATGAATTGGTGAGAGGTTGTCTTCCTTTATTAATACCAACCTTGTTGAAGACTTCCTAGATTTTTCTGCCACTTTACTCGTTGCTGAAGTTCAGCCAGATACTCCTTGCTCCATCTTGCCCAAAAATGTGGCTTTAAATGTTGAATCCGTTGGTATTGAGACTGAGAGTCGGTTTTCTTGAATGTGTCTTACATCAGGACCTGATAGGTCCATAAGTGATTTTCCAACGATGAAGTGAGCGGGCGTTAAAGGAGTTAAATCTTCGGGACAAGCAACATGTACTAATCTTCGTAAGGTGACTGTAGATGCATTAAATTTAAAACATTTCACACAATTATGCACAACCAATTTAGCTACGTTACGACCCTGTAATGGCCAATACCGTTCTCATACTGACGATAATAAATAATGAGGACCAGCGTGTAACAAGCGAATGTGCTCACTTTCAAATATGAGTTTTGATAATTTACTCTTTGAACACAAGACCATGGGATATTTTTTATCAAACAAAAATTTTGAATTTTTTAAGCGTCCCCCAACTCGTATAATTCCTTGTTCGTCAAGGAAGGGGTTTAATCGTTTTAACCTACCTTTGACTATTAATGATTTTTCCCTTAATAATTTTTGCTCATTAGGGAAGGAAATATTTTGACTAAGTTTAACTAATACAAATGTAGCTTCTTCAATTTCCCTTAAGCTCAAAGGGCCTGTTTGCCGTAGATGCTTCTGAGAAGCCTTTATTTTACAATTATTTCTAAACCTTAATATGTAAGCTGTTAGGCGAACAAGTTTAGGAAAATTAGAAAAATTATTTAGAAACATCTCGGATTCGGTAGAAATTAAGCCTGCCACCGGTGCAGTTGATCTGCGCTCGGGAAGGTTTCGCCATTGTCGCCATTTAAAATTTCCTGTAAGCAATTGAATTTGTCCAACTCTATTTCCGACAAATATTTGACTGGGAGGTGTCTTCAGCCATTCCAGTACAATAGTTAAGTCGGTTCAAAGCACGCATTTTTTAAATTGTAAGTTGAATGATTGTAATACATTGTCAGCTTAGAGAGCTAACACTAGAGCACCACAGAACTCTAATTTAGGAATTGTATTTTAATGGCGCTACTTTGTTTTTCGCGCATAATCATCCAGTTATTACTTCCCCATTGGAGTCAACGCTTCTTAATTAAATACTGCCCCCGTAAGCATCTTGGCTTGCGTCGCAAAATCCTTGTAACTAGACACTAAGTGCTCGACGTGGTACTTTCAGGTCGTTTAAAGCGACTAATTGTGCTTGAAATGTTGACCAGATCATTTTAATATGTAGTGGGATATAGCCGTCCCAGGACAGTTTTTCAAACCACATTTTTTGCAATAAAATTTTAATTATAATGACGCATGCACTTAATAATCCAAGAGGATCGAAAATCTGCGCAATACGGCTCAAAATTGATCGTTTTGTATGGTTTCCTTCAGAGTTAACATTAACATTATATTTTAATACATCTGGAACACATGACCCAATCAAACCGAGAATTTTTGTATGATCCGATTCTTCACATCCAATACCTTTGAATCGTCTTGTGATTTCCCAATATTTTTGAGTATACGGGGCTCATCGGAGGTCCAAGCTCAAAACCTCCGCCCTTCAATACTTTAGTGATTTTTTCACAAATAGATATTGCGCCCTTAATACATAAAGTATATATTTATTTTTTTAAATGACCTTTCGCAATGTTTATATTGTGAAGGTTTATTTGTTTGTATGTTTTATTACTTTTAGATAGTTTTTTACTACTGTTTTAATATGTTTTGTTATTTTGTTCTATGTGATTTGCATTTTTTAAACATCTTTGTCCACAAATTTTAAAAATATTTTCGACAATAAGGATTATTATTATGTTTCATGGCCAGTGAGGAGGTCGTCAACGTATATATCGATACGTATTATTTCGGCAATATCGGTCAAAGATTTTTCACACTCGTTTGCGAGTTGAAATAAACAGCGAATAGCTAAATATGGTGCTGCTGCTTGACCATAGGTGACAGTCGCAAGGTTATATTTTTTAATCGCCTCATTATACCCCATGGTGTGGGGTATAATACACAAGATATTCATATTTATTTATTTATTTATTTACGGGTCTAGCCCATTTTAAAGAAAATACAGTAGTAGTACACTATTTGAATATAAAAATATAAAATAAATAAAATCAAATGCTTAAAACTAAAATATAAGTACAATTCAGTGAGAAAACAGATATAACAAAAAATTAAAATAATACAATAGGAAAAGCAAAACAGTTGAGTTACATATTACAATCAACCAGTGAATACAAGTTATTGTCCTTGATGGCGTGTCTTCCTTTGATAGAATGAAGGTTTAAATGAGAATGGGGCGCCTGATAATCCAGAAATTGACCCATCTTAAAAGCCATATGTCTAAGGAAGCGATTTTGTACACCTTTTGCGTAATATAATGAGGAGACCAAACTGAACTTCAATAATCTAAGTGGGTCCTAACAAAAAAAGAAAAGAGTTCTAACATTGGAAAATTCATGAGTTGTGCGTTTAACGTAACCCAATAATTTTGGAGCTTTGTTGGTACTGTATGTTACGTGCTCTTTAAAATTTAATGACGAATCCAGAAATACTCCTAAATCTAATCCTGTTGACTGAATCGAGCATGATGTCATTGATCGTATAGTTGAATAAAATAGGTTCTTTCAGTCGATAGAATCTCATGATATTACGTTTATTTACATTAACATCCATATGGTTTTGGGTACACCAAGAATAAAAGTCAATCAAATCATCTTGCAGCATTTCAGAGTCATCACTGTTCTTGATTATTTGGTACAATTTTAGGTCATCGGCAAATAGTAGTATGTTACCAAATTTAAAAGATGCAGCAATGTCGTTAATGAACACATTAAAAAGTAAAGGACCAAGGTGAGAGCCTTGCGGAACACCAGAAATTACATCTACTTCTTGAGAACAATAATGGTTTACTTTAACGATTTGCTTCCTATTGGCAAGATAATCACCCATCCAATGCAATAAGGAACCACAGACTCCAAAATTTTCCAATTTAATAAGCAGGATATTATGATTAACTTTATAGAAAGTCTTTGAAAAGTCTGTATAGATCGCATCTACCTGTTGGTCTCTCCAATTAAATTTAGGACATAAATGATCACACACAATACCTTCGAATGCCTCCGGTACAGCACTTAAAATAGAAATAGGACGGTAATTTTTAATATAAGACCTGTTACCAGCTTTGAAGATAGGCGTTACAAAACTAGATTTCCAGTAAGCAGGGAATTGGCCACAAGTAAGCGAATAGTTGAAAATATAGTAAAAAAGACGGGCTAATGTGAATGCACAGAAGTTAAGAAATAATGGAGGTATAGTATCAGGACCCCTATATATATTAAGGCGAGAGAGTTTTTCATAAATTTCAGATATTGTTATATGAAAACTAGTGATGTTTAAGTTGGTATTGGTGTCATTCCTCGGAAAGTCACAATGTTCACTGACTTTATAGACAGAAGAAAAATATTTGGCAAAAATATTTGATATAACTTCCCTAGAGGATGAATTATCACCCTCAAAAAACATTGAAGACGGTAAGAAAGTATAATTGTTTTTTACATTGGCAAATTTCCAGAATAATTTGCTGTTGGACTGTAGGGAGTTTTCCATTTCAGATATGTAGCTTTTATAGTTGAGACGAGACAACGATTTGCACTGAACTCTTAAGTTATTAAAAACAGAGTAACTTTTATCATCGCAGTTCCTTATAGCGTGCATGCGCCTGCTTTTTTGACAATGTTAACGATCTCAGCTCGGGAGAGAACCAAATAGGAAATTTTCTAAATGAATGTTTTTTATAAGGAACAAATCTTTAAATAATTATTGAATATAGGGTATCGTAGAATATATTTAACATCGACTCGACTGAGTGATCAACAAACAAGGATACCCACGGAATAGCCGCCAAACAATAATTTATCGCTATATAATCAGCATTTTTTAAATCAAAATAAAACTGGTTAACATCAACATGTTTCACACAGGCTCTAGCATTACATGGTATCGCTGTTTGTAGAGGTGGATAATGTCTGTCTGGAGCAATCAAATCATCATCAGCCTTACTTACTACTAAAAGATCACTTGAGAATATTAAATCAAGAGTAACACCTCTGTAATTTACTACATTATTACACTGGAAAATATTATTGTACGCTGATACATTTGATAAAATTTCAATAGCTTCTGTTGGGAGCGACAGTGGAGCACTAATTGCTGTAGAACCATAAGCAGTTGGGCTGATTAAAATCACCAAGAATATGAAGCTTCACGTCAGGATACATTTCTCTAAGAATATCAATTTCTTCACTAAAGTCTAAATAGGTTGCTGAATCCGATCTTGGTGGAATATATACACAACCAATTATATGACGAGGTTGAGAGTTCAAGGACACAAATATTGCTTTAGTTGTGAGAGAACATTTTACTTGAGAACTAGGTAAGGACTTATGACTTACTTTCAGGACACCACTGCCACTTTTCTTATTGCTGGAGTTGGGGGATCTATCATTTCTATAGATTATATAATCATTAAAGCCCAATTCGTTATCGCATATATTTAGGTATAAATTCGTTTCGGTCAGTGCTATTATTTTGTAGGTAAAAGTGGAAACTGTAAAAGTTAAATTTGACAATTTAGTTCACGTTTTGATAATAAACGGGAATATTGTTGAGGACGTTGCCAGTCAGTTTTTTGAAATAATTTTAGGTATCCCATCAAAGTATTTAATCGACAAATCATTTTCACCGTTTTCAGTTATCCGCTTCAACTCATCTTTTAACGTTTTAAATTGATTTTTCTGCATTGAAGTCATATCAGAGTTTATATAGATACGTTTACTTTTATCGATTTTACTTTTATTCATCAGGACACATCTTACATCTTGACTGTTCGATAGCAGAACTTTAAGGGGCCTAGCTCCATTTTTGTTTTTGTTGCCAACTCTCATTATTTTCTGGATTGCAATATCTTCGTTCGACACCGATGAAAACAGCTCTTTAACCCGATCAAAATCATTGCTCTCAGAATTATTTTCAGACATATTGTAAATCATTATATTATTACTTCGAGTGAGACGTTATTATGCAGGTCAGTAACCTCATTAGTAAGTTTATTTATTCGTACTTTATATTTATTTTCTAGTTCCTTAATTGGATCGTTTACCTTATCAAGTTTTTGTTACAAAAGACCCAGTTATCGTTCAATGTTTTATGAATACCGGCTGTGACATTATCAACTAACGTTTTTACAAAACTTTTATCCCCACACAATTGTTTTATAGATATGTCAACCACATTTTTAATTTCAGACAACTGATCACATGAAAAAGCCATTTTTAAAGTTGTGATATATTCGGGCTCAATCTCCAGGGTTGTTCGTCAAATGGTAGCAGGTACTGCGAAAACCAACTAATAGTCAATTAGAGAGCACACTAATACTTTCGTTCACTACAACGGTCCGACACGTTGTGTTCATAGTACACACGATGTTCATCTTTGTTTAGCAAATTTTCGTTCTAAAGCCTTTAACCTTCTTTCGGCTTGCTCGTACGAGTTGCCTAAGGATTCTGGAGATTCCTTTAATGGCAGTGAAACAATGAATTTTCCATCTTCAGTACGCTTGTGGGTATTACTGAAATGTAATTCACACATAATTTCTTCCTGAGACATTGGGGCTTTATTACCGCAATCTTCAACTTCCCAAAAGCGTGCTAATTGATCTTGAATATCTAAACAATTACTTAAATTGCAATTTACCTTTGTAGTTCCAGCACAATTAGGTACTGGTCCTGCAATTACCCATCCCAAATGAGTTTTCTGCAATATAGGCATATTTATTCCTAATTTAATTTGAGTTGGACATAACAGCTCATAAAATAAATCAGCGCCTATTAATAATTGAATTTTACTTGGCTTGTTGTATGATGGGTCCGCCAGAATTACATTATCTGGAATTTTTAACATTGAGTTGTTAATTTTAAAATTTGGAACATAATCCGTTATTTCAGGTAAAATTAAACAACTCACTTTAGACGAAAATTTATCGTGCAACGAATGAATAGTTAAGTCGCATTTCTGATTAATTTTTGTTAGTTGTTGGCCTAAACCAGAAACAGTTAAATTTATTTTATGTTTCTGAAGCCCTAATTTGTTGCACAGATCCGCTGTAATAAAGCTAGACTGTGAGCCGCAATCTAAAATGACTCGAATAGTATGGACTACATTATCGACGCCGATTACTTTAACAAGTGCCGTAGACAAAAGTACCGAATTAACTGGTTGCGAAATAGATGAGAGACATTTTTCATTTTGCGAATCGTTTTGAGTTGACCCCGGTGCCTCGTCTGGAGGTAGAGTATCAACAGCATTTAAATCAATATGAACTAAATGGTTATGTCTCCGTTTACATTTTGTACACGAATAATTACTTTTACAGTATTTATTTATATGTCCTGGTTTAAAACAGTTTAAACACAATTTTAAATTTTTTATTTTATTAAGGCGTTCTGTGGGTGACATTTTTAAAAACATTTCACAATTATAAATAAAATGATCACGATCACACATTTTACAGTTTATGTTATTTGACAAAAAACCTTTTACTTGTGGTGCCGTAGCGTCGTTTTTATAGTTACTACCAAATCTTTTATTACCCGAAACCGCGCTAGTGCTTGACTGAGACTTTAAAATGTTTTGTTTTTCACGCTTTCTTTCGCATTTTTCAACAAACTCCGCACGGTTACATAAAAACGAGCGTAAACTACTCCAAGTAGGAGCCTCTTTTTTCTCATTGGTATCCTTTCCGCTACAATGGGCCTCCCACTCCCTATATGTTGCATTATCTAATTTTGACGCAACTAAATGTACAATAAATGATTCTCTTTGTTCTTCAGAACTTTGTATTTTATCCAAAGCTGCTAAATCTCGTGTAACGGTGTTTACTAATTTCTTTAAATCAGAGAATGACTCTCTTTTTAAACTTTCTAATGAAAATAATGAATTTATATGGTTATGAATAAGTAAAACCGTATTATTAAATTGATTACACAATGCATCCCATGCAGGTTCGTAATTTTCGGCTGATATTTTGTATGCTCGAACAATATCCGCGGCCTCACCGTATAAAGATTGTTTTAACCATGTTTCGTAATCACCGTTAAACCTTGTTACAGTCCGGATAGCTCAGTTTATTAGGTCGATTCGTAGGTTCTCTAAGTGACGGGATAAACCAATTTAGTTACAAATACTTTTAATATACAAGATTTAAAAGAAAAATAAGAAAATAAACAAAATGAACATATCCACAACCCCAATACAATCAATAATAAATATACTCATTTAATAAAAAGAAAAATTCATAAAAGTTCAAAGTTAGATAAACTACGCATTCAATGAGAGTTCTGTTTAGTCAAGTTCCTTTATTATATTTTAGAAACACTTACCGATATACAGTTCACAACTCGCCCTCCTATATTCGGTTGCCGGTGATGGTGCACAATGCCTTCTTTTTAATAGTTGATGTAATTATTTTGACTTTCGAAATAATTATCATATGATGTATTTACCTTTACCTACTCTCTCCGCACCCCGTGCGAACCCGTCGAACAGACACTTGTCTTGCACTTAGTTCCGCGATATTTGATCTTTCGCACTTCACTACGTGACCTAGCGCATAACCTAATTTACATTTTGTAGGGTTCTATAAAAGGTTTTAAATTACATATATTGTGAACCACTTGTGACATCCCTGATTCCTCCATCAATTCGTATGAATTTTGTCCCTTTATGGGTTTGACTATGAATGGCTTATCATATAGCAAAAAAAAACTTATCCCTTCCTTAAAAATTGATGTTGAAACAAGAAGATTTTTAAAAAAATTTAAGTAAAGCTAGAGAGGGATCAGCCTTGTCCATTCTTATTAGCAAGAAATAATACGAATTAAGAAGAAGAAAGAAGTAAGAAGAAAGAAGTAGAACTACAGAGAGGATCAACCTTGGCCGCTCTTATTGGCAACTAAAATCCGAAGAAGATTAAGTTTATGTGAGTACATCCTATTTTACCATCCATATTTTTACCGTGATACATTTAATTAATGACTGAAATTGTTAATAATTTAATTGAACAAATTAGTAATTTAGATATAAATAATTAAATGGCTCAACCAAATTATCAATTAATAAGATATCAAGCAGATAATATTCCTCCATTTGATGGTAACCCCAAACAAATTAATAGATTTATAAGATGTGAAATTATAATCATAAAGATAGAACCAATGTTAATGCACCAATAAATATACAGTGCTTTTCAGATAAAAGTATCCACCCTTAATAACTTTTGTAATACTGGTATTTAGGAAGAATCCAAAAACACGTCAATTTTTGTTGGAAGGGGAAACAATTATCGCTTATTTAAACTTACTGGAAAAGCCACCCCCTCATCCCTAACAGCATCTCTTTTTTTTAAATACTTCTCATATTTTTTATGCAAAATTTGGATACTCTTCTTTGAGCTGATTTTAAAAATTTTAATACTTGTAGGTTAAATGTGCTATTTATTCTACTTCAAAAATCCAAACAACAAAAAACTCCACTTTTTATTAAAGTTTGATATTTTTAACTAGAATTTGTAGTCACTATTGATAGTGTACTTTGATACATTATTTATTTTGTTTCGCTGAAATGGTTTGCAAGAAAGAATTGAAATTGTAGGTTTATACTACCAAAATAATAATTGTGTAAGAGCTGCTGCTAGAATATTTAACGAATTACATAACGGAAGACATGCAACTCATAAGTACGTAATTCAACTAATGGAGAAATTTACCACAACAGGGTCTGTTTGCAATAAAGTGCATAAGCGAGAGGGACTCGTAAATAACGAAGCAATCCAAGTGGCAATTTTAGGGCAAGTGAGCTTAGAGGATAAATCAGAATTTTTACATACTGAAATTGCATATTAAGGTCATGTTATAACTAAAGATGGAGTAAAATCAAACCCAGATATAATAAAAGCAATTCAAAATTTTCCACAAAAACATAAACAAATTAAATCATTTTTAGGATTAGCTGGTTATTTTGCAAAAATTGCTAAACATTAACCAATTCATTAAAAATGAATGCTTGAGTTATCCATACACCAGATTTTGTAAAATCATTCAATCATTTAAAAGAAGTTTTAATTAATGATCCAATATTAAAATATCCTGATTTTTTTAAACCATTTATATTGACCACTGATGCTTCTAATGTTGCGTTAGGCGCAGTATTGTCTCAAGAAACTCCACCTAATGATCACCCGGTAGCTTATCCATCTCGAACAAAAATATTCTACTATTGAAAAAGAACTTTTAGGTATAGTATGGGCATGTAAAACTTATATCTTATTTTTACGGTAAAAAATTTACAATTAAAACAGATCATAGACCTTTAGTTTGGTTATTTAATTTAAAAGAACCAAATTCGAAATTATTAAGATGGAGACTTAGAGGAATTTGATTATACAATAAGTTATCAAACCGGTAAAAATAACATTGCAGACCCATTAAGTAGAGTTGAATTAAATATATTTGAGACGGCATCGCGGATTAATAATGTAGGTGACATTGATTTTGACATAAATGTATGTTTAAGAGAGTTTGATGAATTGCAAGAAATAAATAATATAATAATAAAAATATTCAGATAAATGATATACATTTAGAAAATTCTAATACTGAAATGGCACATAGTAACAAGTCATTACAAGAACAATGTTTTAATATTTTAAACGAAATTATTAATAACAAACTTTACCAAATTATAGTAAAAAAATCTTCTTATTCCCCATATTTTAAGAGAAATTTAGAAAGTGATGGAAATAAAATTATCAAAGTAAATTTACCAGAAAATCTGAAAATAATAATTAAATTTTTATAAGAATATGCTTTTAAAAATACATTATATATTTATTATTTATCCCCCGAATTAAATATTTTACTAAATTAATAGAATGTACTAAGTTGATTAATAATGTTATGCCCCATGAAAGAATTGAATTAATAAAATATAAACATGAAGGTAAAACTAACTATACTGTATTTAACTGTGGAAAAGAACAATTTATAAATTTACATTGAATTGTATGCTGTCTTAATACATTGCGTTAGTTACAACAAGTGTCTTTCGGTTTCGTGCGTCTAATGCATCTAACACATCACATTCATCTTCGACTCGCCGAAGACGTCGGTAGCTACACAAACGAAATAAGCAGGTCCGGCTTGGCTAAAGTTTATAGTTCGCAACACCAGGCATAGTTTAGCTAATCTTAGGTATTCAGTTCTTGTGGAATCGGTACGCTAGGAAATAAAGAACAACATCGAACAAGATTAAAATTTCCCCATCTTCTGCAACAACATTTTAACTTTCTTTATAAATTCTAATGAATTTTTAACTGAAAAACTGTTTAGGGTTACTAACAGGTAATTTATACTTTAATGAATCGGTGACAAGGTTCTTACAACTTTTGAGAGTGCTCTTCACCGTGGACATCATTTTATTTAGTGGATTTTTTGGAATCTTAACGTAAGGACCATTTTCGATCAAGTGATCCATTCTTTCGAAATAGTCTGTCCATTATAATAGCCTTGTTCCCTTTGTCATTTTTTAAGTAAAAACATTCCTTCTGTCTCAAACATTTGACAATATTCCTTCTTTTTCGAAAAATGTCGAAACATTATTTTTATTAAAGCTGTAATATTATTTGTGCGTTGGGCGACAATTTGTAATATGAGTTACCAGTTGATAGTGAATTTATAAAAATATTTAGTTAACTTTTTTGAAAAAATAACAATATACCAAAAGAAAAAAATGTAATTTACAATAAAACAAACATTAAGCTTAATTTCGTCTTTAATTAGTTGTAAAAGATACTTCAATAATTAACAGAATTTATAAATGTTTATCACACAAAAATTATGATAGTTAAATACCTCGGCTAGGGGTGAGTAAGTTCATTAGCTCTGACTATTGTACAATATTTGTTTCTTTAAGAAATTATAAGGGCGCCACTGAAATCTTTTTATTTTTTGTGATACTACTGAAGAAAGTTGTTTTAAGCTGAGTTATTTAAATAAGTATCATAATATGACAGAAAGATGTCAGAAAAAACTGTCTATGAAGATAAAAAAATGATTTGAAAATGTACAAACATATAAAAGATTTCCTTGGTGCTGAAATTAATGAGGTAGAGAATACGTTACAACAAAATAATCCGCAAACAGTTCTTTAAAAATACTTATTCTAATACAGTTGACGATATAGATAGATATACACGGAAACAAAAGAGAAAAAATATGGGAACAGTAAACTTACAATAAACTTACAATAGTGGACGATCCTTCGCCGCACCTTGGGGTCGCTACGGCACTGTCTAGGTGGTTCCAAATGATTATGGAAGATCACTAGTGGAGGGATGATCTGCCCCAGTTGTAGAGATAATCCAGTTAAGAATGTACATACGAGAGCTTAAAGTTTACAAGCTGTTCAAGTTTACGGAATCTCCAAATTCAAGAGATGCTTCTGGTTTACAGAATCTTCAATTAAAGAGTTGCCTCTAGTTTACTGTATTATATTCCAGCTTTCTGAAAATTACCAGTGTCAAACACGTGTTACATTTACTTTTCTGGCACAAAAAGTACAAATCAGCATAGTCCGAAATCTACAGTTAGATGCTAACGTATTTTAATAGATTACAAAAGATACATTTTTACATTAAATTTACTTTTGCTAATCTTACACACTAATCAAAATTCCAGAAATGTACTTTTACCAGCCTTTTATAAAAAATTATCATTAATACTTTTAATTACCATAAAAAGATTCTTTGAATAATAATGAAATAATATGTTGAAATTCTCATCTGATATAATAAAATATAATATAACTTTCGATATTTTATAAATATCTTAACAAAAAGGAATTATAAAATTGGAAAAAAAACATACCTGTATATGACAGTAAATCAATAGAAGAAATGAGACTGGGAATAATTATTAAAACCTATTGAACTCGATAATGCCAACTCATTAGTACACCTCGTAGCGTAGCTACTTTGAACTTCCAATTATAATTATAGAGACCGTATTCATTATTTTATTATTAAAAATGTTTTATGATAGATGGAGCTAGCGGCACTAATTGAATTTAATATTTAGGATACCAGGTGCTTAAAATGTTAACAGGTACTGTTACACCCCCTCTACTCGATATAAAAAATTTTGCAGAAGGCAAAAATTTTTTTTGTTGTTTAATATCAGATAAGATCTCCAACGTAAGTTTAAGCAAAACAGTTACATAGAACAAGTAAGGATTATAAGGAAATACAAAAATAACATAGGAAAAGGTTAAAGTTATTTAAAGAAATAAGGATTAGTCAGTATGTCCTTGTTGTCACATTCGTTACTTGTATGTAAAAGTAACCATTCCAGAGTTGCGCCAAACATATCAGAGAGATGGCCTCGTGCTCTGGCGATTTGTTTCAAGGCAGCACTGCAATGCAATGCAAAAACGACAAAGAAAGGTAAAGAAGAAAAAAAAAAAAAGGACAAAAACTAGTAAAGAAAACGCAAAGGAAAAATTAAAAAAAAATAAAAGTTAGAAAGAAAAGAGAAAAGAAAGCAGAAATGTGTTAGATAATAATCATCAGATAGAGAAGGAAAGAGAAAAAAAAAAGAAATTAGAAAATTAGGAAAGATAACACAAACGAACTTTAGACACAAGTGGCCTATAAAAAGTGGGACAAGTCCCGGGCGAGCCACCTACTCCCAGCAATTAAGTTGCCAACTGAAATTGGACTCTACGTTAAAAAAAGTTAAAGAATGGTACTGTGTGATGTGTTTCCACATCACCCAGGCCTTAAAAAAATATAAAAATGATTAATTAAAAAAACAAATAAGACCTTTTTTAGCAAGAAAGGAATAAAACTTCCAAAAACCCGTCATGAGGTTAACTATTGTAAGATATGGATGACATAATCGGTAGTACCTTTTTTCTATCGGAAAGGAACAAAAAAACCGTAAAAGTCAAAATCTGTACTAAATAAAGTCACAAACGGTATTAGATAAGGTGAAAATCAGTATTAGATAAAGTCACAATAGATAAGAAAGATTCTATATAGTTTTTACACCATTAAATGGTCTATAATACAGTCACTGAAAAATATACCTATTTAAAAATTACAAAAAAATTACCAAAAATTATACTTTAGAGCTATATAAATTGTACTTTCTCATATTAAATACATGAACCATAAAAACAAAACCCACATTATGTTTTAACATTTCCTAGCTAAAGACAATCTGTATACTCATACAGATACGATAAGATAACCCAGTAGACATTCACACTGTATACTGCCAAAGGTGCTTAAACCCGTACGCGACAGAATACATACAGTATGCACGATAAAAATGACTCTAGGTACGATAAATCTAATACACATTAGCGTATAAGATATAAAACACGGTATATGAACCTTTTAAAGGAAGAAAAAATAAATCAATATATCCTGATATGCCAAATTGGCTTGATACATCAAAAATATTCCACCCAACAGTTCAATAACTTGCTCTTAGAACAAGCTAAATAAGATAAGATAAGCTAAGATAAGATAATTTTAAAACATATGCGCGACAGAGTTAATATAAATTTGTCCAAATTGTATTTCATAAGAGAAAAAAAAAATAAAACGCCCAATAAGATAAGAAAGATAATATGGTAAGATAGAAAAAGATAGTATAAGATAATATAAATAAGAAACATTAGATAAATAAGATAAAGTAACTTAACTGTTGTTAAAGTAAATAGGTATATCATATACTGATAAAGTAAAAAAAGAAAATAATGACTAGGTGAACACAGCGAACTAACAACAACCATCGAAGACATAACATTAAATGAATAAATTTTTGATAATTCAAACATAATAAAATTGCGAGGAAGTCTAGGTAATGAGAACCTTTGAACTTGGAAAGGGGCTGTTAGCATCCACAGTAGCTATGACATACCCTAAGAACAACATCCATCATCTCCAAACCTTCTGCACATTCACTACATCCGAAAACCAAAAAAAAATTGTATGTATAAATATATGTTTACTCAGTGTCGGTTGAGTTTGTGTCTTCATTATTGTCTAATTTGTCTTCTACATTGTCGTTATTATCGTTGTCTCCCGGTAAATTTTTATCAGAGTCTGAAAAATTTTGTTTAAGATCGGAAATGTGAAAATTACCCAAATTATTTCCTTCGAGATCTTTTAAGTTATACACAAGCTTAGACATCACCTTATTAACCACACAAGGAATATACTTAGGCGCAAATTTTGCAGCAAAATTATTTACTTTAGAAGATAGTACAAAATTTTTCTTCCACAACCTATCACCTACATGAAACAACATCACGTTTCCGCATATTATAATATTCTGCATTTCTAAGATAAGCATCCTTCAGTTTTTTACGAACGTCTACAAATAATTTAGGCAAAGTTTGTACATCCTGTAACCGTTGTGATTTCTCCTCTATAGACACAATATTATTGGCATTGTCTGCAACTTTACCGTAATAATCACCAGAAAGTGGTACATTCCTAGCAAAATTCAGAAATGCAGGGGAGTATCCCGTTACTTCATGAGTAGCAGTTCGAATAGCTTGAGCTACCTGATGAATATATACATCCCAGTTTTTATGATTTTCATGAATATAACAACGAAGAGCGGTTACTATAACTTTATTTGTTCTTTCAGTATGATTACTTTGTGGATGATAATTAGCATTATATAATATCTTTTGAACTTTATATTTTTCCATTAACTTTTTGAACTCTTTACTTACAAACTGAGAACCATTATCGCAAGACATGACCTGAGGAACCCCAAAAATTAAGAAAACATGATTTTCCAAAAAATTTACTTTACTAGATGCGGTTGCTTTAGGCATAGGGTGAACAAAACAAAATTTTGTGAACCAATCTGTAACTACTAGTGCGTATCGATTACCTTGTTTGGATCTAGGATAACATCCAATTATATCTGCACTTAACCATTGAAAAGGAAAATTTATATTCTTGTAGGAACCCATCACACCAGCTTTCGGCAAATTTGTACTTTTACATGAAGAACATATTTTACATTTCTGAACATAACGATAAATATCTTTACGAAGTTTGGGCCAATAATACAATTCAGATATCCGAGAGATAGTTTTTGAAATACCTAAGTGACTACCTGAGACATCATCATGAAACATTTTAAGAACATCTTTACGATTATTCGAAGGAACAACAATTTTCCAGTCCGATAAATTACTTTCGATAGGATTGTGAGAAAAAACATGTTTGTAAAGTAAATTGTTTTCGACTTTAAATGAGGGATACTTTTCCGGATTACTTTGGACCTTATTGATCATAGAGAGATACCATTTATCAGGTTTAAAAGTAGAGATATCCAAAACTGAAATTTCATTTACTGAACGAGAAAGAGCATCACTAACCAACATTGTGGAACCTTTGCGATGTTTGATAACAAAATCGAACTGTGCTAGTCGTAAAGCTAAACGAGCTAACTTTCCACTTGGATTAGACAACATGAAGATATTGTAATGATGAATGATCGGTTTCTAAAGTGAAGACTGTTCCTTCTACATAACATCTGAATTTTTCAATACCAAATATCACCCCGAGAAGTTCTTTTTCTGTTGTAGAAATCTTTCTTTCCGATTTTGTAAGGGAACGACTAGCATATGCAATTGGATGGTCAATACCATCACTTTCTTGATATAAGATAGCGCCAAGACCTGTGTCGCTAGCATCTGTTTGAATAATAAATGGCTTAGAATAATCAGGACTCGAAAGTATTGGAGCGGAAGTAAGAAGTAATTTAAATTCTGAAAAAGCTTTGTCAGCTTCAGGAGTCCACACGATAGGCTGGCCTTTCTTTCTACCCTCCAGTAAGTCTGTAATAGGAGAACAAATTGAAGAAAAATTTTTAAGAAACCTACGATACCATCCAATCAAGCCTATTAATCTTTTTATTTCTGTGGTGTTCTTAGGCACAGGATAATTAAGAATAGCTTCGATTTTTTCCGGTGATGTACGTAATCCATTTTTATCCAAAGTAAAACCTAGATAGTTAAGTGATTCTCGACAAAATTCACATTTTTCTAAATTAATAGTTAGTCCAGCTTCGTTCAACCTTTTATACAATTTCTCCAAAATCTCTAAATGTAATTCGAAAGTGGGAGTAGCGACAATGATATCATCCAGATAACAAAAACAATATGGTAATATGGAAGGATCAATAATTCTGTCCATTAACCGAGCCATTGTCCTTGGAGCATTTTTTAATCCAAAACACATCCGGGTGAATTCAAAAGAACCAATACCATACACTGAAAAAGCTGTTTTAGGTTTAGAAGACTCAGTTAAAGGTACCTGAAGAAAAGCTTTACGTAAATCAATTGAAGTAAGATACTTTGCATCCCTGAGCTTATTCAAAACGGAATCTACTAAATGCATAGGATAAGAATCAGAAATAGTTACAGAATTGAGCTTTCTACCATCAAAACAAACTCTATACTCCCCATTTTTCTTGGGAACGAGCCATAACGGACTGTTCCAAGGTGATGATGTTCTTTGAATGACTTTTAGCCTCAATAACTCATCAATCTCTTTTCTCAAATGAAATTGCATTGCTGGACTTAATGGATATTGCCGTTGACAGATGGGTTTTGCATCCCCAATATCGATATCATGCTCAATCAAATGTGTTTTACCTAAAGAATTTGGAGGAGAAATTTCGTCGAAAAGCTTGACAACCCTGTTCAATTTATCCTTTTGTACTGAAGACAATGCAGAAATTGGTTGAATTGCATTAATGACACAAAGAGAAGATAACATCGAGTAAGATAAAGAGTGAAAATCAACATCAATTTTAAATATTTTTAAAAAATCCATCCCCAAAATCAAAGAGTGAGCAATAGAAGGAATAATCCAAATCTTAATTTCATGTGTTACATCATTGAGAGAAACCGGAGCATAAATACAACCCATAACATTCTGTACCGTACCATCAGCTGTAGTGATACTAGGCAAAAGTTCATATTGAATCGGTAAGTTAAGACAATGCAAAATATTAAAACCTTGATTACCCAAAACACAAGAATTGCTTCCACTATCAATCAAAGCTAAAATTTCAATATTATTTATCTTAATATTGAGATATGGTCTATTATCGTTACTCTTTTTCACAAACAAAGGACTAACATTAGAATTAGATACCTCCCTTAAACTAGTTGTCTGTAAATTTGATTTAGATGGATTACGTAAAATATTAATATGATCAGAATCACCTGCACAATCAGAAGTAGTAAAAGAAATGTTATTTAAAAAATTATGTACAAACTTAAGGTAATTGTTCCACTCACTGGGAGAAGTGAAGACATTTATTTTTTGTTTCGGTGAGCATTTGAATTTTTGGTTTTTTGTGATTGATTGTCCGGTGTATTTTCCCTTGGTTGACTGGAAACAGCGCCCAGACTTTCCTGTCCAGTCTGTGTTGAGTTTTTTGAGCAACGAAAACATTTTGACTTAACCACATTTTTCCTACCACAACCATAACAAAAAATAGTTCTAGGTAATCTGCAATTATTATATATATGACCTCTCTTATCACAATTCCAACAAATTCTAGTTGAATTATTCGAAACATTGTTATTATTTGTATTGCTACCGCGGGATCTATGTGCATTATTATTTGCTACAAAGTTACTAGAGTACCTAACAGTGTTTTGCCGATTTCTAAAATTTGATTCTGGTTCAAAAAAACTATTATTATTATTAAGATAACAATTATTATTTACTATAGCTGAATTTCTACCTCTATCAGCCCAGAGCTGTGATTCTTCAATCCGTTTACAAAGATTACTTAACTCATCAATAGTTTTAGGTGAGTGCAAAGCTAACTGAGAGACATGGAATGGTAACAAATTTCGCCTAATTCTGGTAACCCTACTTTCTTCGTCCGGTATTATATCTAATCTACTAAACATGTTTTCCATTTGTGCAATAAATAAATGTGCTGGCTCATTAACTGTTTGCATTCTGTTGTTAATTTCTAACTCTAAATTAAACTGGTAATTGCAAGGCAAAAAATCGTCTTTAAGTTTAGATACAATGTGTGACCAAGAAGTTACTTTATTTTTAATAGATAAAAACCAAACTAATGCTGACCCTTTAAAAAATTCAAAACATTTAATAAACAATTCATCATCTGACACACCTCGAGAATTTTTCAGCAACTCTATTTTCGACAAAAAATCATGAGGTGAACCTGTACCATCAAAAGAAATGTCCCATTTATGAATGTCATTGTATTTGATAACATTACTTTGCGCATCACTTCCCAAAGTGGATGGATTGCTAGTAACAATTGGATCCGGAATTTTTATATCTAAATCCGCTTCTAACATTAAAACCTTACTTTTTAAAATACCCTGCTTTTTCTTTTGCTCATTATCTGACACATTCATTCTATGTATCCTACCATTTACATGAATTAACCTCGTTGAAATTCTCTTATAAGCTGAATCTAATGTATTACCACTAAAAGAATCTATTTCCGATTTAAGTTCCTTTAATGTTGTGTTAATTTCGTTTAAATCATCCTCGAAAGGATATGAATTTACACCCTCCTTAAACGATCTATCAGCGGATTGTTGTCCCCTTAAACCTCTAAAAAGCTTACGTAACTCCTCTACCTTTGAAGGAACCTCTACATCAAACAATGAAACTTCATAAACAAGTTCATGTGCTTTCAAATATTCTGCTTTCATTTTAATTCAAAAGAAAATTGTAAAAATATTAAATATTTTAAAAATGCAAAACTTTCCTAATTGTCAAGAAGAAAAGAAAGACAAAAAAAAAACCAGTCCCAAACGAATATAAATCAAATCAAATCAATCAAATCAGGTACTGTTACAAAGCTTGTGGCTCTTTGCAAACTAGTAGCCTCTGGTGTGCGAATTAAGAGTGGGTTATTTTTTTTAAGTCGTCAGCCAATCTTATCCTGCAAATTTGTTTTTGTGCCATTATTCGGGAACTTAAACCGCACTCCTTCGGACTTCTTTTGGAGTAAGACTAAAATAGATTTTGGAAGCATATTTCAGATAATCGACCAGTTTTTTGGTCTGCTCTTGATTAAATACTGGTGCGCTCCTATAACCAATATGAGTCCAGCGCAATCACACCATCTTCACGAGAGCCTTTCACCTTTTTAACATATCTGCCAAGGGTACATGACAAATATGGTCTGCGTCGTCCGCGATATAACGCACCGTGGGAAGGCGCTTTTATAATAACAGAAATAACGAACTTTATCACAAAAGTTAATCACCCTGTAGATATAAACAAAACATAAACAAAATATAAACAAATAGCTATAATACCTACAATAAATAAAGCTTTAACTGCAAATAGATATTGGATACCTACTAGTGATGTGCCGAGTCGTTGTTTTGATGAATAATGAATAATGAATAATGAAAATACTTACAGATAGAAATGGTCTATGATTTTAACATCCATAATAGTGGGTATAGACTTGAGAATCTCAGTATTTGAATATACCTAAAAACATTCAATTTATTAAATAATATAAACAAACAAATATGTGATTTATTAACTGTGAGTTATAGGGTAAAACCAAAATAGAACAGTAATAGTGCACCCAAATCTCTAAAGTGATAGGCCACTATAAATATACAATATTTATTAGATATGAGGAATGAAATGTGAAACTACAATGTGAAAGGACACTGGAGATAATTGTTGCGAAATACCAGAATAGGATAAAATTTGTTATTATTATTATTTGTATAGATTGTTAATATGTTTTACACTAAAGTTTTGTATGTTATAGAGTAGAAATTTTTGTTAATTATGTAATTTAAGTTAAATTTGTATATAAAAATGGCGGAGATAAAGTAATTTTAAAAAGCAATTTATAAAAAAAATTATAGAATATTAGTCATAGAAAATAACATCCATAAATATTTCAAACCTTAAGGAATGTAACTATGTAGAAATTTATTAGATGTTAAGCGTTTTAGCTCATAATTGTTTTTAAAAATTTAATTTTCTTTAATAACCGGTAGCTGTCACTTCGCTCCGTTTTAAAGTAAAAATTAAAAGGGAAAAAGTGAAATTTAATTAATGAAAGTTGATTTATTATCAGCTATTGCAGTTAAAGTTTAATTATCACCCAACAATAGAAACATTAAAGTAAGATTAATTAAATAGATTTATCAGAAAATCACGAAAAACTCCCTTATAAAACAGTTGAAATTCAATTACTAGTCAATTTGAGAGAAAGCGTATAAATACCGTGAATTTCATTGTTTTTTGGTCAGTTACATTTTATTCAAAGGTCAAACCTATGTCAACATAAACAAAAAACTTTAATGGCGGCTTAGTTAGCAAATGTAACAAAGAAATCCCCACCATTGTTCAACTGTCAATTGAAAATTGTAAATTGTATCGATATTATGGAAGTATTGGAATAAAGCCAACCTATTTAAGAAAATTGGAGAAAAAATAAATAATTAATTATATAAATAATTAATAATTAATTTTTTGTATCTTTTAATAATCCAGATAAATTTCCAAGTGCCACTAGACGATGTTCAATGTCATAGGAGACTAACGCCATGATGCCTAGAACACAATTCCCGACAGTGTAATGTTTGAAGTATGAAATGCAGTTACCAACTTCAATAGGAGAAACCTATACGGTATGTTTTTAAAAACAAAGTTAAATTATAATAAACATTATTGATCTCTCTATTATAAAAACTTTAAATCACATATCTCAATTATTATGAAATAAATTGAATGTTTTTTTTATAACGTGATATTCAAGTGTAAGTGTAAAATCGAATTGTTAGAAAGTAGATGTTGAATCGATTAACGATTTATTTTATAATAGTCATAGAATTTTAAAGAACATAGTTTCCAACCAACTGATAAACAGGGTTGTATTTTAAAAATTTCAATATCATATTTACAGGTTAATTTAGTTCTGAATAAAATAAATTTGAACCTACTACTGAGTAATAGAGTTCTCATGTGCATGAATTTTATACCGGGTAGATCATAAAATAATTTTAAAACAAACAAGATAAATTTAAATTACAAACCAGTGATAAAAATTTATATTCCCACAAATTTTAAACTAAATGATTAAAACAAAAGAAAAGGTAAATTCATTTAACAGAAGTGTATAATAATTTAAAAATAATTTATATTCAAAAATTTAATTAACACAATTAATCTAGAAATAAAATACACAATAGAGTTATTTAACCTTTATTAATATTTGTATATATATATAAATTATATTATATATATATATAATTAAATTTATGTTCTTTGCCGACTAATAGGTATTAAACCAGAATTTTTTGGGGTATACGGCAATGTGTTTTAAGAAAACTCTTTTACTTGTTTTCCAAGCTTTCGAAATATATTTATTTCATTTTATCTCAAGCAATTAAGTTGTTTATTAATTTTATGACGTTATTTTGTTTTATAAATAATTTGACTTAAAAAATTCCAAATTAAAGTTAAAATAGTTTTTTATGTTATATTTACCATTTTTTTAACACCAATTTTGTTTATACTCGTGCTTATTCCTTGATACCTTATTAGTCAGCAAATAAACTACCTTTATATATATATAACAAAATTATTGGGTAGTCTTGGCTGACTAGTTGAAAAACAACAAACTAAAACTTGAGGAAACAGCCAGGGTTTTTGGTGGGTTGTAATCAAAGAATACTCTTTTTTACTCTTTCAAGCTTTCGATAATGTTTATTATCTTTTTCAAGGCTACAATTAAAAAAAACATGTGTTAACATTTGTTATGATTAAAATTATGTAAAAACTTACTTGCAAAAAGAGCAGTTTTATTATAAAAGCAAAAGTATATCAACAGAAAATTGTCACTGGTTTTAAAATTAATTATAAAATTACTATTTAAAAACTACATCGTTACAAAATTAAAATTTTTTAAAAATTATTGTTTCACGTGAAACATGTGTAGATAAGGGTCTTTTTTATGTGTCCTTCCCACTACTCAAAACCGGTAGAGTCAGACCAACAT
Source organism: Ophraella communa (assembly GCA_035357415.1). NCBI lineage: Eukaryota > Metazoa > Arthropoda > Insecta > Coleoptera > Chrysomelidae > Ophraella > Ophraella communa. The sequence goes on from CM068979.1 coordinate 30,873,428, forward strand.
TCGAAAACGAAAAAGAAACTGATTTTGTCAGATGTCAAGCAACACTTTGGCGGTAATTTTAAATTTTGTTGTATACTTGGGTTGCCCACAAAGTTGTTTCAAGTTTTACTTTCTATTTTGTGTAATTTTTCTGGTTTTTTTAATTTATATCTAAAAACAACTGACAGTGCCAATTGTTAGTTCCCATCAATTGTTGTTTTCAGAGAAGATGTTATCTGATTCCAAGGTCGTGATCTGTCACCTCACTAACTCTTCATCATCCTACATTCTTGGTTATTAGTTGAAAATTTAATCAAACCTTTTTAACTGTTTTTGTCTCACACAAGGATAGTTGCCAATTATCCAAGGAAATGGTATTTTCTCGATGCTTACCATCAATTGGACTGCCACTCCTTTGATTTGTTCACATCCAGGAAATCTGTGAGTGCATCACTGTTGATTGATAATTACATGAAAGAAGTCATTGAATTAACTGTCCTATCATTAGTGTCACTTTCAAAAGTTAGTAAATAGGAGTAAATGTTGTTAAGATTTTGAATATCAGATCTTTTTTTGATTGAAGGTTGGTGTGTTTGTATATTTACCATTTCTAAGAATTCTCTTTTTGTTTTGTTTTTTCCTTTCTCCAGGATTTCCACAGCATCGTAGTTCATTTTGTGGTAGGTGTCTAGAACCTGTTCAGTCAGTGCACATGATCTTTTTTGGTTTCTGCAATCACTTTTGTGTTGTGTTATTCTGTGATTCAACATTTGTGAAGTTTGTCCTGTGTAAGAACTGGTGCAGTTACCACAAGGGATGTTCAAAAATGTTGTGTATAACATGGGGACTAACAATTGGCAACTGTTAGTTGGTTTCAGAAAAAATTAAAAAAACCAGAAAAATTACACAAAATAGGAAGTAAAACTTGAAACAACTTTGTGGGCAACCCAGGTATACAACAAAATTTAAAATTACCGCCAAAGTGTTGCTTGACATCTGACAAAATCAGTTTCTTTTTCGTTTTCGAATGTTGGTCTCACTCTACCGGTTTTGAGTAGTGGGAAGGACACATAAAAAAAGACCCTTATCTACACATGTTTCACGTGAAATAATAATTTTTAAAAAATTTTAATTTTGTAACGATGTAGTTTTTAAATAGTGATTTTATAATTAAATTTAAAACCAGTGACAATTTTCTGATGATGTACTTTTGCTTTTATAATAAAACTACCCACTTTGCAAGTAAGTTTTTACATAATTTTAATCATAACAAATGTTAACACATGTTTTTCTTAATTGTAGCCTTCAAAAAGATAATAAACATTATCGAAAGCTTGAAATAGTAAAAAAATAGTATTCTTTGATTACGACCCACCAAAAACCCTGGCTGTTTCCTCAAGTTTAAATTTGTTATATATATATATATAATTTCTTGACTTTTATTTTGGGGTGTAGTAGTCAATATATGAAGGGCTTAAATAAAAGCACACTATTTTTTGAATATCCAAGCTTTCGGAAACATTTATTTCCTTTTTCCAAACTAGTCAAAAATATATATATATATAATTAAATTTCTGTTATTTGCCGACTAATAGGTATTAAACCAGAATTTTTGGGGTAAACGGCAATGTTTTTTAAGAAAACTCTTTTACTTGTTTTCCAAGCTTTCGAAATACATTTATTTCATTTTCAAGGAATAAGTGCGTTAAAACAAAATTGGTGTTAACAACTTGGTAAATATAACATAAAAAAAACTATTTTAACTTGCACTTATTCCTTGAAAATGAAATAAATGTATTTCGAAAGCTTGGAAAACAAGTAAAAGAGTTTTCTTAAAAAACATTGCCGTTTACCCCAAAAATTCTGGTTTAATATATATATATATATATATATATATATATATATATATATATATATATATTATCGGAATGTTTTTGGGGATGTGGCAATAAAACCAAAGTGTACTCTTTTTAGAATTTATTAAACGAGGTTTCGAACCTCTATGGGTTCATTTTCAAGGTCTAAAAATGTTTTAATTATAAAGAAATTATATAGCAAGTAATAAAATAAATAATACTTACATATCTAGGTGAGATTATAGGTAAAATTTTGTAAAAAACTGTAATAAATGTGACATGTTATATATTAATAGATTCTAAAAAGAGTACACTTTGGTTTTATTGCCACATCCCCAAAAACATTCCGATAATACAAATAGTTGGCAAATATTTCTATTTAAATTATATATATATATTACTGAATCGTTCTTATATATATTTTATACATTTCGGATAAACAGTTAAATACCAAATACGCAAAATTAAGTTTATCAATTGATTTTTGGGTAGTGGGAACATATACACAATCATGAATATTTCTTCTGGTACTGTAAATGTGGTTTAGAGGATGTAATACTTGTTTGTTTTTGTATGTGTAAAGTATTAAATTCAACAAATTTAACTTTTTATATTAAATATACCTGCTTCTCGGTAAAGAAGATTGGAACAGTACAAACATGGTATTTTCAGAAGTATCTTTAGAAACCTCTAAAATATTTCAAGCTTTTCCAAATGTGAGGCATATGTGCCTCCCCGAGCTATAATAGCATATCTAATTCGTGACTCCACTAAGGAATAGTATATTGTTTATATATAAATACGGTAAAGTTATTATATTACTGAGATATCTAAATGTAGATAATAAAGTTCTTAGGGTTTTACAAACCATGTCAATATGTATCTATATCCCATTTTAAGTGACAATCAATGTAAATACCTAGATATTTAATGGTATGTTTTCTATTTATTACAATAAGGTTATCATCTAAATTTAACTTCAATTCATCAAAGTCTGGTAAGCAATTCCTATATATTGCAAAATGCATAAAATAAGTTTTTTCTACATTTACTGTTAATAGCTTACCTCTTAGCAATTCCATTAACAGTTTATCTTTCTGCTAATGTTTTAAGGTTGTTCCAAGACTTATCTGCCTAGAGAATAACTTTTGTCAGCAAAACATATATAACCTTTCCTTTTGTTGACATATTCGCTATATCATTTATGTAAACTGAGAAAAGAAGAGGACCTAAGATGGTATCTTGAGGCACACCATATACTACATTATTCTCTTTACTCAGTTCGTTATTAATTTTAACACATTGAGATCTACCATATAGGTAATTTTCTAACAAAAAGTAGGGAGTCCCCCTTATTCCCATATTCTCCAAAGTACTAAGCAGCTGTTGATGACTAACGGAATCAAATGCTTTGGTCAGTTCTAGAAAGATGGCCAATGTGGATGAACTACCATCTATCATTTTGTCTTTTTTAAAACCAAATTGATTTGTAGATAATAGGTTAAACTTCGTTAGATATTTATTTAATCTATCTGTCAATGCTTTTTAAAAGATATTTGTCAAGCTAGTAATAAGTGATTTAGGACGGTAATTTTGCGCCAATTTCGGATCACCATTTTTTAATATGGGTATAACCACTGCTTTCTTAAAATGACTAGGACATAGACCTCTTTCAAATATTCTTTTAATTAATATAGCTATAGGATCAACAATGTGATTGGAAATCATTTTTAATACGTCTTTAATACGTTTAATACGTCAGAGGATGTTATCTATGCCAGGAGATTTATTAGGATTCAATGAGTGAATAATACTTTTTATCTCTGAATTTGTTACAGGATCCAAAAAAAACACGTGGTGGCATACATTTCAAATTTCAAATTTGTTATTTTTATTTTCTAGTTTTTTAATGGTATTCCATAAACCTTAAGAGCTATTTTTATATTTTTTAATTTCTGCCTGAAAATATATTTTTTTTTTGTTTCAATTATTAACTTATTTAATTTATTTTTATATAGTGTATTTTCTTTTTTATGTTATAATTTCCTATATTACGTAGATATTTCCTATACAATTCGTTTTTTTTTGTTAACAGATTTTATTAGTCCGTCATCCATATTTTTCTTTTTAGGTCATTTCGGTTTTTCTTTATTTCCTTAGTATTTTTATTAATTAGTGAAGTAACTGTATTTGTAAAATTCTGTATTAAATCTTCCTCGTTATTTTTATATACACAATGATACCACTTTTGAAAGCTAAAATCTCTAATTAAAATATCATAATTTATTATTTTTATTGTTTTTGTTACAGGATTAATTACAGATTTAAAAAAAAAGTGATATAAACGTGATCTTATGATCCGTTACTAGGTCTAGGACGATTGGTAAAATGTTATTTTTAATACAAAGTTTTGTTTTCACCAAAATGTGATCTATAAAATTGTGAGATTCTTTTGTTATTCTAGTATTTTTATTAATCATGGATAAAAAATTATGTTCATTTAGAATACTTAAATATTCTCAGGATCAAGTTTTTAATATTAATGCTGATGTCTCCTAGGAGTACATGATATTTGCAGACAAGACTTTTAGTATTTTATAGGTAACGATTCAAACAAATACAGACATCATCTTTATATGTTGAAGGTGGTCTATATATTACTGTTATTACTATTCTATTATTATTATGGTCGACCAAAGTTATTGCTATTGTTTTACAAACATGAATGTAAATAATTTTCCAGGTAAAATTTAAATTGTTTTTTAAGTATACAATAACTTCATCGTTCTGATTGATGTTGCCATGATTATATATTACACTATAATTTTCTATTTTAAATAAAAAACTTAAATAATTCTATAACTTCCACTCTTGATCCACTTTCCTGTTTACCGAATGGTAATGAGAACTTAAACAGTTTATTTTTTTCACCTGTAGTAACAGAAGAGCATCGTAGTACAATTCGAGACAGTAAAAACAAATCCACATCTGGAGTAGAAGGGCTTACCCTCAAAATGTTCGCAAATCTGCCAGATCTTCTAACAAATTTAATTAATCCAAATTGGTATTTTTCCTACTTGCCTTAAGGCAGCCATAATCATTCCTTTGTATAAAGGAAGTGATAAAAATCAAGTTTCTAAGTATCGCCCAATCGCGCTCCTTCCTACGTTATCCAAGATCATTGAATCATTATCCAAGATCATAAAATACTACTTAAATAATTGCAGTACTATGGATTTAGAGGCACCTTGATGAGGTGGTTCGGGTCATTTCTTAGTGAGAGACTGCAGCTTGTACGAGTTGATGAATTAAGGTCTTTATGCAAGCACATAGAATTTGGGGTTCCACAAGGTTCGGTATTGGGTCCTATATTGTTTTTGCTATTTGTCAAGGAAATTGCTAACTTTTCTATTCGCAGACGACACTAGCTTTTCTTCATGACTTAACCATCATCAAATCATGGTGTGATTCTAACCATATGTGTTTGAACATTTCTAAGACAAAAGTTTTACCATACGCATCTGCAATTCAACCTATTATGTTAAATAATTCCACTATAGAGGTCGTTGACTGTGAGATTTTTGACAGCTCTCTAAAATGGGATTTACATATTGACGCTTTGTCAAAAAAACAGCTCTTATTGTTACGCGCTGAGAACAATATCTAGGGAGCCTAACCTGTCAGCTTCCAAAACAGTCTATTTTGCCCTCTTCGAGTCACATCTCTGATATGCACTTCCTTTTTGTGGTACATGTTGTGTGACTCGATTTGAACGTAATTTTAAATTACAAAAGAGAGCTGTTCGGTATACGCTGAAACTAAGCAGTAAAACTCACTGTAGTGAATTCTTTAAAACCATAAAATATTAACACTTCCATTCCTATTTATCTTTGAATTTATTTTCTTAATTCGGAAATATTTACCTCAGACAGACCATCTCATAACTTTTCTCTTAGAAGTGCAGAGTATGACTAAATTTATTGTACCAACTCTTACTTTTTGGAAGTCCATCTTATTAAGAATAATAAAAACTCTTCGTTTCAACGTAACTTCCAAGTTTATTTGAAAAATATGTTTTAAATCACAATGACGGCCGTTTCGCTATGAAGCATCGTCAGATTGATATTTAAGTTACATTTTCTTTGTTTGTAGCTAGGTACCTGATGTTTAGGTAGTATTAAGGCTAGACCAAGTATGGAAGTAATAAGACATAACAATATTAAAGCCTAGATGTTATTAGCCCTAAGGGATTATCCTGGATGTAATTCCCCCTAAGATCAGTATAATGATATAGAAAAACCAGGAAAAAACTATATCATGCTGATCTTTACAATAACTTAATATATTTTGTTTTACAATTATGTCTTATCTATGTATAAAATGTAAACTCAATCAAAGTAAACAGTTTAATAGTGGAGAACTTCCAAGATTTATTTGTTCATTAACAACTTTAAATTGTGGATTTGCTAGATGTCTTTTTATTTCAAGTTCTTCAAGGAAATCTAAATTTTGTTTTTATCACAAGTGTGTAGTATTTGGATGTCATTATTGTGTAAGAGTGAGGTTGGATGTTCAAGTAGGTGTTTTGCATAATTTGACTTATCTGGTTGTTTTAATCTATATGCTCTTAAGTGTTCATTAAATCTTACTTCAAAATTTCTTCGTGTTTGACCTATATAAACAGCATTACATTCTGGACAATTAATTTTGTAAACACCAGATTTTCTAATTTGGGTAATTTTGTTTTTACATTTAACAATTTTGTACCAACATTATTTTGTGTTTTAAATGATATTAATGCTGATGTTGCCGAATATATTATTTTTGAAATATTTCCACAATATGTAATATTTTTATAACTTTTAATTTCTTTAGTTTGTTTAGGAAATATTAGTTGTAGTGACACTTTCTGTTCTTTCTTATTAATTAATTTATTTATTAAATGAATTGGATATCCATTCGATGTTGCTATTTGTTTTATAATCTCAATTTCTTTATTAAAATTATTTTTGTTCATTGGAATTGAAAATGCTCTATGTATCATAGAATTATAAGCTGCTAATTTATGTGATATAGGATGATTTGAATGATATGGTATGGTTACATCTGTTTGTGTTGGTTTTATGCGAGGGGGAAACCGCAGGGCAAAATTTGTACACCTAATTCCTCTACGTTAAAAAATTCCCGCAATTCCTCGCAATTCCCCGAAATTCCTCGCAATTCCCCGCAATTCCTCGCAATTCCTCGCAATTCCTCGCAATTCCCCGCAATTCCTCGCAATTCCCCGCAATTCCTCGCAATTCCCCGCAATTCCTCGCAATTCCCTGCAATTCCTCTCAATTCCTCAAAGCATTTCCTTCAGTTCCTCGACAATTTTGAGGATTCTATTAGCGCTTCTCTCATTTCCTAATTTTGTTTGAGATAGAGAAAATTTAATACAATTTACAAATTTTCCAGAACTACTTAATCACACTCGCCAACGAGATCACACCTTTATTTACGTTTTTCTCAAGCAAGCAGCTCCTGTTATATCAAATTTCTAAAAGTTATAAAAAAAAATTAAAAAGCACTTACTTAAATAATATTTTCTATTTATTTTCTTAATTTAAAAAAAATCTTTTTCATAATTCGCGTATACAAAATCTACTTTGTGATACTGAAAACAGTGTCACAATCTCGGTCACAATGAAGCACTTTGTAACACTGTTTTAGTAACTTTCTTGTCATGTTTGTTTACTTATAATTGACCACAGAACACAGATTTTTTGTGTTTTGTGTTCAAATTTTAGTATTCTGTCAGATGTAAACTGTATTACCAACATTAATAAATAAAAATGAAAATCTCCAACTGCGATTTTTATAAAAAAAAAATTATTAAAAAAGTTTTTAAACGCGAATTATGAAAAATAGTATGTAAAACTCGTATCACAATGAAGGTTTTGTAGCACTCGTGCTTTGCGTAACTCACCGCTACGCGGTTCGTTACACAAATTGCACTCGTACTACAAAACCAATCATTGTGACACTTGGTTTACAATATACTATTACTAAATTAAGGGAAAAATATATTTTCATTGTGAAATCTGTAAATTTTTATATTATTGTTTGCGAAAAATTAGTTATTAGTAGTAGTAAATTATAATTCAAATTTTTTTGAAGAAACACGTGAAAAATAATTGCTGTCGATAAGTTTTTTTGAAATTATGCTAGTTTCCAATTTTTTTAGGTTTTTTAAAACCAATAAAAAAATACGGCAATCTGATTATGGTAGGAAAATAAAATACGGCATTATTAAAAAAATAAACTTTTATATTCAAGAAAAATAAAATGACAACATGTTTTGTATAATACTATCCAACTAATTAAGTAATATCACAACTAAACGAAAAATTCTGCATATTCAAATATATTTAAAAAACAAAAACTGTTAGGTACAGTAAACATTGGTGTTAAAAAAAATTCTAAAAGAAGGAAATTTTTACAGATTTAAAAAAGACCTTTTAAGTAGTTTGTATTTTTTTTCGATGTTTACCCGATCAGATCTTTTTAATTTGAAAGGTCCATTTCCCACTAGTTTGACTGGCCCGTAAAATATATAATTTGGGGTAACAACTGCGATGTCTTCTGATGAGGGCCATTCTAAATGACCAGATTTTTCAACGAGAAATTTCATCTGAAAACCATTTTCCATCTTTTCTAAGACTATTCCGATATACCATCTTTCGTCATAGTAAACTGGGTAATAATGATCCATCATAATGTTGATTTCATGATCCTTATTTTTGCTTTCTTCATCCGATAAGGACGAAAAAGTTTCGGGGTCAGATGAATCATTTAATTCTATGACTTCATCGCTGCCGCTTTCATCTGAGCTCTCAAGCTCAGATTCGAGTCTCAATCGTTTGGTTTGTTTTTTAGTTGTTTTTGATCGAGACTTGGACTTGGATCCTATCTTGGATGTTATGCTTTTTGGTTTTGTTTTGGATTTAGGTAGAAAAAACCTCCTTAGCCTGTCCGAACTAATTCTACCTTCAGACTGATCTAATAACCAACAGTAGGACGGTTTTTTTTTACTACTCGGAAGTCCCCTTCCCCCACTTTAATTTTTATATAAGGATCTTTCTCCGTAATGTCTTTTATGCTGTTGGAGAAGTCCTTCAAGCCGGCACCGCGAATTGAGTCTTTGCTTGGTCTAACTTCATTTAAAATATCATTTCCGTCCTGTCCAATAAGGCGATCTGCATCACATATAACCGGGCATAAATCTGATAAGGCTTCATTCTCGGCTTCATCATTTTGAATAATTATATTACCATCTATCAACTTATCGTCTTCGTCTACTAAGTCGGTCAAATCTATTGTGTTTTTCTTAGTATTTTTGACATTAATTTTTCCAATGTCTACAAAATTCAAAATGTCCTTAAACCTTTCAGTTATATCCACTGTTTCGACATCTACATTAGCCTCAGGATAGTCAATCATACCAAGTTCCTTAGCATCCGAAATGCATGCAAAAGAAGCTTCCTTTATAATAAAACTAATATCACTGTCTGATAGACTGATGTTAATATTTTTTGAAGATTCTACAAAAAATTTTTCACGTGTACTTCGAATCTGTTCTCGAGGAAAAACAAAATTTTCTTTTAAGTCACTCAAAATATTATTAATTGTTTTTAATCTGTCCATTCTAGAAAGTATATCCTTTAAACTAAAGTTTACTACTGTCGAAAATGTAGAAGTTAACGAACGGGTACTTCGAAAATTTTTTTCGCATGTTTGGCTGCTGAAGATCCAAGGTAGAAACATTTCGGGCAATAACTCAGAATTTTCTTGAAACAATTTGATTAACTTAATGAGATGATGAGCATTTATTTCTATGCACAGATAGCAGTTATCAGATAAAAAATTATTTTTCAGGCAATAATCCTTATGATTACGAATCCAATTGCGCCAAATTCTTAAAAAAAAACTGCGTACCACATATTATATATTCGTTTATCTACTGTTAATTTTATATCCAAAAAAGCAGTCAAAACTAAATGCATAACGTTTAGGTAACTACGGGTTGCAATACTTTCTGGAATATCACACAGCATTTTACTTACTTTTGTATCACAAATTTTTTCGGCAGCTCGAAAGTTCATTTTATCTTCTGGTTTTATATCGGACATAGTAAGCAAATGGTGGTCTTTCGGATAATTGTCGATTAATTGTTCTAAATGAGTTACTGACGCTACAAATTTACCCATCGGCAATGTAATATCTTTTTTTAATAACCGGGTCCTCATTTTTGTTAATATATGTACGTGATCTTGAAAAAAGCAAACATTCTCTAGCTGTAATTCCATTTGGAACCATGGCCACTTTGTAACAGGACATGGAATTATTTTGTTATGTTCTTTGGCATTACGGTTTTCAATTTTGGATGACTTTTTACAGTTATTATCCTTGCTACTAGTGTCTTCTTTTTCTTCGTAGGGAAAGGATGACACCACTCTCATTGCTTTCAAAAGGCGGGTATCACCGTCAGAAGATATACCCAATATTTTAATATTATATGAATTAGCAGTTTTTTCGAAATAGTCCCATCTTTTCATTACGTCACTGTAAATAAATTTATTGTCCGTTCCAAACATACCCAGACAATAAGCTGGGCTAGTTGTAGATAGGGGCTGTGCCATTATTACGTACACATAATTTGCTTTGGAATTTTCGGTAAAGTACTGTTCTATAGTTTCTGCTGAAAGGGCACAAAAAACACTATTATCAGGAAGGCCGTTTTTTAATGGCAATGTAAAACCAATAATCTTATTAGTTTTGCTGTCATACTCAATTTTCCCTGTGATTCTTGTGGCATCTTCTGCTATCCATATGTATTTAGGTAATTTTCGATTCTCTAAAAAGGTATTAAGGCCAGCAAAGTCAAAATGGCCTTCCTCTATTTTTGAACTCTTAGAAGTAACAAATCTATTAAGAGTTGAAATGGAAGGTAGTGATTTTTTTAAATTCGCTTGCAAAGTTTGATATAGTAATCTTCCGCCTATATAAAACAGATACAATGAAAATTGTTTTAGTGATTCATCAGAGTACAAATTATGATTATCTGAATGCTCTGCATTGCGTTTGCTAATATCAATGAGCAAGTTCAAGAAGTAAGTTGCGTTTGTTCCACTCTCGGTTTCTGAACCTAACTGTTTCAGGACAGATCGATTACTATCCATATCCGAAACATAAAGCGATCCAAATACATTAATCTTGTCTAAAAATGTTTCTCTCATCAATGGATCACTGTTAATAAATTCGATAATAGGATAGAACTGAGTAATTAGCGTCTGGTTTGAGTACGCGCCTTTTTCTCTTTGTCTTCTCTCTCTCTCACTTCTTTGATACTTACTTTCTGTCCATTTGGATTTTTTCGTATTTGATTTCGGTATATTTGTATCTTGGAGTAAAACATTCTGGATAATATTTATTTTATTTGGCTCAACAGATTGAACACTTTCTTCTAATAGTTCTTCTTCCTGTGAGCTAGACGTTGTCTGGATTTCTACATTATTTACTTGATTATTTTCTATGTTCAGGATTTCTGACCTCTCATTTACAGGATTAGAACTTTTATTTCGTATTTCTCCCATTATTTCTAATGTTTCTCGTTGACTTGAGTAAGAACAACTTGGTTGTGCCGTCTCATCGTAGATTTTTCCTACATATTGAGTGCTAATTACATTACTTGTGGTGGGGATTATGCTGAGCGTATTTTTAACATCTTTTGGTTCCTGTGGTACTGATATACAAACCGAAGGTAACTCTCTGTTCATATAATCTGTTATAAGCTTAGTTTTTACTTGTAAAGTGCGAGATGATTTTTCCATTTGTACATTAGGTTTTACAGATTTTATATGCTGGTTGAAAAAGTGAGTTTCAAAATTTGAAAAAATCCATCGATGTACCTGATTTGGAGGTTTTGGTAGTTTCTTTATTCTGATTTGAGTAGCACAAAAACAAGATATATTACAACATAATTTATCGGATTTAAAAGTTGTTGAAAAATGTATTTCTTTAAATTTTTCCTCCCAGAAGTTCCAGTGACCAAAGTTAGTATCGCCTTCCACTTTTTTTTTCAGCCAGCTTCTTAATCTAGAAGATACATAAGCATTTTCTGCTGTCAGGTTAACATCACATACAGTTTCTCTTGATTCTTTATTTAAAGAACCGGAAGACAATTTTGATGAAGATGATGTAGATATCGACGTAGATTTAGACATTAGTTTTGTTTTTTCTTGTTCATGTTGTACTCGATGTTGTACTTGCATTTTTTTTCTTTTTTCCTGAAAGTATGTGGACACTCGATCCAAAGTTTTTATAAGACCACTAGGAATAGTATACTTCTCAACTTTTCTTGAAAATATTCCATAGTATGCTGGATATTCTTCGTCACTAAGAACATCAGGCAAAATATTTCTAGCAAAGTCCTCAATTTTTTTTATATCATCTTCTTTTAGTGTTGCTAGATTTTCTTCATCATCGTATCCATTTATAGATAACATTTTTTTCAACTCGTTTGGGATTGTCAAGTGCAGAGCTTCTTATGCTTCCGTTAAGGGTGACGCCATCTGTAATTAAGTAAATGTAATTAATGTAAAATATCGTGATGTAGAATTATTACCATAATTGTTATTATCTCAATAATGTTTAAGGCCGGCACTGTACGAAAGTACTCGCGCTTGATTTAGAAGCCGGTTCTGCTATTACTATACAGGGTGTTTTTTTTAAAAAGTTAGCACTCTAAATAACTATATAGTTAATAAATTTGTAAAAAATGGTAAAACACGTCGACATTGATTCTAAAGGGGACACCTTTTAACATTATACTTGCATTAGTAACGTGATCCGTCTACCCTACATAGTCAGCCTACTCAAAAATTTTAAATAAAGCCCGCCGCATATTGGACCCAACACACGCACAGCTCACGGACAACCCACGCGTGGTGCAACACTTGTTTATAGGATACCGCATGACCGTGGGTTGGATTGAATATGCTTTACTCCACTTAAGCCAATGTTTTGCAAAACCAAACACTCGTGGGTTGTCCGTGGGTGAGCGTGTGTTGGGTCCAATATGCGGCGGGCCTAAGAAAGGGAGCCGTGTGCCACCTTTGTATCCTTATTTGCATCCATGTTTTTTTTAATTTGCAAGATTAATAACTCGATTAATAACAAACTTACGAGAGGTATAAAATCACCTTGTTTTGATTTTAGGTTCGATTTCAGGTTACTGTAGCAGCCAAAGAGTTCAAAATCGGGAAATACGGCTGACATGTATGTATTCTAACTTTTAAAGTTCTATGCTACGGCATGAAAAAAATTTAATACTGGATGATCGAGAAAACCATTTATTTTTGACCACCCTATATCAGATTATTTTTCATGCCAGCGTATGGAACCTGAAAAGTAAGGATAGGAACATGTAAGTAAGCCATTTTTCTCGATTTTCAACTGTTTGGCTGCTACAGTCACCTAAAATCAAAATAAAAATAAAAAAAGATTATTTAATGGTAGAATCTCGGGTAGAATGCTTTTATATTTTATTTTGCCGGACTAAAAAGAGGAAAACGAGGAAGAAAATAGGAAAAAAAAATTTAAAAAGCGTTCTAAGTTTGGTATTTTTCACATTTTAGTGCGGCAAAATAAAATATGAAAGCATTCTACCATTAAAAAATCCTTTTTTTTATTTTTATTTTTATTCTATACTTTTTACTTACAAAGAAAATAAAAAAACATTCTAACTAAAAAAATTACTAAATCGGTAATCGATCGGTAATACATGCACAAAAATAGTAGAGCTGACAACGCTGTAATATTGTAATTAAAAAAAATTACCAAATCAGTAATTATGCAAAAGAAATAGTAGAGCTGGCAACGCTGCTATCGTAGACGGACAAACACACATAATCACAAACTCACAAACACGCAGACATATATCGGCGAGTATATCGGCATTCTAAAAATGTGTTCTTGCTCTCGTAACTTTGTTATTAATTGTCCAAATTAAAAAAAAAACATAGATGTAAAAGACTTGCAAAGACCTTTTAAACAAGGTGCCATACGACCGCTTTCTTATTTAAAATTTTCGCGAGGGTGTCTGTGTAGGGTAGAGGTATGACGACACCAATGCACGTACCTATAATGTTAAAATCCCTTGGAATCAACGTCGACGTATTTTGCTATTTTTTTTATAAAGTTATTACTTTCACATTTATGTAGGGCGGACATTTAAAAAAAAGCAAATAGTAATTAATTTAAAAAACATATAATACGAGACGAGATACGAGATAAACATCTTATTGTGCGATAGTTAATTTAGACATACGTATTATTTGTTTATCACTGGACAAGTCAGCTTACAATAAAATTATTATTATTATTGTGGTCCAAAATTCTCGACAAAATCTTCCTTAGATAACAAGAACCTCGAGGGCTTTATTATAATAAAAATTAGGTACCTACTTGTAAATTAATCGTCTAAATACAACAAATAAATAACAATAACTTACCTTAACTAAATACACTAAAGCTTTTAAAATATGATTATCAATAAATCGATCAATAATAACTGATAAGTGATGAGTAAAAACCGAGGTAAAAACTAATAAAATAAGTCTCAAGTACAAAGCACAGTCACTCACGTGTTCATTAGCTAAAATAAAGCTTTTACAGTATTGCCACGTCTCTTCTAGTAAGATCGTCATCGTCAACAGATTAAGAAAACCACGAAGTTGTTAGAAATTTTTTTCAACTGTCATGAGAAGAAAAATTAAAAATATTTTTTTTTGGGTACTTCCCTCGGTGTTTCCTGGAGTACCTACTAAACCTCATAAAAGTTATAAAGTAATTTTAATACCTGTACAGTACAGCCAGTAAATTGTTGAATTCGTGCAAAAATAATCTTCAAAATGAAAAAAATGTAGTTTCCCTTTAGAAACAATCCTCTAGAGCCCTTATAAAGTATAATTTAAATAGGAAAACTCTCGAAAAATACCTGCCAATTCCCGCAATTCCCCGCAATTCCTCGCAATTCCTCGCAATTCCTCGCAATTCCTCGCAATTCCTCGCAATTCCTCGCAATTCCCCGCAATTCCCCGCAATTCCTTGTAAATTCCTCGCAATTCCCCGAGTTTGTACACCTAATTCCTCCTGCGGTTTCCCCCTCGGTTTTATGTATATTGAATAATTTAATGAATTATTAACTTTCTTGTAGTAAAATCCAAATTTTGTAACCTCTCTTTATAGGCTTTTGAGGCATGTACTGACGAAAGCCAATTCTCCCATTAAATTTGACCATGGATTCGTCTATACTTTAGAATTCTCCTGGTTTGTAACAATTTGCGAGAGTATTTGTAAGTTTATCAATCATGTGAAGGCGTCAATTACTACTAATATAAATTTATTTTTCTTTTTACTTATTTCAAATGGTCTCATGTGATCCATATGGATTGTGTGGAATGGAATTGGTTGCTTTACGATGGGATTTAATTTATTTATTTATTTATATACGGGCGAACCCATTTTACAAAATAAGTACAATAATTTTAAAACAAGTACAATAACTTAAAAAAAGAAAAATACAATTAACATGTCAAAGGTTTAAACAAGATAAAACATTTATAAACTAGCAATTACAAGACATTTAAACATGAAGGTACACAGACAAATAATATACATAATAAACATTAAAAGTAGGTACCTACATCTGATAATAACTGTCGTCAAATGATATTTGACAATACGGCCTTGAATCTGTTTAAGCTGTAGGAAAAGTCAAGTTCCTGAAATTGATTTGCAATTCTTTGGCTTCGAGATAAGAACGAATAATGCGCATAATTTGTTCTATGCATTGGTACAGAAAATGAAACCAATTGTCTTGTCTTGACTACGTCGTTTTCTACTCGATGCGTTACTTTTGTAATAAGCACAATTTAGACAGGCACTTACATACTTATTAACGAATCGTCGTAACTTCGGGAACCAGTTATTTTTCTGGATACGTTTCAAAGACTTTTCTGCACTTAAATATCCTGCATCATCATGAGAAAGACGACATATTTGCATTTTAGCCATCTTTCCATTATCCAATTTCCGATAAATCTTATTGTCTTTAAGGTCGTATTCCTTGAAGTATTGTTTGGTTTCGTTCGTTACAGTTCCTTCTTCAAGTATCTTTCTAATTCTTTTGAACTGTTTGTCTTGTAATTTAGCACCAATAATCCATTAACCTTCATTGATATCTATCGTTGATATTTTATAATAATTAATTGGGTTTCACCTTAATGCGTCTACGTAAGTAATTTGCGATCCTGAGCGATATTCTATATTAAATGAGAATTCTTCGATGTCTAGCCACCAACGACCAAATCTTGGTAAAAGATCTTTCTTTGAAAGAGTCATTCTCAGGGCGTTGCAGTTTGTAACAACCTTAAAATCCACTCCTAGCAATATACTCGGAAATAACGTAAAGCTAATACAACTGCCATCGTTTCCAGTTCATAAGCTTGGTATTGTCATTGATCGTTTCTGGTCTGCTTACTAAAGTATGATATCATGTGTTGCTTTCCTTCTGAATCTAACTGAAATAATATCGCACCTACCCCTATAGCTGACGCATTTATATGTAGTTCAGTCCATGAATTTTGATCAAAGATAGCTAAAAGGGGCTCATTTGCTAACACTGCTTTTATTTTTTCACAAGCGTTTATGTGAACATTTCCCCATAACCATTTTGCAACTTTTCTGGTGAGCTGTGTGGATAGTCCTATGAACTGCCTTATCTGCTTTATATTAGTAGGTGGTGGCATATCTAAAACAGCTTTTACTTTCTACCGGGTTTCACACAACCCAGCGTGTTTAAATAACAAAAAACTTTATCGGCAGTTTGTTTTTGTGCAGCACGTATCGTTCTAACAATATTTTCGTCATTGATGCCTCGAATCATAGCGTCAACTAAAAATTCGTCACATATATGGAGTTTTAACTCCCATATCTTACTTAATTTTCGAAAGCAATAGTCACCGAGATTTTGCTCGGGTCTGGCTTCATAATTATAGGCATCTTTTAATAAATTAGCACATGGAACTTACTTACGGAAATGCTCCAACATCCTAGCTGTCATATCGCTTTTATGTCTGCTCGTAATACCATTGTTGTGAATGTCCCTTTAAGCCTACTGACTATGATCCTAATAACGCTATAACGTTCGCTTAGAGTGTCCAATTCTTTTCTTAGCACAATGGTTATAATAGGGGGCTACGAGGGCACAATTTCTTATGGAGAATTCCTCCGCCAAAATTGGATAGTCCATGGTCACATGGAGTGTCCAGAGGCTGTACAAGAAGTTTCCAGAGGCTTTACAAGAAGTCGTCGTCGTCGTCATCAACGTGTATACAGGCTGTAACGGAAAAGGTGTCGAATGGCAGGTGTTAGCAGAGACTTTACAAGAAAAAGAAGTCTCCAGAGGCTTTACTAGAAGTTGTCGTCGTTATCATCGTGTATACAGGGTGTAAAGGAAAAGGTCTCGAATGCAGAGACTTTACAAGAAAAAGAAGTCTTCAAAGGCTTTACAAGAAATTGTCGTCGTCATCATCGTGTATACAGGGTGTAACGGTAAAGGTGTCGAATGGCAGGTGTAAGCAGAGACTCCACAAGAAGATATAGTCTCCAGAGGCTTTAGAAGAAGTTGTTGTTGTCATCATCGTGTATACAGGAAAAAGTGTCGAGTGGCAGGTGTAAGCAGATACTTTAGAAGAAGAAGTCTCCAGAGGCTTTAAAAGAAGTCTCCAGAGGCTTTAAAAGAAGTCTCCAGATGTTTTACAAGAAGCCGTTGTCGTCATCATCGTGTATACAGGGTGTAACGAAAAAGGTGTCAAATGGTAGGTGTACGCAGAGGATTTACAAGAAGTGTAAGAATCTCGTGAGTGTATACAAAGAATATGCGAAAGTCGTTATATAAAGGAATGCAGCGTAATAGTTTCCAGTTTCTGTGAAACATACACAATGGCTTTCTGTTAACACGTGTGTGAATGACATCATACTAATTAATTGCATGTACGGCGCCACTCTGTCGCCTACTTGTTAGGACCTGCTGTAAAAGTCGTATGCATGATCCATTAAAGTCCATGTTGTTTGAATACAGTCTTCTTTTATATAGCCATGTTTGTCACATTATTGGAAACGTTTGTGTACAAAAAATTGTTAACATTTTGAAAGATAAAGCTATTGCTGGGGAAGACATTTTGAAGGTCGTATAGGGTCAAGTGGGGTAATAATGAGACAAAAAATCAATCTTTTAAAAAAAAGGTAGTAATAAATAATTAAAAAAAACTATTAAAAGTGATTGATAAGACAATGAAGGTAGAGTACGAAACTGCTATTAAATTAACCTAAAAGTAAGAGATTAAAATAGAATAAACAAGAATATGTGTCTTATATTTACCCACTGAAAAGTGTAAAAATGAGACACCATGTGTACAAATATTCGATAACAATTTTTGAATTTGTTCTTTTACAAGGAAAAAGTTTAATATATTTGCTAAAAAGATCCACCATCACTAATAAATGTTTATTTCCATTATTACTTTTAATTAAATTTCCAATAAAATCTATAGCAACAATTTGTAAAGGTTTGTTGGTAATTAATAATTTAGTAGTAGCTACATTGTGAAAGTTCTTCTCTTTTGCTAATTGACATACTTTACAATATTTACATACTTCTTTAACTATACTTAAATCTTTTTTTGAAATATAATTTTCTCTAAATAATCTCCATAATTTTCTTATACCTAGGTGTCCGTTTTCTTCATGTAGTTGTTTAATAATTTCCTTTGCATATTTCTTTGTGATAATAAATACATCTCTATGTTCAATCTTTTTGTACCATATTTCATCAACTTTAAATTTCCCTTTGATGTTCTGTAAATCTAAATTTCTTTGATCTTCGATAACTTTTTCCAATGTAAATAATCCTTCTGTATGTAATAATTGATTAACTCCTATTTGATATTTATTTTGATTGTTACCAATTTCATTAGTTCTACTTAAGGCATCTGCTACTATATTTAATTTCCCAGGTACATATTTGATTTCAAACTCATATTCTCGTAGTAATAAGATCCATCTGTGTACACGATTATTGCTATATCTGTTTTTAAGCATGGCTGTCAAAGCTGAATGATCCGTTTCTATAATGAATTTTGCTCCTAATAAATAAAATTGAAGTTTTGTTACACAAAAAACAACACTGGCCATTTCTAATTCTCTGATGGAATATTTTCCTTCAGCTGATTTAGTAACACGGGATATAAAACTAATAGGTACTTCACCTTCATCTTGAATTTGCACTAAAACTCCTGCTAATCTTTCTATGGATGCATCTGTTTTTAAAATAAATTTTTTGTCGTATTGTGGGTGAAATACTTTTAATTTATTTAAAAATATGTTCTTTAATTCCTGAAATGCATTTTCTCTTCTTTCATCCCATTTCCATTTAGTTTTTTTTTTCAACAATTCAATTAAAGGTATTTCTCTTTTACTAAGATCTGGTATTAATCTTTTAAAATAGTTTAAAATTCCCAAAAATCCTCTCAATGTTTATTATTCGGTCTTTTATATTCTTGAATTGCTTTAATTCTATCTGGATTCATGGTTATCCCTGTTAAAATATATCCTAAATAATCCACTTTTCTTTTATAAAATTGACACTTATCTATATTTAATTTAAGTCCTGCATCTTCCAATTCTTTTTATATTAATTTTAAATGTTTTTGATGTTTTTCTTCTGTTTCAGAAAATATCAAGATGTCATCGATATAGTGAAGTGTTAATTCTTCGTATTGATTTAATATGGTGTGCAAAGTCCTAACAAGAGCTGCACAAGAACTCTGTAAACCAAATGGTACTACACAAAATTGATACACGACTCCATCTACCATAAAAGCAGTATATTGTCGACATTGTTTATCTAACGGAATTAACCAGAAACTATGTATTAAATCTAACTTAGTGAAAATGTTAGCTTTTGTAATTCTACCAAATATACCATCTATATTTAAAGGACTTTCATATTGTTTTTTAGTATATGAATTAATATTTCTTGCATCTAAACAAATTCTAATATCTCCAGATTTCTTTTTAACACATGTAATAGCACTAATATATTGAGAGTTTGATCTTTCAATTATTCCATCATTTAACATTTTATTAATTTCATGATATACTTGTTCTTTTAATCTCTATGATATTGGATATGTTTTAACTTTAAAATTTTTAATTTCTGGTGTAACTTCTATTTTATGTACGTATCGAGATGCTACGCATGCTTCTTCATTAAATAACTTTTTATGATGTTGTAACAAGTTTTCAATTATTTCTTTATATTGACTATTACATAAATCTTCTGTAATTTTAAAACCTATTGTACTAATTTGATTTACTTGTTCTGATGTATTTTCTTGAAAATTGTTATTAATTGATGTTAATATGAAAGGTGTGGATCGTTTCTTAAATTTTAAACATTTTTGTTCATAATTTATAATCATTTGATGTTTATTTAATTCATCTGTCCCCAAAATTAAATCGTATTTTAAATTATTCACTACTAATAATTGTACTGGAATATTTTCTTCATTAATTTTTAAGTTAACAATAATAGTTTGATGTTTCATATAATTTTTTATTTTTCGCCCCTACTAATGATATTTTCTTCGTATTTATCACCGTAATATTATCTTGATTTACATTTTCTAAGATGCATTTATTAATAATTGAAACTTCTGATCCAGTATCTAATAGTATTTTACAGATTTTACCTAACAATTGACCTTTAATAAAAATTAATTTAATTTCTTTATTTGTATTATTTTCTTCTTTCAATATAAATTCTCTTGGATGTTGATATTTAGAGGAATAGATATTACGCACGCAGGGACGATTTAAGCAAAATTCTGCTCATTATTATCGCCCTGATTTACTTCTGGTACATCTGGCTATTGTACCAAATTATTAACTCTTCTTCTGTCTTTTCCATTTTCATTTCTTGAGGAATAATTTCCATTTCTATTATCTGTTCTATTTGTTGTCCAATTTTCATTTCTGTTTTGTTGTCGATTATTATTTTATTGCCAATTTCTATTTCTATTTTCATCATTATTTCTTCTCTCATATGTATTTCTATTAGTTCTATTGTCATTGTACCCATTGCCATTTCTTTCATTTCTATTATTATTGTTATTATTATAATTTCTGTTATTATTATTTCTTTCTTCATAATTATTATTTCTAATATTGTTTTCATAATTTCTTCTAAAATTTCCATTGTTGTTCCTGTTATTGTTGTTACCAACATTGTTGGAATTATTTCTATTACTCATATTCCTTTCCACTCGCATTATATAGCTAGATAATTGTTCAAAGGTTTTGATATTTTGAATAGCGATGGTTTCAGCTATTTGGGCTGGAAAATGCCTGGATAGGTACATAACAATTTCTTCTTCTTTGATTGATGGATCCAGAAATTGGGCTTGGGTATAAATATTCAATGCATAATTGTACATACTATTTCTTCGCTTTTCATCATATTTGCCAAAATATAATTGTTCTCTTACATATCCTTGATTGGTTTCTCCCCAGTAATGTTTCAAGAAAGCGTGCTCAAAATCCATGAAACTCTGAAATTGCATTTCTTTACTGGTAAACCAGATTAATGCCTGTTCTATTAAACTGTTTCTTATTATTTCTCGCATGTCTTGAAAGTTGCTAAATAATTTAATTTTATTTTTAATAACTGTTATAAATGTTTTTGGATGAATTTTCTTAATACTGCCATTAAGTTTTAAGTTATCATTCATATAAATAGTATGATTTAAAGAAGGTGGCATAATCACTGTTCTATCATTATTTATATTCTTCTCTACATTATTTATGAATTCTTCCACTTGTTCTAATGTTTCTTTTATTTCTTTCTTCATTTCATTTCTTAATTTTTGATTTTCTTGATCCATAACTTCCATGTTGCATGTTATACCTTTTTCAATAGTTTTTTCTAATTCATCTATATTCTTTGAATTGCTGAATATTCTCCTTTGATGATCTTTTAATTTGTCTTCCGTTTCTTTGGTTATCTTTCCTACTATTTTCTTTTCTACAGTTTCTATTTTCTTCTGAATTTCTCCTTCCATTTTATTTTCAATATTTTCTATTTTCTTCTGTTGATCAGCTTGTTTATTTTCCAATTCATTTTGTTTAGTTTGTACTTCATTAATTTCTTTTTCCATGTTAGTTTTTAATTCTTTTAAGTTTTCTTCTGTTTTTTTTTAAGTTGTTGAATTTCCCCTTTTACTTCCTCATTTTGCTTTTTCATATCTTCTTTTAATTCTATTTTCATATTGTTCATATCTTCTCTTAACATTTTATTATCCTTCTTTATATCATCTAATTTTTTATCCTGTTGTTCAAAAAAATTTCTCATCATCTACATCATTAAATTTTGTTCTTCTCTACCTGCCCGTTGTTCTGGAATTTGATCTCCTCCTTCATTTCTTTCTAATAGTGGCTCTGTTGTGTTACTAATTTGTTCCTTATCTTGAATTAAATATTCAACCCTATAATCTCCTGATCCTTGCACTCTCTCCTCATCTACTTGAATTTCGTGTTCTTCCTGTTGTCCTTCCCCAACTTGTTTACCATCTCTTAAAGTCATTCCACTCTTGTCCATGTTTGAATTTTTTAAGTTTTTGTTTTAAATATATAAATTTTATAATTTTAGTGATTTATATTATTTTTAATTATAAATTTGCAATTTCTGCAAGCCACACACGTTGGGAGCCAATTATAATACATTGTATGTTTTAATTTTATTTATTTTTATTGTATTTAATTATCAATGTTTTATATTTTATTAAATTTTTTTTAAACACTTCCAAATACTACCTGTTTATATGAATAATAACAACATATGGATTTACCCCATATATATAGCATTTACATAAATATACCTCAATATATGTTATATATTCAAATTCATTTTAATAAAGTATATCACTTAATATTAAAAATTTAAATCTCCACATAAATATTAGATATCTTTATTATGCAGCAAAGGTTCTGCTATCGAACACTAGATGGCGCTGTAATTACGATACTCTATATTTTCTATTTATTAAATTATACATTCCACATTTATTAGCAAATTCAATTTATATTTGCCCATAATAATTTATTAAAAAAACTAGCTCAGTTATTTAAATCTCTTGATGAGTGGTTTCAATGAAATTGCAATTTACTTTTAAAATATCCACATTAATTATATTATCGACACAAAATTATTATAGATTTCATTTAGTTAGTTCAATTATTATAAATTATATCATAACATATATAAATTTTTTTTTAATATTTGACTTTTGAAGTTCTTATCAAATAAATAAAACCATATCAAATATTAGAACAATTTATTTAAACAACTAAATTGATTATTTATATGCAATTATTTATTGAAATAATCTAATTAACTGTTCATTTTCAAAAGATTATTATTAAGCGCAATGTTCAATTTATTATTATTATAATATACATAAAATTACGATTTCTTCTTACGAATATAAAAAGGCGCAACATTAAATGATATCATAGAACTATATTAATTATATGGGTGTATAGTAAACGAGCTCTGTAAATTATTATTAAATTTTGATGATTTATGTTATTTAAAATAGTAAAAATTGACACATATACATTCATAAAGACAAACATTATTAGGGTAAGTGAAAAAACCCCAAAATATAAGTCGATCATTAAGTTATTTTTTTATATATTCCCTCCTGTTATCAGTTATAAATTAAAGTTAAAACAAAAAACCATAAACAGTACAAATCAGCACTAATCGATCGAGTTTTAAAAGCGACGTTGCCAAGAGCTGAAATTTTTCCTCCTATGAATAGCGAAATGGAAGAAATATCTCTTAAAAGCTTACGTGATATTATAATATCTGTAAAATCGACACTTGTGAGTGAGATTCAAGAAGTTAAATCAGAATTTAAAAATCTCAACGGGAATCTAGCAATTGTTCGAGAAGACCTTGACTATTTGAAGCAAGAGAACGAAGAACTAAGGGAAAAAGTTAAAGAATTTGAACAGCGGTTCAAACGAAAAAATTTAATATTCTACGGCATAAAAGAAGAAACAACTTTGTCAGAGGATTGCATCGTGGAAATAATATCAAACAAGTTAGATATCCCACTAACCGTATCTGACATCGCAAACTGTTTTAGATTAGGACAGAAGAGTATTAAGTCGAGACCTATTTTGGTAGAGTTCGTGTCATTAATAAAAAGAAAAGAAATTTTGAGTAAAAAATCGAAACATAGAGGTACCAAATTATTTGTTAGTGAAGATCTAACCAAAGAAGAACTATATCAACGAAAAACCCTTGTAGAAGTACTAAAAGACGAAAGACTAAAGAACTGCAGTAAAAAACTAAAATCTTATAATAAAATAAAAATTGAAGGGATTCAAGATATCACAGAATCAAAAAAACTGCCACCTCAGTTTTTAGGCGAAAGTGATAGTCCTTGTGTAAGAAAATCCATTAGTGCTCCATCAACACCATCAGCACAGGAACCACTGATAGAAAATACAAATAATTCAGACGTTTTAGGAAGAACGGACATCGAAAAAACTAAAAAAGTCGAAAGCAAAAAATATTCTTCTAAACCAATTAACAAACAAAACCAAGATCAAATTGGGAAAAAACAAAAAGAAAAAATCAAACTTCAACTACAGGGCACTTCTAACAAAAAAACAATCTTGAACGTCAATAATAGCCCTGTAACTCCTAAGAACACACAAGATAGCTGTAAATTCAATTACGAAACTCGCCAAACCAAAAAATTAACTTAATATAAGATTAAAGAAAGAACATTTATTTTAACTTTAGTAATATCTTTTTTCTTTTTATCATAGTAACTCTGCGCGGCGTTTGCTGTTTGAATTAATATTGTATTATTTTTTGTGTTTTAGTTTTAATTCCTTAGAATCGTTTAGTTTGTAAGTATTTTATTTTTGTCTGTGCCTTTTTTTTCGCTGTTTTATTTTTACTTGCATGGTTGTCTTTTTAATTATTTATTAACTTATCAAAGTTGAGCTAAAGATGAATCATTTAAAGTGTGCGCATGTAAACTCTAGATCACTAGTAGCTCATTTTGATGATATAAAAAGACTTGTTCTGAATAATTATTTGGATGTATTGGGTTTGAGTAAGACATGGTTAAGAAGCAGTGTACGTGATGAAAGTATTGGTATACCTGGTTATAAATTTGAAAGAGTTGACAGAAATAAGAGCACAATGGGTGGAGGTGTTGGTATTTACCTAAAGAATACATTAAATTATTTGTTAATTCCATCAACTGATGAAATAGAACAGGTATGGGTTAAACTTTTTCTTAAAAAGGAAACAATAGCTATTGGTGTTTTTATAACCCAAATGAAAAATTTTTTGGAATTTTTGAAACTGTTTTATCCTCAGTACTGCCGTTGGTAGATAATGTACTTTGTTTGGGCGATTTTAATGTAGATCTATTAAATATTGACAATAACTCAGCACAATTCGTTACAGATGTATTGGAAGGACTTGGCTTAAATCAGATGGTGGATCAAGCAACAAGGATAACACAATTTACATCTACTCTTCTTGACTATGTAATTACCTCTAATAAGGATAAAATATTATCTATTGAAATTAAGCATATTCCAGAAATAAGCGATCATGAAATGATATTTTTAAAGTTAGGTTGTAGAGTTAAATTTAATCAAACTAAATATGTTACTTGCCGAAATTTAAAAAATCTTAACTATAATCAATTTAAATCAGATCTGGAATCATTACCATGGAGAATAATGTATGAGTTGACAGATATAGACACTAAAATTGCATTTTTAAATGAAAATATTACTGCCCTGCCTAACTTACATGCTCGATTTAAAACTTTTAGAATCACAAAAAAATATGCTCCATGGTTAACTGATACAATAAGAGCATTAATGATCGATAGGGATAAAGCTCTTAATAAATATAAAATATCTAAAAATATCGAACAATGGAATAATTATAAACAACTACGTAATTTAGTATCGACCATCATTATAAAAGAAAAAAAGTCATATTATAAAAATATTCATGCACAATTTCCAAAGAAATGTGGAATAAATTGAAATGTTTGATAAATGATGACAAAAAAGGTGAAAACTTTGAAACAGTAAATAACAAATGGAATGCCAATCAGATTAATGAACACTTTATTGATTCTATACCAAAACTGGGTGCCGACTTGGACACTAAAATGTTTTATCTAAATAATCTTAAAAATTCTTTTGGTTCATTACTTAAATTTGAACTGGTTTCCGAAATTAATATTTTGCATATTATTAATAATATAAAAAGTAAACCTACTGGTCACGATGGTATTAATATATCAACGATACAACTGTGTATTCCCTTTCTTCTTCCATATATTACACATATTATTTAACTTCTGCTTAAGCACGTCAGTTTTTCCCAAAAATTGGAAACAAGCATATGTTATACCTTTGCCTAAAAATCGAATTCCAGAAACTTTAAATGATTTAAGACCAGTGAGTATCCTTCCAACATTATCTAAAATTTTGGAAAAAGTAATTGAATTTCAATTAGTGAAGCAAAGTTTGGGAGTCTGGTTAGATGAAGACTTAAGATTTACATATCATATTAGTCTTTGTTTACAAAGAGCATATGGTGTACTGAAACTACTATACAAAAATCGCAATATACTTAACTGTGCTACCAAGTCTTTATTGTGCAATGTTCTGATATTATCGAAATTAAATTACTGTGATGTGCTATATGAAACATGTATTACTGAATTCGATTCGTGGAGAATACAGAAGTTACAAAATTCCTGTTTACGTTTAATCTTTGGTATAAGAAAATTTTAAAGTATTCGACACACTTTTACGAATATTAAATGGCTGAATATGAAAAATCGCCGCAAATTGCACTCTTTAGGTTTTTATCATAAAGTTATTAAAGACAGAGTGCCTCCTTATTTGTATAACAAAATAACATATAGAACTGACGTTCATAATCTAAATCTAAGACATAAAAGTACTCTGTCCATACCAAGTCACACTACACATATTTTCAGACGGTCTTTCTCATTTTCTATTGTTGGCTGTATGAACTGTTTATCCTATGAACTTCAGTCTTTGTCCAAAATCAGGTTTAAAAGAAAAATGTATTAGCTTTTGCTATGTGATCGATAGTATATAAATATAATGCAGTTATTGGTAATGTGACTGGATTGATTCCAGCTTTGTATATGGGTGTATATATACATATATATATATATATATATATATATATATATATATATATAATTAAATTTATGTTCTTTGCCGACTAATAGGTATTAAACCAGAATTTTTTGGGGTATACGGCAACGTGTTTTAAGAAAACTCTTTTACTTGTTTTCCAAGCTTTCGAAATATATTTATTTCATTATCAAGGAATAAGCACGAGTATAAACAAAATTGGTGTTAAAAAAATGGTAAATATAACATAAAAAACTATTTTAACTTTAATTTGACTTAAAAAAAATTTTTTTAAATTCCAAAACTGTTCAATAATAGTAATTTAAACATTGACAGGTTTCTTGAATTGGTGGAATTTGTGAACAACACTTCCTTTTTTGTTTTCAATAATGAATATTACAAACAAATTTTTGGTACACCAATGGGTAGTTCAGTATCTCCTATCTTTGCTCAGTACATCATGGATGACTTGCTTTTTGACTGTGTGGAAAAATTACCTTTTGATATTCCTTTCCTCAAAAAATATGTTGATGATATCATCACAGCAGTTCCTGAAGACAAAATAGACACCATCCTTAATACTTTCAATTCCTATAATCAACATATACAATTTACTGTACAAAAAGAGGTAAACAAAAGTGTTCCTTTCCTAGATACATTGTTAATTAGAACTGGCGATAATAAGATAGTCCTAGATTGGTACATAAAACCTACCAACTCTGGGAGATATCTAAACTTCAAAAGTAATCACCCCTATAGAATGAAGATTAACTTAATACTAGGATTGAAAAACAGAATAACAAAGATTTCACATCCTACATTACTTCAGAAAAAACCTAAAAATCCTTTTTGAAACCTTAAAGAAGAATTCCTATCCCATTCCACTACTAAAGAGGTTAATTTTCAACTCAGTCAATGATCAAGTAACCAACCAAGTAACAACAAACTCTGATAATCAAGATTTAAATAACGATACTATTGTTTTTGGTTCAATTCCGTATATTACAACTTTATCAGATAAAATAATAAAAAAATTTAAAGATTTAGGAACTGTAAAAATAGCCCAGAGAACAGCTAAACCACTACAAACATTATTCTCTAACCTAAAACAATCAGAAGACATATTAAAAAGTAATGTTGTTTATAGTATTCCTTGTAAAAATTGTAATAAAAAATACATTGGCATGACATCACAAACCCTTAAATCACGTTGCACCCAACATAAAAGTGATGCAAAATTGAGGAAAAGAAAGTGTGCGTTATCAGAACATGTGATAGATGAATTTCACCACATTGATTTTGAAAATGTTACAGTTCTTGATGTAGAAAAAAACTATCAAAAAAGAAAATTCTTGGAAATGTATCACATAAACAACTGTGAGAGCCCTATGAATAAAAGATCTGACACTGACTCTCTTAGCAAAATTTATACTTACCTTTTTCAATTTAAAAACCTTCGTACTACAGATGAAAGTGATAGTCAATAAATTTAAAGTCCTTGATCCGGAGATGATGAGAATGTGAGAGATTTTGTTATTCTCTGGCTCATTGATTATTCGTTAAAAAAATTTATTAAACCTCCTACTAGAGGAAAGTACTCAGTACCACTATGAAATGGTTTTGTTAAACAGGAACTAAAGTGACAGTTTAGTTTTGTATCACATTTTTGACCAAAACAGTAACATGTTAACGATAAAATTATCATTTTGCTCTTAGTGGTATTTTGTTTTTTCCCAGTACCATATTTTTTCAATAATTTTGTTAGATTGTGCTAGTGCCTCTGAGTTATCGATTGTGAGAGAATTTTAGTTTCTCAGAGTCATTGTCACTCTCTCTCATTTCATATGTATTTTCAATCAGTACAGGTGAGAGCTGTCAAAAATAGTATTTCAATTTTTACCAATAGAAAATAATTGTTGACTTTCCTTTCTACCATTTTTAGTATACACTTAAATAAAAGAAAAATAATTTCAATAAACTAAACTATAATTACAATTACAAATGGCATTAACCTTATGAAGTTCCCTCGTATACAAGAATTTTAATCTTAAAAAACACTAAAATTATTATTTTTAAACAACTTGTCCTTTTTTTAACAACTAAAATAAATTAACAAAAAAACACATACATCTGGTAAAACAAACGAAAATGTTAGTAGTTAGAATATAATTTTCAAAAATTTTTAAACTTTGTACTTAAAATATAAAATGAAATCTCCTGGAAATTGGTGTTGTGTGGTTTTAAATTTTTAATCTCAATTACTAGTAAGTTTTTATAATTTTAATTTTCAATCTAGCCTATTTTAAAATAATTTTTAGCCTTGAAAATGGAAGCAAAGTTTTCCGAAAGCTTGGTCAAGTAAAAAAGAGTTCACTTTATTAAAACCTAAAGTATTTTTGGCTGTTATCCCTGTGATATTTTGGAGAAGAGTTTTATAATAAAGCATTTTTCCGAACAATTTTTTGTTTTTTAACTAGTCAGCCGTGACTACTTCCGACTTCTTATATATATATATAGAACAAATCTGGTAGTCTTGGCTGACTAGTTGAAAAACAAGTGGAAAATTTTAACTTGAGGATACAGCCAGGTTTGTGGGTTCGTAAAAGAATACTCTTTTTTCACTCTACCGAGCTTTCGATAATGTTTATTATCTTTATCAAGGCTACAAAATGCAAAAACAATGTGTTAACTAAAATATTACATCAATTATTTTAAGACTTACTTGCAAATTGAGTAGTTATACAATTATAGAAGAACATTGAAGAACAAACAAAATTTTATTATTTTCTTCCTACATGGAAACGTACACTGGATAAAATTATTAAAAAATTATTAAAATTGCTACATTATTTATTATTAAAATTGTTTAAATCGATCGAAATTTCGAAGCAACGTGATAAAAATTAGTTTTTTTAGAATTAGCAAACAAAAAAAAACATTTGAAAACAACGAAGGTTTGCGCCTTCTAATGAAAGTTCAACTGTCAAGAAATACAACGGCGGTACTTTTGAATTTTCTATAGTCCGGGAGCTTGTTCATCTGACTAACTAATATATCGAAAACATGTTATTAGAGTTCCATTATTAATTTTTTGTTGTAGTCTCCAACAGTTGCCAATTGTTGGTTCCCGTTATTCTTTGTAGGGGAAAATATCTACAAAAAGCAGCAATCACACAACCTGCCACGTTAGTTCCTGCAGCTCTAAGCAAATATTGACTCAAACGATGGATATGGTGGTAAGTATTATTAAATCAATAATGTAAATTTTTATATTTTTCAGGTCTTTTTTGATTATTGAATGTAATCCCAGATTCTCTCAATCAAGATAAGTGCCAAATTATCTGAATTTAAAGTGGTTTCAAGATGAAAACAACCCCAAAATTGGACTGCCACTCCTCTGGAGAAGGTCACATCTAGGAACTGTGTGAGTATTTTCTTTGATGTTAATTGTGAAAAGCAACCGTTATGATTTTGCTACAAGAAGGATTCTGTGAATGCTTCATCATTAGGTAGTCTGTCTAAGTGTAAAAGGTAAGAATAGATGTTACTTAAGTTACGTATGTCAGTTCTTTTATTAATTGATGGTTGATGTGTTTGTATGTTGATCATCTCTAAAAATTCTCTTTTAGTTTTATTTTGTTCTCTTTCCAGTATCTTAACTTCTTCGTAATTCATATGGTGGAATGTGTCTAGAACGTGCTCAGCTAATGCACAAGATCTTTTCTTGTTTCTGCAATCACTACGATGCTGTGTAATCCTATGTTTTAACATTTGTGAGGTTTGCCCAGTATAGGAGTTGTTACAATTTGCACAAGGTATGTTATATACAACATTCGTTACATCTAATGGATCGTCTTTCTGTTTGAGTTTAGAGAAAACAGATTCGATTCGTAATACACTTTTGTTAGCCGTTTTAACGTTATAGTTTTGTAGGATTTTCTGGATTTTCGTCGAAACATGATTGATGTAAGGGATGGAACCATAGTGAATACGTATGTTGTTTTCATCGTTAATCACTGGAGCCTCTTGTTCTGCAACGACGGTCTCGGCTGTGTTATATATTAATTTTTTAAGTAACTCCTTTGGATAACTATTTTCAAGAAAGGTGTTGTATAATAAAGAAAGATTTTTATTCAAGAAGGTATTGTGTGAAATTCTTTTAATCCTGTTTTTCATAGCTAAGACTAAATTGATCTTCATCTTTATCGGATTGTATGATTTGAAGTTCATGTATCTACCTGAATTTGTTGGCTTTCTATACCAATCCAGTATAATTGTGTTGTCATTACGTCTTATGAGTCTAGTGTCCAAGAAGGGTACTGAATTTTCGTTCTCTTTTTCGATAGTGAACTTAATATGTTCATTGTAGTTGTTAAAAGTGTTTAAAATCGTTTCCACACCATCCCTAGGAACTGCACAAATGAGATCGTCTACGTATTTTTTCATAAAGGGCACTTCGAAAGGTAATTTTGGTATGCAGGAGTTCAGAAGATCGTCCATGATGTATTGAGCGTAGATTGGTGATACAGAACTACCCATTGGGGTGCCAAAGATTTGTTTGTAAAAGACATCATTGAAAACAAAGAATGTGTTTTGGTTAACGAATTCCACCAATTCCAAGAAAGCTTCCTTTTGTAGTTTACAATTTGGACCTATCCAATCCCAATGCTGATCTATGCTGGATTTAATGAGTTCTATTGGAATATTACTAAATAACGAGACTACATCTAGACTGATGATGACATAATTCGGTGGTATTGTTTTTCTTGCATCATTTCTGCAAAAGTGAAAGAGTCATGTACAAAGTAAGGGTTATCTTTGTCATATGCTGTTGTTAATACATCAGTAATATATTGTGCAATTCCACTTGTAGGTGAATTGATTGATGAGATGATAGGCCGAAGACTCAAAGTAGCTTTATGGATCTTAGGGAGACCGTAGAACTTTGGAGTAACTGCGTTTCTTGAAGTTAGTTTTCGGATTTCATCTTTAGTTAATGTTCCTGTTAATTTCTTGGTGATTTTGTAGACTTTTTGAATTATTGTGGAGGTTGGGTTAGTTCTCAATTTTGTGTAGTATGTACCATCTTCTAATATACCACTTGACAGCCGCAAATAGTCAGTTTTTAGCATTAATACAGTGACATTACCTTTATCCGCCCGCGTTACTATTAAATCTGGTTGTTCTTTTAAAAATTTTTTTGTTTTTAACAAAAGAGATTTCAAAAAATTGTTACATTTATTAGGTGTTTGGTAATAATTAGTGACAACATTGGTAATTTTAGCTCTAACTAGGTCTTTTTCATTATTATTCTCAACCCCCAATATTAAGTATTCAATATCAGCTAAGAAACTCTTTATAGACACATCCCTGACTGAAGGTTCTAACGTAAACTTATGACCCAATGATAGAAAAGTTGCAATGTCCACAGGAATACTAATGTTAGTAAGATTTTTCAGCCATTTTTCTTGAGTCTTTATAGTATTAAGTTCATAAAATTTTAGATTGTTGAGTTTTTTGATATTAATTTTTTTAATTGTATTGAATTTTCTTTCAAAAGTAGTATTATTTCTTAATTTAAACTCATTCCAAACGTTAGTAGGTAATTTTTGGCTAATATTCGAAGTTAATTTGTTTATGACATTATCTAACCTTTTTATATTCCTATGTACATTACAAATCTCAAAGTTTAATAACTTATTTCTCAACCTGTTGGTAAGAATCACTCCTTCGTAACCTCTGTTGAGTCCATCCATGTTCGTCAAGTAATCCAGGTTTTTGGTGTTGTTCGTGATATGGGCTGGTGTTACCCCATTCTTCCGGCAGCTGAGGAGGAAAATTCGTCTGTTAATCATATTCTTCTGCTTGATGTTAGATTTTACCCATTGTTTCATCTCCCTTGTGGTGTGATGTCCGTACTGGGAGGCAATTCGTTCATAGAAACTCATTCTAAAAAACAGAACAAATCTGGTAGTCTTGGCTGACTAGTTGAAAAACAAGTGGAAAATTTTAACTTGAGGATACAGCCAGGTTTGTGGGTTCGTAAAAGAATACTCTTTTTTCACTCTACCGAGCTTTCGATAATGTTTATTATCTTTATCAAGGCTACAAAATGCAAAAACAATGTGTTAACTAAAATATTACATCAATTATTTTAAGACTTACTTGCAAATTGAGTAGTTATACAATTATAGAAGAACATTGAAGAACAAACAAAATTTTATTATTTTCTTCCTACATGGAAACGTACACTGGATAAAATTATTAAAAAGATTATTAAAATTGCTACATTATTTATTATTAAAATTGTTTAAATCGATCGAAATTTCGAAGCAACGTGATAAAAATTAGTTTTTTTAGAATTAGCAAACAAAAAAACATTTGAAAACAACGAAGGTTTGCGCCTTCTAATGAAAGTTCAACTGTCAAGAAATACAACGGCGGTACTTTTGAATTTTCTATAGTCCGGGAGCTTGTTCATCTGACTAACTAATATATCGAAAACATGTTATTAGAGTTCCATTATTAATTTTTTGTTGTAGTCTCCAACAGTTGCCAATTGTTGGTTCCCGTTATTCTTTGTAGGGGAAAATATCTACAAAAAGCAGCAATCACACAACCTGCCACGTTAGTTCCTGCAGCTCTAAGCAAATATTGACTCAAACGATGGATATGGTGGTAAGTATTATTAAATCAATAATGTAAATTTTTATATTTTTCAGGTCTTTTTGATTATTGAATGTAATCCCAGATTCTCTCAATCAAGATAAGTGCCAAATTATCTGAATTTAAAGTGGTTTCAAGATGAAAACAACCCCAAAATTGGACTGCCACTCCTCTGGAGAAGGTCACATCTAGGAACTGTGTGAGTATTTTCTTTGATGTTAATTGTGAAAAGCAACCGTTATGATTTTGCTACAAGAAGGATTCTGTGAATGCTTCATCATTAGGTAGTCTGTCTAAGTGTAAAAGGTAAGAATAGATGTTACTTAAGTTACGTATGTCAGTTCTTTTATTAATTGATGGTTGATGTGTTTGTATGTTGATCATCTCTAAAAATTCTCTTTTAGTTTTATTTTGTTCTCTTTCCAGTATCTTAACTTCTTCGTAATTCATATGGTGGAATGTGTCTAGAACGTGCTCAGCTAATGCACAAGATCTTTTCTTGTTTCTGCAATCACTACGATGCTGTGTAATCCTATGTTTTAACATTTGTGAGGTTTGCCCAGTATAGGAGTTGTTACAATTTGCACAAGGTATGTTATATACAACATTCGTTACATCTAATGGATCGTCTTTCTGTTTGAGTTTAGAGAAAACAGATTCGATTCGTAATACACTTTTGTTAGCCGTTTTAACGTTATAGTTTTGTAGGATTTTCTGGATTTTCGTCGAAACATGATTGATGTAAGGGATGGAACCATAGTGAATACGTATGTTGTTTTCATCGTTAATCACTGGAGCCTCTTGTTCTGCAACGACGGTCTCGGCTGTGTTATATATTAATTTTTTAAGTAACTCCTTTGGATAACTATTTTCAAGAAAGGTGTTGTATAATAAAGAAAGATTTTTATTCAAGAAGGTATTGTGTGAAATTCTTTTAATCCTGTTTTTCATAGCTAAGACTAAATTGATCTTCATCTTTATCGGATTGTATGATTTGAAGTTCATGTATCTACCTGAATTTGTTGGCTTTCTATACCAATCCAGTATAATTGTGTTGTCATTACGTCTTATGAGTCTAGTGTCCAAGAAGGGTACTGAATTTTCGTTCTCTTTTTCGATAGTGAACTTAATATGTTCATTGTAGTTGTTAAAAGTGTTTAAAATCGTTTCCACACCATCCCTAGGAACTGCACAAATGAGATCGTCTACGTATTTTTTCATAAAGGGCACTTCGAAAGGTAATTTTGGTATGCAGGAGTTCAGAAGATCGTCCATGATGTATTGAGCGTAGATTGGTGATACAGAACTACCCATTGGGGTGCCAAAGATTTGTTTGTAAAAGACATCATTGAAAACAAAGAATGAGTATAAAGACTCAAGAAAAATGGCTGAAAAATCTTACTAACATTAGTATTCCTGTGGACATTGCAACTTTTCTATCATTGGGTCATAAGTTTACGTTAGAACCTTCAGTCAGGGATGTGTCTATAAAGAGTTTCTTAGCTGATATTGAATACTTAATATTGGGGGTTGAGAATAATAATGAAAAAGACCTAGTTAGAGCTAAAATTACCAATGTTGTCACTAATTATTACCAAACACCTAATAAATGTAACAATTTTTTGAAATCTCTTTTGTTAAAAACAAAAAAATTTTTAAAAGAACAACCAGATTTAATAGTAACGCGGGCGGATAAAGGTAATGTCACTGTATTAATGCTAAAAACTGACTATTTGCGGCTGTCAAGTGGTATATTAGAAGATGGTACATACTACACAAAATTGAGAACTAACCCAACCTCCACAATAATTCAAAAAGTCTACAAAATCACCAAGAAATTAACAGGAACATTAACTAAAGATGAAATCCGAAAACTAACTTCAAGAAACGCAGTTACTCCAAAGTTCTACGGTCTCCCTAAGATCCATAAAGCTACTTTGAGTCTTCGGCCTATCATCTCATCAATCAATTCACCTACAAGTGGAATTGCACAATATATTACTGATGTATTAACAACAGCATATGACAAAGATAACCCTTACTTTGTACATGACTCTTTCACTTTTGCAGAAATGATGCAAGAAAAAACAATACCACCGAATTATGTCATCATCAGTCTAGATGTAGTCTCGTTATTTAGTAATATTCCAATAGAACTCATTAAATCCAGCATAGATCAGCATTGGGATTGGATAGGTCCAAATTGTAAACTACAAAAGGAAGCTTTCTTGGAATTGGTGGAATTCGTTAACCAAAACACATTCTTTGTT
The DNA here is from genome assembly GCA_035357415.1 of Ophraella communa. NCBI lineage: Eukaryota > Metazoa > Arthropoda > Insecta > Coleoptera > Chrysomelidae > Ophraella > Ophraella communa. Next base: position 30,909,588 of record CM068979.1, read on the forward strand.
TTCAATGATGTCTTTTACAAACAAATCTTTGGCACCCCAATGGGTAGTTCTGTATCACCAATCTACGCTCAATACATCATGGACGATCTTCTGAACTCCTGCATACCAAAATTACCTTTCGAAGTGCCCTTTATGAAAAAATACGTAGACGATCTCATTTGTGCAGTTCCTAGGGATGGTGTGGAAACGATTTTAAACACTTTTAACAACTACAATGAACATATTAAGTTCACTATCGAAAAAGAGAACGAAAATTCAGTACCCTTCTTGGACACTAGACTCATAAGACGTAATGACAACACAATTATACTGGATTGGTATAGAAAGCCAACAAATTCAGGTAGATACATGAACTTCAAATCATACAATCCGATAAAGATGAAGATCAATTTAGTCTTAGCTATGAAAAACAGGATTAAAAGAATTTCACACAATACCTTCTTGAATAAAAATCTTTCTTTATTATACAACACCTTTCTTGAAAATAGTTATCCAAAGGAGTTACTTAAAAAATTAATATATAACACAGCCGAGACCGTCGTTGCAGAACAAGAGGCTCCAGTGATTAACGATGAAAACAACATACGTATTCACTATGGTTCCATCCCTTACATCAATCATGTTTCGACGAAAATCCAGAAAATCCTACAAAACTATAACGTTAAAACGGCTAACAAAAGTGTATTACGAATCGAATCTGTTTTCTCTAAACTCAAACAGAAAGACGATCCATTAGATGTAACGAATGTTGTATATAACATACCTTGTGCAAATTGTAACAACTCCTATACTGGGCAAACCTCACAAATGTTAAAACATAGGATTACACAGCATCGTAGTGATTGCAGAAACAAGAAAAGATCTTGTGCATTAGCTGAGCACGTTCTAGACACATTCCACCATATGAATTACGAAGAAGTTAAGATACTGGAAAGAGAACAAAATAAAACTAAAAGAGAATTTTTAGAGATGATCAACATACAAACACATCAACCATCAATTAATAAAAGAACTGACATACGTAACTTAAGTAACATCTATTCTTACCTTTTACACTTAGACAGACTACCTAATGATGAAGCATTCACAGAATCCTTCTTGTAGCAAAATCATAACGGTTGCTTTTCACAATTAACATCAAAGAAAATACTCACACAGTTCCTAGATGTGACCTTCTCCAGAGGAGTGGCAGTCCAATTTTGGGGTTGTTTTCATCTTGAAACCACTTTAAATTCAGATAATTTGGCACTTATCTTGATTGAGAGAATCTGGGATTACATTCAATAATCAAAAAAGACCTGAAAAATATAAAAATTTACATTATTGATTTAATAATACTTACCACCATATCCATCGTTTGAGTCAATATTTGCTTAGAGCTGCAGGAACTAACGTGGCAGGTTGTGTGATTGCTGCTTTTTGTAGATATTTTCCCCTACAAAGAATAACGGGAACCAACAATTGGCAACTGTTGGAGACTACAACAAAAAATTAATAATGGAACTCTAATAACATGTTTTCGATATATTAGTTAGTCAGATGAACAAGCTCCCGGACTATAGAAAATTCAAAAGTACCGCCGTTGTATTTCTTGACAGTTGAACTTTCATTAGAAGGCGCAAACCTTCGTTGTTTTCAAATGTTTTTTTTGTTTGCTAATTCTAAAAAAACTAATTTTTATCACGTTGCTTCGAAATTTCGATCGATTTAAACAATTTTAATAATAAATAATGTAGCAATTTTAATAATCTTTTTAATAATTTTATCCAGTGTACGTTTCCATGTAGGAAGAAAATAATAAAATTTTGTTTGTTCTTCAATGTTCTTCTATAATTGTATAACTACTCAATTTGCAAGTAAGTCTTAAAATAATTGATGTAATATTTTAGTTAACACATTGTTTTTGCATTTTGTAGCCTTGATAAAGATAATAAACATTATCGAAAGCTCGGTAGAGTGAAAAAAGAGTATTCTTTTACGAACCCACAAACCTGGCTGTATCCTCAAGTTAAAATTTTCCACTATATATATATATATATATATATATATATATATATATATAGTTGAAGATAGTCTCGGCTGACTAGTTAAATACTAAATATTTAAAAATATCGGGGGTTGCAGCCAGTAATTATTAAGTTCACTCTTTAAAGTTTTTGTGAGACTTTCGGTAAATTTTTTTTACCTTCTTCAGTCACTTCTGAAATAAATAAAATAACGACATCTTTTTGTATTAATTTAAAAATATTAAATTAATATTACCTTTTTGAGATTAAATTAGAAGCTAGTATTTTTTTAAAGAAAATCTTGATAAACTTTTTAAACAAGGTATAATAAATTATAATGTAAAAAATATATTTTTTTAGACATCTGTCAATTATGACACAAAAGATTACTTAATATTTATGAATTTTTTCACTAATACACAATGTCCTCTGTCTATTTATTAAATAGCCACTTTTTTATAGATTTGTGGTCTGTCATGATGTTTTATAGATATATGAAGATGTTAGAATTACACTGAATTTAAAGTAAGATTTGAAAAATCGTTGTTTGTTTTATTTTTCTGTTCAAAATTTAAGATATTAGCATAAATATTACTTAAATTTTGAATATCCGTTTTTTTATTCATAGGCCCAAAGTTTGTTTTAGAACCTAATATTAGAGATATTTCAATTAAAAATTATTTAGCAGATGTTGAATACACACTAAATTATATAAAAAATGAAAATCAAAAGAATATTTATAGATCACAAATCACTAATATTTTCACTAACTATATGTATAAATCTTTTAATAATAATAACTTTTTAAATCACTGGTTTTATAAAACAAAAAAAGTTCTTAAAGAACATCAAGAAATTGTTATTGTAAGATCAGATAAAGGCAATGTTACAACAGCAATGTATAAAGATCAATACATTGAGTTATCAGAAAATCTTTTAAATGATAATACCTATTATAAAAATCAATCGTGATCCAACATCTACTATACAACAAAAAGCTAACAAATTCATTTCAAAATTAAAAAATTGTAAAGCATTAAAAAAAGAAGTAGCCAGTAATTATACAATTTACAACTCATTAACCCCAAAATTTTATTTTATTTTATTATAATATAATTTTATTTTATTATATTTAGGTGTTGTAAACTTTTTTATGTATAATTTTATTATTAATAGTCATTTATTATTATTCGTATCGATATGTGTGTATGTGTGTGTGTGTGTGTATGTGTAATGGGTTGGATGGAAGAACAGACATCTATTTTGTGGTTTTCTCAAAGTAGATGAACTGAATTGTAGATTAATTTGTTGTCATATAACCCAATGTAACTCTTTTTTTTTCTACAATAAAAGACCTTTATTATTATTATTATTATTATTATTATTATTATTATTATTATTATTATTATTATTATTATTATTATTATTATTATTATTATTAATCAGTTCAAATTAATATATTATTATAGCATTGCGGAACACATACCTTGAATTGACAGTCCAAATAACACGTGACCAAAACTTCTTATTCATCTATGAACGGCAACAATGATGAAATGACTATCCTCCGTTATAGATATGAGCCAGCCATTGTTTACCATTTGAAGACCATTTATTTAGGAAATTAGGATGTAAGTATTTTTATTGTTGATTATTATATTAATTTATTAGTTTAATTATTAAAACTTTGATTGATGTATAATTATTAACATCACTTTTTATAGATAAAATTCAAGATGGCGACTGTTAACAAAAGACAATCGATTGGTATTGAAACTTATTACATAGCTGATTAGCACTAATATATGGTATACTATGAACTGCCCTTTTGAAAAAAAAAATGCTGGCTTATTTATAGAGATTCGAAAAACAAATGACTGTGCATTCGATTTTTGTCCAGAATATACTAGTCTATTCTCGAACTTTCGAAGGTAAAATATACTTAAATATACATTTTTAAACAAATTAACAAATTTTAACATTATTTGCGGTATTTATTTCTTTAAATATAGAAAATCTAATATTTCAACTCATCTATAAAAACAATTTTTAACCCCAAAATACATTTTTAATATGTATAATTGATTCTGGTCCTGGTACTGTGTTAATAAACACGTGTCTAAACCGCTCTCTTGAAATCGCGAAAATTACTATATTTTTACCAAAATTAAATATTAATAATCTGGTGAAAAGTTTTACATAACCAAAACATACACAACAGGATAAACTGTAAGTTTTTTCTTACTGAATTTTGTATTATTTCATGGTTATCAACTGATTAAAGAATCTTGTCAATTACGATAAGCAAAAATCCAGTTCAAGAAATCCAGTTTTTGCTTTAATTTAGTAAGACATAGACAGGTCCGTATTAAGAAACACTGCTACAATATACCTGATGACACCAATCATTACAAATGGATGACGATAACTTTGTAGAGGCGTCACAGCCTCAAACTATACAAACACCAACACCACCAGCACCACACTCATACTCTGCAGTATTAAATAAAACTACTCCAAAATTTCCCACCAAAAAACAAGCCGTTTTATATAATGCTTTGGAAAATACAAAACTGGAAGAATACTTACTTGCACTGGCGGCAATAATGGATCCAAAAAACATAATTTTTTCTTCTCGAATTTCAAATCAACGCATTTGTATTTATTTAGCTAATGAAGAACTGGTAGATACACTTTTAAAAATCGACAACGGAAGAATAACAGTGAATCAACAAATACTTTATGCTCGGCGATTAATCACGCCAAATGAAAGGCTAGTTATTTCTAATGTCTGCCCCACTATTGCAGACAATATTATTATTATTATTAACGGAATTACAAAATATAGGCATCCAGTTACAAACTTCAATCAGTTTTCTTCGAATAGGCACTTCAAATTCAATACTAGGACATATACTTAGCTTTCGCAGACATACATTTATTTCCCCTCAAGAAGCGTCAATAATACCCTCTTCACTAGTAATAAACTATGATCAAACATCATACCGCATTTTTCTGTCACTGGAAAAACACATGTGCTTTTCATGTAAAGAGACAGGCTACTTTGTAGCTAATTGCCCATCCTGTGCAAACTTCAATCTAAATAAAACACAACCCCAATCACCTTCTACTTCTTCCGCTGCAGTTAACGACACCCCACACAATGATCCAATTCAAAATATTCCTACTTTACAATCCTCTCCTTTACTTACAAAACCTCAAAATACAACAACATATAATCAACTACCAACAATGTCAAATAACTCTAAAACCCAACCATCAATTCAAACGACAAATTTAACTTTTGATATAAGTAAAACAACTACGTCAAAAAATAGGGCAGATGCAATGGATACAATGGACACCAAATCCAATGAAACAAACCAATCAAAACGTACAATTGAAGACATTCAAACTCCACCATCACAGAAAAATCCAGAAATATTTAAACAACCTACACAAAAACTTAAAAAAGCTAAAAACATGGATAAATCACAAAATTTAACTGAGAATATGGATCAAGTAAAAGAATTTTTCAAAAAACAATCAACACCATCAGTACTAAATTTTGATCAAATAATCGACTTTTTTGAAAATGCTGTGGGCACTGCAGATGTTCTAAGCCTCTCTAAAACTTATACTGATAACACAGAAGGTTTACTTGAATTGTTAACTGAAATACATCTGTTGTATATTTTATTTAGTTATTGGCTTTTTATTTCACTGGCTCGTCAACTCTCGACAGACAGTACATACACTCTCTCTTCTAGCATACACAGTACTGCCGACCGGGAACACGAGATAGTGTAGTATTGGTATTTTCTATCGGTGAATGATTCACATACACTACATCCCTTTCTTGTGAAAAACTTTATTAAACATTTTGATAATTTAAACAAATAACATATTGAAACATTTTAAACAAATAAATTGACATTCATCACCCCCTAACATTATATTAACAGATTGAAACATTTTAAACAAATAAATTGATATTCCTTACTACTATTACTGAATATTGACGTGGTTTTCAGTGTCATTATCTGTATCGTTTTTATTCTGATTTTTCCATTCACCTTCCACTCTTTTTAAATGCAATACGTTCCTTCTTAACATTTGTCCAGTTTCTTCATTTCTAACTGTCACATCTCCTTCGTTCGTTTTCTCAACTATGTGTGGTGTAGGGTTGTAATTTGGCGTAAGTTTGTTGGATTTATTCATCTCCTTTATATATACTTTTTCCCCTTCATTCAAGTCCGTATCCTGTGCCCTTCGTCTTTTATCTCCATACTCTTTCCCTTTTTCCTTTACTTCTTTATCTTTATCTCTAGCTTCTGCATCATCTTCGTTATTATGTATATCTTGCAATGAAGAAATTTTATCTCTGTTTAATCGTTTGAAAAATAATTCAGTGGGTGTTGTTCCTGTAACAGAATGAGGAATGGAATTACACATCATCAAATAGTCGTTTAAAGTTTTTTTTAGGTGCTTTTTCTTAAGTTTTCCAATTTTTAATCGTTTTAATATGTCGCGGTTTTGTCTTTCTACTTCCCCGTTTTGTTGGGGCCAGTAGGGGATTGTGTGATAAAGAGTTATGTTGCATTCCATACAATATTCCTTAAATTCTTGGCTGATAAATTGTCGTCCATTGTCTGCTGTTATAGATGAAGGATATCCTAATCGACTAAAAATTTCTTTCAATATTTTGATTATGGAAGTACTGGTAATTATTTTTGTTAATTTTATTTCCTTATACCTGCTGTAGTAGTCTACTATGACTAGTAAGTAATCATAGCTTGGCAATGGTCCCAATAAGTCCATTGCTACATCTACCCAGGGTGCTTCCGGGAATTGACGACGTTTCATGGGAACCGGTGGATTTGGTAGTCCAACTAATGTGCAACCTTTGCAGCTCCTAACTATGTTTTCAGCATCTTTATCGATTCTTGGCCACCAAACCTTACGTCGTAAGCGTCCCTTCATTGCTACGATCCCGGGGTGTCCTTCGTGGGCTGCATCTAAAACTCTCTTGCGGAGTTTAGAAGGTATTACCAATCTATTTCCTCTTAACAGTATTTTATCAAGGAAACATAATTCTTGTTCAAATATTTTGTATCCTTTCACACTATCATCCCAGTTACTATTGTATAAGCCTTGCTTTACCTTACATATTTCAGGATCTTGTTCCGAGTGTCCTTCTATCTCAGTCATGGAAATTGCATGAGGCTTTGCATGTTCTATAATTTGATTTATGTGTTCATCTGTATCTGTTTTAATTTTTAAGTACTCCGAAGGTACGCAAAGACGTGATAGCGAATCCGCTATATTTGTTTTTCCTGGTTTGTATTTTATTTTATATCGGTAGGCTTGTAACCTTAACACCCATCTTTCTATTCGAGCACAAGGTTTCGACTTTTCTCCAAACAAAATCTCCAACGGTTTATGATCAGTGATCAAGTCGAATTCTTTTCCGAATAAAAATACATTGAAGTGTTCTATGGCCCAAACTAAAGCGAGGGCTTCCTTTTCTGTTTGGCTATATCTGCGCTCGCAATCTGTCAGCGTTCGATTTCCATAAGCAATTACTCTGGGACCTTTAGAGTCAGTTTGGACCAATACTGCTCCAAGACCAACGGGGCTCGCGTCTGCGATAACTTCGGTTTTATCATTCACATCGTAGTAGCCGAGGGTTTGAATTTCTCTAAGTGCTTTTTTCAATTTTTCAAAATCTTGACCCTGGTCTCTTGTCCAGAATTTTTCTATGTTTGCATTTTTACCAAATTTCATTCTTAATAGTCGCTTTAATGACTCAGTCAACGTAGCGAGATTTGGTATCCATTTGTTGATATAATTAATCAGACCTAAAAAACTTTGCAGTTCTTCAACAGTCCTTGGAACTCTGAACTTGGTTATGCTTTCTATATATTTGTTCAATGGTTTAACTCCATCGGGGGTTAACTCATGTCCCAAGAAGTTAACCCTTTGTACTTTATAAATACATTTTGACTCGTTTAAAAGGACATTCCTTTCCTTGAATACCTGTAGTATTTTTTTAAGACGTATATCATGTTCTTCTTCGGTAGAGCCGTATACCAAGATATCGTCGATGAAATTTATGGTCCCATCGCATTTAAGGAGCATTTTTTCAATAATTTTTTGGAACAATTCAGGCGCGCATGTAATTCCGAACATTAAACGTTTGTAGCGATAAAGACCTTTTGAACTTATAAATGTTGTAATGTGTCTGGAATTCGGATGTAGCTCTACTTGATGGAACGCATTTTTTATATCCAGTTTTGTAAAGTATTTAGCCTTACTGATATTTGGTAACAAATGTTCCATAGTGGGCAAGGGATGATTTTCGCGCATTATGGCCGTATTGGCACGCCTCATATCCACACATAGTCGTATTTCTCCATTATCTTTTAGTATGGGTACTATCGGAGATATCCACTTCGACGCTTCCCGTACTTCTTCTATTATATCGTTGTCTAGTAATTCTTTAATTTTCAACTCTACTTTGTTTTCTAACGGTATTGGAATTCGTCGATATGGTTGGCAAACAGGTTTTTTGAATTCATCAATAGGAATTTCCACTAAAACGTCTTTAAACTTTGGAAACGGTTCATTTTTAATCTCATTTACGTCAATTCCAATTTGCAAAACTCCAAGATTGATAGCACTGTCTTTGCCCAAAAGATTCCTCGTCCCATTTGCAATGACATATATGTTTGTACGTTCTTGACTCCTATTTACCGAAATTGTAGTTTCAAATGATCCCATAATTTCTAACGGAGTTGTGCTACCGTATGCGAACAGGGTTTTATCTGGTCTATTACTTTGGCTAAAACATACTACACCTTCCTTTTTTAAATTATTCCAAGTTTTTTCCGATATAAGATTATATTTTGACCCAGAGTCGATTAACATCCTTGTTTTTACCCCGCCAACGTCACATTCTATATTTGCATCATTGTTGATATTAAAAACGTAATCTATCTCCTCCTCCGATATGTTATCAACTTCTTTTCGTCTCCGGATCTGCTTAAATGTCCGTTCTTCTTTATTCCTTTCCTTTTCAGGTATTTTCCTTTTTAATACTTGCGTTTTGCAATATTGTCTGAAATGACCAGTTTTTCCGCAGGAATGACATGTTTTTCCGATCGCAGGGCAGATTTTATCCCTTGATGTGTGTTTGGAATTTCCACATCGACTACATCTTTTGTTCATATTATCTCTGTAGTTTTGTATGTCGGGTTTGCTTCTGTTCCACTCTCTTCTGAAAGGGGTTATAGCATGAATTTCTTGATTTTTAGCTTCATGTCCATATTCTTCCATTTGCCGCGTTACAACTTCTAACATATTGGCTTCTGTAACTATTTTATCTAACGTTATACTATCGCCTACTGTCAAAATTTTCTTACGCAACTCGGCTGATAAACATTTTTCTGTAATCTGATCTATTAGATGGTCCTCAACTTTATCAAACTTGCACTTTTCTGCTTGCTTCCTTAATTTCAGTAGGAATTTCTCAAATTTTTCTCCTTCCTCTTGCTTTATTAAACGAAAAATGTGCCTTTCGTAGACTTTGCTTTGTTTCGGGGTAAAGTAATCGTCAAGTTTCTGAATAGCGATTTCAAAAACATCGTTATCATTATTGGGATTAGCGTTGGCACCTGGTAAATTATAAAATATTTCTTGGAGGTTCGGTCCACCGAGTAATAAAAGCGTAGCTCTTTTCTTCACTGGTGTTATGATCTCGTTAGCTTCCAAATATATGTATAACGACCGTTTCCATTTTTCCCACCTATGACCTAATGAGGCACTATCTCCTTCTAAGTCTAGTTTTTCTAAGGGCGGCAAGTTATTGGACATCGTCACCCTGGAACAATGACAGTAATTCCATTTTCGTTTCCAATTTAATGGAGGTACTTTTGTACCAATTAGTTTAAATTCAATGAATTTACTTCTATATTTTTATTTTATTTTAAATTCAATAGTTGCATTTCCAATTTAATGGGGGTACCTTTGTACCATTTCAATAAGTTTAGCTTTAACTTTCTACCTACTTTATTTCCAATGTAATGGCTTTATTCCAATTTAATGGCTTTATTCCAATTTAATGGCTTTATTTCCAATTTAATGGGGGTACCTTTGTACCATTTCAAGTTTAGCTTTAACTTTGTACTTTATTTCCAATTTAATGGCTTTATTCCAATTTAATGGCTTTATTTCCAATTTAATGGAGGCATCATAAAATGTGCCACACCTATTTGTGGTAATATTTAAATAACAAAATATCTTAATATAACGAAATCATTGAATTTTCTTTTTTTTTTTTTGTTGAAATAGTAACAAAATAATATAAGAAGTAAATTCAATGAAAGAAAAAAAATGTTAAATCGAATGTTATCTCCTTAATGATTAACATACGGTAAATATAGTGACGTTGCCTCTGAGTTCGGACAACATTTATGCTCTCTAATTAAAATAAATTGATTTAAATATCCATATCCTATAAGATGCATATTAATTTTTTTTTTAAAACCCAATTCATATCAGAAAATTGCTAACATTTTCTATTTAAATATGTTTACAGCACGTTCTTTTTTTTTGTGAATTATTGTTATTCTTTCCTTTTTTTACTAACCTTTACCTCGTCGCCACTTGTTGTATATTTTATTTAGTTATTGGCTTTTTATTTCACTGGCTCGTCAACTCTCGACAGACAGTACATACACTCTCTCTTCTAGCATACACAGTACTGCCGACCGGGAACACGAGATAGTGTAGTATTGGTATTTTCTATCGGTGAATGATTCACATACACTACAACATCCATACATGAAAACAAAAAAACTAAAATCTCAGTCTACCAAAATACGAAATACAATTAAAAGACAAATAAAACTTAACACCGATAGTGATTCATCTCTAACACCTTCTACATAATTTCGCATTCAATAGTGTTCTTCAGTGGAATCTAAACGTGTATGGAGCCCGTCTAGAAATGTTACAATTAATCATTTCTCAAAATTCTTCGACAGTAACTTGTCTCCAGAAAACTCATTTTAAGAATAAAAACGCATCGTATTTAAAAAACTATACAAGCGTATCCAAAAGCAGAGAAAATGCCCATCATGCTAGCGTAGGAGTATTGATTTTTGTTCACAATTCTTATGAATATTCCGAAATACGTCTAACAACAAACCTAGAAGTCGTAGCTGTAACTCTTAAAGAACCAATGGATGTAAACATTTGCAGTTTATATATCGCTCCTGGTACCGACCCTAGTATTTCAGATATAATTAATCTTTTTCATCAGATCCCTGCACCTCGTATTCTATTAGGTGATTTCAACGCACACAATTCACTATGGGGTTCAAATAAAATTACAAAAATGGGCAGAAAAGTCAAAACTATAATAAATTATTTAAATCTAAATCTACTAAATGACGGCAGAAACACCCGCTATAATGCAGCAACTGGAGAATGTTCGGCTATCGACCTATCAATTTGCGATCCATGCTTACAACCTAATCTATCATGGGATATATTACCTGATTTATATGATAGTGACCATTTCCCTATATTGATCAATAACTTATTGCATCAACCCAAACATAATCTTCAAACCACTAAGTAGTCCCTAAATAAGGCTAATTGGGCACTATTCTCTTCATTGATCACTTCTTCAGCTTCAAACCTAAGCCAAATACTAGACTCAGATCAAAATATCAATGAAAAAACATTAAAATTTAATAAAGTTATCATTGATGCAGCCAATATATCCATTGGAAAAACCATAACTCGAACAAAACAATCCCCTGTCCCTTGGTGGAATAAAGCGTGTGAGCACGCTATAAAGGCAACAAAAGCAGCCTTTAATAAATACAAACGATACAAATCTACCGAAAACCATATAGAGTTTAAAAAATTTAGAGCCAAAAGTAGATTTATTATCAAGAAAAGTAAGCAAGAGTCTTGGCAAAGGTATGTTTCAGAAATCAATCAGAACACCCTAATTGGACAAATCTGGAACAATATTAGAAGTATATCTGGAAAGTATTTACACCACTCTATACAGTACTTAAAAAAAGGCAACCAAACATTCAGCACCGATACCGATATATCAGAAATACTAGCAGATCATTATTATCACGCATCCAGCAATAAAAATTATTCAAAGGAATTCCTAACCAAGAAAGATATAGCAGAAAAGAAAATAATTCCACTGATTAACAACGACATGTCTCCAATAAATATTCCAATAAGCTATAATGAATTTATAGAAACACTTATTTCCTTTAAAAAATCCAGTCCAGGACCAGATAATATACCTACAATCTTCTTACAACAATTACCTCCTATTGGAAAACAACTTTTACTGCAGCTTTATAATCTCATATGGACAAACAAAGTATTTCCACAGATATGGCATTTATCAATAGTAATACCGATTCACAAACCTGGTAAACCTAAATCAGAACCCGATTCATACAGACCAATTTGTTTAACAAACGCAATGTGTAAATTGCTAGAAAAGATTATTAGCAACAGGCTCATGTGGTACATCGGATACAACAATTTTAGAGTGGATTTCGTAAAAATAAATCAGCATTAAACAACTTAGTATCGCTGGAATCTGAAATTCACGAAGCATTTATATGTAAACAAGAATGTCTAGCTGTATTTTTTGATATAAAAAAAGCATTTGATACAGTATGGCGATATGATATTTTAAAATCACTCTACGATTGGAAAATATATGATAATATGTTTGCGTTTATTCAAAACTTTCTATGCAATCGGAATTTTCAGGTGCGAATCAACAATGATCTATCTGAAATCAAGACACAACAAAATGGAATTCCTCAAGGCTCAAATATAAGTGCAGCACTATTTCTGATTGCTGTAAATAATGTTGTAAAGTCCTGCAATCACCCAGTAAAAACTTATTTGTACGCTGATGATCTCGTAATTATAGCGAGAAACAAAAACATAATATCTGCATATAAACGTATTGCAGAAGCACTAAAGTCGATAGAATCATGGTCAAACAATACTGGACTCCAATTCTCAACCACTAAAACGAAAGCCATCCATTTCTCACGTAAATCAAAAATCAATATTCTTCCTCCCCTTTTGTTGCACAATTCTCCTATAGAATATACAAATAACATAAAGTTTCTAGGAATGCACTTAGACTCTAAATTAAGTTGGGTAAATCACATTCACTTACTTAGACTTTCCTTTCAAGCTGGGATAAATATTATGAAATCTGTTTCACATAAAAATTGGGGTGCAGATTTTCCAACACTAATGAATTTATACAGATCCTTAATTAGAGCTAAACTGGATTACGGATGTATTGTGTACAACTGTGCTAATCACAATTTGCTTAAATCCCTAAACACAGTACAGAACTCTGCAATTCGTCTTGCTCTTGGGGCATACTGCACCACTCCAGTGAATAGTTTATTATGTGAAGCTGGAGAGTTACCTTTACGATTAAGAAGAGAATATTTAACACTGTCATACGCCTCGTCAATAAAGCCAAATCCAAAAAATCCAACTTTTCAGCATGTAATAGCCAACAGATTCCACAACGACTACAAAAAAAGAAAAAAAGCAATGGTACCTTTCTATGAACGAGTTAGTAGAAATCTACTGAACCTCAACATAGAAACTCCTAATGTTTGTAATAACTCCCAAACAACATTATTACCTCCATGGATTATCTCAACCCCGAAATGCAATTTATTGTTTACTGAATATAATAAAAATAGTATCGAACACAAATATTTCAAAAACAACTTTCTTCTAACCATCCAAAAATATAAAAGTTTCCATTATATATACACCGATGCCTCTAAATCTGTAGACGAAGTCGGAGCAAGTTTTCATTGCTCTGTAACGGTCATAGCAGCCGTACACCTCTACCCTATATTTTTAAGATTATTAAGGTGTCTTTAAACACTTTTATTTCGTTAAATTATAGTTATTTTCTAGAATATCGTGTAATCGTTTCGATCAATGATATTGATTTCTGTAATTATATTTATTGCACTGTTAGTTCTATATTTACATTCTAGGTGGTGTTGGTAGGTCCCAATAGTTAAAAATTATACATTAGGCAACCAGTATTGCATTTTTAAGTTCCATATAATTGGATCCCTAAGGATTGTAAATTCTTATATTTTTATATATTTTTTTGGGTACAATCATTAGTATTTGTTATTTGAGGGTGAAACAGGGTTTTTGCAGTATAGTAGCTTGCAATTCCTAAAGTACAAGGCCAAACATATGGAAATCCAGTGGTTTATGTTTTGAAAGCTGTCATTTTGTCGAGGTCACGGAGATTGTGGCTTTGATCTTTCTTTCTTGAGGTCAAACCCTCCAAGTAAAGGCTTGAAAAAAAAATTTTAAGTTTTCCAAATAGGAAAATAGTTCTGGATGGCAATTTAAGGGTTTTACTCTCCTACTAAGTGGTCACCTAACATCCAAGGTATGTTTTTAAATAATTTTCTTATTATAATTTTTTTGTTAAACAACCTCGTGTCTTTTTAGACTACCCACGTACCGGCTTAACCCCTGCAGGATCTGGATTTCTTTTTGATAGTAAATTATGTCATAGTTGGAATGAAGTTATTACTAGGATTATTGCAATTCACAAGAGACCGTAGTCTTCTTTATAGTGCCAGTATTTAAGGTAGCCCTATGCGGTGCTGAAGTTGTTTGTTTTGCCGACCTTTGGTTTGGAATATATTAATCTACAGAGAGAGTAACATTTTTTCAAGTTTCAAGTAAGAATTTTCCATGCTAACTGTTTTAAGATTTATTTTATATTGTTCTCAATGATCAAAAACTAGATCACATTGTTGTATTATAAAACCTATTTTAAAATTGTTCTCAATATCATTCATTAAAAAAAATTAAAAATATTGGATCTTAAGATTTATACAAGTAATATTTCTGAAGATATAAAGGCCAAATTTTAAAAGGTACCATGGTAGCTTATAAAACAAAGCTTAAAACTTTCATGTGTAAGTAGGCAGGTTGTGTCGCTGTTACAAGATTATTTTTGTGACATAGTTTAAATAAAAAGTGATTTAAGTATTAAACCCTCCAGTCCAGATTTAGTAGCATTTAAATTCTGCTTCACAGATTTAATGCAAGTTTAAATTGTTAAGATTTTGGTTTTTTTAATTTTATAATAAGTTTTAGTCAATATTATTATTTCTCTATCGATATAAGTTTTAATCAATATTATTATTATATTATTAGGATAATAACTTACCACACTCTACAGTAATTGTTATTTAAAAGTTGATGGTAAAGGCACTGTCATAACTGTTAGTAGTTTTTCTTTTCTTTTAATAAGTTAGATTGTAACGGATAAATTATATCACTTAGTATATTTTTAGTTATTGTGTAATTTAATACTGTATAAACATTGGTAACCTAGTTTTTAATTAATATTGAAATATAATGTATTGTTTTGCTAATTCAGCTAATTCAGCGTATGCATTTTATTATTGTAATTTGACGTGCGAATTAATAAAATCAATCAATAAAGATAACTTGAATAGAAGAGTAGTCTTTTCTTATATTACATGGCGATCCTGCCAAAGTTTTTTGGTTTTTCTTCGGTCAGTTAAGGAAAGGAAAAGAAATAAGGATAAACAGCCAATAAACATTTATTAATGTTAAGATAAACAGTTATTAATGTTAAGATGGGACAAACAAAATCTACGGAGCAAAAAGTTCAGGAAAACGGAGTTGTGAACTCGAATTTCATTGTACAAGAGACAGAGTACAACGAAACCAAATATTAGAAAGTTATACTGTATCTGATTCTCGTTTTTCTGGTCATTAGCGTAAGTTTGAAGTTCTGCAGAGGGTATAAAAAAGCAGTTAGGAAGCAAGTTCGCAGAGACCTAGCTGAAGCAGTATCCATGGGAAACGTAAATACGGCTGCATAGAATCCCAAGGAGCACCCCAACTGAGAGGAGCCTACAAATAGTGAGCTAAGAAACAATGAAAATAGAAGTGAAAGTGAAAGGTAGTGCAGTGATGAGGTGTAGCTTGAAATCGTAAGTTTTTTTTTTTTTTTTGTTGTACTAATACATTTCTCTGCCTTATCAACACTTAATTTTAATGCATATTATTAGCGTATATTAGATTTTTTTTTTTTTTTTGGTATGGTTACAATTTCTCATGCAGGCCTCCCATGAAACTTTAAATGTACTTCTTATACAATTAACGGAGGATATATCGGGTCAGGCCAAAAGGGCAATTAAAAAACAAGTACCTAGGACCGAATCAATACGACACGAAATCCGAGATCAACTGGTTAGTTTGTTTAATGAGTTTACTTCTAATCTTGCAAATTCTTGGAGTTCTTTAGATAGTTTAGAAAAAGAAATTTGTAAAAAATATTTTTATAAAGTTAGGGACAAAGTAGTCAGAGCTTTTCAGTGTTTAAACGTTAAATATAAAGTACCGCACTCGTGTATAGAAACTATTGACATATTGGTTCTGGACGAGGAGATAAAGGACGAGGAAACTTCAGACTCTGACGACTATAAACTAGCAGAAATGGCTTTAAGTGCAATTGATTTTATAAATTTTGCAAGTAAACTAGTGCCAACTGCATTTGATGGTTCTCCGGACAATCTAACATCATTTCTGGACGCTTTAGAGCTATTAAAACAAAATGCTACTGGACATGAAAATAACGCTGTAGCTTTTAGTCGTACTCGTTTGACAGGAAGGGCAAGAGACCTTATTGCTAATGAGACAACTATTGAAGGCATAATAACGAAGCTTAGGCAAGACATAAAAGGCGAAAGTTCCAGATTACTGTCAGCTAAAATAATGAACTATAAACAGCTTAACAAAGATGCTTCAAGTTACGCAGGCGAAATAGAGGCGCTAGCAGTAAAGTTGAAAAAGTCGTACATTACTGAAGGAGTACCAATCGAAGTAGCAGAAAATTATACAGTGGACACTATAGTGCGTTCAATTAGCCAAAATGCTCAATCAGATAGGGCTAAACTAATAATAGAAGCTGGATCATTTTCTACCACACAAGATGTTTTAACAAAGTTCGTAAACTCCTCGCCCATGGACACTTCAAAAGTACTTCATTTCAGATCTAATAGGTTTTCATATGATAACAGGCGTAACTTCCGTGGCAGAGGCCAGATTAGCGGTAATTTTAATTCAGGCCGTTATAATAATTATTACAACTATCGAGGAAATCGTGGACGCGGTAATTATAGGGGGCGCGGAAATAATAACTTCATCAATAATAATTATAACAAAAATGATAATAATTATCGTCAGGAAAGAAACAGGTTTAATAATAATACATCCATACGGTACATGGATAACATGGATGATTCGGAAAACCCCCCCGACCCCCAACAGGGTCAAGCAATGTTGGGGGACATGTAAAAATATACTCATTTAACCTAAATCTATCAAATTTCGTATCATTAGATATTGCTATGACCGGCTGTAAATCATTACTTTTAGTAGATACAGGTGCAGACATATCAGTTTTTAAAAGAACAAAAGTATACCCAAATCAAATTTTAGATTACTCTAATCCTAGTAAAATTAAGGGCGTAACCAGCGGAATAGTTAATTCATTAGGGGTCACAGAAACATACATTTGGTTAGATCAAATCTCTCTGAGCCATAAATTCCATATAGTTGATTCAAATTTTCCCATACCCGCAGACGGAATTCTAGGAAGGGATTTTCTCGTCAAACATCAAGCGGTCATTGATTACTCCAACTGGACAATGACCATTCGACTTCAAAATATCAATATTGTTATCCCGATCTTTAGTAGCATTGATGAACATTTTTTACATATTCCTCCTAGATGTGAAGTTAATAGACAAATTAATCAACTTAAAAATTTAGAGGGTGACTCGGTGGTCGTAAATAAAGAGATTTATCCCGGAGTATTTATTGCTAGATCCATAGTTTCAAATAAAAATCCCATAATTAGGATTATAAACACTACTTCTAACAGTGTGCACTGTGAAATACCAAAATTAGAAACACTAAGTTTAAATGAGTTCGATATTTACAATATTGAAATAGACTCGAAAAGATAGAAACTCTCAATTAATGTCTGAAATTAATCAGGATGTACCCGAATTTATTAAAAATGATCTTTTTAAACTTTGCAAAGAATATTCAGATGTTTTCGCTTTAAAAACTGATAAGTTGACTGTAAATAATTTTTATACACAAAAATTGAAATTGGCAAATAACAAACCCGTTTATATCAAAAATTATAGAACACCCAGAGTATTGAAAGAAGAAATAAATAAACAAATACAGGAATTATGGCGTAATGATATTATTGAACCCTCAGTATCGGACTATAATAGTCCAGTATTACTTGTACCCAAAAAATCTACAAATGGTCAAAAGGCGTGGAGATTATGTATAGATTTTTAGAGCCGTAAATAAAAACTTAATTGCTGATAAATTTCCACTTAATCGCATAGATGACATTCTGGATCAGCTTGGAAGAGCAAAATGGTTTTCTGTTATTGATCTTATGTCGGGTTTTCATCAAATTCCTCTAGACGAATCTTCTCGTGATATAACATCTTTTAGCGTAGATGGTGGGTCCTATAGATTTACTAGACTTCCATTCGGATTATCAGTAAGTCCTAATAGTTTCCAAAGGATGATGTCCATCGCTTTTGCGGGAGTAACCCCGGAAAAGGCTTTTCTTTACATGGATGATCTTATCGTAATTGGCTGTTCCGAAAATCATCACTTAAATAATTTAAGAGACGTTTTCAATACTTGCAGGAAATTTTGTTTAAAAAATAAATCCCAAAAAATGCAATTTTTTCAGAAAAGAGGTTACATTTTTAGGACACAAAATCACAGACAAAGGAATTTTGCCGGACGAGTCAAAGTACGATATCATAAACAATTACCCAATTCCTCAAACTGCAGACGATGTAAAACGGTTGGTTGCATTTTGTAACTATTATCGTAGATTTATTCCACATTTCGCAACTATTACATATCCACTAAATAAACTAACAAAGAAAAATGCTGAGTTTGTTTTGGTCAGCGGAATGCCAAAAATCGTTTAACCTTTTAAAAAATGCATTAATAAATCCACCAATTTTGCAATACCCAGATTTTTCTAAAAAATTTATTTTGGTGACAGATGCATCAAATATCGCATGTGGAGCTGTACTTTTGCCAACAATTTGAGGGACAAGAACTTCCCATAGCATATGCGTCTCGTACTTTCACGAAAGGAGAATCCCATAAGCCTACTATTCTAAAAAGAATTAACAGCAATTCATTGGGCTATAAAATACTTCCGTTGTTATTTATATGGACAAAAAATTCTTAGTCAAATCAGATCACAGACCACTTGTTTATTTATTTTCAATGAAAGATCCTAATTCAAAGCTCACTAGAATGCGTCTAGACTTAGAAGAGTTTAACTTTGATATAGAATACATTAAGGGTAAAGACAATGTCACTGCAGATGCACTATCAAGGGTAAACATAGAACATTTAAAAGAAATTCATACAAACGCAAATTCAATTTTTGTCACGACCCGGTCAAAATCAAAAAAATTAGAAAATATAAGTAAAGACGAAACGCCAACTAAAGAAAAATTTACACCCAGTCTTAGAGTAATTGAAACTCTAGATAACGCAGACGCTTTAAAATTACCTTTAGTAAAATTTAATATTTATCCCACATACATTAATATAACTATAAGTCACGAAAGAAAAATGAGCGCTCAAAGCAAACTTTCAATCATTAAAGATAATTTTGCATTAGAGCAAATATTATCTCAGCTAGAAAAATTGGCTGGTGATTATAAGTTTCCTAGGTTAAGATTAAATTTAAATGATAAATTATTTAGCCAGTGCACTGCTAATGAATTTAAAAATATAGGGAATAAAATACTTAAAAATGTGACTATTATACTTTGTAACCCTCCAGTATTAATTACAGATAGGGATAAAAAAGAGCGTCTGATTGAAAAATTCCATAATGATCCTCTCTACGGAGGTCATGGTGGTCATAAAAGACTTCTCAAAAAAATTAAAGCATTTTATAGATGGAAACACATGTCGCGAGACGTTGCCAATTTTTGTGAAAAATGTCATAAATGCCAAGTTAATAAAGCATCATTCAAGCATACGGAACCACTTGTTTTAACACCCACCCCACAAAAAGCTTTTGATATAGTTTGTATAGATACAATAGGTCCTTTTCAAAAATCTGATGCTGGTAATATCTATGCTGTAACAATTCAATGCGAATTAACTAAGTACGTTATTATTAAACCAATTCCTAATAAAGAAGCTATCACAGTGGCTAAAGCAATTTTCGAAAATTTTGTTCTTATTTACGGTCCGATGAAGCAAATCAGGACAGATCTAGGTACCGAATATAAGAATGAACTTTTCCAAAACCTTGCAAAACTATTAAATATTGAACATAGTACATCTACAGCTTATCATAGTCAAAGTATCGGAGGCTGTGAACGCAACCATCGCGTATTAAACGAATTTGTGAGAATGTATGTGAACAACGCACTTACCGATTGGGACGTGTGGACACAATATTTTGCATTTTGTTATAATACAACACCCAGTACTTACCACAATTATACACCGTTCGAATTAGTATTTGGGAAAAAAGCTGATTTATCGGGAACGTTAAGTGATGCCCACATAGATCCACTCTATAATGTTGATGCTTATGAGCAAGAAGTTAGATATAGGTTACAATTCGCACAAAATAGAGCTAAAGAATTTCTTGAAGCAGCAAAGAAAGCTCGGAAAACTCAATGGGACCTAAACTCAAAACATTTAACAATTAAGCCAGGAGATCTCGTATTACTAAATAATGAAGGTCGTCAAAAACTTGATTCGTGGTTTGGGGGACCATTTTCAGTTGTCTCAGTAAGCGATCCAAATTGTACCATTAAAAATAATAAAGGCAAAGAAGTGACAGTACACAAAAATCGTGTTAAAACATATGTAACATGAAAACAATGAATATTAAATATGTGGTGATAGAAATAGTAATAATTTAAGTTAAACGTGCAACATTTTCCAATTGGACACATATATAATGTAATAAATTACACTTATTACATTTATTATTTATATAAAAAAATGTATTTGTTTTTATAATTTTTTATTATTTGTAGTTTTTGTTCAAATTTTTATTTATCATTATCTTATACCTTAATTTGGTAAGTTATTTTTAATTTTAATAATTAATCATTACAATATATATATATATATATATATATATATATACATATATCCTTTTATATTCGGTTATATATATGTATTTTTTTTTTTCCCTTCTCTCTCTTGTTCTTTAGGTTTATGTTAATTTTGGGTAATTTAGGTAATTAAGATAATTTCATTATCTAAGTATATAATTTCTCCTTAACCAAGTTTAATGTTTGTTCTATCGTTATTATACTAGAATGTTTTCTTTGTCTATATTTTTGCACAAGAAAGCCATTCATAAGTGGCCATAGTGAAGGTCTTTCTCTAGGAAAGGGAGGTGTAACGGATAAATTATATCACTTAGTATATTTTTAGTTATTGTGTAATTTAATACTGTATAAACATTGGTAACCTAGTTTTTAATTAATATTGAAATATAATGTATTGTTTTGCTAATTCAGCTAATTCAGCGTATGCATTTTATTATTGTAATTTGACGTGCGAATTAATAAAATCAATCAATAAAGATAACTTGAATAGAAGAGTAGTCTTTTCTTATATTACAAGATCTAGTTAGCGGGTTTGCCTACACTATATATTTAATTACCAATTTATTCTTTCTGTGATACTGTTCTTATATTATTTATATTATATTTATGTCATTTTAACTACTACTAATATTATTTATTAAATTATATTTTTGCTATTAACCTTGACCTCTGTGATTTTTGTACCAGAAATTTCCCCTCGTCGTTGCAGTTGTACTGGCAAGAAGCGTATTTCTGTAAGTATTTCTGTAGCTGGCGCCCTCAATATTAGTTTGAATTTATATCATCAAAGTTATTAGTAAGCTGAGGTGACACCTGGAACGCAGACCTGCGACCTATTTGCTCTCGAGCAATAAACTGAGCTAGTATAACTAATTTTCCTTAACTAGGGCCATAAATAAATTGGCGCCCAACGTGGGGCTTACCTTTTTTTACAGTATTGTGTAACCAGGGCCACTTAAGTTTTACTTCTAACTTCAATTGTCGGGAAAAATGTTACGGACCTTCGAAAAATACTTTTTAAAAAACACAAAACTACAATTGAGACGTTTATTAAACTGAGTTAACAACAAATCTGCGTTTTACAATGAAATTACATATATTTATACACTTTTTATAAAAGCTTACATAGACAAGAATTTTATAATGAATAGACAGTTAGTGTTTCGTAACTCGGGTTTTACTTTTGCAAACTATATTATCACCTTTACCTACCTTACTTCCTTTTTGGACAAAAATTACAGAGCTAGGATAGGGCTCGGATACATATTTTAAATGCAGTATATTATTACCCATTATTCAGGGAGATTAACAGGCTAAGGTCTTGCTTTTTTCTTATTTTGTCGTACAGTTATATACAAGGGGTGTTAAGTCGGGGACTGCACAAGGTTTTGTAGTGTTCCAGAACTGGTGTATGAAGTGGGCAGTGCAAATGTATGTAAACTTGTAGGGGTATGCATTTGATGTTTTTGAATTGATTTGTATTGGAAATTTTTATTGACGGTGTAGTCAGGATGTTCTAGGATGTTGAGTAAAGTTAAAAAGTTTTACAATTGTCTTTTATGGTAATTTTTAGTAGTCTTTTTCTCAACAAAGGTGTGTTTATGGTGTGAATTTGCTTGATTGTTTGAAAGTAACTAAAAATATTTTAGTCAAGTATTGATTTTTTTAAACTTTTGGAAGCATTCATTATCTGAATTAATTTACGCAGGCATTACCAAGTAGCTACACAGTCTATGATTTGATTATTGGTAACGGATTAACTGATATTGTGTGTGGGGGAACTGATTAACCTGATGTGTATACAGGGTGTGTGAAGAAATTGGATTTTCTTGATCCTGTGGTAGCATACATATATTGCATGGTGTTGCATTTAGGTTATGAGTAAGTATATACATAGTGTGTCATTTATCCTTTGTATTTTTTGAGCATTTTTTGATTAATTAATCTTTTCAACATGGACTTTGAATATGACTTTTCTCCCAATTACCTAAAGGGTGCGGAACTGGACTATGAACTCACTATAAGAGGCTTATCTACCAATGCTACGGTAGAACAAAAGCGTAAAGGTTTGCGTCGTGAACTGAAAAAGGATGCTTCTCGATCTGGTATTGTTTATGTCACTCCAAATTTGGATTTTGAAACGGAAAAAAAGGGTTTGCTTGATAGTATTAAAAATATTACATTGTTGGTAGATGATTTTGGTGGTATTAATGTGGAAGTGTATAATAGGGTTAACAGTAGAATTAAACACATCTTAGGTCGACTTCGGCGTTTGCCAGATACGGATGCAGTTGTCAAACAATTTCGCAGTGATAATTTGGTCCTTGTTTCTGCTCTTGCAGAAGATATTCTGGAGTTGCGAGAGAGGTATGTGTCAAGTCAAACCCCCCTTCTGTTCCTGTGCAAACTGTTCTGCTACTGGAGGCACACCTTGTCAGTTTAAAGGAGCCTTTCCAGTTCATAAATGGAATTTAACTTTTGATGGGTCCACTTCGCAGATGTCGCTCAATTCATTTCTGGAAAGGATTGAGGAATTGCGCTTTGCCAATAATACCTCAAAGGATGAACTTTTGAGAAGTGCAGTATTTCTTTTTTCAGGAAAAGCTTTAGTGTGGTTTCGGCATGTAAAGGATCGTGTTACTTCTTGGGACAGTTTAGTTGCTCAATTAAGAGCCGATTTTCTTAATGTTGATTACGATGATGAATTGTTAACTGAGATCCGTTCTCGAAGTCAAGGTCGAGACGAACGGGTAACCATTTACATTGCAACAATGGAAAATCTTTTCGCACGTCTAGTTAAGCCACTTTCTGATGAAGAAAGGTTAAAAATTATCCGACGTAACTTATTGCCGTGTTACTAAGTTCACTTAGCTTTGCAAGATGTTTCTACACTTGATAAGCTCAGTACGGTTTGTAAAGTTTTGGAGGACGCAAACCTCATACAAAATAAATTTATTCCACCGCCTAGAAAAAATGTTTCCACTTTGGAACCTGATTTGGCTTATAGTTCCTGCTCTAGTTCTGGAAATCCCTTAAGGGAAGGAAGACAGAATATAGCTGAATTAAGGTGTTATGGTTGTAATAAGGTAGGTCACATAAAGCGTAATTGTCAGGTGAAGAAGTCTGGTTCCAATATTAAGTGTCACGGCTGTGGCACTAAAGGTGTTATAAGAACAAAGTGTCCTAAGTGCGCTGAATCAAAAAAACGGAAATGGCAGGAACGCTCTGTAGGCCGACGTTTCCGACCCAACTCTTCTCGGGCCTACTTCTTAAATGTAGAGTATTCTACCAAGAATTACGCTCAATGTCATGGTAGGACTTTTTTTTAATAGTAATTTCAGTCATGTAGATACTGACACTGGAGGTGGTATTCACTCGTTGAAATTTGAACCTAAAACCTCCAAAGTCGAATGGGAAGCTTGGTTGAAGTTTTGTAAGGACTTTCTTTATTGTAAAAGTAAACAGATTCAAACTAGGGATATTTTTATTGAAAAGGTTGAAAGTGAGGAACTTTACATGATGTTGGTTGGTGAAACGGAAGTTGGACAACCGGCCTTATGTTTCGGTGAACATTTTGGGTAGAGACTTAGTTGCATTACTAGACACTGGTGCAAGTCATTCTGTTTTTGGTGTGAAAGGTTTACCTTTGATTAATAGCATGGGATTAAACGTATGTGAATCAGCGGACCTAAATATTAGTACTGCCGATGGTGCAGCACAGAGAATCTCTGGGTATGTCAATTTGCTTGTGCAGGTTCAAGATGTTATGCATATCATAAAAGTATTAGTGGTTCCGTCGTTGGCCCATGGTTTGATTTTGGGTAGTGATTTTTGTAAAACTTTTGGAGTTGTCTTGGATTATAATACGAATAGCTATCATGTTGGAGATGCTGGTAAAGTGCTTGACTGTTTGGATGATGTGAATATGTGTGAATTGTACGACTCCAATATTGGTCTGAAGGCCAGATCTGAACTTTCGGTTGAAGAGACCAAACGGTTGGAACAAATTATTGGTAAATTTAAAGGTTTATCCTGGATGGCTGGTACCAAGCTAGGTCGCACTAATGCTATCACTCATAAAATAGATACAGGAACGGCGGAGCCAGTAAAACAACGTCACTACAGTATGTCTCCGTATATGCTTGAACGTCTTAATAAAGAACTGGACCAAATGCTAGAACTTGGTGTTGTTCGACCTTCAAATAGTCCGTGGTCTAGTCCTGCGTTGTTAGTGCCAAGTCTAATGGAGAGCTGAGGTTTTGCTTTGATGGGCGCAGACTTAGCGAACTTAGTAAGCTTAGTGCTTATCCGTTGCCTAGAGTCGATCATATTTTGCAAAAACTAACTGCTGCACGTTATCTATCTAGTATTGATTTAAAAGCAGCGTTTTGCAAATTCCGCTTGGACCGGATTCTTGTAAAAAAACGGCTTTTGTAGTTCCAGGTCGTGGCTTATTCGAGTTCACTGTGATCCCTTTTGGCTTAAAGAATGCGCCCCAGACGCAACAGAAATTGATGGACACCATTCTTGGCTACTCTTTGGATCCAAATGTCTTTGTTTACTTGGACGACATTGTTGTTGTCATCGATAATTTCGAGAAATATTGCGAGGTGCTGAATGAAGTTTTTGAACGTTTAAAACAGGCTAATTTGACTATTAATTTTGAAAAATGTGAATTTTGTTTGTCTTCGCTTAAATATTTGGGTTTTATTATTGATAGAGATGGATTAAAGACTAACCCCGACAAGATCTCCGCGATGTTAAATTATCCGCAACCGCAAACTGTCACGGAGATGAAGCGTTTTATTGGAATGGTGGGCTATTATAGGCGTTTTCTTCCTTTCATTTCTGAATTGACTGCTCCCTTGACCGCTTTGATGAAGGGAAAACGTAAATCCAATAAGCTTGTTTGGAATGAGGAAGCCGCTAACTCTTTTTTAAGAATAAAAGAAGCATTAGTCAACAACTGTACACTTTCTAACCCTGATTTTTTAAAAACTTTTTGTATCCAATGTGATGCTTCTGATGTAGGAGTTGGGTGTGTCCTAACTCAGCATAATGGTGAAGGAAAGGAGTTGGTTATTGCCTATTCCAGTCGTACTCTAACATCGGCTGAGCGCAAATATACTGTCACCGAGAAAGAACTATTGTCGGTTTTGCATGGTCTGAAAGTTTTTCGGGGTTATATCGAAGGGGGATCCACCGTAAAGATTATTACGGATCACCATAGCCTTTTGTGGTTACATAATTTAAAGGATCCTTCTGCTGGACTGGCGAGATGGGCTTTAAAGTTGCAGCAGTACGACCTTGTCTTTGAGCACCGCAAGGGTTCATTAAATGTGGTTCCCGATGCTTTATCTAGAGCTCCTATTAATGTCGCTTTGTTGTCGTTAACTCCGCCGGATTGTGTTTCAGACAGTTGGTATGTTAAAATGCTTGAGAATGTCCAAAAGTCTCCTGAAAAATATCCTGATTTCATGGTTCAAGATCAGTTGCTAATTTAATCTCCCTAGTAAGTTTGAAGTTACTGTTAATAATCCTGATTGGAAGTTGGTTGTGCCCAAACAGTTTCGAAAAACCGTTTTGACTGAATGTCATGATGCGGATCATCTTGGAAATTTTAAAACTCTTGAACGTGTTCAACAGTTGTATTATTGGCCACAGATGCGTACATCTATAAAGAGGTACGTTAAGCATTGTCATGTATGTGCTGCTCAGAAGGCAAGTAATACAGCTCGTCCTGGTTTTATGGGACAACAAAAGCAGGTCTCGTATCCTTGGCAAGTAGTGTCTACGGATATTGTTGGTCCTTTACCCAGATCCAATAGAGGTTTCTCTTATTTGCTCGTGGTATCTGATTATTTTTTAAAGTATGTGTTGCTGTGTCCACTTCGAAAAGCAAATTCAAAAAGTATTATCAAGTTTATTGAGGAGGAGGTTTTCTTAGTTTATGGTAGCCCACAGATATTGACTTGTGATAATGCTACTGCTTTCACTGGTAAAGATTTTCGCTCATTTTGTGAAAACTATGGTGTGAAGATTTTGTTTACTCCCAAGTATCATCCCCAAGGTAATCAAGTTGAGCGTTGTAATTGAGTCATAAATTGTGCGATTACGTCGTATATCAAAGATAATGATCACAAAAATTGGGACGTGGAAGTTCCGAAAATTGGATACGCCTTGCGTACAGCAGTCCATGAATCGACTGGATTTAGTCCTGCCTATTTGAATTTTGGTCGTTTTGTTCCCTTAGATGGTCGTTTCTATGGACATGTCGAAAATGTTGTTAGGGAATTCAACCTTAAACCATTTAATGTTGATAGTTATGCAAACGAGATAAGTAAATTGCCTAAAATATATACTGAGGTTCAAAAACATCTAAAGAAAGCCTATGAGAGAAATGTAAAGACTTATAACTTAAGAAAAAGACCTGTAGATATTTATTATGTTGGAGATCTAGTTTGGAAGAAAAATTACATTTTATCTAATGCGGCTCAGCAATTTGCTGCCAAGTTGGCTCCCAAGCATCTTCTTTGTAGGGTTCATAAAGTGGTTTCACCACTGATATACGAACTAATAAGTGAAGATGATGGCAAGAACATCGGTAGATGGCATGTGAAAGATTTAAAACCATTTCAAGGAGCTGATAATGATCAAATTAGTGTGAGTGCTATGTCTAACTAGCTTCGAATTGTGTGATTGAAGTGTGACTGCGGCCAGTAAATGTTGAAGGATGCTTGCAGAATAAATGGATGCGGTACTTGAAGCATAGTTGATAGTATTTTTTTCTCGGAGATGACCAATATAATTTTGCAATCTGATTTTTTTTCTTATCTTGCCCCATATCCAATCCAAAAAAAAATGGGACTACATTTTTTTGCGGGAAAAGGGGGTGTTTAACGGTCATAGCAGCCGTACACCTCTACCCTATATTTTTAAGATTATTAAGGTGTCTTTAAACACTTTTATTTCGTTAAATTATAGTTATTTTTGTAATATTATTTGCGCGTTGGGCGACAATTTGTAATATGAGTTACCTGTTGATAGTGAATTTATAAAAATATTTAGTTAACTTTTTTAAAAAAATAACAATATACCAAAAGAAAAAATGTAATTTACAATAAAACAAACATTAAGCTTAATTTCGTCTTTAATTAGTTGTAAAAGATACTTCAATAATTAACAGAATTTATAAATGTTTATCACACAAAAATTATGATAGTTAAATACCTCGGCTAGGGGTACGTAAGTTCATTAGCTCTGACTATTGTACAATATTTGTTTCTTTAAGAAATTATAAGGGCGCCACTGAAATCTTTTTATTTTTTATGATACCACTGAAGAAAGTTGTTTTAAGCTGAGTTATTTAAATAAGTATCATAAGATGACAGAAAGATGTCAGAAAAAAACTGTCTATGAAGATAAAAAAATGATTTGAAAATGTACAAACATATAAAAGATAATAAGATTTCCTTGGTGCTGAAATTAATGAGGTAGAGAATACGTTACAACAAAATAATCCGCAAACAGTTCTTTAAAAATACTTATTCTAATACAGTTGACGATATAGATAGATATACACGGAAATAAAAGAGAAAAAATATGGGAACAGTAAACTTGATAGATCACAATAAACTTATCTGTTACAATAGTGGACGATCCTTCGCCGCACCTTGGGGTCGCTACGGCACTGTCTAGGTGGTTTCAAATGATTATGGAAGATCACTAGTGGAGGGATGATCTGCCCCAGTTGTAGAGATAATCCAGTTAAGAATGTACATACGAGAGCTTAAAGTTTACAAGCTGTTCAAGTTTACGGAATCTCCAAATTCAAGAGATGCTTCTGGTTTACAGAATCTTCAATTAAAGAGTTGCCTCTAGTTTACTGTATTATATTCCAACTTTCTGTATATGACAGTAAATCAATAGAAGAAATGAGACTGGGAATAATTATTAAAACGTATTGAACTCGATAATGCCAACTCATTAGTACACCTCGTAGTGTAGCTACTTTGAACTTCCAATTATAATTATAGAGACCGTATTCATTATTTTATTATTAAAAATGTTTTATATAGATGGAGCTAGCGGCACTAATTGAATTTAATATTTAGGATACCAGGTGCTTAAAATGTTAACAGGTACTGTTACATTTTCTAGATTATCGTGTAATCGTTTCGATCAATGATATTGATTTCTGTAATTATATTTATTGCACTGTTAGTTCTATATTTACATTCTAAGTGGTGTTGGTAGGTCTCAATAGTTAAAAATTATACATTAGGCAACCAGTATTGCATTTTAAAGTTCCATATAATTGGATCCCTAAGGATTGTAAATTCTTATATTTTTATATATTTTTTTGGGTACAATCATTGGTATTTGTTATTTGAGGGTGAAACAGGGTTTTTGCAGTATAGTAGCCTGCAATTCCTAAAGTACAAGGCCAAACATATGGAAATCCAGTGGTTTATGTTTTGAAAGCTGTCATTTTGTCGAGGTCACGGAGATTGTGGCTTTGACCTTTCTTTCTTGAGGTCAAACCCTCCAAGTAAAGGCTTGAAAAAAAAATTTTAAGTTTTCCAAATAGGAAAATAGTTCTGGATGGCAATTTAAGGGTTTTACTCTCCTACTAAGTGGTCACCTAACATCCAAGGTATGTTTTTAAATAATTTTTTGATTGAATTAACCACCTATCTTATTATAATTTTTTTGTTAAACAACCTCGTGTCTTTTTAGACTACCCACGTACCGGCTTAACCCCTGCAGGATCTGGATTTCTTTTTGATAGTAAATTATGTCATAGTTGGAATGAAGTTATTACTAGGATTATTGCAATTCACAAGAGACCGTAGTCTTCTTTATAGTGCCAGTATTTAAGGTAGCCCTATGCGGTGCTGAAGTTGTTTGTTTTGCCGACCTTTGGTTTGGAATATATTAATCTACAGAGAGAGTAACATTTTTTCAAGTTTCAAGTAAGAATTTTCCATGCTAACTGTTTTAAGATTTATTTTATATTGTTCTCAATTATCAAAAACTAGATCACATTGTTGTATTATAAAACCTATTTTAAAATTGTTCTCAATATCATTCATTTATAAGCAATTAAAAATATTGGATCTTAAGATTTATACAAGTAATATTTCTGAAGATATAAAGGCCAAATTTTAAAAGATACCATGGTAGCTTATAAAACAAAGCTTAAAACTTTCATGTGTAAGTAGGCAGGTTGTGTCGCTGTTACAAGATTATTTTTGTGACATAGTTTAAATAAAAAGTGATTTAAGTATTAAACCCTCCAGTCCAGATTTAGTAGCATTTAAATTCTGCTTCACAGATTTAATGCAAGTTTAAATTGTTAAGTTTTTGGTTTTTTTAATTTTATAATAAGTTTTAGTCAATATTATTATTTCTCTATCGATATCAGTTTTAATCAATATTATTATTATATTATTAGGATAATAACTTACCACACTCTACAGTAATTGTTATTTAAAAGTTGATGGTAAAGGCACTGTCATAACTGTTAGTAGTTTTTCTTTTCTTTTAATAAGTTAGATCTAGTTAGCGGGTTTGCCTACACTATATATTTAATTACCAATTTATTCTTTCTGTGATACTGTTCTTATATTATTTATATTATATTTATGTAATTTTAACTACTACTAATATTATTTATTATATTATATGTTTGCTATTAACCTTGACCTCTGTGATTTTTGTACCAGAAATTTCCCCTCGTCGTTGCAGTTGTACTGACAAGAAGCGTATTTCTGTAAGTATTTCTGTAGCTGGCGCCCTCAATATTAGTTTGAATTTATATAATCAAAGTTATTAGTAAGCTGAGGTGACACCTGGAACGCAGACCTGCGACCTATTTGCTCTCGAGCAATAAACTGAGCTAGTATAAATAATTTTCCTTAACTAGGGCCATAGCTCAGAACAACAATTTCTGTACCAACTCCCACCAGAGACCAGAATTTTTTCAGCATAACTTCTGGCTATTCTTAAAGCCTTGCATTTTATTCTAGAAAATAAATTTTCTAAATCTTTAGTAATATCCGATTCCCTTAGGTGTTTGACACCTTAGCTAAATCCGCAATAACTAGAACAGACTCAATAAAAGAACACGAAATAATACATACTGATTTAAAATCCTTTTTTAAAAGAAAATTATTCGAAGTCTGGAAATCCCAATGGAATACAACCAACGAAAAGCTCCATGAAATAAAACCTGCAATGATCCCATGGACTTTCTGGCCTATAAACCGACGTCAGCAAGTTATCTTATCACGACTCAGATTAGGATAAACCGCTACTACCCACGAATACCTGTTAAAAAGAGAAGAGGAACCAAAGTGCTTTGTTTGTGATACTAAAATTTCAGTGAAACACATTTTAATCGAATGTCCTCTTTATACCCTAGAAAGACAACAACATCATATTCCAAACAGGATGAAAGAAATATTAAAAGACTGTAATATTAGTAGTTGTAATGTCCTAAATTTCTTATCAATATCAGTAACCAAAATTTAATTATTGTTATATTATTATGTTCATTACTCTAGTGCTAATGACCCTATGCGGTCGATGCAAAGCTAATAAAAAAAAAATATGTATAATTGGCATCTAAAATTTCAGTATCAATACAATATATGTTATATTATTTAAAATAAATAGAAATTTGTTTATTATTGATTTGTTATCTAAATTAGGATATATTTTAATATCTTTTAAATAGATGTTGTCATATTATTGATATCAAACATTAGGATAGATACAATTTAATTAATCTTATTCAACTTCTTATATAAGATGTATTATTATTAGATTTTCCATTTTAAAATCACATTTTTCATTTAAAATATGCTACATATAATTGTAACATATAAAATACATGTCCATAATTAACATAATTACACACTATTACAAAGTTTTATACAGCCAATATAAGAATACATATTGCAGTGTATTACAGTTTATTTTTAAAACACTGTCTTTTGAATAATCACTTATTTGTGATAATATGATTCCTTAATTCACAAATTAATTGTTTATATGGTTTCAGAGTACACATAGTACAGTTCATCACACTGGGGGCTACAGTCCTGTGTGCAGTTTTGGAAACACAATTACAACGAGACTGCTCACAAACACTTGGATTATAATTTTCACTGTCTTTTTTAAAGAACATATAATCACGGAGCATTGTTTATACCACTAGAAATTGCAGTTTTTTCTGTCTTTTGGAAATAAATACTTTATCCACGAACATTAATAACAGTAAGTTGACAGTCATTTCTGTCACAATTTGATATTAACACAATAATTACAAGTAAGTTTTTATAGTATTTACATTTATCTTAAATCTAGTATTTAACAAATTCAGTGTTTAAATTGCTTAACTAATTACAAAGTACTATAAAATATTTTCTATGGTTTTATTTATTTATTCCTTTTCTATTCAAAATTCAATTCAAACAGAGTTTACGGTTTATTTAGTAAATATGATTTATAGAAATATAATCACTTTATGATAATATTACTACATTATAATATTAATTTTAATTAATATTTTCTTTAGTTAATTTAGTTAATTTATAGGCATCATAGTTGTTTTTGAAAGAGTTAACACTCAAAGCGCTGACAACGTTTGGTGGAAGAGAGTTCCAACTGTCAAACACTCGACTTGACAGAAAACCCTCGCGGCACTTTGTGTGAAATTGTTGTTTTTTAATTTAAAGCAATGTCCTCTGAGCCTTGAATCAGTCTTTAATGGAAAAATGTGTGACAAATCACAACCAAATTTATTGTTTATAGCTCTGTAGACTATTATTAAATCGCCGCGGAGCCTTCTATCCTCGAATGTCGGACAGCCAACCGATCTTAAACGTTCTTCATAGGACGGACGACGTATCCCGTATGGAATCCTAGTTGCCCACCTTTGTTTTCGTAAAAAAAAAACACCTGATAATCTCTCTACTTAAAAAAAAACCAGAGCTAAGGCCCGATACATTATAAAGCAAAGTAAAAAATCCTCCTGGAAAAATTATGTTTCGTCTATTAATGATAATACCTCTCCTTCCGAACTTTGGAAAAAAATTAGGCATATACAAGGAAATAATACCAATCTCATTAATGAAAATATTGTAATCACTGTCAATCAACAAATCAGTGAAACTTTTGCCGATATATTCAGCTTAAAATTCAAAAGCAAAATAAATTCTTCACTGCTTGATCCACCAGTTATCTTTAATTCGCCATGCTCCAAGGAAAAATCTCAGGACATTAATTATCTAAACCTTCCTTTCTCTTACACTGAACTTATCTCCGCTATTACATCATGCAAGAACACCGCTTCTGGTCCTGATGACATTCCTTACATCTTTATCAAAAAACTTTCCAATTTGGGTAAACTAAAACTTCTTGAATTGTACAACTATATCTGGTCCTCCAATAAATTTCCAAGTCAATGGCTAACCTCTATTATAATACCCCTTAAAAAACCCAATCAAGTTGCTACTTCTCCTAATGCATATAGACCTATATCATTAACTTGTACCATGTGTAAAGTTATGGAGAAGATGATTAACAAAAGACTTTTATGGTTCTTTGATAAACACAACATTATTTCCAAAGAACAGTCAGGATTTCGACGGAATAGATCAACTCAAAATAATCTAGTGCTTCTCCAAACTCACAATTCTGAAGCATTCCTTGGAAAACAAGACTTAATAACCGCTACATTTGATATTGAAGGTGCATTTGATACAGTGAACAGAAACTCCATACTAAACCATCTTAGTTACCATAATATCAATGGCAATATATTTTATTTTATTCAAAACTTTTTATCTTCTCGGTCCTTCAGAGTTTCAGTCAATGGCTCCTTTTCTTCAGTTCACACTGAAACCCATGGAGTACCTCAGGGATCGATACTTAGCCCTACATGTTTTGTATGCAGACGATTTAATTATTTATTGTCACGGACGCTCTGTCTCGACTACGTCCGAACTTATTAAATCTGCTGTTGCTACCCTAGAAAACCGAACACGCCCTTTAGGCTTATCCAAATCACCCACAAAATCCAAAGTAATCAAATTTACTAGACGATCTTCATCTCCATCTCTCAATATTATTTTAAACAATCTCCGCCTCCCTGTCGTTGACCGTTGCAAAATTCTGGGCTTACCATTCGATTCTCATCTTAACTGGAAACATCATATCCTAACATTCGATTCTCATCTTAACTGGAAACATCATATCCTAGAAATCAAAGGAGTTGCAAACAAAAGAATGAATATAATTAAAACCTTATCACACTTACATTGGGGTGCCGATGAAAATTCCCTTCTTAAAATATACAGGTCACTTATCCGTTCCAAATTAGATTATGGATCTATTGTATATATGTCCGCTCCAAAATCAATTCTTAGATCCCTCAATTTCGTACACAACACGGCCCTGCGTCTCTGTCTAGGTGCCTTCCGATCAAGTCCCGTAGAACATCTTTACTATGAAGCAAACGAACCTCCTCTTGATATAAGAAGACAAAAACTACTACTACCATACGCCGTCACTACATCATCCAATCCTTGCAACCCAGTGTATCCTCTGGTTACTGCACCCACATATAAATCTCTGAATACCCACGAACTACCAGCAATAAAACCCATCCCCTTAATTTTAGCAATATTAAACCCTAGATTTTATTAGCCCTAAGGGATTATCCTGGATGTATTTCCCTCTAAGATCAGTATAACTGTGCAACGATATAGAAAAACCAGGAAAAAACTATATCATGCTGATCTTTACAATAACTTAATATATTTGTGTTACAATTACGTCTTATCTATGTATAAAATGAAGACTCAATCAAAGCAAACACTTTAAAAGTGGAGAACTTCCAAAATTTATTTGTTCATTAACTACTTTTAACTGTTGATCTGCTAGATGTCTTTTGATTTCAAGTTCTTCGAGGAAATCTAAATTTTGTTTTTTATCACAAATGTGTAGTATATGAATGTCATTGGTTTGTATAAGTGAGTTTGGATGTTCCAGTAGGTGTTTTGCATAGTTCGACTTATCTGGTTGTTGTAATCTATATGCTCTTAAGTGTTCATTAAATCTTACTTTAAAATTTCTTTGTGTTTGACCTATATATACTGCATTACAGTTTGGACAATTAATTTTGTAAACACCAGATTTTTTTAATTTTGGTAATTTTTTTTCACATTTAACAATTTTGTTCCAATATTATTTTGTGTTTTAAATGATATTAATGATGATGTTGCCGAAGATATTATTTTTGAAATTGCATTGGAAATATTTCCACAATATGTAATACTTTTATAGCTTTTAATTTCTTTAGTTTGTTTTGGAAATATTAGTTCTAGTGACACTTTTTGTTTTTATTTATTAATTTATTTATCAAATGTATTGGATAGCTATTAGATGTAGCTATTTGTTTTATGATCTCAATTTCTTTATTAAAATTATTTTCGTTCATTGGAATTGAAAATGCTCTATGTATCATGGAATTATAAGCTGCTAATTTATGTGATAGTGAATGATTTGAATTATATGGTATGGTTACATCTGTTTGTGTAGGTTTTCTGTATATTGAATAATTTAATGAATTATTAACTTTTTTAATTCTTAAATCTAGAAAATTAATTGAATTGTTTTCTTCAACTTCTAAAGTAAAATTAATTTTAGGATGCAAGGTATTAATATAATTAAAAAATATATCTAACTGCCGCTCGCTACCTACAAAACCTGCTAACACATCATCAACATATCTATACCAAAATACAATATTGTTTTTATAACTAGAATTAAAGATTTTGTTTTCTAAATTATCCATAAATATATTTGCTAAAATTGGAGAAATAGGACTTCCCATGGGAAGACCCTCATTTTGAATATAAACTTTGTTATCAAAAGTAAAATAATTTTGACTAATGCATACATCAAATAGATCAATTATGTCTGATATTATACCTGGATGGATATTTCTTTCATCTAATAGCTTTTTAACTAGAACTATACATTCTTTAGGAGGTATTTTTGAGAACATATTAGTTACGTCAAACGATACTAATTTAGTATTATTTTGTAAATTACATTTATTTAATTTTTTGATCAAATCTAATGAATTTTGTACTGAATATTTAGATGTGTAACCATAATTGTTTAGAATACTATTTAATTTTTTAGCTACTTAATCTTGTATACTGATGCCTCCAAATGTGAAACGGGTGTAGGCTGCTCCGTCACTACTACACATTCAATTATCAACCTATCCTTTATACCCCCCATTTGCAGCGTACATACCGGTGAATTATTTAGTATTTTACAAGCTATCAAATCTATCCAAAATATATTCACCGATCATCCTATTGTCCAAAGCATCCTAGATACCTATTAAATACTTCATTTACAAAAAATAACAGTTACCATAATTTGGCTCCCATCGCATATTGGTATAGAGGGGAACAAACACGCCAAAAAAGCCACTTCATTTACCAATATTACGAACCATATCCAAATTTGCATGGATTTGAAATGTGCCATAAAGAAAAAACATAAAATTCTGAGATTAACACATAATACTACGCTATTGGATACTACCTGTTTCTCACGACGAGATCTATCTGTGATAAGAAGACTTCAAATTGGACATTCAAGATTAACCCATGGATATCTAATGTCATCCAGTAGTCGTCCATTCTGCCTTAGCTGTCAAAAACATCTGACAATAAAACACATTTTAATAGAATGTCACCAATATTCCTCTAGAAGATTATCTTCCTTAAAACAGTGCAACTGTACCACAAAATATGAACTATGTATCTATTTTATTTTTATTTTATTTTACTTTGTAACACATATTGTTTATGTGTAAGTGACCATAGTTGCCGAGCACTTTTCTTTAAAGTGAAAATTAATAAAAAAAAACTAAAAAAATACAATTCGACGTTCCAAATTTGTTTACCACCAAACATATGTCAAACGTTTGAAAATTGGCTTCAATCAAACGCATAAGGTTTTCATTGACATGCGCTGTCCTCTCTCTTTCCTAGTCTAAGGATAAAATGATGATAATAAAAATAAAATATTTAATTGTTCTATGATAAAAAATAAGGATATCTTATTCTTTTTTATAATTTTGAATAAAGCTTCTAAAATGTCATTTAAAAATAAAAATAAAAATAAAAATGTCAAATAGATGTCATGAATTTTAGGTATTATTTAGATCTTTATTTGTATGTTTATCCAAAGATAGCAGATAATAATAAATGTCACTCAAGTTTTAATGGTCACTTTTTTTATTAATAATATCATTGTCTTGTGATACAGATGTCATTTTCAAAAAGTCTTTTTTTTTATTGTTAATTTGTATATCCAAATTACTAACAGAAGCATAATCGATAAGATGGTCATTAGTTATTGAATGTTTAGCCAATTCTTATCTTTCAGGATATAACCTGGTATCACTCTTATGCACCGATAAACGTTGTTTTAATCTTTGGCCAGTTTGACCTATGTATTTTTTGTCGCAAGCAAAACAAGGAATACAATATACTTAAAAAAATGTATAGTAAAGTAAAAGTAAAATTTTGGATTTATCTAATGTAGTATATATTTAGTCTAATGTTAATTCCAAATTAAAGTTAAAATAATTATTTATGTTATATTTACCATTTTTTTAACACCAATTTTGTTTATACTCGTGCTTATTCCTTGATAATGATATAAATATATTTCGAAAGCTTGGAAAACAAGTAAAAGAGTTTTCTTAAAAAACATTGCCGTTTACCGTTTAATACCTATTATATATATATATATAATTTTAATAGAAATATTTGCCAACTATTTGTACAATCGGAATGTTTTTGGGGATGTGGCAATAAAACCAATGTGTACTCTTTTTAGAATATATTTATCGAGCTTTCGAACCTCTATGGGCTCATTTTCAAGGTATATCTAGGTGAGATTATAGGTAAAATTTTGTAAAAACTGTAATAAATTCGACATGTTTATTATAAAAATAAAAACTCAAAAAACAATATGATTTAAAAATTTTGACTGATTTGTTTAATATATATATTGTAGCAATATATGTCCCAAAAAGGCAGGAAGCCAATTTGTAACACTAATTACTCTCTCGAGAGCTGTCCCGGCTTATGAGACCTTTTAACTCAGGAGTGGGTACGCTCCAGCTTAGCGACACTCTGTATATAGGATATGATTGATGGGTGAGGGCGCCACTGCTTTAAATTCGACAAAATTTAATAACTAGGTGTAAAGCAGAACACCTTATTTACTATAAAGTTTAACTAGAAAGAAAAAATAAATATTAAAAATATTTTGACTACTTTAACACAACAATAAAAAACTAAAATACTGATACCGATAGGCAACCACACACAGCAAATCTGTGGGTTTAAAACAAACGCTCAAGTAAGAAATTCAAATTTATTTTGCCACAAAAGGTTAGGTACTTAGCTTAGGGTTTCGGATTTCTCCCACAGCGGTATGTGTACGGCTTCGGTTGGTTACAGATGTTGACAACTTTTACAGGAAGGCAGACCTGGGGGACTTCTCCGGAGAGTTAGAACTTCAGGTGTAGTCAGCTGGATCGGTGCTTTATCGGTAACTTGCTAATAATTTGCGATAGTTTCAACGGTAACTTGGAGCTAATAGTTTGCGATAGTTTCAACGGTAACTTGGAGCTAATAGTTTGCGATAGTTTCAACGGTAACTTGGAATTATTTTTGAGGTAATCTGGAGTT
The DNA here is from genome assembly GCA_035357415.1 of Ophraella communa. NCBI lineage: Eukaryota > Metazoa > Arthropoda > Insecta > Coleoptera > Chrysomelidae > Ophraella > Ophraella communa. Next base: position 30,948,708 of record CM068979.1, read on the forward strand.
ACATTTGACGGTAACTTGGGGCCGTATAAATCTATGAGAGAATAGTGTATCAGGAAAAGGAGTATCAAAAAATTATGGAATATGAAAATTGTTGGAGAACGGACGGCAATTGAATTTGATTCCCTACTATCATTTTATTTGCCGGGCACTCAACAATGTTCATATTTTTATTATTTAACAAATGGTATGAAATAAAATAAAATATGTGTGATAATGGTTAAACTAAAAAATTAGGAATGATTAATAGTGAGTCGTTACTAATCAAAACTTGGTTCAATTTATTATAATCTATGTTCTGAAACGTGTGTTCTTAGTTTCTAATTAAAAAGTCTTGTTTTTAATAAAAATATTATAAATTGTATATGTCAAAAGTTGCGTTATTGATTGTTAATTTGTTTGAAAGTATTAGATACTATCGATCACTGAATATATTGAAAATACATGCATTTCGGCATGCCAGCACGTGGCTGAATAGCAAAAAGGTTAAATTAATGAAAAGTATTATAAAATATATATATTAAACGTTAAGTTATTAATTATTAGTTCATTTAAAAATATTAAATAATGTCGATTACTAATTATATTAAAAATACATGCATATTAACATGAATTGCCACGTGGATAAATAAAAAAGGTTCAATTATGGCTTTAGTTATCTATGGAAATATCTAGAAATTATTATTTTGAAATGCTATTAATATCTGTGTTCAACTGAGTAATAAAGATAAATTGATAAATGAATTAAAATGTCTAATAATAAAAATTTTGTACTTACAACGGCTAAGGTAAGAATTCGTTAATACGCAAAATGATGTTCTTTTTTGAAGGCAGAAGGCTAAAGGAAGGAGTTCTCTCTGCGTTACAATTATATTAACGGTTCATTTTCGTTAGGGGAGGAATTCGAGCGTTCTGATTGGTTAGTTTTTAACGGGTTCTCAACGTTCAAAAACGATTGTGTCAATTGGTCGTCCGAAAGGTATTTTTTTAATGGTTTGAAGTCGTGAGATAGTGAAAAATGTTTATCATTTATGATTAAGTGCAGGATTTAATTATACGTGTGATTAAATTAATTTTACGCTCGGAACATGTCAATGAACATGTTACAATATAAATTCAATTGTTTTAAAACAATGAAGTATTTGATAGGTATCTAGGATGCTTTGGACAATAGGATGATCGGTGAATATATTTTGGATAGATTCTATTGACGCCAGAGAGTCTGTACATATGGCAGCATGTTTATTAGGTGGAGAGATAGATTTGATAGCTTGTAAAATACTAAATAAGTCACCGGTATGTACGCTGCAAATGGGGGGTATAAAGGATAGGTTGATAATTGAATGTATAGTAGTGACGGAGCAGCCTACACCCGTTTCACATTTGGAGGCATCAGTATACAAGATTAAGTCATACTTGTTTGTAATTATAATATCATTAAAAGCTGACGTTATGATTTTTATAGGTGACGTGTATTTATCGTATTTCGTAAGTGATGTATTGAAGTTAGGAATGGGTGTAGATCAAGGAGGGATCATGGGAGATGGTCGTGGAATAGTTAGCGATAGGTTAATGTCTCCAAGCAAATGTGCTAAAATTAAGGGGATGGGTTTTATTGCTGGTAGTTCGTGGGTATTCAGAGATTTATATGTGGGTGCAGTAACTAGAGGATACACTGGGTTACAAGGATTGGATGATGTAGTGACGGCGTATGATAGTAATAGTTTTTGTCTTCTTATATCAAGAGGAGGTTCGTTTGCTTCATAGTAAAGATGTTCTAAGGGACTTGATCGGAAGGCACCTAGACAGAGACGCAGGGCCGTGTTGTGTACGAAATTGAGGGATCTAAGAATTGATTTTGGAGCGGACATATATACAATAGATCCATAATCTAATTTGGAACGGATAAGTGACCTGTATATTTTAAGAAGGGAATTTTCATCGGCACCCCAATGTAAGTGTGATAAGGTTTTAATTATATTCATTCTTTTGTTTGCAACTCCTTTGATTTCTAGGATATGATGTTTCCAGTTAAGATGAGAATCGAATGTTAAGCCCAGAATTTTGCAACGGTCAACGACAGGGAGGCGGAGATTGTTTAAAATAATATTGAGAGATGGAGATGAAGATCGTCTAGTAAATTTGATTACTTTGGATTTTGTGGGTGATTTGGATAAGCCTAAAGGGCGTGTTCGGTTTTCTAGGGTAGCAACAGCAGATTTAATAAGTTCGGACGTAGTCGAGACAGAGCGTCCGTGACAATAAATAATTAAATCGTCTGCATACAAAACATGTAGGGCTAAGTATCGATCCCTGAGGTACTCCATGGGTTTGAGTGTGAACTGAAGAAAAGGAGCCATTGACTGAAACTCTGAAGGACCGAGAAGATAAAAAGTTTTGAATAAAATAAAATATATTGCCATTGATATTATGGTAACTAAGATGGTTTAGTATGGAGTTTCTGTTCACTGTATCAAATGCACCTTCAATATCAAATGTAGCGGTTATTAAGTCTTGTTTTCCAAGGAATGCTTCAGAATTGTGAGTTTGGAGAAGCACTAGATTATTTTGAGTTGATCTATTCCGTCGAAATCCTGACTGTTCTTTGGAAATAATGTTGTGTTTATCAAAGAACCATAAAAGTCTTTTGTTAATCATCTTCTCCATAACTTTACACATGGTACAAGTTAATGATATAGGTCTATATGCATTAGGAGAAGTAGCAACTTGATTGGGTTTTTTAAGGGGTATTATAATAGAGGTTAGCCATTGACTTGGAAATTTATTGGAGGACCAGATATAGTTGTACAATTCAAGAAGTTTTAGTTTACCCAAATTGGAAAGTTTTTTGATAAAGATGTAAGGAATGTCATCAGGACCAGAAGCGGTGTTCTTGCATGATGTAATAGCGGAGATAAGTTCAGTGTAAGAGAAAGGAAGGTTTAGATAATTAATGTCCTGAGATTTTTCCTTGGAGCATGGCGAATTAAAGATAACTGGTGGATCAAGCAGTGAAGAATTTATTTTGCTTTTGAATTTTAAGCTGAATATATCGGCAAAAGTTTCACTGATTTGTTGATTGACAGTGATTACAATATTTTCATTAATGAGATTGGTATTATTTCCTTGTATATGCCTAATTTTTTTCCAAAGTTCGGAAGGAGAGGTATTATCATTAATAGACGAAACATAATTTTTCCAGGAGGATTTTTTACTTTGCTTTATAATGTATCGGGCCTTAGCTCTGGTTTTTTTTAAGTAGAGAGATTATCAGGTGTTTTGTTTTTACGAAAACAAAGGTGGGCAACTAGGATTCCATACGGGATACGTCGTCCGTCCTATGAAGAACGTTTAAGATCGGTTGGCTGTCCGACATTCGAGGATAGAAGGCTCCGCGGCGATTTAATAATAGTCTACAGAGCTATAAACAATAAATTTGGTTGTGATTTGTCACACATTTTTCCATTAAAGACTGATTCAAGGCTCAGAGGACATTGCTTTAAATTAAAAAACAACAATTTCACACAAAGTGCCGCGAGGGTTTTCTGTCAAGTCGAGTGTTTGACAGTTGGAACTCTCTTCCACCAAACGTTGTCAGCGCTTTGAGTGTTAACTCTTTTAAAAACAACTATGATGTCTATAAATTAACTATGCTCAACTGATCTCTTTGTATTTATAAATGTATTATCATGTTGTGTTCTTATCATCTAGTTTTTTATTGTACTTTTGTGGAAAATATGTTGTTTTATTTTACTGTATTATCTATGTACTATAAGGTTATTTCATTTGTTTCGATATATGCTTTTTTTTATAGGAGCTATATAGGTCCTAGACCTCGGCTTCTTTAATCTTCTATAATAATAAAAAATAATTCAGTAAACATATCGTAGCTAATGGTACAAACAGAACTAATAGATTCCCAATGATTATGAATTGTACGGATAACTGCATCTAAATAAACATTACTAAAAAGGGAGACAACGTCCAGGCTGACAAGAACATAGTTTGGTGGTAACACCTTCCTATTGAAAAGTTCAAAAGTATGAAATGAGTCATTAACACTGTAATCATTACTTTCATAAGCTCTTGTTAAAATATCTGTGAGAAAACTAGGAAATTCTGGGAAAGCCTGAAGTATTCTTCCCTTAACATAATCACTGTTACATTACCTTTATCAGACTTTGTAACAGCTAGTTCAGGGTGATTCCTCAGGAAGTGTTTTGTCTCTTCAAAGAGATTTCGAAGAAACGAAGGGGGTTTGTTTTGAAAAACATTATTAGTAATCATATTGACAGATCTAGCTATCGTTAGATTTCTAACATTAATATCTGAAATGTAGGAAGAAATGCAATGAACATCAGCTAACAGCGACTTAATTGGAATAATTGGAATTGGAATATATATATATATATATATATATATATATATATATATAATTAAATTTATGTTCTTTGCCGACTAATAGGTATTAAACCAAAATTTTTTGGGGTATACGGCAATGTGTTTTAAGAAAACTCTTTTACTTGTTTTCCAAGCTTTCGAAATATGTTTATTTCATTATCAAGGAATAAGCACGAGTATAAACAAAATTGGTGTTAAAAAATGGTTAATATAACATAAAAAACTATTTTAACTTTAATTTTGTTTATACTCGTGCTTATTCCTTGATAATGAAATAAACATATTTCGAAAGCTTGGAAAACAAGTAAAAGAGTTTTCTTAAAACACATTGCCGTATACCCCAAAAAATTTTGGTTTAATAATTAATATATATATATATATATATATATATCTATATATAATTAAATTTCTGTTATTTGCCGACTAATAGGTATTATACCAGAATTTTTGGGGTCAACGGCAGTGTTTTTAAGAAAACTCTTTTACTTGTTTTCCAGCTTTCGAAATACATTTATTTCATTTTCAAGGAAAAAGTGTGAGTTAAAACAAAATTGGTGTTAACAACTTGGTAAATATAACATAAAACTATTTTAACTTTAATTTGGAATTTAAAAAAATTTTTAAGTCAAATTATTTATAAAACAAAATAACGTCATAAAATTACTTAATTGCTTACGATAAAATTTAATAATAAAACGTAGAAAATAATAGGTTATAATTTGATTTCTTCTTTTATAAAAAATGTGAATTTTGATTAAAATTTACTAAATATTTAATTGTTCTATGATAAAAAATAACGATATCTTATTCTTTTTTATAATTTTGAATTAAGCTTCTAAAATGTCATTTAAAAATCAAAAAAATAAAAATGTCAAATAGATGTCATGAATTTTAGGTATTATTTAGATCTTTATTTGTATGTTTATCCAAAGATAGCAGATAATAATAAATGTCACTCAAGTTTTATGGTCACTTTTTATTCATAATATCATTCTCTTGTGATATAGATGCCATTTCCAAAAAAGTCTTTTAGTGTTAAATTGTATATCTAAAATATTAACAGAAGCATAATCAATAAGATGGTCATTATTTATGGAATGTTTAGCCAATTCACATCTTTCAGGATGTAACCTTGTATCACTCTTATGTAATGATAAACGTTGTTTTAATCTTTGGCCAGTTTGACCTATATATTTTTGGTCGCAAACAGAACAAGGAATACAATATACTACATTAGATAAGTCTAAAATTGGAGTTGTATCTTTTACTTTACTGAAAATGTTTTTTATGGTAAGACATGTTCTACTGGTAATTTTGATATTATTTAATGGTTTAAAAACTCTACTTAATTTGGATGAAATTTCTCTAATATATGGTAAAGATATATATATAATAAAGATTCAGAAATCCAAACTAATAATACAAAATTATATATATCTTTACCATATATTAGAGAAATTTCATCCAAATTAAGTAGAGTTTTTAAACCATTAAATAATATCAAAATTACCAGTAGAACATGTCTTACCATAAAAAACATTTTCAGTAAAGTAAAAGATACAACTCCAATTTTAGACTTATCTAATGTAGTATATTGTATTCCTTGTTCTGTTTGCGACCAAAAATATATAGGTCAAACTGGCCAAAGATTAAAACAACGTTTATCATTACATAAGAGTGATACAAGGTTACATCCTGAAAGATGTGAATTGGCTAAACATTCCATAAATAATGACCATCTTATTGATTATGCTTCTGTTAATATTTTAGATATACAATTTAACACTAAAAAAGACTTTTTTGGAAATGGCATCTATATCACAAGAGAATGATATTATGAATAAAAAAAGTGACCATAAAAACTTGAGTGACATTTATTATTATCTGCTATCTTTGGATAAACATACAAATAAAGATCTAAATAATACCTAAAATTCATGACATCTATTTGACATTTTTATTTTTTTGATTTTTAAATGACATTTTAGAAGCTTAATTCAAAATTATAAAAGAATAAGATATCGTTATTTTTATCATAGAACAATTAAATATTTAGTAAATTTTAATCAAAATTCACATTTTTTATAAAAGAAGAAATCAAATTATAACCTATTATTTTCTACTCTTTTTATTATTAAATTTTTATCGTAAGCAATTAAGTTGTTTACTAATTTTATGACGTTATTTTGTTTTATAAATAATTTGACTTAAAAATTTTTTTAAATTCCAAATTAAAGTTAAAAATAGTTTTTTTATGTTATATTTACCAAGTTGTTAACACCAATTTTGTTTTAACTCACACTTTTTCCTTGAAAATGAAATAAATGTATTTCGAAAGCTTGGAAAACAAGTAAAAGAGTTTTCTTAAAAAACATTGCCAAGCTTACCCCAAAATTCTGGTTTAATATATATATATATATATATATATATATATATATATATATATATATATATATATATATATATTTTATTAGTCAGTATTCTTGGACATTTAAATATTTATATTGTTTATTTCGTGTTCTTGGGACAGATCTAGCAAAAAACATCATAACAAAAAAATGGAATAAAATAAATAAATACACAGATATCCCACTCAATGAATTCCTTGAAGCTGTTGACCTTACCTTAAATTCCACATATTTTCTTTATAAAGAAAAATACTATAAACAGATTGAAGGCTGTGCAATGGGAGCTTCTATTTCAAGTGTAATTGCACAATTAGTAATGGAAGATTTAGAAGAAACAGTTCTTAAAAACACAGACATGGATATTCCATTCTTTTATAGATTTGTTGATGACTGTTTAACAACAATACCTAAAGACAAACAAGATGAAATTAAAAATGTGTTCAACTGTTACCACCAAAAATTACAATTTACCACCGAAACAGAAAAAAACCAACAATTAAATTTTCTAGATCTCACTCTATACAACATAAATAACCAAATAAAAAACAATGTGGTATACAAAGGAAACCTGGTCCTCACGATACCTCCAATTTGACTCAAACCACCCCATGTCACATAAAAAAACAGTTATAATAGGTCTAGCTGACAGAGCCATCAAACTTTCAGACCCAGAATACAGAGAAGTTGCTATAAAAAAAGCAAAAACCGCTTTATATATGAATAATTACCCAGAAAATCTTGTAAACAAAATTTTTAAAAAACGAATCCACAAATTTTATAATATGAATAAAAATCCAACACAGAATAAAAACCAGGGAAAACAATACTTATCACTTCCCTATATCCCTAATATATCTGAAAGTTTGAGGAACACTTTTAAGCCATACAACATTGAAATTGCACACAAAGCTCACAACTTATTAAATAACTGTTTTTCAAAATTAAAATCAAAAATAAATAAAGACAAACAAAGCCATGTTATTTATGAAATCCCTTGCCAAGACTGTGACAAAGTGTATATAGGTCAGACCAGTCAACTCCTAAAGAACAGATTAAAAAGTCACAAATATGATAAAAAAAACAAAACAGCTTTAACAAATCATATGATGGAAAAAAGGCACACGTTTGATTTTGATAACACAAAAATTCTTAAAAAAGAAAACCACACAAAAAAAAGAGAAATACATGAAATGCTCGAAATTCAAAAAAACCCAAAAACTGTGAATTCACAAGCTGACACTCAAAAATTAAGTAAAATTTATTACAACTTGATAAAAAAAGATCAATGAAACACCATATATAAAATGAATAACAAAAAAAAAATCAAAACAAATAATTTGTTTTATCAAAAAGTTTTTACTGGCACTAAAATAAACCATTCAGTCATCAAGATTTTAGTTAGTTGTTATTTTAAAAATGTGTACTATTAGACTGTATAAATTCTCTTAATTATTTTAATGTGTATGTGTATAAGTGTTATTAATGTATGTTTCAAAAATGTTTTAAACTTGGAATCCTAGAACATAAATATGGTAAGTTTTATAAAATTGTAACAAATGTTTGTTTATTGTGAATTGGTTTCTATTGTAGACATTTAAACTTCTGATGAAGACCATTATGAAAGGTCGAAACGTTAATAAATTATAATGTAAATACGTGTTTTTAATTTAATTTGTGGACATAAATATATATATATATATATATATATATATATATATATATATATTTATGTTCTTTGCCGACTAATAGGTATATATATTCCACCATGTTTAAGTTAATAATCACCTGATGATTTTTTTTTTGTGATATTTTAAGTTAATGAAGTATCTAAATTGGTTTATTTTTTGTAATTTTTAATTTATTAGCACCTGAAATCATTTTTTAGTTTGTTTGTGATATTTTACTTAGTTCCTGGAATGGATATTTATGCTTTTAGTTAATAATTATTACTTTAAATGAATTTTTATGTTTTCTTGTAATGTTTAATTACCTAAAATAGGTTTTTTACTTTTTGTGTGATTTTAAATATGTAATTAAGAATAATAAAAAAATCTTCGTTTGAACGTAACTTCCAAGTTTATTTGAAAAATTAGGTTTTAAATTACAATGACGGCCTTTCGCTGATTAGTATCGTCAGATTGACATTTAAGTTACATTTTGTTTGCTTGTAGCTAGGTACCTGATGTTGTTTAGGTAGTATTAAGGCTAAGACCAAGTATGGAAGTAATAAGTCATAACAATATTAAAGCCTAGATGTCAATAGCCCTAAGGGATTATCCTGGATGTACTTCCCTCTAAGATCAGTATAACTGTGCAATGCTATAGAAAAACCAGGAAAAAAACTATATCATGCTGATCTTTACAATAACTTAATATATTTGTGTTTTACAATTACGTCTTATCTATGTATAAAATGTAAACTCAATCAAAGTAAACAGTTTAATAGTGGAGAACTTCTAAGATTTATTTGTTCATTAACAACTTTAAATTGTGGATCAGCTAGATGTCTTTTTATTTCAAGTTCTTCGAGGAAATCTAAATTTTGGTTTTTATCACAAGTGTGTAGAATTTGGATGTCATTGGTGTGTAGGTAGAGTGGTGTGTAAGAGTGAGGTTGGATGTTCAAGTAGGTGTTTTTCATAATTTGACTTATCTGGTTGTTTTAATCTATATGAAGGTTGGTTGTTTTAATATATATGCAGATAAGTCAAATTATGCAAAACACCTACTTGAACATTCAACCTCACTCTTACACACCACTCTACCTACAGCTCTGTTGGAATTATGTTGTACAGTAGGAGAAGACTGTAACGTAGGTCCAGCTGAAATGGTCTATGGTTCATCTCTTAGATTACCGGGAGAATTTATAAATCCTACATTGACTAATACTGATCACCCTTAAAGAAAAGATGAATTTATTAAGTCCAGTACAATCCAACTTTTCACAAAGAAAAATCTTCCTTCCTCAAAAAATGGACACCTGTACTCATGTATTTGTGAGAGTGGACAGTGTAAAGAAAACACTTCAACATCCTTATGATGGACCCTATCCAATAGTGACAAAGTGTGACAAGTACTTTACAGTGAACATTCATGGCAAAAATATATCTCTAAAGATAGGCTTAAACCCGCATATTTAATTAATAATAATACAGTTTTACATGATCATAGTTATTCTTTCAAGACATTTCCACAAATAAGAAGTCTACACACATTGCCATAAAAGGTCCAAATGAAGATGGACATTTATATTTTAATAAAAAAGGATATTTTTTAAAAAATGTCAATCTGACGATACTAATCAGCGAAAGGCCGTAATTGTAATTTAAAACCTAATTTTTCAAATAAACTTGGAAGTTACGTTCAAACGAAGATTTTTTTATTATTCTTAATTAGTGTTAATTGTTTTGATCCAAATGTTCTCATTTTTGAACCATTAGCAGCATACAATGGTGTATTATTTTCAATAGTAGATATATAAAGACGTTTAGGAACTATGGATACATCAGATCCTGAATCTATTAGGAATGATAAACCTGTAAGTGGATCAAATATGTTCAGTCTCTTGCTTTGGTAAGTATTGTTTAAATTGCGGCCATCTAAATACTCGCTGTTTGCCGCTTGAACAGTCACGGTTATCAGTTTTTCTGATCAGGAGTAAATTTGCAAGGTGGTGTGCATTTTTTTGCTTTCGAGTTGATTTTAGCATGGTACCAACAAAACTCCTTAGATTTAGGTCTAGTTTTACTTGGTGGTCTGCTTCTATGTGAAGAAAAGTGAGGTTTTTGTAATTGATTTTTTGATTTTTTTAGAGAAGCTATCTCTTGCACTAACTTATCAATAATGTCACTATTGCCTGCTTTTGATACTGCAAATGTTCTTGGTTGCTCTATTTCTGCAATTTGTCTGCCATTTTAGCTAGGTTTGAAAGATTGTCAGAACTTGTAGCTAGTATTGATTGAATTTGGATTGGTAAACGTTTCAGCCATTAGGTTTTAATGAGTTCTTCTGGAACTGCTGTACCGTCAAGTCGTTGCATTTCATTTAAGAGTTGTGTAGGTTTTTTATCACCTAATTCAACTTCTGACAAAATTTTGTTTGTTTTCTTCTCTTGCGAATCGAAGTAATTATTAATTAGTCGTAATTTAATACTTTCATATTTGTTGTCTACTGTAGGTCTAAGGATGAAATCAATTAAAGTTGGAAGTTGAGTTAAAACAAGAATTCATGAAATTTATTGTACTAACCCTTACTTGCGAAAGTTCATCTTATTCAGAACAATAAACAACTAACTAAGGTTGAATTAACTTTCACTATTTATTCGTAAAATACTTCAAATGTAATGACGGCCGTCGTTACATTTAAGTTACAGTTATAGAACCTGAACTTGATATTTTTTACATCGAGGGTTGACAACGACACGACATATTTTTACAATCTGATCGAATCTGATTTTTCAACTACAGAACAATAATCAAGATCAGATCTGTTACATTTCTCTAGTGGCGGAGCCAGAAAGTAAATGAAATTTATAAAAATATTAGTTATAAAAATACAAATATGCAAAAATTAAAATAACATGAGAAATATTTAATTATAATAAAAATGTTACGTTCAGTAGACTTCTTATTTGTGGAAATGTCTTGTAAAGAATAACTATGATCATGTAAAACTAGTTGACTACGACATGACATATTTTTACAATCTGATCAAATCTGATTTTTCAACCACAGAACAATAATCAAGATCAGATCTGTTACAAGCCTTTATAACTTCATTTACAGATTAAGCAATTTTTCATTCATCCAATATTTTATGAATCTAATTTTATTTTTTATTTTTACTGTTTATGTGTATTTTGCTATATAATAAGTTATTTTTTAAAATAAAGATGTCATATTATCAACATTGTTGATTCCCACTTTTCATTATTTAGGTCTAGTTTTAAAGAACTGTAATTTGTGTATGATTTCTTATTTTCACCTGCAATTTTTGATTTGTACATAGGTACCTTCAGTTTTCAATGTTAATGCTATTGGATTGTGATCGGTTATGTTCTATCGAAAAATAAATGATTTAAACTTGTTCTTATTAATGTTTCTACATTCATATACAACAAAATGGTTTAGGCAGGTTTGACTTGGTATATTGGTATATTAATTTATACAGGGTGTACCAACCTTATGACAAAGTTCGGTATATGGGTTGTTTTAGAAGATATCAAAAAATGTTATTAACAAAAATAGTAGATGTCTTTAGGGTCCATATTTTGAAATTACCTTAAACTATACAGAGTGTTGTATAACTCCGTTACAAACCAAACATATGATTTGGGAACCCCTGTATATTATACCGAATTCGAACCACTCACATTTTTTTAAAGATTTTGATATAAGGTTTTGATACGTTATACAGAGTCCTTCAGAAGTTATGGACACGTTTGTGTGAAAATCGTAGGTAAATCAACGCTCTGTATCTTATTGTACGTTGAAGAAAAAAAAGTATTTTGCCTAACAGAGTTTCGTAATATAATACAATATCACCGTATTCTATTAAATATCAATTATTTTCCCTTTTGTATACAGGATGGACCATAACTCGAACCTTTCATTTTCTCTCTTCTTTCAAAGGGAACAACAACTTTGATAGTCACAGCCTCCATCATTATCGTCATTGCTACTTACTTCGACTAATGATGAACTTTGATCTGCCAATACAAACTCGGATTGTTTTTCTACGTTTATTACAGGTGCATACCTAAATTTGTGTTGAAAAATGCTATTATTAGACTCTATAAAGCTATTATTAGATGATCCTACAGTAAATTGATTAATCTTATAACAATTAATTTGTTCGTCCCATTGACATACTTTTATTTGGTTGTGATGACGTTTTGACAAGTTCACCGTTTCTAATCTACAGAGAAATGTAGACCTTCCTATTGGTGTTTCTATTATTAGTTTAGTCCATTCCTTTTTGTTTGGTTTTCTTTAATCCTTTACCATCAATTTGTCTCCTATGCTTAATTTTCTAGTTCTTTCTTATAATATTTTATTTGGCGGTTTTGGGCTTTTTCCATGTTTGTTAATGCTTCATTATCGATTTTTTGGTTTTATTGGTGGTTATACTATTTAATCTGGTTTTCATCTCTCTTTTAAACATCAGGCTTGATGGAGTTTTCTGTGTGCTGCTCTGAGGTGTTGTTCTATAATTCATCAGGTCTCTTGCGGTTATAGTTTCTATTGTATGGTTCTTTTAATATGGTGTTCATTTTGGTTTTAAATACTTTAACAGCTGCTTCTGCTGCTCCATTATTTTGCTGATGACCTGGAGGTGAGATGATATGTTTTCCGTTGATCCTAAAGAAATGTTTTGTTTTATCCGATATAAATTGCGTACCATTGTCAGTAACTATTGTGTCTGGTAGTCCAAATCTTGCAAAGGTTTATCTTAACTTTTTTATAACTTCCTTCGCAGTCTTTTTAATAGGAATGCTTCTATCCACTTTGTGTATGAGTCGATTAAAACAAGAAACATAGTGCCTTTAATTGGACCGAGAATATCCACATGCACTCTACTACTACTTGGCCATGGAGTTAAAGTATCTTTTGAGGGTGTTTTTTTACTTAATTGACATAATGTGTAGTTATTAGCTTTTCGTTCAATGTCTTTGTCAATGTTTTCCCAATATATTAATGATCTTGCAATGAGTTTCATTTTTACGATACCATTGTGTCGTTCATGGAGCATATCTAAGACTTTTAGTCTTAAACTTTTAGGTATTACAATTCTTAGTCCCCTCATTAAAATACCAGTATTCCACAAATAATTCCTTGCGATTGTGAAAATATGATTTTAGAGCTTCATCTATTTAATTTGGCCAATTTTTTGATTTTACATATTTTATTATTTCTTGTAATTCTTGATCTCTAGACTTTAATTTGTTCATTATTCAGAGGCCATTCTTTCGTTTTAGCGGTAAAATTTAAAAAATTTACATTTTCCTTTGGCTGAATTTCTGTTCTATTAGGTTTTCTTGAGTCGGCTACTGTGATTTCTTTTCATCTGATATATTCTATTTTGTAATTAAAGCCTGCTAGGATTGCAGTCCATCTTTGGATCCTATTTTCATACATTTTTGGTATTTCATGATGTTCTCCGAACAGACTGTTTTACTATTATAACGAATAACATCTAGGCTTTAATATTGTTATGTCTTATTACTTCCTTACTTGGTCTAGCCTTAACTACTTATCAACATGAAGTACCTAGTTACAAACAAACAAAATGTAACTTCAATATGTCAATCTGACGATGATATTTCGATAGCGAAACTGCTGTCATTACATTTAAAGTATTTTAAGAATAAATAGTGAAAGTTAATTCAACCTTTTAGTTGTTTATTGTTGTTTATTTCACATAGTAAGGGTTAGTACAATAAATTTTACTATTATAACATTTATTCAATATTTTTAATATCACAGATTATCACATTAGTACATAATTTACGCTAATGTAGGCTGTAACTATCGGAAGAAGAGAGAGCCTTTCCTTTTGTTGCATAGTTTATGTATGTTGGCAAGACGTCGGTGTTGCCATTTGTACATATGTCACAATATTAATATCCTTTATTTTACAAGTAGATATATATGTAATTAATAAGATCACTGTTAAATATTTTTGAAGAAGTACTTGGGGAACGGTATATTGCTATTATATTTATTACTTTATTTTTTAACTCAATAGAATTTTTAAAGCTTTGTTGATGTTATTATTTGTATATATGTACTTTAAATCTTTTCTTATACATACCAAGATACCATCATTTGGATTCAGTGCTTCCTGATTATAGATATTGTCGTACTTATTAATTTTTATTAAATAGTGGTCTTGAAGTTGTCTTTTTTCTGTTAAAACTATTACATCAAAATTAACTGAAATACTATCAAGTAAAATCATTAAATTTTCAGAAGTTTTTAAAGCACCACGTATATTCATATGAAATATTTTAAAATCGATATAATCATAACATAACGGAAAACACCTTTTTAAGCTAATAATTTTAACTGATCATCGTCTACATTCTCAAATTATTACAAAATTAATTGTCCAAAATGCAGTATATACAGTGTGTAAAAGCCAAATGGAATAAATTCATTCTTTCGGTTACTGTACATATTTATAAAAAATCCCGAAACACGTCAAATTTAAATTATAACGTGACATTTTTTAACGTGAAAATGCAACCCCTACCTTTAACTCCCTTAGAATGACAGGTACAACCCCCAATTTTTTAAATGGGAAGTATAGGCTTGTGATATATCATTTGAAAGATCCCTTCATTTTCTACTCAAAAATGTTACTGTTTTTTAATTTGATGCAAAAATTGACATAAAAAAAATTAATATCATGTTGTGGTTTTTAATGGTTACCATCTAAAAACCACATTGCTATGGTTTTTGTTCACTTTCTCATTATCAAGACCTAAACGGGAAATAAGTTTTAAGTATATTGTAATAAGTTTCGAGTATATTTTAGCGAATTTCGGTAACAACATGATTTTAATTTTTTATGTTAATTTTTGCATCAAATTTAAAAACAATAACATTTTTGAATAGAGAATGAAGAGACCTTTCAAATGATATATCACAAGCCTATACTTCCCATTTAAAAAATTGGGGGTTGTACCTGTCATTCTAAGGGGGTTGAAGGTAGGGGTTGCATTTTCACGTTAAAGAATGTCAAGTTATAAGTTAAATTTGACATGTTTCGGGATTTTTTATAAATATGTACAGTAACCGAAATAATGAATAGTGTCGAGTATATTTTAGCGAATTTTGGTAACAACATGATTTTAATTTTTTTTATGTTAATTTTTTCATCAAATTTAAAAACAATAACATTTTTGAGTAGAGAATGAAGAGACCTTTCAAATGATATATCACACGCCTATACTTCCCATCTAAAAAATTGGGAGTTGTACCTGTCATTCTAAGGGGGTTGAAGGTAGGGGTTGCATTTTCACGTTAAAGAATGTCAAGTTATAATTTAAATTTGACGTGTTTCGGAATTTTTTATAAATATGTACAGTAACCGAAATAATGAATTTATTCCATTTGGCTTTTACACACTGTATAGGTCATATATATACTGCATATAGGACATTCATATACTACACATTTGTGATAAACAAAATTTAGATTTTCCAGAAAAACTTGAAATTAAAAGACATCTAGCAGATCAACAGTTTAAAGTAGTTAATGAACAAATAAATCTTGGGGGTCTTCATTTTATACATAGATTGTAACATGATATGTTAACTAAAAACGTAGTATTTTTAAATTAATTATATGGCTAACACTAACACCATCTATTGTATAGAGTTCTTAACATGTTAATTATTATAAACGATTCCTGTCAGTAATTCCAACTTTATACACGATCTTTAATGTGGCATCGTCCAATACCTTAAACCATGATTCATTCTCTTATTGTCATTGGTGTTATACACAGCATTGGAATATAAAATACAAAGACGTTACAAATTTCAATTTCAAAGACATTACTGGGTTACTAATGAATTACCGCTTATTGGTTCTACATTGGTGAACTGTTCATCAGACCAACCCTTCACTGGACCATTCCTCTCCTAGATTAACCAATGGATCGCAGATGTAAAAAAAGATAAGTCGACCAACGTAGATAAATGCATTTATAATATTATACAGCTGTCTCGTTTTTCTTTATTTCTTAAACGTAATATCAAAATAATTTTCGTATCGTCAACTGTATTAGAATAAGTAGTTGTAAAGAACTGTTTACGGATTATTTTTTTTTGTAACGTATTCTCAACTTCATTCATTTTAGCACCAAGAAAATCTATTTATCTTTTATCTGTTTGTACATTTTCATATCATTTTTTTATCTTCATAGACAGTTTTTTCTAACATCTTTCTGTCATCTAATGATACTTATTTAAATAACTCAGCTTAAAACAATTTTCTTCATTAGAATCATAAAAAATAAAAAGATTTCAGTGGCGCCCTTATAATTTCTTAAAGAAATAAATATTGTACTATAGTCAGAGCTAATGAACTTACTTACCCCTAGCCGAGGTATTTAACTATCATAATTTTTGTGGTGATAAACATTTATACATTTATAAATTTTGTTAATTATTGAAATATCTTTTACAACTAATTAAAGAGGAAACTAAGATAAATGGTTGTTTTATTGTATATTACATTTTTTCTTTTGGTATATTGTTATTTTTTTTAAAGTTAACTAAATATTTTTATAAATTCACTCTCAACATGTAAATCATATCACAAATTGACGCCCAACCTCGTAATATGGTTACAAGATAAGACATTATTGTAACATAAATATATTAAGTTATTGTAAAGATCAGCATGATATAGTTTTTTTCCTGGTTTTTCTATATCATTGCACAGTTATACTGATCTTAGATGGAAAAACAACCAGGATAATCCCTTAGGGCTAATAACATCTAGGCTTTAATATTGTAATGTCTTATTATTTCCTTACTTGGTCTAGCCTTAACTACTTATCAACATCAAGTACCTAGTTACAAACAAAATGCAACTTCAATATGTCAATCTGACGATGCTAATTATTAGCGAAACAGCTGTAATTGAATTTTAAAACGTATTTTTCGAATAAAAAGTGGAAGTTTAGTTTAACCGTTCATTTATTTATTGTTCTTAGTAAGATGAACTTCCACAAAGTAAAGGTTAACACAATCAATTTCTCAATTTCTTCTTTAAGATATTGTAAATCATATATATTTAGAGTTCTCACTAATTCGTCTAAAGATGCTCCCAAAAAATGAAAAGAATAAATAAAACGAAATTTTAAATGAGTAATCATTAAGAGATATTGTAATTGGTATAATATACTGTAATTGATATATTTCTCTACAATTTTCCCTAATTTAAATAAATTCACTGATTATAAAGTGATCATCGTACCCAGGCATATTATAGAATACGATAGGTGTTCAATACCATGGAAATGAACCAAGAAACAGATATTGACCAATAGCATATAGAGATTGAGGAATTTAAAAACAAGTTTTATAATTTAATATTCACACCAAAGAAGTTTTTAGCTAATCAAACACAAGTACAAATGCCAAACGTGGGAAATCTTATAACTTTGACTATTTCGAGTAATAATGATGATGATTTAGCAAACATTCGACTACCTTCAATTAATCTTCCCACTTTTGACGGCTCGTATGATCAATGGTTATTCCTTTGTGACACGTTTAATTCGCTGATACATAGTAATGCAAAATTAACAACTGCAAAAAGGTTTCACTATTTACGTCTTTCGTTAAAATCTATAGCAGCTGATTTACACAGTTGCTTGGCGCATCTTAAACGAAAGGGCCGAAAACAAACAAATCTTAGTTAACAACCATTTAAATGCTTTTTTTTTTAATTTGCCCTCTTTAACACGTGAATCTTATAAAGGTCTTAGAGACTTACTTGACGGGATACAAAAACACATTGGTGTCTTGAAAGCCTTAAAATTGCCAACTGAACATTGGCAATAAATTAGATAACATTACCAGACATGCTTGGGAATTAACCGATTTCTTAAAAATAGATGCCGCATTCTGGAACCCTTTGAGTATAATTCTACAAAAACTAATCATAAACAAACTACTCAACTATCATGTACTAGTAAAGGCAATATACATTCGCTGGTTACGCATGTCCCAAGTTTTTACAACTCACTGCCATTGAGAGACATAACACAGCAACGCGCATAAAATTATGCAATAACTGCTTGTCTTCCAGTTATTCTACAAATTAATGTCGCTCTTCTGGTTGCAGAAAATGTGGACATTTTCATCACACGCTTTTACATTTCTCTAAATGTGACACTGATAATCAGTCTGCATCAAGCATCTAAAAACATAGACAGTCCTTCCTTAGCTTCACAAGCATCTCAAACATGTTACAAGCACCTTGTAGTTTAATAGTTAATGAACAACTTGTTTCAAATACTACATTATTATCCACCGCAGTAGTTAAGGCTTTTGATATATCAAGGTAAACCCCCGTATTTGATGCTTCATTCGCCTACGTTTTACGCTTTAAAAATATTTTAAAATCTAAATGCATCGATAATAATAAAGAACTTTCATCTAAGGAAATACAAGATTCCTTAAATTTTCTTATTAGCTTAGTACAAGATAAAATATTTTATGAAGAATTTATAGCATTGCGAAATCTTCCCAGTATTTAATGGGTAACTTACCCAAATCCAGAATAACATCTTCTAGAACATTTTCAGTAGTAGATGTTGATTATGCGGGACCCTTTCTTTTTAGGGATCGAAAAACCAGAACTTTTAAGACTACCAAAGCCTACATAGCAATATTTGTGTTTTGCCACCAAGGCTTTACACTTAGAGCTTGTTAGCGACTTAAAGAGTAATTGCTTTTTGGCAGCTTTGTATAAATTTATATGTAGACGTGGTAAATGTGTACAAATATACTCTGATCAGAGCACCACATTTGTTGGTGCGTGCTCACAACGAATTGGTTAATAACAAGCTTCAACCATTTCGGACAATTTAGCTAATCGATCTATACAGTGGAATTTTATCCCACCTCGAGCTCATCACTTTGGAGGACTTTGGGAATCAAGTGTTAAATCGATAAAATACCCTATTAAACGTGTAGTCGGTAACTTATGTGTGACTTTTGAAGAATTTACAACGATTCTATGTCAAATAGAAGCCTGTTTAAATTCCCTACCACTCTGTCCCCTGTCCAATAACCCCGACGATCCTAATTCCCTTACACCTGCGCACTTCCTTATTGGAGAGCCACTTACATCAATACCTCAAATTGATTTATTGGGAACTGCAGATAAGAAGTTGTCCAAATACCAGCGCCAGCAAAAAATACTTCAACACTTTTGGACCCGCTGGACTGAGTACGTCGCTGAACTTCAAACTCGCTGCAAGTGGAAACAACAATATCCACAATTGTTAGAAGTAGGTAGATTTGTTATCATCAAGGAAGATGGATTGCCAAAATTAAAATGGCGAACCGGTAGAGTCATCAGCGTTCGCCCTGAGATGGATGGAGTAGTTCGTGTAGCATCAGTGCAGCAATATCTGGTATTTATAATCGTCCCGTCACGAAGTTGGCCCCTTTGCCAATCGCCATTTAAAGCCTGAAGGCTTGCAAGTGGGGAGGTAGGTTCAATACTATGGAAACGAACCAGGAAGTTTTTTTTGACGTTTGTAACATGTCTATCGTCATGTCACCTTGCACTGTTATCGACCGTAAACGATACCGCTATTATTACCGTTAAAACCGACCCCTATTCACTGTTAATGCTACTGTACACAAGACACCTCTTTTAGACGCTAACTATTTATCTGTTTGAACGAGGCCAAATAAAGAACGCATTCCTTCTGACAAATGACACAAAACACAAATTCTGTTTTGAGCAAGACTATTTAAACGACCCGCAAGGCAACGACAGCTCCTTTCATCGACAAACAGGCCAACTGGAAGCGTCTGAACCTCATCTTGTGAAATTTCTCCTTTTTGGTTGTTGGTATGTAGACTTTTTCTATTCTTTTCATTGTTAGTTATTTAATTATGCTTTAATTATAATAAAAAATCTTTTCTACACAATTACACACACAATTTCTACACGTATTATTTGAAAATTAATAAAATGTATCAGAAGCGTGCTTTCGAACACGTGGCTTCAATAATCGTTCAAGGTAAGCTATTACTTTTAGACAAAATATAACAATTGATCAGTAAACAGCTAGACATTTTATTTTCCGTAAGCTAAAAAACATAATTATTGACAAATTTTAAGTTCAAAAAATCTTAGAGCGTAGTCTTCAACCACGCTATTAAAACTTGCTGTAGAAACAATAAATAGTAGTTATTAAAACAAAAACCACTTCACTGTAATATATTCAATGTTTTAAAAAATCAATTTTTCACAAATATGCATTTAGTACAAATATATGATTGTTTCAAAGCTTTACTAGAAATAGTTACATTTAAGAATAATGAAAAACTCTTCGTTTTACCAAAACTTCCAATATTTATTAAAAAATTGCTTTTTTAACTATAATGACAGCCGTTTCGCTAGACTTAGCATCGTCAGATTGACATATTGAAGTTACATTTTGTTTGTTTGTAGCTAGGTACCTGATGTTTAGGTAGTTATAAGGCTAGACCAAGTATGGAAGTAATAAGACATAACAATATTAAAGCCTAGATGTTATGAGCCCTAAGGGATTATCCTGGATGTACTTCCCTCTAAGATCAGTATAACTGTGCAATGATATAGAAAAACCAGGAAAAAAACTATATCATGCTGATCTTTACAATAACTTAATATATTTGTGTTCCAACTACGTCTTATCTATGTATAAAATCAAGACTCAATCAAAGCAATCACTTTAAAAGTGGAGAATTTCCCAGATTTATTTGTTCATTAACAACTTTAAATTGTGGATCTGCTAGATGTCTTTTTTTATTTCAAGTTCTTCAAGGAAATCTAAATTTTGTTTTTTATTACAAGTGTGTAGTATTTGGATGTCATTGATGTGTAAGAGTGAGGTTGGATGTTCAAGTAGGTGTTTTGCATAATTTGACTTATCTGGTTGTTTTAATCTATATGCTCTTAAATGTTCGTTAAATCTTACTTCAAAATTTCTTTGTGTTTGACCTATATATACAGCATTACACTTTGGACAATTAATTTTGTAAACACCAGATTTTTTTAATTTAGGTAATTTTGTTTTTACATTTAACAATTTTGTACCAATATTATTTTGTGTTTTAAATGATATTAATGCTGATGTTGCCGAAGATATTATTTTTTGAAATTTTATTGGAAATAGTTCCACAATATGTAATATTTTTATAACTTTTAATTTCTTTAGTTTGTTTAGGAAATATTAGGTTTAGTGACACTTTCTGTTCTTTCTTATTAATTAGTGTATTTATTAAATGAATTGGGTAGCCATTAGATGTAGCTATTTGTTTTATGATATCAATTTCTTTATCAAAGTTAATTTTGTTCATTGGAATTGAAAATGCCCTATGTATCATAGAATTATAAGCTGCTAATTTATGTGTTATAGGATGATTTGAATTATACGGTATGGTTACATCCGTTTGTGTTGGTTTTCTGTATATTGAATAATTTAGTAAATTATTAACTTTTTCAATTTTTAAATCTAGAAAATTAATTGAATTATTTTCTTCAACTTCTAAAGTAAAATTAATTTTAGGATGCAAGGTATTAATATAATTAAAAAATATATCTAACTGTCGTTCGCTACCTACAAATCCTGCTAACACATCATCAACATATCTATACCAAAAATACAATATTGTTTTTATAACTAGAATTAAATATTATGTTTTCTAAATTATCCATAAAAATATTTGCTAAAATTGGAGAAATGGGACTTCCCATTGGAAGACCCTCATTTTGAATATATACTTTGTTATCAAAAGTAAAATAATTTTGACTAATGCATACATTAAATAAGTCAATTATATCTGATATTATTCCTGGATGGATATTTCTTTCATCTAATAGCTTTTTAACTAGAACTATACATTCTTTAGAGGTATTTTAGAGAACATATTAGTTACATCAAATGAAACTAACTTAGTATTATTTTGTAATTTACATTTATCTATTTTTTTATCAAATCTAATGAATTTTGTACTGAATATTTAGATGTGTAACCATAATTATTTAGAATAGTATTTAATTTTTTAGCTACCTTAGTATTAGGAGTGTTAACATATGAAACTACTGGTCTAATCGGTTTTGAATCTTTATGTAATTTAATTGTTCCATATAATTCTGGACATTGAGGATTTTTATTTACTAGGTATTTTTTATCATTGTCATTTAATAGATAATTTGAATCGTTCACATGTTCTCTTATTTGGTTAGAAAATTTTTGAGTGGGATCGTTCTTTAGAATTTTGACATTACTTGACATTATGAAGTCATTCACTTTAGATTTATAATCTAAATTAAAAAAATCTGGTGTTTACAAAATTAATTGTCCAAAGTGTAATGCTGTATATATAGGTCAAACACAAAGAAATTTTGAAGTAAGATTTAACGAACATTTAAGAGCATATAGATTAAAACAACCAGATAAGTCAAATTATGCAAAACACCTACTTGAACATCCAACCTCACTCTTACACATCAATGACATCCAAATACTACACACTTGTAATAAAAAACAAAATTTAGATTTCCTTGAAGAACTTGAAATAAAAAGACATCTAGCAGATCCACAATTTAAAGTTGTTAATGAACAAATAAATCTGGGAAGTTCTCCACTTTTAAAGTGTTTGCTTTGATTGAGTCTTCATTTTATACATAGATAAGACGTAATTGTAACACAAATATATTAAGTTATTGTAAAGATCAGCATGATATAGTTTTTTCCTGGTTTTTCTATATCATTGCACAGTTATACTGATCTTAGAGGGAAGTACATCCAGGATAATCCCTTAGGGCTCATAACATCTAGGCTTTAATATTGTTATGTCTTATTACTTCCATACTTGGTCTAGCCTTATAACTACCTAAACATCAGGTACCTAGCTACAAACAAACAAAATGTAACTTCAATATGTCAATCTGACGATGCTAAGTCTAGCGAAACGGCTGTCATTATAGTTAAAAAAGCAATTTTTTAATAAATATTGGAAGTTTTGGTAAAACGAAGAGTTTTTCATTATTCTTAATAAGATGGACTTTCAAAAAGTAAGGGTTAGTACAATCAATTTAATAGTTACATTTGTTATTCAATTATTAGTCTATTGATAATTTTTTTGTATTATAAAGAACAGGACCGGCTTCACCGTCCTGTACATTAATAATTTTCAATATTGCTTATTTGTTTATTAAATTTATGGACGCTATGTTGGAAGACTTGAAGATAAGACAATTTATTTGTTGAAATTTAGTAATTTGCTGTCCTATCTGAAAAGTCTGTCCAATACCAACGCCCATACCTCCATGATTCCTTCTCACACACATAAAACTTTCAGAAAGATACAACCCTCCAAGTTGGAGCCAAGCTTCAGTTAAATTACCTCTAAGTTGGAGCCTAACATCTCTAAGTTGGAGTCGAGTTACAGTCAAGATACCTCTAAGTTTGAGTCGAGTTACAGTCAAGATACCCCTTAATTTAGAGCCCAGTTACCGCCTATGTGTAGACAGTCCTTCAAACCACTTCTGAGCTAAGAATACTATTACATTTTGAGCAGCCAGAACCATTACAGAAACTTTCATTCCTCCACAAAGAAGCTGAAGCCGCCCTTCTAGACAGCACAGAAACTCAAAGTTAAGTCCTCTTTTTACACATTATCATTATCAGCAAGTACTTACATTTTCAATAAATAAACCATAGTTTTAAAAAACAGTTTCATTTGTATACCTTAGACTATAAGTCTTAAGGGTGTAGCGTGGTCGGTATTCTTCTTTATTTCTTTAATTAAAGTAATTACAGGGTGTTTCTATCTTTCTCACCTTAGTTTTTGTGTAGTTTGTTTACTTAACCTTTCGGCACTGCCGTAACGATTTTGTTACCGATCACTGCCGCCGGACTGAGAGTCCGCACTCCAAAATGGGCCTCAAAAATTTTTTTGTTTTGTCAAAAGTTAATTGTTTTTATCAAAAACACAAGAAGTACCAAAAATCTTTATTTTGAATAATTGAGAAAATTTATAAAACTCGAAACAAATAAAATGTTTGAATACAAAACAAAAGAAAGAAATAATGCAGAAAACTCGTTATGGAAACTAATTTAAAAATACCTATCTATATCATTAACATGTAATTTTAATGTAAATAGCAATCTGCACATACGCAAGTAACATGTTCCAAACAGATAAACTTTCCACATGTTTTACATGAGAATCGTGTCGGCCTGTTCTTTCTTCTGTCACAGTATTCGCACCTTCCTCTCACATTTACCGGATCTGCAGCTGGAGGTTGTGGTAATCCCTCGGGTGTTCCAAACATTTCTGAAATTCTAAGTCTTATGCTTTTTGGAATATTGGCCTGTAATCCACGATTACGGATATGATCTTCTACTAGCTCCGAAGCAAGCATATGTAAAAATTTACGACGACGCATGTTTTTGCCTGGATTTTGTAAGGAAAACAACACCATAGAATTAATTCCTGCAATGTTCAACATTGATTAAAAAATCACCATCGGCCAACGTCTGGTATTCCTGGCGCAATCGTAAGCTGCACACATCTTATCTAGTGTGTCTACGCCACCCTTGGTGCTGTTGTAGTCGATTATCATCTCGGGTTTTCCCATGGCTCCATCAATTTGGTCGTCGTGGTGTAGACTTGAAACTAGCAGTACGTTTTTGTTTTTTTTCGGGATATATGAAACCAATGTCATTATGTTTTCGAAGGCGAACATACTTGTCCCAAGTGGCCTTTTGACTGGGTTCGAAAGTTCTAAGGGGATTTCCCGCTTATTTTTTCTGATCGTTCCCAAAAAAGTGAGTTTATAATTCGAATATAAATTGCGTACTAATGGAATGCTAGTGAACCAGTAATCACAGGTCAAGTTTCTTTTTGAATTTCTAAGCGGTTCAACAAGTCTTTCAACAACGGCTGAAGCAGAAGTATCCTGAACATATGGTCCTGGGGGTTGAGATCCCACATATACTTCCAAATTACAAGCGTAGCATGTTTTAGAATCCACCAGTGCATATACTTTTAGGCCATACTTGTTAGGCTTACTCGGAATGTATACGCGAAAGCCACATCTCCCGCGAAATGCCTCCAACTTTTCATCTATAGTGACATTCTCAAAAGGCGTATACGCAGATTTGCATTTTTCAACGAACAAATCAAATATAGATCTAATTGGGGCCAATTTATCAACTTTGTGTCTTTCCTTTCTGGTATCCATATCGTCGAATCGCAAATGCTGTAGTAGGAACGAAAAACGAAATTTTGACATACCAATTCGAAAAATTTCTACTCCAGTTCCATCGTTATTCCATAACTCATCAATGTTGACCCGACCAGACTTTAACACGCCAGCTATATATAGCAGTCCAATAAAACAATGCATCTCAGAAAGATTTGTGCCTGGCTCTCGCAACAATCTGTCGCCAAACTTGGGTCTTTGCTTGTCCATATGTTGGTTAGTATAGCGGACAATTTGTTCTATAATCTCCAAATCAAAGAAATACTTCCATATATTTATAGCAGACTTCAAGCCTCGTACAGCCATTTTTGGTCCCGGGAGATGAATTATCAAATTCTCTGCACGTGTTCTGGATGAAGGAGGGGCACATTTTGACCATTTTGTTTTTTTATCTTTCCCAAGAAAGCATGGAAGATTAGCCGTTGGTTCTATTTCAGTATCGGATATTTCCTGTTCTGTGTCTGAGTTATCTTCCTGTACTTCTATGTTATCTTCTTCCAAATCGTCGTCCGAATCATCTACTTTCTCTTCTTCTGATTCCTCTTCTAAACACTCTAACATGAGTTTTTTTAACCTTTCTAATTCCTTCTCGTAGCTACCCATCTGTAAAATTTTAATAAACTTTAAAACTTCAAAAATTAAAAAACACAATTGTAGAATACCTTTCTTCTAGTCAAAAATGCAACTAAAAATCTGAATGTTGAAATTAGAATGCGTAACTGCCGTGGGACTGTCACTCCGCAAAAGCCTATAATTCGTAACGTAACACACCTTTGCGCACCCGGCAACACACTGATATTCGAGGAATGCCGCTTGAGGATTACTGAGACAGAGATGGTCAGGTAGTGGGGGAATTCCAAATAATCTGGAATTCTCGGGAGCTTCGGAGTCTGAGTCCGCGCGGCAGTGGCGGAAGGTTAATCGTTAGCGTTCAAAAGATAGTGGCGCCCTTTTTACTTATACATCACAATCCTTCCTATAGTAAGCATTAACTTGGAGTCGAACTACCTCCTGGAGAGGGTATCTTAGCCGGGATCTATTTTGAAAAGTAATTTAGTTACAAATTGGCGCCTTTGAGGAGCTAATATTGTTACAAATTGGCGCCCCTGAATTTAGTTACAAATTGGCTCCCTGCCTTTTTGGGTCTAATTTAGTTACACGTTGTTGACACAAGTTTTAATTGAGATTGATGTTTTTTTGTAATTCAACAGTAATTGGAAATAATGAACATAAACATGAACATAAACATGAACATAAATATTTTTATTCCTTTAAAAGATACAAAAAATCTTATAGGAAGATTTCGGTTTCATATATACATATCATTTATACGAATCATAACCATTATATACAATTATTACATTAACGAAAAACAATATAATAACACAATACAAAGAACATTTACTCGTTTATAATAATAGATCTAGTGTTTAATAGGGAAGATAAAAACTGCACTAACTGTTTCGATGTGGTTGGTGTTAAATAAACCAGCTTGTGAATAAATACATCTAACGTGGCAGGTAAGTGATTTTGCCTTAAACTTTTGTAAATGGGGCATTCAAAGATAATGTGATAAAATGTTTCATCTTCTCTTAGGTTACACATATGGTACACTGTTTGAATTATGTATGAGGAACCTTTAAAAAAAATCTTAAGTTTCTCTTTATTGCACAGTCTGATTTGACTTGTAATTCTTATGATGTATATTGGTAATTTGAATTGCAAATATGGCCTAGGGTTCTCCGAAAAGTTCAGGTTTTTATAAATTAAAGGGAATGAGGAGTTGGCAATCCTGTTTAAATCGGCTTGGTGTAGTTTTTTTTTTTAAATTTAGCCAGTAGGTTGTGTTTGTTTCTTTTAATGTGGAAATAATTAAAATTATTAAATATATCGGGGTGCCTACTGTTGTCCAAAAAGAACTGTTTAATTTGTAAGATCCAATTGTACCTAGAATCGGTTTGAGTTGTAGCAAGTTCCAACAGTCTTAAATAACAAATTTTGGGGTATTTGTAATTTTTCATTGAAGAAAGTGTCTTACCCAGTTTAGGGTTAGCTTAAAAACTAACAAAGACAAGTGGATTGACCCAGTTTCTAATCTTACCATATAATCTGGGGTATTTCTCGATAACAATAAGAGTAGTTTAAAAAAGGTAACTTGAACTCGCTCCAGGAGCGTATGCTCCAAGAAGGAGCGCAATACGATAAAGAATTAAGTTTAAATAAACATAATTGTCGATCAGTTTTTAGACTTACTGAAATTTAACAGCGTAACTATCACTTTCTGGTACTTTATCTTACTGTAAGTAAATGGTTTTACGGAGCAACAAGTATAAAGTCTGTATGCTTCGAACACTTCAAACCGAATTCGATTGGAAATAATGTTTTAATTAGAAACGTGAAATACTAATAATATTGAGCACCAATTACAAACACATACAATAAGTATGATGAATTTTTTTTCCAAAGTTTACACTACACAGGCATATCTTGTAATAACATCAGTAGTATTAAATTTTTTCCATATATGTGACAACATTCAGAATCTATAAAATTGATTTTTTTTTCTTGAGCGGAATGACACTTTTCATTTCAGAATCTACCAATTTAGCAATATTTTTCATTTTAGATCCAAACCATGACATACAATATTTATCTATATAACTAGCATAGTGTGTTGTCTTATTATAAAACGACTTGAAATAACATCCAGTATTGTAAGCTATATAAAGTTGATATTTAAATGTATTGCGTTTAGGTTAAGTAATATCATAATGATTATTTAATAAAGATTTAAAATCATCATAAACTATAAAAGGAACTCTTTGAGTGAATATGTGATTTTTAAATGGAATTGAATCATAGGTTGAAAAAGAAATTTTGCAATCGTTAACTTTTTCACTAATAATTTCGTGATCGTTTAAGTTTTCTTTGTCATAGAAGTAATTCAAACAACTATCACAAATTTCAAATTTTATTTACTTATTTGGGTGGATACTAATCTAGATAAATTTTTGATCCATATATAATGATAAGATATTCCCTCAATATTATTGTAAACGCTTTATTGATTATTATTAGGAAATTCACATTCATACATTTTAGGATGATATTTTTTTGAATTAATAATAAATTTGCATGTTGATTTAATTTGTAATTAGTTAATTTAATTCGGACTACATTAAATAACGATTTTGTTTATTTTCAAACCATATACATTTATGGAAATATTTAATTTTTCAAATTTAGGAATCTGAGATATTGGCATAGGTAATCCAGCAGAATTCAAAACAGTATTGTAATGAGGGTAGTTAGAAACGCGTTGTAGATTTTTATTAGTTGTATATAAAGCTGATATAATCGCCTAAAAGCTTCTTTAAAATTGTTTACATTCACATGTTTCTTAGATATATCGTCTGGTAATTCAATGAAAGATGAAGGTTCCAAACCCATATCTATTTTATTTTTGTTTATTCCTAATGAAATAGCTTAGATAGCTTAGACATATACTTCTTTCTACAATGTGATTTTAAACCATATTTTTAAGTCTATTTCCTTGCACAAATTCTCCAGAAAATGAAGCATTTACTTTCATTACTTGAAAATGTTTTAAAAGAAAATTTATTTTGAATTTAAAAATATTGAATGCATCCACAAAGAAATCATATATATTTTTAGGCTGTACATTTATTATAACCCCAGTTAAAATTCTACTTTTAGATGCACTAGCTACATTTTCCCACACGCGATAATTTCGGTTGCCGTTTATCCCTCGACCTGATTTTACTTTACTTTTTTTACCTATGCGATTCATTAAAGCACTATATCGCTTTAAATGTTGTACATTCGTAATTATGTGTTTTTTAGTTTCAATTGAATGTGATCCAATAAATGTCCAATATTACTAGTTGCTAAGTAAATTCAGTTAGTTGTTATTTGACAGGAAATGTCATATTTTTAATTAATGTATCTTTCAACTACATTAAAGATTGTAATACCGTTTTTCTCATTATTTTAATGTATTAATACGTATGAATACATAACAGAATTGGCAACGAGGATAAAAAGAATAAATTCGCGAAATGGAAGCAGTACTCGCTGAATTAGTTAATACGTTGAAAAATATGCAGTCCAGCAAGACAATCTTACAAGACAAGTGCTGGAAAGATCCACTACTGACCAAATTGATACTAAAAGTATGTTTTTACAACCATACGATGAGCTGAATGAAACTTTCGAAGCTTATTTACAACGTTTAGAAAATTATTTCACTTTACGTAACTTAACTGATGATACACCCGAAAATGATAAAAAAAGTGTACAGATTCTTATTAATTGCCTAGGACCAAAGACCTATCAAACTTAAACTACTTTCACGGGCCCAGATTTGCCATGTACAAAAAAATATAGCAAATTGATAAATCTTTTGAAAATGCATCTATGTCCGAAACCAAATGAAATTGCAGAACAACATAAATTTTTCTCAAGAAACCAAAGAGAAGCTGAATCCATTGCACACTATCAAGCTGAACTTAAACACCTTACTGTGAATTGCAACTTTATATGTCAAAATTGTAAGAAACCCACTGCAGATACTCATTTGCGCGGTCAGTTTATTAGAGGGGTGCGTTCCACTGAAATAAGAGAAAAAGCTTCTTCAAGTCACTACATCAACTTAAACAAAATCTGTAACATTTGCTGATGTGGTATCATTAGCATCTTCAATTGAAACATCAAAATTCGAGTCGCGGTGAATGGAAATTCCTCAAGACCTCAATACAATATCGCAAATGAAAAGACATCTAGCAGATCAACAGTTTAAAGTAGTTAATGAACAAATAAATCTTGGAAGTTCTCCACTATTAAACTGTTTACTTTGATTGAGTTTTCATTTTATACATAGATAAGACATTATTGTAACATAAATATATTAAGTTGTAAAGATCAGCATGATATAGTTCTTTCCTGGTTTTTCTATATCATTGCACAATTATACTGATCTTAGAGGGAAATACATTCAGGATAATCCCTTAGGGCTAATAACATCTAGGCTTTAATATTGTTATGTCTTATTACTTCCTTACTTGGTCTAGCCTTAACTACTTATCAACATCAAGTACCCAGCTACAAACAAAAAAAATGTAACTTCAATATGTCAATCTGATGATGCTAGTTATTAGCAAAACAGCTGTAATTGCATTTTAAAACGTATTCTTTAAATATATAGTGGACGTTTAGTTCAACCGTTCAGTTATTTATTGTTCTTAGTAAGATGAACTTCCACAAAGTAAAGGTTACCACAATCAATTTAATTTAAATGATGCTCATGAAGAAATCTTTACGATAAGTTCTGTACTTCACAATAATTCTATATCAGATAAAATTTTATTACAACTGTCTATCGAAATACACCGTGCAAATTTGAATTATATACTGGTGCTGCATTATCTACATGTTCAATAATTTTTTTTTAATTATCTTGAAACAAACATACAACTACAAACAACAGAGATCAAACTCAGAACTTATACAGGAGGTATTATTGTACGTCTTGGTGAATGCAAAGTAAAAATACAGCACGAAAACCAGAAAGCAACAGGAAGTTTGTTTGTGTTACCCAATGAAGTCACGCCAATATTCGGAAGAGAGTGGTTACGTTTATTCGAATTAAATTGGTCCCAAATTAATAATTTAGACAAAGAAAACTATAATTTCCAAGAAAATGTAAAAGACCAACTGTCCAAAGTATTACAAGACTATGATGACTTATTCTCTCCAGAAATAGGCTTAATTAAAATTTATACATGTTCTTTCAAACTTCAAGAAAACACACAACCTGTGTAACATGTCTATCGTCATGTTACCGTGCACTATTATCGACCGTAAACGATACCGCTATTATTACCATTAAAACCGACCCTATTCACTGTAAATGCTACCGTACACAAGACACCCCTTGTAGACGCTAACTATTTATCCGTTTGAACTAGGCCAAATAAAGAACGCATTCCTTCTGACAACTGACATAAAACACAAATTCCGTCTTGAGCTAGCCTATTTAATGAATCGCAAGCAATTCTATTCCCTTTTCGACTGAAACTGTCGTCCGAAGCGTCTGAATCCCATCTTGTGAAATTTCCCAAAT
The DNA here is from genome assembly GCA_035357415.1 of Ophraella communa. Taxonomy (NCBI): domain Eukaryota; kingdom Metazoa; phylum Arthropoda; class Insecta; order Coleoptera; family Chrysomelidae; genus Ophraella; species Ophraella communa. The sequence goes on from CM068979.1 coordinate 30,980,675, forward strand.
TGGTTGTCGAAAGATACAACCCCCTAAGTTGGAGTGAAAATTACCCCTAAGTGGGAGCCTGATATCTCCAAGTTGGAGCCAAGCTACCGTTAATCTAAGTTAGAACCCAGTTACCGCCTATGTGTAGACAGTCCTTTGAACCACTTCTGAGATAAGAAAAGTATTACGTTTTGAGCAGCCAGAACCATCACAGAAACTTTCATCCCTCCACAAAGAAACTGAAGCCGCCCTTCTAGACAGCACAGAAACTCAAAGTTAAGTCCTCTTTTTACAACTCCAGTTCACAGTTCATTATCAGCAAGCACTTATATTTTCAATAAATAAACAATAGTTTTAACAAACAGTTTCATTTGTATACCTTAGACTATAAGTCTTAAGGGTGTAGCGTGGTCGGTATTTCATTTCAAGTAGCTTCTTTATTTGTTTAATTAAAGTAATTACAAGGTGTTTCTATCTTTCTCACCTTAGTTTTTGTGTAGTTTTTTTTTGCTTAATCGTTCAAAAGATAGTGGTTCCCTTTTTACTTATACATCACAATCCTTCCTATAGTGAGCATTAACTTGGAGTCGAACTACCCGCTGGAGAGTGTCTCTTAGCCGGGATCTCTTTTGAGGAGTAATAGTGTTGCAAATTGGCGCCCTGCCTCTTTGGAAGATTATTGCTGCCTCTTTGGAAGAATATGGTTACAAATTGGCTTCCTGCCTTTTTGGGACCAATTATGGTTGTACCTGTTTACATCAAAGCTCGTCAAGTTCCTTTAGCCATTAAAGAACGCGTTGAAGATGAAATTGATCGACTAGAAAAAGCAGGCGTTATAGAAAAAGTAACGTATTCTAAATGGGGAACACCCGTAGTTCCAATTGTCAAGAAGAATGGAGATATTCGTTTATGTGCTGATTACAAGGTGACTTTAAACCGATTCATTCTAAATGATAATTATCCAATACCACGGACAGAGGATATTTTTGCAAAAATGAGTGGAGGTGCTCACTTCTGCACACTAGATATTAATCAAGCGTACCTACATATGCCTGTCAGTGAAGAAAGTAGTATGTTACAAGCTATTAGTACATCAAAGGGCACATATAAGGTAAAACGTTTGATGTTTGGAGTTAAAATTGCGCCTAATGCCTGGCAAAGATTTATGGTTCAAACATTACAAGATATACAAGGTGTTGGATATTTTTTTGATGTTGTGATACAGGGATCTTCACCCGAACAATTAATTCGACGACTTTGATTTGTATTTAATAGACTACGCTCAAGACTTCAATTTCATACCTTGGTCATACAATCGACAAAAATAGATTACATCCAGTGGAATAAAAAATCGAAGCCATTACAAATACCCCAAAACCTTCAAATATTAGTGAATACGTTTCTTGGCCTTGTAAATTACTACCATAAATCATGCTTCAAAATTAAATCCGTTACATAAGCTGTTACAAAAAGACATTAAATTTGAATGGACTGAAAATATTGAGGAATCCTTTTAACAACTAAAAAAAGAAATTATTAGTTCCAAAGTTTTAACGTCATTTGATGTAAATTTACCTATTACACTAGCCACGGATGCTTCACCAACTGGCCTCGGAGCGGTGCTGTCAAATATTATGAAAGATGGTACCGAAAGACCCGTTGCCTTTGCATCAAGAGCTCTGACCAAGGCAGAAAAGAATTACAGCCAACTGGATAAAGAAGCTACTGCATTAATATGGGGTCTAAAGAATTTTTTTCAATATTGTTATGGAAGAGAAATTACTTTAATTGTAGACAATAAACCAATTTCAAGAATTTTTCATCCAGAAAAAAATTTACCAGTTACTTCAGCATTACGGTTGGTACATTATGCAAACTTTTTGTCTGGTTTCAAATACAAAATTAAAACCAGATCTACAAACGATCACGCAAACGCTGATTACTTTTCAAGATTTTGTTTTAAGAGTTATGAAAATTATGAGGAAATTGATGTTGATGGTGCTTATTACTTAAATCAAATTAACACATTGCCAGTTACTAAGGATAAAATAAAAGCAGAAATTTAAAAAGATCCAGAGTATCCAGAGTTTTCAAATTAATACAAAATGGAGAGTTAAGTGTAAATTCAATACATGAATACTCACTTGAAGAAGGTTGTATATTCTATAATAACAGAATTACTATTCCAAAAAGTCTTCGTCGGAGCATTCTACAAGAACTACACGAAGCACATACGGAAATTGCTAAAATAAAAGCACTGGCACGAAGTTATGTATGGCGGTGTGGAATCTATAGGAACATAGAAGAGTTAGTGAAAACTTGTAAAAGCTGCTGTTTATATCAAACAAATCCAAAAGAAGAACCAAATCATCATTGGGAGTATCCTCAAGAACCATGGGTTCGTGTGCATATTGACTGGTCCGTTTTTAAACACTAACTTTCTTATTGTAGTAGACGCACACACAAAATGGTTTGAAGGAATTCCTACTACATCTACTACAAGTAAAGCCACTACCAATACTTTACGTGAAATCTTTGCAAGATTTGGACTGCCGACTTGCATTGTATCTGATAATGGTAAACAGTTTACGTCTTATAAAATTCAAATTTTTTTAGTCAAATGGTATATATTTTAAAACAATTGCTCCGTATCATCCGGCATCAAATGGACAAGCCGAGCGATATGTACAAATATTGAAAAGGAAACTACGAGCTATGATGGATGAGCCTGGTGATTTAAACGTCTAACTTACAAGGTTACTCATGCAGTATAGAAAGACACCTAATAGCAGCACAGGATTTAGTCCAGGCGAACTTATATTTCATAGAACATTTAGAACTAGACTAGATTTAGTAAAAACAAGCTTTAATGCAAACACAGAAAAATTTTCAAATACAAGTACTAAATTTTTTGTGATTGGAGATCACAAACCACTTTCTCGTAGAAGGTTAGGAAAAAGATACGCGTGAAAAATTATGAATTTTTCAGTTTTTTCGATTTTAAACGATTTTTTTTGCTAGGAGTAGTATTTTTTTATTATTGTATATGAAAATTAAAGTCATTATGAAAAAAATGAGACCTTCAAGAGGCGTCTAAAATAACAATTCTGACCTTGGGAGCCGTTAATATGTCGGAAAAAAATTGAGTTATCGTAAAAAAAAATTCTACTTTTTTGGGATACAAAAAGCTATCACTGTACTGAATTTCATAACAAAATATTGATTTTTCGCTGAGTAAAAAATAAAAAACGAAAATTATGGTTTTTCGCTTTTTTAGCCTTTATTTTTAGGTTATGTGAAAAAATGTTTCAGACAAAAGTTGTCGATTTTTTTATTATGTACAACTTTTCCATTTAACTTTTTTCAATAAAATGCGTATTTACGCTGCAAATTGCAAAAACCGTTTTTACCCCCTTTCCACCCCTACCACGCACCCCTCGCACGCATCTAAGATCTTGGATGGTCGCCTTTCGATTTGTAATTATCAAACCTACCCCTTTCCACTTAGCTACCTCAATTCGGACTTAAGTCATAAATTGGTCACTTTTTCACGTAATTCGACTGCACTATTGGTGTATAAAGCTCCAAAGCTTCTCAATTGACCAAACATATTTTCCAGAGGATCCTGATTTAGTCTTCTTGTCAATAAATAATCAAAACCATTGGACTTCAGAACCTGCCAAATATTCTTCACATTTTTTATGACTAATGACCAATTCTTCAGACTGGAAGGCCTTCTTTGGTCATGTTTCTTTATTCTCTGAAACTCCATTCCATCTAGCAGTAACAGGGCTTCTTCGTTCCAAAAACGAAGGTGATCAGAGGTTAGGTTACTTAAACTGCACCGTAATATTTTCCCCTTCTCTGGTTTTTTTTGGAACCATTTAAAGAGTCAAATAAACGATCGCAAAAAAACAGTAACTCAGATGTATGATCCAAATGGGTACCAAGTTTATTTGAAGAATCTGCAATAAAACAATTAAAAATGTAGTATAAAGATAAATACATCTAACAATGTTGAGTTTAATATGTGGGTTTTAAAGTCAAAAATTGTATCTGATATAAATATATTTAGTAAATATATATAATTGTGCTATAATTAATTATAAAATAATTGAAACTAAAATAATCAAATTTAATTCATAATAAAAATGTTCCAATGAAAAATATAGTAAAGAAATACTAACCAATCTGACTAACCAACTGAAGAGTTGATGCAAATCTCTGGCTAAAAATCTGAGCTGCATTCTTCACCTTCATTTTTCAAATGTTTTTCTCATAGATGTGTTCATCAGTGATATGTGGCAGAACTTTTAATCCATCAATTGGTCCATTATCATTTTCATACAGCTTTGGTACATGCTCCCATTTTGCTGTTTTCCCAACATTATTTTTTAAATAATGTAAATCCTTTTTAATAAAATTATTTCTCTTTCATTTGAACAAATGAGGAGGATTCAGAATAGGATAGAATTTGAAATCATCAATTTTAAAAGAGCCTTCTTGATAAGTGCATATATGGTACCACATCTCAAATATTTTTCTTTGGTGTCATTTATTAGGCTATTGATGACACTAATATTATTCTGATCACATTTTACTGTCACTGGTTTTAGATCGATTTTGATTAACTTGTTTATTATTTTCGTTAATAAGTGTTTCATTTGCAAAGTTTTTGCACCTCCTCTACTAGAAAAATGGTAAGAGATAGGAGCTTTCCATTGTTTTTTCAAACCTCTTACCATAAACATTAGGACATGATCTGCCATGTAGCTATCAAATTGATCTTCTCCCATGTCTTCAAAGCTCTCAATAAAGCCAGTATGTTCGTTGAAATGAAGATTAGGCAAAATTGCCATTTTATCAAACAGGACCGCTACATATTTTCTAGAAGAATTCATTTCTTTTGTCATTTCTTAAAGTGATTCAAAGATAACTTCTTGAATGCCTGGTCTCCCAACCACTAGGGCAAATAGCCTTCCTAATGTTGACATACTTGGCAGAATGAATATTTTTGACAGAAGTGCATAGGATTTGGGACTCTGTTTGTAAAGGGCTACAGAGAGTAACTTTTCATCTAGGGTAAAACGCCTTAGTTTCTTGCACTTGTTTGATTCTCGAAATTTCAATCTAATCAGTATTGCTGCCAAGGAATTCAGCTTTTCCATGTTATGTTCCAATTCATATTTCTCCTTGAATGTTTCAGCTTCATGTAATCTGTTGCTCAGGTTTTTTCTACTGTTCCTGATCTTATTCATTGTTTTGTGCAATACTTTCACTGATTCATATAACTTTTTTTTTCTTGGTGTGCTTACCAAGTCCTGCTTACTAAGTACTAAATGCTTCAGTATCTGAAGTGGTGACATTAGTGAACAAACAGCATTTTCTGAAAAAGAATGATGTCCATTACTCCACAAATAAATGAATAGATATGAAGGTTTTTTTGTGAAAATGCAAAATATAGTAAAATAAAAAAATAACAATAACCAAACCACTACATACCATTAGTGGAATCTGATTCCAAAACCAATGTTAATGGCACAGCTGAAGAAGTTGATGGCTCCTCTGGATAAAACAGATTGGTTTCATCTGAAAATAAAATAGTAGGTAAACTTATTAAAACTGCTTAGATGAAGGTTTAAATTAACAGTAGCAACGAAATATTCAAATTGAAATACTTTGGACACTAGCTTGTCCTCTGAGGTTTATTATTTGGACGTTTAAGAATTGTTTGGAAATGTTTCTCTTACCTTGCAAATATAATGTAGGCACAGCCGTCGGTTGAAGTCTACTCGACATCGATGAATGGTATTTAGCCTCAAAATGTTTATGGCAAACTCTTTTAGTACGATACACCATTACTGGTTCCATTTCATTGATATCCCTATCATTGATAGACTGCACCCATTTTCTGTATTGTTATTGAAGTTTTCCAGGATCTGGAAATTTGTGTAGCAATGCTGATGCTGAACATTTTAAAATGCAGCATTTCCTACACGACATATTTGTAAACGAAGCTGGACAATGAAATAACACTGGATAAAAAATTATATATATATATATATATATTAATATGATTTAAATTTAAATAATTTTTAATGTTTGATTGTTATGGTTTATTTTTGTTAATATCCCCCCCTTTTATTATGATTTAAATTTAATGATTATTATTATATGATTGTTTGTAGTTAATTTATTAAAATCCCGACTTAGTTCTATTAATTTAATGATATTTTAATTGATTTTAATGATTAAATATTATTTAATTTTATATTGAGTTTACTTTATCTTCTGTAGTTCTATGGTTGAGCGCCTTTAAATTTTTAAACTAGTTCAATCTACTTTTTATCAAATTGAAATTTAGAATTTTGACTCTTATCAGGGTAGGATTCAAATTAAAATATTATTTAATTATTGTAACACAATGAATTTAATTTCAAATGTATCTAAAAGAAATTATACAAATAAATTAAAACAAACACTATTAATTGGTTTTCATATGCTTATTACACTTAAATGGATGAATAACCTGGTATGAAACGAATGAAGATGATATACAAAAATAAATCAATTTACAGATACAACAAAATAAAAACACAAATATAAAACCTTAACTATCGGACGTACCTTGTATCACAAAGTCTTTTGAATATTGTCCTGGTCATGCGCAACGTAACAAACACTGAGATCGGCTTCTACTTCGTTTACTATCGGAAAGAAAGGGAACAGCGTACCAAAATGTCAATATGTCTACCACACTTGGATGTATCAATGACGCTTGAATTTAATCTCATAAATTCTATTGGAATCTTGATATGTTTTGTACAATTTATTACTTTGGTAAGTAATTTAATAATAGTTGATTACTTTACTGCATGTATTTTTAATGTTACATGTATTAATTTAACATAAACAGCTTTTAATTAATGCAAAAATTTTCTTCTAGTTAGTACTCAATTAATACATACGATGTTAACTGCTCTGCTACCATAAGAGAGTGAATCGATGTTGACTGCTCTTCTATCAAAATCAAAAGAGAGTGAATCATCAAATTTCTGGCCTTTTTATAGGCTTCCAGAAAAAAAATGACATAACAAAACGGATTTCAAATGTTTTAACATACAAAATTTTGCAAAATTCTGGAAAATCAAGGTAATTAAATTACAAATCCAATAATATCCTTTATAACTTACAGTGAACTCTCATCTTTATATTTACTAAAATTCTCTTAATATAATTTTTAATGGACTTTTTGTTATGAAATTTTGGATTTGAAAGAGGCAAGTTTCTCAAGCTGTCATTTTTCAAGACTTTCAAAATTTGGATTAAAACTATCATTTATATTTAAAATTACTATAAATTCATTAAACTAATCCTAATTTAACTAAAATTTACTTTTTTTAAACCCTAACAACTAAAATTTAAACTTTTAAAAGATTTTGTTATTTGTATCTCTTACATATTATATAAGATAAAAGTCTAGTTTACTACTACTAGTTTACTGTTTCACCACACCTGCTACATGTTTTTAATTGTTCTTGTGTCTTTTTAAGGTACTCATGATCTATTGGTATACTTGTTTGTACAATATCGAAGACCACAATTTGTCTTTTTATGATTTTGTAAGTACTTCCTTTTTATAATATTAATTTAAATACTTTACTAACTAAAATTACATGTTGATTTCTTAAACATGTGAAAACCATTAATACTTTTTGATTTTTATTTTCTTTTTGTTGTTTCAGATTAAACTTAGAATTTTAAAAGAGAACTAAGACAAAGATGAATTGTTACGTGAAAATGTACAGCGAACTCTCTTCTTTATATTTACTAAAATTCTCTTAATATAATTTTTAATGGACTTTTTGCTATGAAATTTTGGATTTGAAAGAGGCAAGTTTCTCAAGCTGTCATTTTTTAAGACTTTCAAAATTTGAATTAAAACTATCATTTATATTTAAAATTACTATAAATTCATTAAACTAATCCTAATTTAACTAAAATTTACTATTTTTAAACCCTAACAACTAAAATTTAAACTTTTAAAAGATTTTGTTATTTGTATCTCTTACATATTATATAAGATAAAAGTCTCTGTGTTAATAAAGGTTAACATTTTAAAATTTATATAAACATTTACTTAACTGTCCTACATACATGTTGTTACCTAAAAATGTCTTTGTTAGTGTTTGTACACTAAGTTTTTCAATAGTTATTCTACTATGCACTATTATTAAAGTGTTCTATAAAAAATTCTGTGATCATGTCCAACACTATTGATATGAGAACTAGTTTACTATGTTTCACCACACCTGCTACATGTTTTTAATTGTTCTTGTGTCTTTTTAAGGTACTCATGATCTATTGGTATACTTGTTTGTACAATATCGAAGACCACAATTTGTCTTTTTATGATTTTGTAAGTACTTCCTTTTTATAATATTAATTTAAATACTTTACTAACTAAAATTACATGTTGATTGTAGTTAATTGTGAAAAATTATGAACTTGGAAACTGTAGAAGTACAAAAGAAAAAGTAAATGTTGATTCTATAAAACTTATTAATATATCCTTCTATTGTAAATTATAAGGTAAGTTCTATTTATTAAATTATTAACTATTAGATATCTATCTCAATATATATATATATATATATATATATATATATATATATATATATATATATATAATTAAATTTCTGTTATTTGCCGACTAATAGGTATTAAACCAGAATTTTTGGGGTAAACGGCAATGTTTTTTAAGAAAACTCTTTTACTTGTTTTACCCCAAAAATTCTGGTTTAATACCTATTAGTCGGCAAATAACATACATTTACTTATATATATATTGTTATTTTTGTCTGTGTATGTCTGATTTTTAATATTATAATGAATATGAATTTATATGAATAATTGATTTTATTACAGACACTAACATAACTTTTTATTTACTAAACTAATAATGTCTCTCTTTCTCAGGGTTCTGTGGTTTCATAGGCTCTATGTATTATGATTTATTATTATTTTACTATTTTAATTACTTGAACGCCATATATCAATTGTTAATTTATTTTATTATTATTATTATTATGTTCAAAAATAAAAATTTCTAATTATTAAATTTACTAGTATATGAAAAACAGATCAATCAAATTCAATGTAGTGTTTTATTATATAAATGTTTCAAAAAACACATTTCATTATACAAATACAAATACAAATTCAAATTGTTTAAATATTCTTTCATACATCACACATTCACGCTAATGAAACTAATCCTATTACAGTTAAGTATGCAACTCACATAACACTATGAGTGAGTTTTAAGTTTTACAGTTGGTAGTCCTTTCTCTAATTACAGTTATACAAAATGAACGATAGATTACTCAACATTATTGAAAATTTAGTTTCTCACGCACTGGTAAGTTTATTTAACAAAAATTCATTAAATACCTTTTTAATACTTCTTCTAGTAGTGGTTGATACTGTCTCAATGTTTTAAAACAATATAAATACCTTTATATTGCTTTGTAGACTGTGATAGACTGCTCGTGGGGATCTCACGCCTTCCTACCTCGTGGAATCCGGTTCAAGATGTTACGAAGATCACTCAGGATCACCTTTTACTTTAAGAACGTGTAAAAGGTAACTTTCACTGGTCACAAATCACTATTTTACTATCTAATTACAATTTTAACAAATTTTATATATGATTTTGATTAATCTGTTTCTAGCAACATTTCTTAACAAAAAATCCTTTTATTCTCTCAAAAAACCAAAAACTAACTAACTCTTTTTCAAAAATCAATAACAACCCCGATTTTCCTTTTTTTTTCTTTTCTTATATTAAAATTCGCCCTCTATATCTCTAATTATTCTTATATCATTCATTGTCCAATCAAATTAACCTTATGGTTGTTTATAAATAAATTTAATAATATCTAATAAAGCTTTGCTTTGAGAATAGGAAACATTACATCTTATATTTCTAAATTGAATTGTTTGTGTCTCATCTATTATTATTTAATTTATCTAAATTACGTTAACCTTTTTCTTCTGTCATAGTTGACATATCAAAACATCTCTTTGGAAGCTACCCTATATCAGGTGACAATTGTTGTCACTGTCATTTAATTCATAACCCCATTATTTGTTTATTTTTCTTTATTTTTCAGATTGTTTAATTAGATATAAACAAATTTCATTGAAATTTTATAAGTACCACTTTTAAATAATTTGTTATAGGCACCATGAATGCATATTCGGATAATACATAGAAACCATCAACCTACTCATCTGTATGGTAAATCTTATATTATGTATCACTTTATTACTTTCCTTTATCTGTTTAAATTTAAATAAACTACCCTTCCTCTAATTAATTACTAAGATTTTCTTGTTAAATATTTTAATTTTCTAATAAGGCCATTAGATTACGTTACAACATACCCCAAATTTTTTTGTAAACATTCTAACTTCTTGAAGTCTAGAATTTTTCAAATAAAAATTTTAATACATTCATTATAACTATTTTCTAAAATCTCTTTATTATATACAACTACTAATTACTACTAATATTTAAAATTTTTTATAGTTATTCACTTAGTGAAGGCAGCCATATGTATAGTACGTCTACATTGAAAATACCCCTTATGTCTTCAGTATCAGGATGAACTTAAACATAGCTGTTTACTCCATTTTGGTTTTCAATCCTATATGGGACTTCAAAAGGTAACTGTAATTTGGCACATCATCTTTGTACTTATAAGGTATAGAGTAAGTTTTAACTTTGAATGTTTCCATACTTTTAACTCTTAAACCACTGAATATAATTATGTGCGACTCTGGGCATTTCATTGAATAAATCTTTATAATTTTCCAACAATCTTTTAACCTCCATTCTATTTTCATTCTCACAATTCAAATATAAGCCATTCCATTTATTATCTTCTTTGAGATCCAATTCATATTCATAAATTTCATTCCTATCCATTACTTCTGTATCCATCCCATTAATATCACCATTAATCTTTATATATATATATATATATATATATATATATATATATATATATTTTTATGTTTGTGTGTGTGTGTATGATTTGTGATTTATGTTATAATGAAACTGATTTTACATGAATAATTGATTTATGTTACAGACACTAACATAACCTTTTATATACTAAAACAAATAAAAAACTTTCCTTCTCAGGGTTCTGTGGGTTCACAGGCTCTAGGTATTATAATTTATTATTATTTATTATTGTAGTTATTTGAACGCCCTATATCAATTGTTGATTTATTCTATTATTATTATTATGTTAAAAAAAAAATGGAAGTTTTAATTAAATTTACTGTTAAATGCAAAACAGATCAACCAAATTCAATGTAATGTTTTATTACATAAATGTTTCAAAAATATTAACACATTTCGTTATACAAATACAAATTCATGATCGTTTAAATGTTCTTTCATACTTCACACATTCACACTAATGAAACTAATACTATTACAATTAATTATGCAACTCACATAACAATTATGTGTGAGTTCTTTATAAGTTTTACAGTTGGTAGTCCTTTCTATAATTACAGTTACAAAAAAAATGGACGATAGATCACTAAGCGTTATTGAAAATTTAGTTTCTCACACACTGGTAAGTTTATTTAACAAGAATTCATTAAATACCTTTTTATTACTTCTCCTAATAGCGTTTTATACTGTCTCGATGTTTTTAAACAATATGAATACCTTTATATTGTTTTGTAGACCGTGGTTGACTATTCGTGTGGGTCTCCTGCCTTCCTCCCACGTGGAATCCGGTTCAAGATGTTACGAAGATCACTCAGGATCCATCTTTTACTTTGGGAACTTTTTAAAGGTAACTTACACTGGTCACAAATCACTATTTTACTATCTAATTACAATTTTAACAAAATTTCATATATGATTTTGATTAATCTGTTTCTAATAACTTTTCTTAACAAAAAAAAACTTTTTATTCCTTCCAAAACCAAAAATTCACTAATTCCACCTTTTAAAATCAATAACTACCCCGATTTTCCTTTTTTTTTTTTATATTCAAATTCGCCCTCTATATCTCTAATTATGCTTATATCATTCATTGTCCAATCAAATTAACCTTATGGTTTTTTATAAATAAATTTAATAATATCTAATAAAGCTTTGTTTTGAGACTAGGAAACATTACATCTTATATTTCTAAATTGGAATTTGTTTGTATCACATCTTTTATTATTTAAATTATGTCAATTACGTTAACCTTTTTCTTCTGTCATAGTTGACATATCAAAACATCTCTTTAGAAGCTACCCTATATCAGATGACAATTGATGTCACTGTCATTTAATTCATAACCCCATTATTTGTTTATCTTTTTAATTTTCAGATTGTATAATTAGATGTAAGCAAAATTTCAGTGAAAACTTTATAAGTACTAATTTTGAATAATTTGTTATAGGCATCATGAATACTTATTTAGATAATACCTAGAAACCATCAACCTACTCGTCTGTATGGTAAATCTTATATTATTAAATCTTATATTATGTAACAGGTGATTTGTTGACAATTTTAATTTATGGAAATATAATTTAAATTTTATTACATTCCTTTACCTGTTTAAATTTAAATAAACTACCTTCCCTCTAATTAATAAATAAGATTCTCTTGTTAAATATTTTAATCTTCTAATAAGGCCATTTGATTACGTTACAACATACCCCAAATTTTTTTGTAAACATTCTAACTTCTTGAAGTCTAGAATTTTTTCAAATAAAATTTTCATACATTCATAGTAACTATTTTCTAAAATCTCTTTATTATATATAACTACTAATTACTACTAACATTTAAAATTTTTTTAGTTATTCACTTATGGAAGGCAGCCATCTGTACAGTACGTCTACATTAAAGATACCCCTTATGTCTCCAGTATCAGGATGAACTAAAACATAGCTGTTTATTCCATTTTGGTTTTCAATCCTATATGGGCCTTCAAAAGGTAACTGTAATTTTGCACATTTATTAAGTCTTCTGTTAGGAACCCTCAGAGCTTTAACTATTACTAAATCTCCTTGTTTAAAAATTGTTCGTTGTTTAATTTGTTTGTTACGTTTTAATTTATATTTTTCAGCTCTTTTAACTATTTTATTATATGTTTCTTGGACTATTTCTCCATATGGTTTTATAATTTCTGGATCCCAAGGTCTGTCTGGAATGATGTTTTTCATGATCCTTATTGGTGCTATCTCTGTAACCTCATGTGGTAGATTATTGATACCATCTTCTATTTTTTTTAAATTGCTTTCCCACATGTATTGTTCCTGATGTACAAGTATTCTTAGACATTTTATCACCTCTCTAACATATCTTTCAGCTTGGTTTGAACGAGGATTTCTTATGCTTGTAAAGATAGGTTTTTTTCAAATTTTTATTATTGAAATAGGTAGCATTGTCCATTAGACATTGTTCTGGTATACCTACTTCTAGAAAATAATTGGTTAAACATCTCTTTACCTCTTTTTGATTTGTACGTTGACAAGGATACATGGTTATAAATTTTGAAAAATTATCTACGATAACAAATATGTGTTGGTTACCTTCTGAACTTGGTATTAAGTTAGAAATAAAATCGACCGATATTAGTTCTAGAGGATGAGTTGTAATAATTGATTTTGGAATGTTTTCATTGTGGAAATTTTTATCCTTGCTTAGTTGACACATTTCACATCTACTAATAATTTCTTTTGTTATTGATAAATCATTTTTACATACATAATTTTCTCTGAATATACTATAAATTTTTTCTTATTCCTGCATGTTGATATTTTAAATGTAGTTCTTTGATTATCTTCTTTGTTAAATTTTTAGTTATTACATATAATTCCTTATCAGTGATGACCTTGTACCTTACATTGTTAGAGTTAATTTTTGTTCTTAGCTTTTCCAATTCAGTTAAATTTTGTTGATCTTCTAAAATTGTATTAAGTGAAAAAATTCCTGTATCTTCTTTCATGAGATTTACTCCTATTTGTTTGTTCCTAGTTACTTTATTCATTTCTCCATCCATTCTTGTTATTGCATCTGCTACTGTGTTTTTAATTCCTGGCACATATCTAATTTTGAAAGAGTATTCTTGTAACAGCAAAGCCCATCTATGAATACGGTTGTTACCATATTTGTTTTTAAGTATGGTAGTCAGTGCTTGGTTGTCCGTTTCGATTATAAATTCTTGTCCCAATAAGAAAAATCTAAGCTTGTTTACACAAAATAATATACTGGCAAGTTCCAGTTCACTAACACTGTAATTTCGTTCCGCTTTCTTAGTGATCCTTGACACAAATGATATAGGAACTTCTCCTTCCCCTTGATCTTGTACTAGATTACCTGCAAATCTTTGTTGTGATGCGTCTGTCCTAAGAATAAAAGTTTTTGTAAAATCAGGATGAAAAATTTTGACGTTTTCTGTAAACTCCGCCTTGATATTTTGAAAAGCTATTTCTCTTTCATGTGTCCATTTCCATTTAACATTTTTACGTAGAAGTTCTATAAGTGGTATTTCTTTTTCTGTGAGATTTGGGACTAATCTTTTAAAGTAATGTAATATGCCTAAAAATCCTCTCAATGTTTTCAAATTTGTTGGTCTCTTATATTCTTTTATAATTTTGATTCTATCTGTGTCCATGCTTACTCCTTTACTATCAATTTTGTACCCCAAATAAATGACTTCTTTCTTGTAAAATTCACACTTTTTAATATTTATTTTTAAACCTGCTTCATCTAACGCTTTTAAAATTATTTCTAGATGTTCTAGATGTTCTTTTGGACTCTCAGAAAAAATCAGTATATCGTCAATATAGTGTAAGACAAATTTCTCATATTTGTTAAGAATTTTATGAAGTGCCTTAAGTAAAGCTGAAGTAGCTGATTGCATTCCAAATGGAACAACTCTGAATCTAAAAACCTCGCCATCAACCATAAAACCTGTATAATCTCGACTTTCTTCTGCCAATGGAATTAGCCAAAAACTGTGCTTCAAGTCTAATTTGGTAAATACATTTGTTTTTGTTATTCTTCCTAAAATAGCTTCTATTGTTAAAGGTGCCTCGTATTCAGGTATACATCTTTTATTTAATTCTCTAGCATCTAAACAAATACGTATGTCACCATCTTTTTTTTTTCACAATTACTATTGGATTTATAAATGAAGTAGTACTGTGTTCAATAATTTTATCTTTCAATAATTTTTTTATAGCTTCTTGTACATCATCCTTGTACTTATAAGGTATAGGGTAAGTTTTAATTTTGAATGTTTCCATACTTTTAACTTTTAAACTATGAATATAATCCTGTGCAACTCTGGGCATTTCATTGTATAAATCTTTATATTTTTCCAACAATCTTTTAACCTCCATTCTATTTTCCTTCTCACAATTCAAATCTAATCCATTCCATTTATTATCTTCTTTGAGATCCAATTCATATTCATAAATTTCATTCCTATCCATTACTTCTGTATCCATCCCATTAATATCACCATTAATCCTTTCATTAAAATATTCTTCTCTAAAATCATTTTCATTATACTTCTCATTTTCTTTAGATGTCTCATAACCCATTCTATTTTCATTTTTCTTTATTTTTATATTCATTATTTTCTTTGCCCCTTCTGTTTCTTCTTGTTCATTAAACTTCACACTTATACCCTTCAAAGTAACTTTCCTATTTTCATAATTGATGTCTACCTTATTTCTATATAATTCATCCGAACCTAATAAAATATCAAATTCCATATTATTTACAATTAGTAATTGTACCTCAAATTCAGTACTTCCTAATCTTAATTGTAGTATTATTGATTTGTTTACTTCACTTATTTTCTTTAAATTCAAACCTATTAGATTTACTTTAGGAACCTTAATTACATGATCTTGTAAATTCAATTTATTTATAATATTTTCATTTATTAATGATGTTTCTGACCCACTATCTATCAAAATGTTAACCCTTGTATCATTTATTTTACCATTTATTGAAACTAAAATATTTTTATGATTATCATTAATGCAATCTCTTGTTTTTAGAAATTCTCTGGGGTGAACGTAACTGTACAGATTGCTGATTACCTCACCCATTAATGAAAATTTTGTGAAGTTCCAGCACCATCATGATTAGGACTGGCATCTTGGACATTAGAAGGGAAATTAGACTCTTCACTTCGAACATTTTCTCCATTTATGGAAGTAGTCCTTTCTGCATTGCTAACCCTTTGAAAGTGCACTCTGCGGTTTTCATTATTTGTATTTTGCGCATTCTGCATATTTTGTCTGCTATTATAATGATTGTTAGAGTTATGATGATTATTACTATTATTATAATTTGAGTTCTGATAATTCCGTCTATAATTACTTTGATGGTCGTGATTGTTATTATTATTATTGTTTGTACTGTGGGTATAATTACTTACCCCATTATATTGTGGTCTATTACCGTTAAAGTTACTATTATTGTTATTGTTATTATAATTTTGTCTTTGATTATTATTAAAATTATTGTTATTTCTAGAATTAGTATTGTAATTATTTTGATTATTTCTGTTATTATTATATTTGTTTATATTTCTGTCACTATTGGAATTATTATTATAAGTGTTATTGCTAAAATTATTGGCCCTATTATTGTTGAATCTTCTATTGCTAACCAGATTTCGTTCTATTCGCATCAAGTAACTAGTTAATTGTTCAAAACTTTTTATATTCTGCACCGCTATTGTTTCTGAAATTTGTGCTTTGAAATGACGAGAAATAAACATAATTATCTCCTCTTCTTTTATAATAGGTTCTAAATATTGCGCCTGAGAATATAGTAGAAGTGCATAATTGTACATTGAATTTCCTCGCGTTTCATCAAACTGTCCAAAATAAAGTTTTTCCCTTACTTCCCCTTGAGCAATTTCTCCCCAATATAATTTCATAAAACTAATTTCAAAATCCTCAAATTCATTAAAATTTGCCTCTTGACTTGTATACCATAAAAGTGCTTGACCTATTAAGTGTTTTCTGATAACTTCCTTAATATCTTCGAAATTATCAAAATGCTTCAGTTTATTTACTAGAATTTTGAGAAAGACTTTTGGGTGTATTTTCCTAATATTTCCATCAAATTTTAAAGTCTCATCTGAAGAACTTTGTATATAAGTATGATTTATGACACCTGATCTGTTTACTTGTCTTTTAATATCTTCAACATCATTTTTAACGTCTTTGTAGCTATCTTCTAGTCTCTTCTTTATATTCCATTCCATTTGACTTGTCATTTCTGATACTTCCATCTCCCTATTCTTTTCATTTCTTATTTTCCAGTTCTCCATTTCCCTAGATATTTGTTCTATCTTCTTTTGTGTTTTTTCTACTTCTTGTTTTTGTTTTTCTGTACATGTTTCTTCCACAATTTGTTGGAATCCAGTAATGGTATTCTCCCATTTTCCTTCTAAATTTCCCATTCTTTCTTGTGTATCTTGTATTCCCATTTTGACTTCATTTACATCTTCTTTAATTTTTTTTCTAAAGTTCTTTTCTTTCTCTTCTATTTCTTTTATTCTATTAATTTGAATAGTTTCTACTTCTGCAATCCTTCCAATCACTTCTTCTCTTATTTCTTGTTTAGTAACATCTATTTTATTCTCCATGTATCGGTTTGATTCTTCTAATTTCTTCTCAACATGTCCCAATTTTACTTCCATTAATTTTATTATTGATTCCTTACTTCTGTTTATTTCTTCTTTTGTTTGATCCATTTTTGCATTCATTTCTTGTTTTATTTCTTCTTTATTTTGATCCAATTTTGCATTCATTTCTTGTTTTATATCTTGTTTATTTTGATCCATTTTTGCATTCATTTCATTCATATCTTGTTTTATATCTTGTTTATTTTGATCCATTTTTGCATTCATTTCATTCATATCTTGTTTTATATCTTGTTTATTTTGATCCATTTTTAGATACATCATCTGGAGCATACTCATTATGTCAATTTCCTCTTTTTCCCCTTCATTTTGCTGTATTTTTCTCTCTGTTTGGCTTTCAAACTCTTGTGTGTCCTCCTGTCCTGTTTCTTCTGACAATGATGTATCATCTCCTTCCTGCTCTTGCTTTACTTCAAAGATGTATTGCTCTGGGTCTTTTCCTTCTGTTTCTAATATCTTCTCCATTCTGATTCTTAATTCTGTTTTAAGTCCTAGAGTATCTTCTCCTCTTCTCTCTAATTCTTCCTTCAATTCCTTTACTTTTAAGTCCATCAACTTTTTTCCTTTCTTCTTCTGAACTTTTTCTCCGGTTCCATCCATCTTCTTTTATTTTGTTTTATTTTTTTAAATACTAATTTTAATTTTATGAATATTAAATGTTTATTTTTATAACGAAATTTTATTTTGTATGAATGAGTTTTATTTTATTTTCTTTTTATATTTATTTTTGTTATGTAAAAATTCTATGAATAACCTTTTTTATACCCTTTTTTATTGCGCCTTTTCCAAGCCCTACGTTGGTTGCGACAATTGTTATGTTTGTCTGTGTATGTATGATTTGTGATTTATGTTATAATGAAACTGATTTTACATGAATAATTGATTTATGTTACAGACACTAACATAACCTTTTATATACTAAAACAAATAAAAAACTTTCCTTCTCAGGGTTCTGTGGGTTCACAGGCTCTAGGTATTATAATTTATTATTATTTATTATTGTAGTTATTTGAACGCCCTATATCAATTGTTGATTTATTCTATTATTATTATTATGTTAAAAAAAATGGAAGTTTTAATTAAATTTACTGTTAAATGCAAAACAGATCAACCAAATTCAATGTAATGTTTTATTACATAAATGTTTCAAAAATATTAACACATTTCGTTATACAAATACAAATTCATGATCGTTTAAATGTTCTTTCATACTTCACACATTCACACTAATGAAACTAATACTATTACAATTAATTATGCAACTCACATAACAATTATGTGTGAGTTCTTTATAAGTTTTACAGTTGGTAGTCCTTTCTATAATTACAGTTACAAAAAAAATGGACGATAGATCACTAAGCGTTATTGAAAATTTAGTTTCTCACACACTGGTAAGTTTATTTAACAAGAATTCATTAAATACCTTTTTATTACTTCTCCTAATAGCGTTTTATACTGTCTCGATGTTTTTAAACAATATGAATACCTTTATATTGTTTTGTAGACCGTGGTTGACTATTCGTGTGGGTCTCCTGCCTTCCTCCCACGTGGAATCCGGTTCAAGATGTTACGAAGATCACTCAGGATCCATCTTTTACTTTGGGAACTTTTTAAAGGTAACTTACACTGGTCACAAATCACTATTTTACTATCTAATTACAATTTTAACAAAATTTCATATATGATTTTGATTAATCTGTTTCTAATAACTTTTCTTAACAAAAAAAAAAACTTTTTATTCCTTCCAAAACCAAAAATTCACTAATTCCCCCTTTTAAAATCAATAACTACCCCGATTTTCCTTTTTTTCTTTTTTTTATATTCAAATTCGCCCTCTATATCTCTAATTATGCTTATATCATTCATTGTCCAATCAAATTAACCTTATGGTTTTTTTATAAATAAATTTAATAATATCTAATAAAGCTTTGTTTTGAGACTAGGAAACATTACATCTTATATTTCTAAATTGGAATTTGTTTGTATCACATCTTTTATTATTTAAATTATGTCAATTACGTTAACCTTTTTCTTCTGTCATAGTTGACATATCAAAACATCTCTTTAGAAGCTACCCTATATCAGATGACAATTGATGTCACTGTCATTTAATTCATAACCCCATTATTTGTTTATCTTTTTAATTTTCAGATTGTATAATTAGATGTAAGCAAAATTTCAGTGAAAACTTTATAAGTACTAATTTTGAATAATTTGTTATAGGCATCATGAATACTTATTTAGATAATACCTAGAAACCATCAACCTACTCGTCTGTATGGTAAATCTTATATTATTAAATCTTATATTATGTAACAGGTGATTTGTTGACAATTTTAATTTATGGAAATATAATTTAAATTTTATTACATTCCTTTAACTGTTTAAATTTAAATAAACTACCTTCCCTCTAATTAATAAATAAGATTCTCTTGTTAAATATTTTAATCTTCTAATAAGGCCATTTGATTACGTTACAATATATATATATATTGTTATGATTCACTCTGTTTAGATACTCAATAAATACAATATTAAAATTTATTTTATTTAACATATTTGATACACCTGGTATAACACATTTGATTAAGTCACTTAACAACACAAAATAAAATAGCATCAACAGAATTTAATTTATGTAAACCAATCAAAAGGTTGTGACTGTCAAATGTATGATGAATTATAAGTAATAAGACAATTATTACTTTTTACCAATAAAAAAGGAGTGTTCTGTTTTAATATTACAAAGTTTCTGTACATAATTTAGTATAAAAAGCTTAATTTAAGTAAATTAGTTATATATGTCAAATGATGACAGACAATTATTATCCAATTAAAATTTGTTTATCATGTCAAAAAAAATGGACAATTATTATTGGAAGATGGTATCCAAGAGGAAACTAAGGAGGTTGTTGATTCCAGAGAGGCTTGGGGGGTCTTGCATGTAAGAAAATTGGTGAGAAAAATTTAAAGAATATTTTGAGAAAATCAGAGAATAAAATACCAAATTATAATAAAAGTAATATAATTCGATAGGAAGGACTGTAGAATGTATGGTCCATAGTTCCAGTGAATCTACAACAAGTTTTGCAAGAATTGGTGAGTGAAACTTATATGAGAATTTATAACTTACCTACCTACCCGTTCGAGTTTGGATCCAGTGTAATAATTCCAAGCGGAATTATATACAACAACACATATTATTGTAATTTACAACAAATGAACGTTATTTTCGATTTCCATTTGGTATAAAAGGTGTAGCCGCCAGAGACTTCTTTACAGCTGAAAAATAGTTATCAGAGTATCAAGCAGTGCCAGAACAAGGTTAACAGTGACTTAACAGGTTATTTGCGTATATAAAAGGTTAGTGATAGGATAAGATAGATTTAGGTTGTTCAATTAGTATAATTATTTCTTTACCTTATAAAGGGTGACGTCATTCTACGTATTTCAACAGAATCTCGTTTAAATCTAAAACTTTTTCTCTTCTCCATTTTAGTAACGTTAAACTTTCAAATTAATATAATTCACACTATTGCCACATCGTATTTTTAACGAGATTTTTCTTTACATAGTTGCCATTGTTACAGCAACATTAAAATTGTAATCAGATATTAAAACAGACATAATAGTAATTAAATTTTATTGTTGAGTTCATTCAAACTGAATAAATTATATATTCGTTATATAAGTCACAACTATACAAGTTAGTTTATGTTAATTCAGAAGTAGCGATTCTGTTGGTAATGGTGGTTGCATATCTCTGAACTCTCCCTTTGATTAAGATGTTTCAAGCAAACCGACTGAGCACAACATATTGAATTAGAGTAAGCAACAATTAAGGTAATTATTGATATTTGCATCCATATCATTGTTAGCCGGAGTAAAATAATGAACACTCATCATCACATGTATAGACAACTCACATCACACATTTACCTTGAACCACGCATTACAATACAACACTAGTATTACAAATTTAAAACTCACACACACGCTACATAATAAATTGGCGCCCAACGTGGGGCATGTTTGAAAAATTGTATTGCTTAAAATATTAGCTTCGTTATTAAAAAAAAATTGGTTTATTTGAAAAATTAGCTAAGCGTTCTTAATAAAAAAAATATAGACTCTCAATAATTACATATAATAAATCATGGAGGGAATTAAAACTTTAAGGGAATTAAAAACCGTAGAATTAAAAGCAATATTAAAAAAGAAAGGTCTAGATTTAACAGGTAATAAAACAATACTTATAAACAGACTACAAGAAGCCATTGTAAAAGAAGGAAAGGATCCCGAAACATATTGTTTCAACTTAGAAGAAGGTAGCGAAGAAACGGAGAAGCAAAGAGAAATATTAAATATAGATTATCAGCAGATAGAGAAAGAAAGTATGGAAAATGTAAGTGAACCAAGCAAGGAAAACATACCAAAAGTCATAGAACAACCAGAAGTTCAAGAAGAAAATAAGAACGACAGGGATAATCAATTATTTATGATACTACAAAGTATGCAACAACAACAAAAAGAAGATAGCAAGAAGATGATGGACAAAATCGAAGAACAAAAGGAAGATGGCAAGAAAATGATGAACAAGATAGAGGAACAAAAGGAATATTTTAAAGAATTAATTGGAAAGAAAATGGAGGAACAAAATAAAAAATTAGAAACTATGAATAACTCCATGAAATTGAAATTAGAGAAGCAAGATGAAAAAATTGAAGAAGTTAAAAGATCACAGAAAGAAATGAAAAAGAGTTTAGAAACCCAGGAAGAAAAGTTGGTCAATCTAGAACAAAATTTGATAGAGAAATCACGAAGAGTAACAGAAGTGAATATCACGAAAGCTGTGGAAATTATTGAAAAAAATGGGAAAAAGGAAATAGAAGATATGAAAAGAAGTATAATTAAACATGGAAGGAATATGGAAGCCCTAAGAAGTGATGTGAAGAAAGAAATTCAGGAAGTAAGAGAAGAAACAGAGAGAAATATATAAGACAAAAAGAGAAATAAAAGAACAATATACAGCAGCAAGCATAGATGTGGACAGTAGCAGTATTAAGGATATAAAAGAAGAAGTAGAAAAAATTGAAAAAGACGAACGGTAAATGAACATGAAACCATTATTTACACTTGCCATAGTGGAAACAACATAATTAAATTTGATGGGGACATACGCAAGGTACATCCTAAAGTATTTGTAGATCTACTACAAAATAAAGTAGACCAGAACAGGGGTATGGATTTTAAGGAAACCGTGAGACAAAATTTAGTGGGACATGCACAAATATGGTTCGGTAGTGTAGAAGTACAAATTGAAAATTTTGATAAATTTAGGGAATTATTCATGGGATATTTTTGGGGTCAAGTGAATCAATCAAAAGTTAGGGAAAAATAACATTTCGGAAAGTTCGAAGAGAACAGGGGCACAGCAGCACATGCGTATGTGATGCAAATTTATACGCAGGTACAATACCTGGAACCGCAAGTACCACAGGAGGAAGCTATTCTTTTACTTTCCAGACACTTTAAACCAGAGATCATGCAAGCAATTGCAATTCAATCAATAATTATAATAAAAAAAAAGATACTCAATAAATACAATATTAAAATTTATTTTATTTAACATATTTGATACACCTGGTATAACACATTTGATTAAGTCACTTAACAACACAAAATAAAATAGCATCAACAGAATTTAATTTATGTAAACCAATCAAAAGGTTGTGACTGTCAAATGTATGATGAATTATAAGTAATAAGACAATTATTACTTTTTACCAATAAAAAAGGAGTGTTCTGTTTTAATATTACAAAGTTTCTGTACATAATTTAGTATAAAAAGCTTAATTTAAGTAAATTAGTTATATATGTCAAATGATGACAGACAATTATTATCCAATTAAAATTTGTTTATCATGTCAAAAAAATGGACAATTATTATTGGAAGATGGTATCCAAGAGGAAACTAAGGAGGTTGTTGATTCCAGAGAGGCTTGGGGGGTCTTGCATGTAAGAAAATTGGTGAGAAAAATTTAAAGAATATTTTGAGAAAATCAGAGAATAAAATACCAAATTATAATAAAAGTAATATAATTCGATAGGAAGGACTGTAGAATGTATGGTCCATAGTTCCAGTGAATCTACAACAAGTTTTGCAAGAATTGGTGAATGAAACTTATATGAGAATTTATAACTTACCTACCTACCCGTTCGAGTTTGGATCCAGTGTAATAATTCCAAGCGGAATTATATACAACAACACATATTATTGTAATTTACAACAAATGAACGTTATTTTCGATTTCCATTTGTTATAAAAGGTGTAGCCGCCAGAGACTTCTTTACAGCTGAAAAATAGTTATCAGAGTATCAAGCAGTGCCAGAACAAGGTTAACAGTGACTTAACAGGTTATTTGCGTATATAAAAGGTTAGTGATAGGATAAGATAGATTTAGATTGTTCAATTAGTATAATTATTTCTTTACCTTATAAAGGGTGACGTCATTCTACGAATTTCAACAGAATCTCGTTTAAATCTAAAACTTTTTCTCTTCTCCATTTTAGTAACGTTAAACTTTCAAATTAATATAATTCACACTATTGCCACATCGTATTTTTAACGAGATTTTTCTTTACATAGTTGCCATTGTTACAGCAACATTAAAATTGTAATCAGATATTAAAACAGACATAATAGTAATTAAATTTTATTGTTGAGTTCATTCAAACTGAATAAATTATATATTCGTTATATAAGTCACAACTATACAAGTTAGTTTATGTTAATTCAGAAGTAGCGATTCTGTTGGTAATGGTGGTTGCATATCTCTGAACTCTCCCTTTGATTAAGATGTTTCAAGCAAACCGACTGAGCACAACATATTGAATTAGAGTAAGCAACAATTAAGGTAATTATTGATATTTGCATCCATATCATTGTTAGCCGGAGTAAAATAATGAACACTCATCATCACATGTATAGACAACTCACATCACACATTTACCTTGAACCACGCATTACAATACAACACTAGTATTACAAATTTAAAACTCACACACACGCTACATAATAATATATATATATATATATATATTTATATATATAGATATATATATATAGATATATAAAGATTAATGGTGATATTAATGGGATGGATACAGAAGTAATGGATAGGAATGAAATTTATGAATATGAATATATATTATTATGATTTTATTAATTTTTATTGTTGTTGGGTTCTTATGTTTTCTTTTTTGTTTTATTATTTTAATTTTTTCTGATGATTGAATGTTATTTTAGTAAATTCACGTTAATTGTGACATGATATTATTAGTGGTTTGTTTTTATTTGATTTGACGTAATTGTTGAAGTTTTTTACTACAATAATAATGTTTTTTAGCCCCTTAAATAATATGTTGTATAATGATGACTAGCTCAAATAAAATTAAATGCTTCTTGAAAATAGACACTATCGTTAATCGAAAAATTATATCTCAGGTCGTACAGGTTTCACCACAGATTTACGCTCAAACAAATTATAAATTTTCTATCAAAATGAAATTCAAAAATCTTTACAATAAAGTAGTATAAATGTTCTCTAGCAGCTAATAATTATTATCGCTTTAAAACAGTTTATACGCACACTTAATACAAATTAAATAACGGTACCTTTTTTAACTTTGTCTCTCGAGTGTTCGCCATTCACATGTAGGTGTCGCTGGAACTGGTGGTCTATCTTCTCTTCTGGATAACACGTGGTATGCAGAAACTTCCAATGGTTTAATTAAAGACAGAAACTCTTACGATGTAGAATTTATTATTGTTTATTTGTGGATTTGTTTATACAATTTACTGGTTGATAAGTCTCCCTTTTTACAAGTGGTGTGTTACAAAGTTTTATACTAGGATTATTTCTGATATAAGGTAAGTCAAGCTTCTTATATTAATTTAATACTAACTTTTGTATCATTAAAATTACAGTTGAAACTGTTATATTATAAGATTACTCTGCTCGATTCAACAAACCTATTTTCGATTCAAAGTCGAATACTGTTAACTTATAAAGTTAATAAAATTTATGACTAATCAAAGTCTTTTTTAAAAATGTAAATTACGAGTTGAATATTATAATAACTGTTGTTGAATGTTTTGAAAATGAGTCTTGAATCTTTTTTAAAATTAAACTTGAGTATTGAGTCGTGAAAGTTTTTTTAAAATTAAATCTTAAATGTTTGTTGAAAATTTTTTTAAACGAAGCTTTAATGTTTGTATAAAGGGTCTTGACTCTCTTAAAATTAGGCTTGAATCTCCCTTTCTTCTTTCTGACTGGTTCTTTTACGTAAAGACTGAGATCCCTCTCTCATTATTATCTGACCAATAAAAATGCTTCATTTAAAAACTCCACGAGAACCAATCAGAAGGAGCTATTTCTTAATTTGCTTATTTCTAACTAACTACTTATATTTTACAAACAATTTTTTTACATAATATATACAATAATCATTTTTAATGTTCAATAATTTTTATATCATTTATTATGGTCGGAAAAGCTCTTAAATTATATTCACTGAGGCTTGAAGTCATAAATTCGACCGATACATTTCCGAGTAACTCTTACGTCACAACGTGCAGCTGCTATTCTAAG
Organism: Ophraella communa; assembly: GCA_035357415.1. NCBI lineage: Eukaryota > Metazoa > Arthropoda > Insecta > Coleoptera > Chrysomelidae > Ophraella > Ophraella communa. Next base: position 31,007,076 of record CM068979.1, read on the forward strand.
CTCTTGGAGTTCGAGGAAACTAAACATTTCAAACACGCGATGTGTTGTGTACGAGCACTCGTAGTTCTGATAATTTGACGTCACACAGGCACAGGTGCGTTTCTAAGGTTTTGGAGTTCATGGAAACTAAACATTTCAAACACGCGATGTTAGCAGTCGTAGTTCTGATAATTTTACGTCACACATATGCACAAGTGTTATTCGTAGAAGAACTTTTTATACACTTTTGTAGATCTTTGAAAATCCTTTTATATATTTAACAGAAAAATATTTTACAAAAATTTATAATTTGTTCGTTTGTTTTATTTTACATTTAGAATTATATTTTCATTATTATTTATTTTTTTAATGGTGATTTTGATTATTTTTATGTAATGTGATTACTTTTTTATTATTTATTTTGCTTTTAATTGACTTAATAACGATTTTGTTTTTGATTTAATCATCATAATACATATTCTTATGGAAATTAGTCTTTTCTTTAATGAATAAATTTTTTATGATAATAAAACTTCGTCTCAACTTCCCCCCAAACTTGTAATAAATTTATCGACGGATAAATTTTTATAAGTTTCCATTTTCTATTTTAACTTCAACTATATCCTATTTTATTTTATTTACATATTTATTTACACTTAACTACTAAATATATTACTTGAGTGAACTTACATGAAACACACCACGTGAAATTTTTGTGTTAGGAAACATTAGAATTTATTTTCTACTTTTTAAAACATAAACGCATCGTATCATCTTTTTCTTACCTACTACTATAGGATTAATATAGAGTGTAGTACTATAACTTATAATTCCATCTGCCAACAGTTTCTTTAAATGTTTATCTACCGCTTCTTGATATTTATAGGGAATTGGATAACTTTTTTGACTAAAACTCTCTATTTTTTTAACTTTAATACTTTGGGAATAATTTTTTAGCTACTCTAGATTCATCATTAATTAAACTTTTATATCTTTCTACCAATTTTATAACTTCATTTTTCCATCCTTTGTTGCAATTTATCATCACCTCTAAATTCTTTTCATTAACCCTATCATCGGCATCAATTGCCCTTTCATCATAATCATAATTTAATTTATTTTTGGTATCTAAGACCCTTTCTAAATGATTATTATTTCCATTTTTATTTAAATTTAATTCGGCATCTATGGCCACATTATTAAATATATTTCGGCACCCTTGTACCATTAAATTGCAACTAGATTCACAAATTTCACTTATTTTTTCTTGGCAGAAATTTTTATTACTATTTTCTAATGACTCGTCGAATATACTAATTATATTATAATTACTAGTTAATTTTAAATCATTTATTACCTCAAATTTTATTTCATTATCCCCAAATATTACTGCATTTTTGATATAATTTATTATAATTTTATTCTTTGATAATTCATCGTTACCCAATAATATATCATATTTTAATTTATTGACTATCAATAACTGAACATTTAATTTTACATTATTTATATTCAAAGAAGCAAAAACTGTTTTATTAGAATATCCTAAACTTTTATCATTTATCCCTGTAAAATTTACTTTTGGAATATTGATTATATTGTTTTTTAACATTGAGATTTTATTTACTGTATTTTCTGATATTAAAGAAACTGTAGACCCTGTATCTATTATAATGCTTAATAAATTGTTATCAATATTTGCTTTAATTAATACTAATTCTATTTCTTTATTTTCTAGATGCAGATTATCCTTGTCCATTAAAAATTCACGTGGGTGTACAAAGTCACATCTAGCGCTATTTACATTGTGCACCCCTATTGAAAATTTGTGGTTTGGACATAATCTACTGGAGATCTGGCCCTAGGAGTTCTACTACCTGAACGTGCAATGTCCCTCGGTGTATTATTTGTCTCATTTATCCCCTCATTACTGTTACTCGTATTAATTGTGTTTACTTGTCTATTATTATTGTTTGTATTTGCTCGATTATTGTTATTTTGTTCAAATCTATTAAAATTTCTATTATTATAATTATTGTTAAAATTTCTAGTGTTCTGATTATTATTGTAATTTCTATTATTATTGTAATTGTTCCTATTTTCATTATTTTGATTTCTGTTTTGATTATTGTAGTTATTGTTAAAATTATTATTATTATTTTGTCTGTTAAAATTGTTATTGTTACTTTGCCTATTAAAACTTCTATCATTGTTATTAAAGTTTCTTACATTATCTCTATTCTGATTGTTGATACTATTACTTAAATTTCTTTCAATTCTCTGCAAATATGTTATTAAATGATCAAATTTATTAATATTTTTGTACTGCAATTATCTCAGATATTTCAGGTTTAAAATGTCTTGATAAAAACATTACAATTTCTGCCTCTGGTATAGGAGGAGTTAAATATTGACAAATAGCATAGAGTTGTAAAACATAGTTGGATAGATTATCCTTTGTATTATCAAATTTGCCAAAATACAATCTTTCCCTGACTTTACTCTGTTGTAATTCTGACCAGAAAGTATCTAGAAATACCTTTTCAAAGGTTTCAAATGAATCTACAAACATTTCTTTGCAATTCCACCACAATAGTGCATTGCCTGTTAAACTTGACCTGATAAATTCTTTAAAGTCTTGTAAATTTTTAATTTTATAGTATTTATTTTTAATTGAATGTAAATAATTTATAGGATGTATCTTCCTATAATCCCCACAAAATTTTGAACTTTCTTCAAACTTCCCCCCTATATTTAAAATTTGAAAACCCAAGTCAGGTGTTACGCGATTGTCTGATAATTCAGAAATATTTTTGATTCACTTGTTTTATTTTATTTACGAGTTCCTCCTTTAATTTCTTGATTTCTTCACTGTTTCCCACGTTTACATCTGCATTTAATTTTTCTTCTATTTCTTTTCTTAATTGTCTCTCTGTTTTTCTGTTTTCCTGTTCGGCTATGTCCAAATTTATTTGTATTCCTCTTTTCACGTTATCTTCCATTTCTGATATTCTTGAGTTTAATTTCAGATTGTTTTCGCTTGTTCTTTTGTCTATATTTTGTACTTGTTTATTTAAAAATTCTTGTTTTTCCTCAATTACTTTAATCTTTTTCTCTTGATTTTCTACTTTCTTATCCAATTTTTCCGTTATTTCATTCAATTTTCTCGTTATTTCCTCAGAATTTTGTCTATTTTGTTTTTTCATTTCTTCATAGTTAGCTTCTAATTTTCTTGTCATCTCTTCCGAGTTGGCTTCTAGTTTTTTCGCTATTTGTTCTGAATTGGCTAGGATGATGCTCATCAAATCTGCCAATGTGACATTTTCTCCAGTTTGTAAAGAAGTACCATCTTTTTGTTGAGGTTCATCTTCTTGTTCCCCCCTTTCTTCTGGCTCTTCTGTGTTAGCAAACATGTCTATTAATTCTTGACTTTTTGTCAATCTGTTTATCAAATTTTGTTTGGTTCCTTTGTCGTCCAAATCTCTGTTTCTCAATTCTTGTCTGAGTTCTTCTACCTTCCATGCATCAAAATTATTTTCTTCTTTACCAGACATTATGTTTCGACTTTTTATGTTTATAATTAAATGTTAGAAATATTTATTTTATATGTTAATTTCAGTTACAATAATTTATTAGTATTTTTATTTTTAAATAAATTTTAATGTAATGTTTATGGATTTTTTTGTTGTTATTTAAACTATTAAAATCTGTGATTTTAATCGAGCCCGATACGTTGGTCGCCAAGTTATTATGATTTTATTAATTTTTATTGTTGTTGGGTTCTTATGTTTTCTTTTTTGTTTTATTATTTTAATTTTTTCTGATGATTGAATGTTATTTTAGTAAATTCACGTTAATTGTGACATGATATTATTAGTGGTTTGTTTTTATTTGATTTGACGTAATTGTTGAAGTTTTTTACTACAATAATAATGTTTTTTAAGCCCCTTAAATAATATGTTGTATAATGATGACTAGCTCAAATAAAATTAAATGCTTCTTGAAAATAGACACTATCGTTAATCGAAAAATTATATCTCAGGTCGTACAGGTTTCACCACAGATTTACGCTCAAACAAATTATAAATTTTCTATCAAAATGAAATTCAAAAATCTTTACAATAAAGTAGTATAAATGTTCTCTAGCAGCTTATAATTATTATCGCTTTAAAACAGTTTATACGCACACTTAATACAAATTAAATAACGGTACCTTTTTTAACTTTGTCTCTCGAGTGTTCGCCATTCACATGTAGGTGTCGCTGGAACTGGTGGTCTATCTTCTCTTCTGGATAACACGTGGTATGCAGAAACTTCCAATGGTTTAATTAAAGACAGAAACTCTTACGATGTAGAATTTATTATTGTTTATTTGTGGATTTGTTTATACAATTTACTGGTTGATAAGTCTCCCTTTTTACAAGTGGTGTGTTACAAAGTTTTATACTAGGATTATTTCTGATATAAGGTAAGTCAAGCTTCTTATATTAATTTAATACTAACTTTTGTATCATTAAAATTACAGTTGAAACTGTTATATTATAAGATTACTCTGCTCGATTCAACAAACCTATTTTCGATTCAAAGTCGAATACTGTTAACTTATAAAGTTAATAAAATTTATGACTAATCAAAGTCTTTTTAAAAATGTAGATTACGAGTTGAATATTATAATAACTGTTGTTAAATGTTTTGAAAATGAGTCTTGAATCTTTTTTAAAATTAAACTTGAGTATTGAGTCGTGAAAGTTTTTTAAAATTAAATCTTAAATGTTTGTTGAAAATTTTTTTTAAACGAAGCTTTAATGTTTGTATAAAGGGTCTTGACTCTCTTAAAATTAGGCTTGAATCTCCTTTTATTCTTTCTGACTGGTTCTTTTACGTAAAGACTGAGATCCCTCTCTCATTATTCTCTGACCAATAAAACTGCTTCATTTAAAACACTCCACGAGAACCAATCAGAAGGAGCTATTTCTTAATTTGCTTATTTCTAACTAACTACTTATATTTTACAAACAATTTTTTTACATAATATATACAATAATCATTTTTAATGTTCAATAATTTTTATATCATTTATTATGGTCGGAAAAGCTCTTAAATTATATTCACTGAGGCTTGAAGTCATAAATTCGACCGATACATTTCCGAGTAACTCTTACGTCACAACGTGCAGCTGCTATTCTAAGCTCTTGGAGTTCGAGGAAACTAAACATTTCAAACACGCGATGTGTTGTGTACGAGCACTCGTAGTTCTGATAATTTGACGTCACACAGGCACAGGTGCGTTTCTAAGGTTTTGGAGTTCATGGAAACTAAACATTTCAAACACGCGATGTTAGCAGTCGTAGTTCTGATAATTTTACGTCACACATATGCACAAGTGTTATTCGTAGAAGAACTTTTTATACACTTTTGTAGATCTTTGAAAATCCTTTTATATATTTAACAGAAAAATATTTTACAAAAATTTATAATTTGTTCGTTTGTTTTATTTTACATTTAGAATTATATTTTCATTATTATTTTTTTTAATGGTGATTTTGATTATTTTTATGTAATGTATTACTTTTTTTTATTTATTTTGCTTTTAATTGACTTAATAACGATTTTGTTTTTGATTTAATCATTATAATACATATTCTTATTGAAATTAGTCTTTTCTTTAATGAATAAATTTTTTATGATAATAAAACTTCGTCTCCAATATATATATATATATATATATATATATATATATATATATATATATATATATATATATATATATATTATCGGAATGTTTTTGGGGATGTGGCAATAAAACCAAAGTGTACTCTTTTTAGAATTTATTAACCGAGCTTTCGAACCTCTATGGGTTCATTTTCAAGGTCTAAAAATGTTTTAATTGTAAAGAAATTATATAGCAAGTAATAAAATAAATAATACTTACATATCTAGGTGAGATTATAGGTAAAATGTTGTAAAAAACTGTAATAAATGTGACATGTTATTATAAAAAAACTCAAAAAACAATATGATTTAAAAATTTTGATTGATTTGTTTAATATATAAATTCAATTGTTTTAAATTCTACATAGTAATTCGTTTTTTTTTAATTTTTTAAATTTTGTTTCTCCAAATCCAAAAGATATGCATATATTACACTTAAATTATTTAAATCAGTTTTTTTATTAATACATCGATCCTCTTGTGCTATATAAGCTGTTTCTAAAAATATCCCCTTTTTATAATTGATTTCTGTGGTTAAAATTTTGGCATGTTCATAATTCATTATATGGCCTTCAGAGAATACGTGTTCAGCAAGTGCACATTTCTCTGGATGAAGTTTACTGTCACTTTTATGGGATGTTATTCTATTAGCAAGAGACCTTTTTGACTGACCAATGTATTTCTTATCACAATTTTTACAAGGAATTTCATAAACTATGTTTGGTAATTTATTATTTGGTGTTTTATCTTTGATTTTACTAAAAAGCGAATGGATTGTAAGATGTTGTTTATTTGCAATTTTTATATTATGTTGTTTTAAAATTCCGGAAAGTTTAGGTGTGACTGTTTTGATATAGGGTAGAGATACATAAATTGGAATGGTATTATATCTAGACATAACACATATAATTTAATTTACTCCATTCCATGTAAAAACTGCGAAAAAAAGTATATAGGCCATACGAGTCAAAAATTAAAAAATCGATTCTCTTTACATAAGAGTGATTGTAGATTACATCCTGAAAGATGTGAATTGGCCAAGCATGTCGTTGAAAATGATCATGTAATGGATTTTTTATCTGTTAGTGTTTTAGATATACAACCTATTTTGAAAAAAAGACTCTTTTTAGAAATGTCTTTTATTTCTCAAGAAGAAAAAATCATTAATAAAAAGAGTGATCATAAAAATCTCAGTAATGTTTATTTTTATTTACTATCTAAGGATAAAAACATAAAAGAACAACTTACATAATAAATCATCTTACTAAATTACTGTTTAATAATATATTTTTTTGAAAATTTATTTTGATTATTTTCTGACATTGACATTGATTTTGACAGTGTTTATGAAAAGGATGTATGAGTAATATTGTAAACTTCAAATTCAACCTAAAAAATTCTTCTTTTAATTTATTTTTCTTCTTTCAATTTAAATTAATTAAAAAATTAAGCACCCTTTGGCATTTTCAAAAATAAATAACTAATGTTATTCTGACATCTTTTTCTAAAAAAAAAAAAAATTTTTCAAAATAATAGTTTTAATTATATTTATATTTACCATTGTAAACAACAAATTTTATAATCTCGTATACATTCCTTGAAAATGGAAATAAATTTTCCGAAAGCTTGGAAAAAAGCATAAAGAGTTTACTTTTATTAATTGCTGCATACCCCAATATTACTGGTTTCATACCTTATTAGTCAGCAAATAAACTACCTTTATATATCTATATTAAATTTCTGTTATTTGCCGACTAATAGGTATTAAACCAGAATTTTTGGGGTAAACGGCAATGTTTTTTAAGAAAACTCTTTTACTTGTTTTCCAAGCTTTCGAAATACATTTATTTCATTTTCAAGGAATAAGTGTGAGTTAAAACAAAATTGGTGTTAACAACTTGGTAAATATAACATAAAAAAACTATTTTAACTTTAATTTGGAATTTAAAAAATTTTTAAGTCAAATTATTTATAAAACAAAATAACGTCATAAAATTAGTAAACAACTTAATTGCTTACGATAAAATTTAATAATAAAAGAGTAGAAAATAATAGGTTATAATTTGATTTCTTCTTTTATAAAAAATGTGAATTTTGATTAAAATTTACTAAATATTTAATTGTTCTATGATAAAAAATAACGATATCTTATTCTTTTTTATAATTTTGAATTAAGCTTCTAAAATGTCATTTAAAAAATCAAAAAATAAAAATGTCAAATAGATGTCATGAATTTTAGGTATTATTTAGATCTTTATTTGTATGTTTATCCAAAGATAGCAGATAATAATAAATGTCACTCAAGTTTTTATGGTCACTTTTTTTATTCATAATATCATTCTCTTGTGATATAGATGCCATTTCCAAAAAAAGTCTTTTTTTAGTGTTAAATTGTATATCTAAAATATTAACAGAAGCATAATCAATAAGATGGTCATTATTTAGAAAAGGGTTATCCTAATAAATTAATTAAAAATGTATTAAATAATTATTCTAACAATTTAAATACATATGATCGTAATAATAATAAAGATTCAGAAATCCAAACTAATAATACAAAATTATATATATCTTTACCATATATTAGAGAAATTTCATCCTAATTAAGTAGAGTTTTTAAACCATTAAATAATATCAAAATTACCAGTAGAACATGTCTTACCATAAAAAACATTTTCAGTAAAGTAAAAGATACAACTCCAATTTTAGACTTATCTAATGTAGTATATTGTATTCCTTGTTCTGTTTGCGACCAAAAATATATAGGTCAAACTGGCCAAAGATTAAAACAACGTTTATCATTACATAAGAGTGATACAAGGTTACATCCTGAAAGATGTGAATTGGCTAAACATTCCATAAATAATGACCATCTTATTGATTATGCTTCTGTTAATATTTTAGATATACAATTTAACACTAAAAAAAGACTTTTTTTGGAAATGGCATCTATATCACAAGAGAATGATATTATGAATAAAAAAAAGTGACCATAAAAACTTGAGTGACATTTATTATTATCTGCTATCTTTGGATAAACATACAAATAAAGATCTAAATAATACCTAAAATTCATGACATCTATTTGACATTTTTATTATTTTTTTGATTTTTAAATGACATTTTAGAAGCTTAATTCAAAATTATAAAAAAGAATAAGATATCGTTATTTTTATCATAGAACAATTAAATATTTAGTAAATTTTAATCAAAATTCACATTTTTTATAAAAGAAGAAATCAAATTATAACCTATTATTTTCTACTCTTTTATTATTAAATTTTATCGTAAGCAATTAAGTTGTTTACTAATTTTATGACGTTATTTTGTTTTATAAATAATTTGACTTAAAAATTTTTTTAAATTCCAAATTAAAGTTAAAATAGTTTTTTTATGTTATATTTACCAAGTTGTTAACACCAATTTTGTTTTAACTCACACTTATTCCTTGAAAATGAAATAAATGTATTTCGAAAGCTTGGAAAACAAGTAAAAGAGTTTTCTTAAAAAACATTGCCTTTTACCCCAAAAAATCTGGTTTAATACCTATTAGTCGGCAAATAACAGAAATTTAATTAAATTACTGATCATGGGGTTTTATCAAGACATTGAAGAACGTTATGGTAAATATACTGTTCAATATTTTAAAGATTGGTCCAAGGCTAAGAATAAACTTGCAAAAGAAGATGTTTTTTATTGAGATGTAGAAGAGAAGGTGTTATTCCAAAACATGTTGACAATTCTATAGTACCTATAATAGATCTTTTACATCGTTAAAATATTTCCATGAAGAAAAACACAAGTTTTTTCCTAAGGTTAGGATCTAAGATTATTAATATTGAAATATCTTGTAATCAAAAAACTATTTTATCGTTAGAAAAGAATTTAGAAAATTTAAAAAACAGCATTATTCAATCAACGTCAAATTTTGTATTTAAAAACTATGAATTCTTTCAGAAAAAAACATTTAATAAAATTTTTTATTTAACCAAAAGAAATAATATTAAAAAATTTAATAAATTAATAGATGATGAATTTAAATTAAAACTTAGTACAAATCCCAAATGGATTAAAAATTTAACAAACATTGAAATTCCACATGACATTTTGTGTTTTTTATCTTTAGGGCATAAATTTAGTATTGAACCAACTATTGGAAAAGATCTTAAATTTAAACATATTTTAGCAGATATTGAATATATTACATCTCAAACTTCAGACGATAATTTAAGGAAAACATTAATAGCAAAATCAACTAATATTATCACAAATCATATTAACCAAAATTCTAATAGTAAGTTTTTTCGTAATTTATATCATAAAACTAAAAAATTTTTAAAGAATCACTCAAATATTATCGTTACTAACAGTGATAAAGGAAATTGTACTGTAGTTATGTTTAAAGACAATTATATTGAATTATCACTGGACATTCTTGATAACAGTTCATCTTATGTAAAATTAAAAAAAGATCCAACAATTACAATTCAAAATAAATGTAATTCTATTATAAAAAACTTTACAATAAAAAACAAATTGATAAAACTACGAAACAAAAATTGATTTGCTATAATGGAATTCCAGCAAAGTTTTATGGTCTTCCTAAAATTCACAAACCAGTATTATCAATTAGACCTATTGTAGCTTCATTAAACACTCCTACTAATTTACTTGGTTCATATATTACTGAAATATTAACAAAAGCATATGATTATAATACAGAATACTACATTAAAGATTCTTATGATGTTTTTAAAAAATTTAATAAATTTCAGTTACCGAAAAATTATATTATTTGTAGTTTGGATGTCGTTTCTTTGTTTAGTAATGTTTATTTAGAATTTGCTTTAAGAGCAATAGATAAAAAATGGAGTGATATTAGCCAGCATTGTTCAATATCCAAAAATACTTTGAAGAAATTTTAATTTTTTTATTTGAAAATACATATTTTTCATTTAACAATCAATTATATAAACAAACATTCGGTACTCCAATGGGAGCTTCCATCTCTCCAATTATTTCTTGTTATGTAATGGATAATTTACTAGATACTGTTATTCCCGTATTACCTTTTAATTTAATTTTTGTTAAAAAATATGTGGATGACATTATTTTGGCATTACCTAAAGATGGTTTAAATGAACTTCTTTTCATATTTAATTCTTATGATCCTCACATTCAGTTTACATTAGAAAAAGAGGACGAAGAACATAGTGTACCATTTTTAGACACAAAATTTATTAGAAAAGATAACACTATAACTATAGATTGGTACAGAAAACCAATAAATTCTGGTAGAATAATGAATTTTTGGTCATATCATAAATTTTCGACTAAAATTAATTTAATAATGCAAATGAAAAAAAGAATAACATTGATTTCGGATCCCATTTTTGCACAATAAAAATTTTAAAATTTTACATGAAATGTTTTTAGAAAATGGTTATCCTAATAAATTAATTAAAAATGTATTAAATAATTATTCTAACAATTTAAATACATATGATCGTAATAATAATAAAGATTCAGAAATCCAAACTAATAATACAAAATTATATATATCTTTACCATATATTAGAGAAATTTCATCCAAATTAAGTAGAGTTTTTAAACCATTAAATAATATCAAAATTACCAGTAGAACATGTCTTACCATAAAAACATTTTCAGTAAAGTAAAAGATACAACTCCAATTTTAGACTTATCTAATGTAGTATATTGTATTCCTTGTTCTGTTTGCGACCAAAAATATATAGGTCAAACTGGCCAAAGATTAAAACAACGTTTATCATTACATAAGAGTGATACAAGGTTACATCCTGAAAGATGTGAATTGGCTAAACATTCCATAAATAATGACCATCTTATTGATTATGCTTCTGTTAATATTTTAGATATACAATTTAACACTAAAAAAAGACTTTTTTTGGAAATGGCATCTATATCACAAGAGAATGATATTATAAATAAAAAAAGTGACCATAAAAACTTGAGTGACATTTATTATTATCTGCTATCTTTGGATAAACATACAAATAAAGATCTAAATAATACCTAAAATTCATGACATCTATTTGACATTTTTATTTTTTGATTTTTAAATGACATTTTAGAAGCTTAATTCAAAATTATAAAAAAGAATAAGATATCGTTATTTTTTATCATAGAACAATTAAATATTTAGTAAATTTTAATCAAAATTCACATTTTTTATAAAAGAAGAAATCAAATTATAACCTATTATTTTCTACTCTTTTATTATTAAATTTTATCGTAAGCAATTAAGTTGTTTACTAATTTTATGACGTTATTTTTGTTTTATAAATAATTTGACTTAAAAATTTTTTAAATTCCAAATTAAAGTTAAAACAGTTTTTTATGTTATATTTACCAAGTTGTTAACACCAATTTTGTTTTAACTCACACTTATTCCTTGAAAATGAAATAAATGTATTTCGAAAGCTTGGAAAACAAGTAAAAGAGTTTTCTTAAAAAACATTGCCGTTTACCCCAAAAATTCTGGTTTAATATATATATATATATATATATAATGACGTTATTTTGTTTTATAAATAATTTGACTTAAAAAAATTTTTTAAATTCCAAATTAAAGTTAAAATAGTTTTTTATGTTATATTTACCAAGTTGTTAACACCAATTTTTGTTTTAACTTGCACTTATTCCTTGAAAATGAAATAAATGTATTTCGAAAGCTTGGAAAACAAGTAAAAGAGTTTTCTTAAAAAACATTGCCGTTTACCCCAAAAATTCTGGTTTAATATAAATATATATATATATATATATATATATATATATATATATATATATATATATATATATATATATATATATATATATATATTTATAACTAACAAACTATCGAAGAACACTAATAAAAATAACACACTGTTAACACGTTTCAAATGACAACAGAAAACTACTTATATATATATATACATATATTGTTTTATAAATAATTTGACTTAAAAAAATTTTTTTTAAATTCAAAATTAAAGTTAAAATAGTTTTTTATGTTATTTTTACCATTTTTTAACACCAATTTTGTTTATACTCGTGCTTATTCCTTGATAATGAAATAAATATATTTCGAAAGCTTGGAAAACAAGTAAAAGAGTTTTCTTAAAACACATTGCCGTATACCCCAAAGAATTCTGGTTTAATACCTATTAGTCGGCAAAGAACATAAATTTAATTAAATTACTGATCATGGGGTTTTATCAAGACATCGAAGAACGTTATGGTAAATATACTGTTCAATATTTTAAAGATTGATCCAAGGCTAAGAATAAACTTGCAAAAGAACTTAATCGAAGATGCTTTTTACTGAGATGTAGAAGAGAAGGTGTTATTCCGAAACATGTTGACAATTCTATAGTACCAATAATAGATCTTTTACATCGTCAAAATATTTCCATGAAGAAAAACACAAGTTTTTTCTTAAGGTTAGGATCTAAGATTATTAATATTGAAATATCTTGTAATCAAAAAACTATTTTATCATTAGAAAAGAATTTAGAAAATTTAAAAAAATAACATTATTCAATGAACGTCAAATTTTATATTTAAAAACTATGAATTCTTTCAGAAAAAAACATTTAATAAAATTTTTTACTTAACCAAAAGAAATAATATTAAAAAATTTAATAAATTGATAGATGATGAATTTAAATTAAAACTTAGTACAAATCCCAAATGGATTAAAAATTTAACAAACATTGAAATTCCACATGACATTTTGTGTTTTTTATCTTTAGGGCATAAATTTAGTATTGAACCAACTATTGGAAAAGATCTTAAATTTAAACATCTTTTAGCAGATATTGAATATATTACATCTCAAACATCAGATGATAATTTAAGAAAAACATTAATAGCAAAATCAACTAATATTATCACAAATCATATTAACCAAAATTCTAATAATAAGTTTTTTCGAAATTTGTATCATAAAACTAAAAAATTTTTAAAGAATCATTCAAACATTATCGTTACTAACAGTGATAAAGGAAATTGTACTGTAGTTATGTTTAAAGACAATTATATTGAATTATCACTGGACATTCTTGATAACAGTTTATCTTATGTAAAATTAAAAAAAGATCCAACAATAACAATTCAAAATAAATGTTTTTCTATTATAAAAAAACTTTATAACAAAAAACAAATTGATAAAACTACAAAACACAAATTGATTTGCTATAATGGAATTCCAGCAAAATTTTATGGTCTTCCTAAAATTCATAAACCAGTATTATCAATTAGACCTATTGTAGCTTCATTAAACACTCCTACTAATTTACTTGGTTCATATATCACTGAAATATTAACAAAAGCATATGATTATAATACAGAATACTACATTAAAGATTCTTATGATGTTTTTAAAAAATTTAATAAATTTCAGTTACCAAAAAATTGTTATTTGTAGTTTGGATGTTGTTTCTTTGTTTAGTAATGTTTATTTAGAATTTGCTTTAAGAGCAATAGATAAAAAATGGAATGATATTAGCCAACATTGTTCAATATCTAAAACATACTTTGAAGAAATTTTAATTTATTTATTTGAAAATACTTATTTTTTCATTTAACAACCAATTATACAAAAAAAACATTCGGTACTCCAATGGGAGCTTCCATCTCTCCAATTATTTCTTGCTATGTAATGGATAATTTATTAGATACTGTTATTCCCGTATTACCTTTTAATTTAATTTTTTGTTAAAAAATATGTGGATGACATTATTTTGGCATTACCTAAAGATGGTTTAAATGAACTTCTTTTTTATATTTAATTCTTATGATCCTCATATTCAATTTACATTAGAAAAAGAGGACGTAGAACATAGTGTTCCATTTTTAGACACAAAATTTATTAGAAAAGATAACACTATTACTATAGATTGGTACAGAAAACCAATAAATTCTGGTAGAATTATGAATTTTTGGTCATATCATAAATTTTCGACTAAAATTAATTTAATAATGCAAATGAAAAAAAGAATTACATTGATTTCGGATCCTATTTTTCATAATAAAAATTTTAAAATTTTACATGAAATGTTTTTCAGAAAATGGTTATCCGAATAAATTAATAAAAAATGTATTAAGTAATAATTCTTACAATATAAATACATATGATCAAAATAATAAAGAATTAGACATTCAAACCAATAATACAAAATTATATGTATCATTACCATACATTCGAGAAATTACATCTAAATTAAGTAGAATTTTTTAAACCATTAAATAATATTAAAATTACGAGTAGAACATGTCTTACCTTAAACAAAATTTTTAGTAAAGTAAAAGATACAACTCCAATTTTGGATTTATCTAATGTAGTATATTGTATTCCTTGTTCTGCTTGCGATAAAAAATACATAGGTCAAACTGGCCAAAGATTAAAACAACGTTTATCCTTGCATAAGAGTGATACCAGGTTACATCCTGAAAGATGTGAATTGGCTAAACATTCAATAACTAATGACCATCTTATCGATTATGCTTCTGTTAGTATTTTGGATGTACAAATTAACAATAAAAAAAAGACTGTTTTTGGAAATGGCATCTATATCACAAGACAATGATATTATGAATAAAAAAAGTGACCATAAAAACTTGAGTGACATTTATTATTATCTGCTATCTTTGGATAAACATACAAATAAAGATCTAAATAATACCTAAAATTCATGACATTTTTTTGACATTTTTATTTTGATTTTAAATGACATTTTAGAAGCTTAAATCAAAATTATAAAAAAGAATAAGATATCCTTATTTTTTATCATAGAACAATTAAATATTTTAATCAAAATTTACATTTTTCATGAAAGAAGAAATTAAAAAATTATAACCTATTATTTTCTACTCTTTTATTATTACATTTTATCTCAAGCAATTAAGTTGTTTATTAATTTTATGACGTTATTTTGTTTTATAAATAATTTGACTTAAAAAAAAATTTTTTTAAATTCAAAATTAAAGTTAAAATAGTTTTTATGTTATATTTACCATTTTTTTAACACCAATTTTGTTTATACTCGTGCTTATTCCTTGATAATGAAATAAATATATTTCGAAAGCTTGGAAAACAAGTAAAAGAGTTTTCTTAAAACACATTGCCGTATACCCCAAAAAAATTCTGGTTTAATACCTATTAGTCGGCAAAGAACATAAATTTAATTATATATATACATATATACATATACATATATATATATAAAGGAGGGTAGTCTTGACTGATATATATGAAATTAAAGGTTTTTTTGAGGTAAAAATTTTTATAATGTGCGCATTTATGAGGCCAAAAATTATTTAACCTCACGATAGTAAGTTTTTAATTTAACTATTATAATATAATCCTAAAAGTTTATTATAATTTTAGTTTGTGCCGAAGAAGAAAATAAACATTTTCGAAAGCTTCGCAAATATAAAGAGTTTACATTAATTGCCCTTTTTTATTTGACTGCTTACCTCAAAAAAACATTTAATTTTATATATATATATATATGTATATGTATGAATAATGGTGCTTTCCATGACCAAAACTGCGGACTAACGGTCAATTCCAAGACATTTGGTCAATACCAGGACTGTCCTGGAAGGGTTTTATGACTAACGATACTTTCCAAGACACATCGGCTGATCGTGTACTTCCAGGACATTTTAAAATTTTTATGTAAATTTAGAGTAGGGAATTACTTTAATTATTATATCAGGGCAAAAATATAGTTTTGTCATAGGAAAAGCATGCTGCCATGATTTCGAGAGTAAGGATCAATAAATTTGGTCTGCATCACTTGTGCCCAAGGATTTCATAAAAGTGTCTTCAACGACCCTGATAAGTTTCACCAGAGACATAAGGGCTCATTGAACGACTTTAACCTAGGGGTGGGCCACAATAGATCTTTTAGGTCGCAGTGGAAGCGACGTTGAAGGACAACTCACATTAAACCTAACCTTAATTGAAATGAAAGCTTATACTGAAAGTAACTTTGTTTATTATTATAAATGTTAATAGACATGCACTTATTCAGCAATTGGCTATTTTCTGATGGATAATGTTATACAGCAGGTTCTACCTGCGTAAGTGACCAGTGTTGGCTATTGGTGAACATTCCGATGTTATGTGTTGTATGGTTTCCGGCGTCTGTTGGTATCGTCTACACTTGTCTGATGTAATAGTCCGATCTCTAATAACAAATTTCTTGTAATTATTAGTGTTAATTACTTGATCCTGAATAGACATAAATCCTTCGGTCTTTGAAAATAAGGTACCGTCAACAAGCCACCGATTTGATGCAACTTTGTCAATGTGTGGCCATCGTCAATTATTTAAATGCATGTTGGAAAGATAAACCAATATATTCTCATAAAACTTTATTTTTATTCAATTTTTAAAAACTAATTCGGTTGTTTTTAAGAAAAAGTTAAGAAAGTAAGGGGGTTAGCCGTACCTGCTCCAATTATAGTTTTGACACAACAAGGAATGTTTAAAAAATAGCTTCAGAAATTATATTTATTATTTCATCATAACATGATTATTGTTAATTCTAATAAGTTATATAGCAGCTTAAATTCTCATTTGAATGATCATTGAGCGTAGTAGACATTGTAACGTTTCAAATGTTGCGGTTTAAGTGATATGATTAAAGGACAAAATCAAAATTATTTATTAAGAGAGATATGATAAAAAGACAGATCAACAATTGGGTATATATTCTTGAGAATATATTCTGTGTGATAAATGAGTATGAAAAATATACTTTTATTAAAATGTTCTTGTTAATTTTTAAATCGAATCAATTCCAAAAAATATCCTGGAAGTACCTACACTATATATATACCTGAATAAAAATCCACTAATTGTTTTTCCAAAAACACACATTTATTAAAATGTCATTGTAAGTACTTTTATTAATTGTCGGATCAAATCCGACAGATGTTCTAGAAGTATACAATATTATAGCTTAATACAAACCACTGAGTATTTTTTGAAATTTGGAGTAGCATTAGAATGTCAACGTTTTATATGGTTAAAACAGCCCATTGCATACAGGCTGTTTCACGAGGACTTAACACTATCTCTAATTATATTTGGGACTCCTTCCTCGATTTCTATAAAAAAATGGCACAGATGGAGAACAAGTTATGGTGGGTTAATATAGGACCATCAAGGTAATTGGTGCTGGGTCATAAACTTTTTTTGAATAGTTGTAAAAAAAAATCTGAAAAGTTCAAGCCCAAAAATGTTAAACATCTTCATTTTTTTAATTAAACAGTAAGACATTAGAGTAAAAATTATTGAAAATATGCCTAGTGTGATGAATGAATATAAAAATGCACATTTATTAAAATGTACTATTTTTAATTGTCAAATCGGGCCTGATTTCACAAATGTCCTGGAACTACACTATATATAGCTGAATCCAAAACCAGTGAGTATTTTTCAAAATTTCGAGTACCATTAAAAAGCCAACCTTATATATGGTTAAAACAACCTATTGTACATGGGGGTTAATAAATGTCCTTGTACTGACCGTTAGTCATACATATATATATATATATATATATATATATATATATATATATATATATATATATATTAAACCAGAATTCTTTGGGGTATACGGCAATGTGTTTTAAGAAAACTCTTTTACTTGTTTTCCAAGCTTTCGAAATATATTTATTTCATTATCAAGGAATAAGCACGAGTATAAACAAAATTGGTGTTAAAAAAATGGTAAATATAACATAAAAAACTATTTTAACTTTAATTTTGAATTTAAAAAATTTTTTTAAGTCAAATTATTTATAAAACAAAATAACGTCATAAAATTAATAAACAACTTAATTGCTTGAGATAAAATGTAATAATAAAAGAGTAGAAAATAATAGGTTATAATTTTTAATTTCTTCTTTCATGAAAAATGTAAATTTTGAATAAAATATTTAATTGTTCTATGATAAAAAATAAGGATATCTTATTCTTTTTTATAATTTTGATTTTAGCTTCTAAAATGTCATTTAAAATAAAAATAAAAATGTCAAAAAAATGTCATGAATTTTAGGTATTATTTAGATCTTTATTTGTATGTTAATCCAAAGATAGCAGATAATAATAAATGTCACTCAAGTTTTTATGGTCACTTTTTTTATTCATAATATCATTGTCTTGTGATATAGATGCCATTTCCAAAAAGAGTCTTTTTTTATTGTTAATTTGTACATTCAAAATACTAACAGAAGCATAATCGATAAGATGGTCATTAGTTATTGAATGTTTAGCCAATTCACATCTTTCAGGATGTAACCTGGTATCACTCTTATGCAAGGATAAACGTTGTTTTAATCTTTAGAAGCTTAAATCAAAATTATAAAAAAGAATAAGATATCCTTATTTTTTATCATAGAACAATTAAATATTTTAATCAAAATTTACATTTTTCATGAAAGAAGAAATTAAAAATTATAACCTATTATTTTCTACTCTTTTATTATTACATTTTATCTCAAGCATTTAAGTTGTTTATTAATTTTATGACGTTATTTTGTTTTATAAATAATTTGACTTAAAAAAAAAAAAAAAAATTTTTAAATTCAAAATTAAAGTTAAAATAGTTTTTTATGTTATATTTACCATTTTTTTAACACCAATTTTGTTTATACTCGTGCTTATTCCTTGATAATGAAATAAATATATTTCGAAAGCTTGGAAAACAAGTAAAAGAGTTTTCTTAAAACACATTGCCGTATACCCCAAAGAATTCTGGTTTAATACCTATTAGTCGGCAAAGAACATAAATTTAATTATATATATATATATATATATATATTGAGACGAAGTTTTATTATCATAAAAAATTTATTCATTAAAGAAAATATTAATTTCAATAAGAATGTGTATTATGATGATTAAATCAAAAACAAAATCGTTAAGTCAATTAAAAGCAAAATAAATAATAAAAAAGTAATCACATTACATAAAAATAATCAAAATCACCATTTAAAAAATAAATAATAATGAAAATATAATTCTAAATGTAAAATAAAACAAACGAACAAATTATAAATTTTTGTAAAATATTTTTCTGTTAAATATATAAAAGGATTTTCAAAGATCTACAAAAGTGTATAAAAAGTTCTTCTACGAATAACACTTGTGCATATGTGTGACGTAAAATTATCAGAACTACGACTGCTAACATCGCGTGTTTGAAATCTTTAGTTTCCATGAACTCCAAAACTTTAGAAGTGCACCTGTGCCTGTGTGACGTCAAATTATCAGAACTACGAGTGCTTGTACACACCATCGCGTGTCTGAAATGTTTAGTTTCCTCGAACTCCAAGAGCTTAGAATAGCAGGTGCACGTTGTGACGTATGAGTTACTCGGAAGTATATCGGTCGAATTTATGACTTCAAGCCTCAGTAAATATAATTTGAGAGCTTTTCCGACCATAATAAATTATAAAAAAATTATTGAACATTAAAAATGATTATTGTATATATTATGTAAAAAAAAAATTGTTTGTAAAATATAAGTAGTTAGTTTAGAAATAAGCAAATTAAGAAATAGTTCCTTCTGATTGGTTCTCGTGGAGTTTTTAAATGAAGCATTTTTATTGGTCAGAGAATAATGAGAGAGGGATCTCAGTTTTTACGTAAAAGAACCAGTCAGGAAGAATAACGGAGATTCAAGCCAAATTTTAAGAGAGTCAAGACCCTTTATACAAATATTCAAGTCTCGTTTTAAACTTTCAACAAACATTTAATATTTAATTTTAAAAAACAACTTTCACAACTCAACACTCAAGTTTTAGAAAGATTCAAGACTCATTTTCAAAACATTCAACAACAGTTATAAAAAATATTCAACTCGTAATTTACATTTTTAAAAAAGACTTTGATTAATCATAAATTTTATTAACTTTATAAGTTAACAGTATTCGACTTTGAATAGAAAATAAGTTTGTTGAATCAAGCAGAATCACTTTATAATATAATAGTTCCAAATGTAATTTTAATGATACAAAAGTTAGTATCAAATTAATATAAGAAGCTTGACTTACCTTATATCAGAAATAATCCTAGTATAAAACTTTGTAACACACCACTTGTAAAAAGGGAGTCTTATCAACCAGTAAATTGTAAAAAAAAAAATCCACAAGCAAACAACAATAAATTTTACATCGTAAGAGTTTCTGTCTTTAATTAAACCATTGGAAGTTCTACATCCCACGTGCTCACCAGAAGAGAAGATAAACCACCAGTTCCAGCGACACCTACATGTGAATGGCGAACACTCGAGAGACAAAGTTCAAAAAGGTACCGTTATTTAATTTGCATTAAGTGTGCGTATAAACTGTTTTAAAGCGATAATAATTATTAGTCGCTAGAGAACATTTATACCACTTTATTGTAAAGATTTTTGAATTTCATTTTGATAGAAAATTTATAATTTGTTTGAGCGTAAATCTGTGGTGAAACCTGTACGACCTGAGATATAATTTTTCGATTAACGATAGTATTTATTTTCAATTTAAACAAACGAGCGTAGAAACATTTAATTTTATTTAAGCTAGTCATCATTATACATATTATTTAAGGGGCTAAAAAAAAAAACATTATTATTGTAGTAAAAAACTTCAACAATTACTTCAAATCAAATAAAAACAAACCACTAATAATATCATGTCACAATTAACGTGAATTTACTAAAATAACATTCAATCATCAGAAAAAATTAAAATAATAAAAAAAAAAAATTGATTGTACTAACCCTTACTTTTTGAAAGTCCATCTTATTAAGAATAATGAAAAACTCTTCGTTTTACCAAAACTTCCAATATTTATTTAAAAAATTGCTTTTTTAACTATAATGACAGCCGTTTCGCTAGCGAAACGGCTGTCATTATAGTTAAAAAAGCAATTTTTTAAATAAATATTGGAAGTTTTGGTAAAACGAAGAGTTTTTCATTATTCTCAAAAAAAAAAAAAAGAAAACATAAGAACCCAACAACAATAAAATAATAAAATCTTAATAACTTGGCGCCCAACGTGGGGCTCGATTAAAATCACAGATTTTAATAGTTTAATAACAAAAAATAAATCAATAAACATTACATTAAAATTTATTTAAAAATAAAAATACTAATACATTATTGTAACTGTAATTAACCTATAAAATAAATATTTCTAACATTTTATTATAAATATAAAAAGTCGAAACATAATGTCTGATAAAGAGGAAGTTAATTTTGACACCTGGAAAGTTGAAGAACTCAGGCAAGAACTTAGAAACAGGAATTTGGATGATAAAGGAACCAAACAAATTCTAATTAACAGATTAAAAAGCCAAGAACAAATAGACATAGACTACAATGCTGAAGAACCAGAAGAAAGGGGGAACAAGAAGACGAACCTCAACAAAAGATGGTACTTCTTCACAAACTGGAGGAAATGTCACATTGGCAGATTTGATGAGCATCATCCTAGCCAATTCAGAACAAATAGCGAAAAAACTAGAAGCCAACTCTGAAGAAATGAAAAAACAAAATAGACAAAATTCTGAGGAAATAACGAGAAAATTGAATGAAATAACGGAAAAATTGGACAAGAAAGTAGAAAATCAAGAGAAAAAGATTAAAGTAATTGAGGAAAAACAAGAATTTTTAAATAAACAAGTACAAAATATAGACAAAAGAACAAGCGAAAACAATCTGAAATTAAACTCAAGAATATCAGAAATCGAAGATAACGTGAAAAGAGGAATACAAATAAATTTGGACATAGCCGAACAGGAAAACAGAAAAACAGAGAGACAATTAAGAAAAGAAATAGAAGAAAAATTAAATACAAATATAAACGTGGGAAACAGTGAAGAAATCAAGAAATTAAAGGAGGAACTCGAAAATAAAATAAAACAAGTGAATCAAAATATTTCTGAATTATCAGACAATCGCGTAACACCTGACTTGGGTTTTCAAATTTTAAATATAGGGGGGAAGTTTGAAGAAAATTCGAAATTTTGTGGGGATTATAGGAAGATACATCCTATTAATTATTTACATTCAATTAAAAATAAGTACTCTAAAATAAGAAATTTACAAGACTTTAAAGAATTTATCAGATCAAGTTTAACAGGCAATGCACTATTATGGTGGAATTGTAAAGAAATGTTTGTAGATTCATTTGAAACCTTTGAAAAAGTATTTCTAGATACTTTCTGGTCAGAATTACAACAGAGTAAAGTCAGGGAAAGATTGTATTTTGGCAAATTTGATAATACAAAGAATAATCTATCCAACTATGTTTTACAACTCTATGCTACTTGTCAATATTTAACTCCTCCTATACCAGAAGCAGAAATTGTAATGTTTTTATCAAGACATTTTAAACCTGAAATATCTGAGATAATTGCAGTACAAAATATTAATAAATTTGATCATTTAATAACATATTTGCAGAGAATTGAAAGAAATTTAAGTAATAGTATCAACAATCAGAATAGGGATAATGTAAGAAACTTTAATAACAATGATAGAAGTTTTAATAGGCAAAGTAACAATAACAATTTTAACAGACAAAATAATAATAATAATTTTAACAATAACTACAATAATCAAAACAGAAATCAAAATAATGAAAATAGGAACAATTACAATAATAATCAGAACACTAGAAATTTTAACAATAATTATAATAATAGAAAATTTAATAGATTTGAACAAAATAACAATAATCGAGCAAATACAAACAATAATAATAGACAAGTAAACGCAATCAATACGAGTAACAGTAATGAGGGGATAAATGAGACAAATAATATACCGAGAGACATTGCACGTTCAGGTAATAGAACTCCTAGAGCCAGATCTCCTGTAGATGATGCCCAAACCACAAATTTTCAATAGGGGTGCACAATGTAAATAGCGCTAGATGTGACTTTGTACACCCACGTGAATTTTTAATGGACAAGGATAATCTGCATCTAGAAAATAAAGAAATAGAATTAGTATTAATAAAAGCAAATATTGATAACAATTTATTAAACATTATAATAGATACAGGGTCTACAGTTTCTTTAATATCAGAAAATACAGTAAATAAAATCTCAATGTTAAAAAAACAATATAATCAATATTCCAAAAGTAAATTTTACAGGGATAAATGATAAAAGTTTAGGATATTCTAATAAAACAGTTTTTGCTTCTTTGAATATAAATAATGTAAAATTAAATGTTCAGTTATTGATAGTCAATAAATTAAAATATGATATATTATTGGGTAACGATGAATTATCAAAGAATAAAATTATAATAAATTATATCAAAAATGCAGTAATATTTGGGGATAATGAAATAAAATTTGAGGTAATAAATGATTTAAAATTAACTAGTAATTATAATATAATTAGTATATTCGACGAGTCATTAGAAAATAGTAATAAAAATTTCTGCCAAGAAAAAATAAGTGAAATTTGTGAATCTAGTTGCAATTTAATGGTACAAGGGTGCCGAAATATATTTAATAATGTGGCCATAGATGCCGAATTAAATTTAAATAAAAATGGAAATGATAATCATTTAGAAAGGGTCTTAGATACCAAAAATAAATTAAATTATGATTATGATGAAAGGGCAATTGATGCCGATGATAGGGTTAATGAAAAGAATTTAGAGGTGGTGATAAATTGCAATAAAGGATGGAAAAACGAAGTTATAAAATTGGTAGAAAGATATAAAAGTTTAATTAATGATGAATCTAGAGTAGCTAAAAATTATTCACATAGTATAAAAGTTAAAAATATATAGAGTTTTCAGTCAAAAAGTTATCCAATTCCCTATAAATATCAAGAAGCGGTAGATAAACATTTAAAGAAACTGTTGGCAGATGGAATTATAAGTTATAGTACTACACTCTATATTAATCCTATAGTAGTGGGTAAGAAAAAGATGATACGATGCGCTTATGTTTTAAAAAAAGTAGAAAATAAATTCTAATGTTTCCTAACTCAAAAATTTCACGTGGTATGTTTCATGTAAGTTCACTCAAGAAATATATTTAGTAGTTAAGTGTAAATAAATATATAAATAAAATAAAATAGGATATAGTTTGAAGTTAAAGTAGAAAATGGAAACTTATAAAAATTTATCCGTCGATAAATTTATTACAAGTTTGGGGGGAAGTTGAGACGAAGTTTTATTATCATAAAAAAATTTATTCATTAAAGAAAATATTAATTTCAATAAGAATGTGTATTATGATGATTAAATCAAAAACAAAATCGTTAAGTCAATTAAAAGCAAAATAAATAATAAAAAAGTAATCACATTACATAAAAATAATCAAAATCACCATTTAAAAAATAAATAATAATGAAAATATAATTCTAAATGTAAAATAAAACAAACGAACAAATTATAAATTTTTGTAAAATATTTTTCTGTTAAATATATAAAAGGATTTTCAAAGATCTACAAAAGTGTATAAAAAGTTCTTCTACGAATAACACTTGTGCATATGTGTGACGTAAAATTATCAGAACTACGACTGCTAACATCGCGTGTTTGAAATCTTTAGTTTCCATGAACTCCAAAACTTTAGAAGTGCACCTGTGCCTGTGTGACGTCAAATTATCAGAACTACGAGTGCTTGTACACACCATCGCGTGTCTGAAATGTTTAGTTTCCTCGAACTCCAAGAGCTTAGAATAGCAGGTGCACGTTGTGACGTATGAGTTACTCGGAAGTATATCGGTCGAATTTATGACTTCAAGCCTCAGTAAATATAATTTGAGAGCTTTTCCGACCATAATAAATTATAAAAAAATTATTGAACATTAAAAATGATTATTGTATATATTATGTAAAAAAATTGTTTGTAAAATATAAGTAGTTAGTTAGAAATAAGCAAATTAAGAAATAGTTCCTTCTGATTGGTTCTCGTGGAGTTTTTACATGAAGCATTTTTATTGGTCAGAGAATAATGAGAGAGGGATCTCAGTTTTACGTAAAAGAACCAGTCAGAAAGAATAAAACGAGATTCAAGCCAAATTTTAAGGGAGTCAAGACCCTTTATACAAATATTCAAGTCTCGTTTTAAACTTTCAACAAACATTTAATATTTAATTTTAAAAAACAACTTTCACAACTCAACACTCAAGTTTTAGAAAGATTCAAGACTCATTTTCAAAACATTCAACAACAGTTATAAAAATATTCAACTCGTAATTTACATTTTTAAAAAAAGACTTTGATTAATCATAAATTTTATTAACTTTATAAGTTAACAGTATTCGACTTTGAATAGAAAATAAGTTTGTTGAATCAAGCAGAATCACTTTATAATATAATAGTTCCAAATGTAATTTTAATGATACAAAAGTTAGTATCAAATTAATATAAGAAGCTTGACTTACCTTATATCAGAAATAATCCTAGTATAAAACTTTGTAACACACCACTTGTAAAAAGGGAGTCTTATCAACCAGTAAATTGTAAAAAAAAAAAAATCCACAAGCAAACAACAATAAATTTTACATCGTAAGAGTTTCTGTCTTTAATTAAACCATTGGAAGTTCTACATCCCACGTGCTCACCAGAAGAGAAGATAAACCACCAGTTCCAGCGACACCTACATGTGAATGGCGAACACTCGAGAGACAAAGTTCAAAAAGGTACCGTTATTTAATTTGCATTAAGTGTGCGTATAAACTGTTTTAAAGCGATAATAATTATTAGTCGCTAGAGAACATTTATACCACTTTATTGTAAAGATTTTTGAATTTCATTTTGATAGAAAATTTATAATTTGTTTGAGCGTAAATCTGTGGTGAAACCTGTACGACCTGAGATATAATTTTTCGATTAACGATAGTATTTATTTTCAATTTAAACAAACGAGCGTAGAAACATTTAATTTTATTTAAGCTAGTCATCATTATACATATTATTTAAGGGGCTAAAAAAAAAAAACATTATTATTGTAGTAAAAAACTTCAACAATTACTTCAAATCAAATAAAAACAAACCACTAATAATATCATGTCACAATTAACGTGAATTTACTAAAATAACATTCAATCATCAGAAAAAATTAAAATAATAAAAAAAAAAAGAAAACATAAGAACCCAACAACAATAAAATAATAAAATCTTAATAATATATATATATATATTAGCATCCTAACTAGATAATATACAATTGCCTAATATCTAATGTCTCAGTTTCATAATTTTACTTTTAAGATCATACCAGTTCTTATTTTTATAGTATACAATGGTATCAATGGTATCATCTGCGAAACTAATAATTTTTCCCACCGTAAAAATAAATTGTTTAAATATATTATAAATAATATTGGTCCCAGAACTGTTTCCTGTGGTATACCGCATGGAATTTTCATTTCTTTGCTTATGTGGTCATTTATTTTAACTGCGTTCTATTGGTTAAATAACTGCATAATATCTTATATGCTGTACCTCTCACACCTATATCGTCTAGTGTTTTTAGAAGTATGGAGTGATTAACAGTATCAAATGCCTTTTTAAGGTCTAAAAAAACAGCTATAGAAGGAGTACTCGAATCAAATGATTCATAAATGTGTTTTGTTAGGGACTAAATGGCATCTTCAGTAGATTTATTATCTCAAAAGCCATACTGGGAAGTTGACAGAAGATGATATTTTGATAGAAATGTATTTAGTTTCGTTGTTAATATTTTCTCAAAGACTTTACTGACTGACGGTGAGACTGAAAGGTCTATAGTTTGAGATATCTTCACTGTCTTCGCTTTTAAATATTGGAGAAACAATTGATTTCTTTAAAACTGCTGGAAATTGTCCTGTTTCAATAAATTTGTTAATTAATGTTGCCAAAGGATTAGCAATAAATTTTGAAATCAGTTTTAGAGTTTCGGCTTTGATACCATCCTCTCCAGGAGATTTCTTATTTTTTAAACGATATATGGTGTTTTCCACTTCCATGGCATGGCATGGCATGATTTACATCTCTAAGACTCATGTAATTTGGATTTGGTTTTATGTTGTTTGCTAATGTCTTTCCCACATTTATAAATAACTCATTAAATATATCCGCAATATTACTTAGATCCGAGATGATTTTACCTTTTTTTATTTTTAATGGTATTTATTTGCTTTTTTGCTGTTTTAATTTTTAAAATTTCATTTACTCTATTCCAAAGTTTTTTATTTGAGTCTTTCTTTTTGAACTAATTTTTCATGGTATTCTTTTTTTGCTTTATTAATTATTTTTTCGAGATCCCTTTTTAATGTGAAATATTTATGATTTAGTTCCTTATCGTTTAAGTTTTTTCTTAATAAATGATATATGTTATTTTTCTCATTAATATGTTTGATCAACAAATTTGTTATCCAATTTTTTCTTTTGCGTTCACCAAAAAGAATGGTCATAAATTATACCACAGATTCAGGGGTGAATAATATGTTGTTTTATCCCCACTTACCTCTATACAATAGTGCACACAAAAAAGTTACAGGGTGCTAAAGTTAAAAATTTAAATAATTTTTTTAACATTACTCTAAAACGGTTTAACGTTAATGCATGAAAATTTATATGAAATACTAGTAGAGAATACCCAATAAATTGGATTTTCAGAGGGGATCAACACCTCTTTCACCCCCCAACTTTTTTTAGGGCTATAATTCAACAAAATATAGACCGTCACTGGAATCAAACGTCTTAAACTTTGGAAGATACAGCCACCCTTTAATATTGAATATTACATTTTCACCAATGTGGACTGAAAAGCATAAGGTCACATTTGGAAAAAGTCAGGTTTTCAGGAGAGCAGAAACGAAATTGAGAAATAATTTTGTTAATATTTTTAATTTCATAAGTAAATTTAACTGGTTTTAGGTGGGTATTTATCGTAAACATATTCATTTTCAATTTTGTGACGCTCAATTTAATATTAAATTATTGCTTTTTTTATTTTTTCACCAACATCCGTCCTTGTGCCTTCAATAATCTAGTTTATCATAAACTCTGCGTACATTATGTTGACGCACGACATTATGCTGACAATTTCGTGACAAAACCAATGTCTAAAACTATAGTTTTATATTAAAATGCACCCTTATGGTGTAAAGATTTTAGTTAAAGTGAAAATCTAACGTCTGTATAAACTGGTGACAACAAAGTTATTATTTCTGGCATAAGGTTGGAAGTATTATTAAACAGATAAACAACTGAAGGTTGCCTTTTATAAAAAAAACAAATTAAGTACTAATATTGTAATTTCGTTTTATGTAGGGGCCTTAACTGGATTATCAATTAGGAACTTAAATATCTTCAAAATATAATAAATGCAAAATAAGTAACTATTTAACAAATCTTTCCACTTTTTATTGAAAAATTGGGGCCGGTTGAGACTAGGTGCACACGAGTTTCGAAAAAAAAATATTTAAAAAAGGGACTGGTGTCTATAGTAAAGTTTCGTAAAAAAAATTGCTGATTATCCAGTATTTTTCGAGAAATATGGAATCAAAAACTCAAATTTTATAGGTTTAACACACAAAACATTTACTGTCCAAGGTGCGTTATGTCATGCATATACCAGCGTCGCCACATCTTTAAGCAAAACATGAATATCAGAAAAATATTTTTTTACATTCTAAAAATGTAAAAAATTGTTAATAAAATATGAAAACCGGGAGAATGTTACTGACCAAAACTAACCATTTATTTAAAGGAAAACTATCCTCGAGTAAAAACACAAACACGCAACAATAAGTGATGGGTGGCGATGCTAAATAGTGGAAAGTTATGCTTTTCTGAAAGAATCTCACAAAAAACTCACTATTTATACCTAACCTAACCTAACCTAACCTAACCTAACCAAACCTAACCTAACCTTTTTTTTTGGTGGTTTAAAAAATCTGCTTTCGGCATTGCTGTTCCCGCGCCTACTTCAGATCCCCGCTATCAGGGGTATGTGGGGTTTATCAGCATCGACCCACTAAAAAACAATCCACCTCGCTCCTCTCCTGAGAGGAAAGGACCCGGAACTAAGACCCTATCTCTTTACATCAGGTCCCTTCTTCATATCCCTACCCATTTTACTCCCTCATTCACTCTCTTCTTCAGCTTCCTCTCTCACTCTCCTCTCATTTTCCCTTGCCCTATCCTGCTCCTCCTTCATCCGCATTATCCTGGTTATAACCTCCCCCCATAGCTCCCAAAACTCCCTACTCTCAAACATTTTCCCTACGAGCACATCTGGCCCTGGAAAATTCCCCATCTCCACCCTCTGTCTTTCCCATCTCACACATTCCCACACCACGTGCTCAGGGCTATCCTCCACGCCACACTCCCCACACAGGCTACTTATAGTCTTTCCTATCCTCTTCGTAAAGGTCATAAAAAAACCCATGCCCAGTCAGGAACTGGGTCAAATAATAATTAGTATACCTATGCTTACACTCTACCCACTTCCCGACATCCGGAATAAGCCTTTTGGTCCACTGCGCCTTGTCTTGGAGTCGATCCCATTTCTCCTGCCACTTCCTCATGGAGCGCCTCCTTGCCATCCACCTTATCCCAACTGTCCCACCTACCATGTACAAGAATGACGCCTCTGCCACCATAAGGTCTATAGGTATAAACCCAGCCACTACCTGCATTGCCTCTGCAGAGACAGTTCTGTACGCCGCAGCCACCCTCAGTAATGACACCCTCTGCAGTGCCTTTAGCCTGTCACTATAAATCTTCTTCTTTACCGCCGCTTTTCACACTGGTGCAGCGTACAAGACTGTGCTATGCATTACCCCCATCAACAACCTCCTCTTCCAATAACCGGGCCCCCCTACGTTAGGTATAAGTTTCCTTATGGCCTCCATCTTTTCCACAGTCCTATCAATGTGCCTCCCAAAATTCCAGCCCCTATTTAATGTCACCCCCAGATATTTCACCTCAATACCCACCTTAATATCTACCCCCATCACATCCATGGTCTCTAGGTGTTTGAACCCCCTGGGCGCTTTTATCACCGTCACCTCTGTCTTCTCCATAGCCAATTTCAAGTCATGCCACCTCATCCATTCCTCCACCCTTCCTACCGCCACATTCACTTTATTCACTACCTCCCCCCACTAAAACTAAATCATCGGCATACGCAAGCGGTGTGACCCCCTCTTCATACTCCAACCTCAGAACCCCACTGTACAGAACATTCCACAGCCTCGGCCCTAGCACCGACCCCTGTGGAACGCCCCTTGTCAAATCTTTCCCATATTTATTCTCCTATTACTCAGGAAACTCTTTATTACCTCCACCAATTCTCCCGATACCCCTCCTGTGACCAACCCACCTTCTTCGCTACATCCACCATTATCTCATAAACGTCTATCTGATCCAGCGACCTCCATCTTCTCCCTAACCTTCCTCTCCAATTCTCTCAAGTCCAGCTTCCTGACCCTAGGTCCCCTTCCAACCTCTTTACCTTGCACCTTGACAGCGAACCATATCGATCCATGATGCGTGAATACATTATCAAAGTCCACCCTCCAGTCCTTAACCCTATTCACCCTCGACTCCGCTAAAAACGTGACATCGATATGCGTCTCGGACGCTCCCCTTCTAAATGTCGCGGTGCCGTTATTCTTCGCCGTCCAACCCAACTGTGCCAGCCACTCCGTAACTACACTTCCCTTCTATCCTCCCTTTGTGATCCCCAAACTGGAGATTTAGCATTGATATCGCCTGTTATAATAGACCTCAACCTTCTAAACCTTAGTCTTTCAAAAGCCCCGTCTATAATCCCCTTAGCCACCCCACTCTGTACATTTGGAGACACATAGATCCCATACAGCCACCAGCTTTCTACCTCTATCCTGCACCATATCCCCCATATCCCCCCTTTCCATATCCGCGACCCCCACCTTTTTATTTAGAATTCTGATAGCCACATCCCCCTGCTCATCCATCAACCATCCATCCTCCGAGCATACCCTCCTATTCGGTTCCGTGACCACCACCACGTCTGCATTACCACGCATCCCCGATTCCAACAGGAGATCATGCGCCGCCTTAGCCCTCCCAACATTCAGCACAACAATTCTTAGTTCCTGATACATTCTATCTAACCTCTCTTCCTTCCCCATATCTGACTAGCCTTAGTTCCTTGGCTTCCATTCCCCCTTACCCTCTGCCCTAGTCCGTGCTAGGACCTTCCTAAAGACTGGACATCTGGACGTCCCCACACTGTGCCCCTTAATGTTGCACACAGGGCAGCTCTCCTCCTCCTTACACTGCTTCGCGTCATGTCCCCTTCCACCACACCTGAAACATAAATCGGTTCTATCCGTGCCGTCACATGTCTCCGCCAGGTGATCATAGCCCCAACAACTGAAACACCTCTTCACCTCTACTCTTTTCTCGACTCTGACCCTTATCAATCCTACCTTCATGTATCGCTCCCTACATATCCTATCAACTATATCGAACCTCGCGGTAACCGTACACGTCTGCGTGTCCGCCCACGCAGGACGTAATGTTCCCACCCTAAAATCCTCTCTTTTGAGTTCCCTATATGTATTTCGTATCTCCTCTTCCACCTCCTCCTTGCTTGTATCCGAGTCCAAATCTTTTATGGTTAGAGCTGCCATTCCTAGTCCCCCTAGCCGATACGCCTTTTGCCCCTCCCCACACACTTCAATACTCTCCCTATCCTCTCGCATAGGCCTTCGTCCCTATCTAGCGTAAGGAGTAGCTTTTCCTTCCTCTTGCTCTTTACCGTTTTAATTCCCTCCTTAATTCCTTCTGCCCTCAACGCCTGTTTTACCTTCCCTAGTGTTTCCCTATAGGTGTCCTTCCCCCCTTCCACAATAAAGGCATACGATTTAGTCCCTCTCTCCTTTCCTTTCTCTTCCCCTTCCATAAAGACCGCCACTTTTGTCTTGTCCCCGTGGAAGACTACCAACACCATATTCTTGAATCTTTCCCCAATAGTCCCATTTGGCTTATTCACAGCTACCCACTCGCATTCCCCTGCTTCCTCTCTAATCTGCTTGAGCCTCTCGAAAATCGACGGTTCCTCCCCCGTATGTGCTGCTTTCACAAAAAGCTTCCTAACTCTTTTACTATCTCCCCCCCCGCTCTGATGCTGTAGTTCTTTTCCAAAACTCCAAACTCCACGATCTCGTTAAACTCCGGATAATACCTCATCGTACTCCCCAGGTCTTTCGCATGCTCCATTCTCCCCAGCCATACTACCATCGAGCAGTCCTGTGCCCTGTTTGGATCCCCTTTCCTAACTACTACGTTAGTGAAAACCCCTTCCTCCCAATTCTTATCCAAGTACTCACGTGCTCTATCCCATTCTTCCAGCCTCTCAATCTCCCATAACGCGTCCGGATCCCCAGCTTGAACCCCAAAATCCTTCTTGTCTCGTTTCTCGCCCTTCCATCTTCCCGTCTCCTTGACCATCTCCTCCAACTCCCCTATCCTCTTCTTTAACCGCCCTATCTCCAATTCCTTAGCCATCCCTTCAGCGATTCTCCCGTCTTCCTCCGTTTTTCTACATACTTCCCTGAGGACCCTCCCTAGGTCTACTGCTATCAGGCTTTCTCCCACTTCCGCAACGGCCCTCTTTAATGGTTCCGAGGGTCTGTAGTACGCCCTGATAATATTTTGCAATTCCTCCATTGCCCCATATAATCTAGCACATGCCCTCTCAAAGTCCTCAGTAGCCTCCGCTGCATTGCTGGCCTGTATGTTCTGTGCCTCACTATGCTCTTCTGATTCTGCACTCCAACTGTCCAGACCCTCAATGCTCTTAAATTCCGCTCTCCCCACTGAGGATGCCCGGAATCTTTTCGCCGACATCTTAACCGCCCTTTCTTTCGGCGTGCTGGTACTGGCTTCAAAATCCCTAGACCATCGCCTCAAATCCTCCACTTCCTTTCTCCTGTCGACCACTTTTTCACCAAGGATGTCCTGACCCGAGTCCTCACCACTTTTCTCATCTTCTCTCCGCTCTCCCCCTCTTCCGTCGTATTGCCTTTCCTCTTCCTTTTTTTTTGCTCTTTCCTCCAGACCCCTTCCAGAGTCCTTCTTTCCAGATTGTCCTCAATTTGTCTTACCTCCCTCTCCCCCGTATCCTTGCCTTCCTTTATACCTACATCCCCACCACGACTATCTCCCTTCCCCATTCTGGTGCCTATGTTCTCTGCTCCACACTCTCCTTTATCCATACCTTCCTCCACATTTCTTGTGGGACAAGGTCGACCCTGTTCCTTGCCTTCCTTTCTATCCTTCGCTAAAGCATTTCCCGATTTCCCTACTCTTCTCCCTGTGTCCACCTCTCTCCCTCCTTGTACCCTCATTTCTGCTTCTGCGCTCGTACTGGATTCCCTCTTCTGCCTGCTTACGCTCATACTGGAGTCCCTCCTCTGTCTGCTTGAGATACTAGCTGCCTCCGTAGACCTAATCCCGCTTGTCTTTTCCTTCACGGGCACCATGGACCTCTTCTTTTCCTTTTCCTCCTGACTTATTTGACCCTTACCATCTTTATTATTTCTGTTATCCATTCCAAATCCCACGAGTTGGGACGTATACATGTCCGACGGAGCAGTGCGCCCTTACTCCGCTAAGGCGAATATACTCCGAGAGGCCGCCAGGTATCTCGGAGGGATCGTTTGTGGCGCTCTAACCCTCGCGCCTTCCGTACCCTTGGCACGATGCCTTACACCGTAGTAGTGGGGATTTTTTATCGAAGTTTACTCTTCTAGGCATTTACCACGGTTGCCTTCGGACGCAGTAGTTACCGCTGCTACACTCACACAGCATGGCTGCCTCCCCCATGCTGCCGGTTTTTTCTCGAGGTTCACTCCTCTATTCCATTTGATCCGCGGGCAACTATTTGGGTTCTTGTACCAGAACCTTATTCATTGCCTATCCCGAGAGTTGGTTGGTCATGAGACTCTTACAACTCAGCGAGCACGAGTCCCATGACAGACCCCCTGGACCCCCATGAGCCATTGGGACGCGCCGTGTCGGGTGGAAAGCCCCCCCTCCAGAGACTTGTATAAGGAATTAGGGGTGAACCACTTCCAGCCTCCCTCATCCAACCCTCCGAGGCACGGAATCTAACATAACCTAACCTAACCTAACCTAACCTAACCTAACCTAACCTAACCTAACCTAACCTAACCTAACCTAACCTAACCTAACCTAACCTAACCTAACCTAACCTAACTTTTTTTTTTTTCTTTTTTGGTAGTGTTGGATTCCACATCTAGTCTGTGACCTACCAACTAAAAACACCACATACTGCAACCTGCATACTTGGAACTGCTTTATTCTTAGCATTACCTCAAGTATGCCGTGGTAGACCTTTATCTTATAGCATAATTCCTTATTCACAATGCTTGGTAGGCTCTTTCCTCCCTTTCCTTAATAGTCATAATTTTCGTTATGCCGGTAACTATTGCGTTCCATGCGCAAATGTTTTCCGTTGCCGTGCTCAAAAAATTTTCAGGTGTTAGTACATACCCCACGTAACCATTAACTTCCTGCCTGTATGGCCCAAATCTTGGACACGAGAAGATTGTATGCTCCACATTATCGACCTCTCCGCAGTACATACATCTCTCGTCTGTAGTCTTACCGATGACGGTGGTATAGGTCCTAAAACTGCCGTGACCACTTAGGAACTGAGTCATAAAGTAGTTTGTCCTTTTATGCTTGCAGTTATACCATTTACGCATATTAGGTAACAGCCTCCTGGTCCAGATTCCTTTCGTACCATTCGCCCATTCATCCTGCCATTTATCGAGTGTATCCTCCCGTTCGTCTTTCCTAGTTCTAAAGTTATGTATGCAGTCCATCTGAAAGAGTCTAGTTCGCTCGTCGATTAATAAATTGATCGGTATTACGCCAGCGATTGCCTGCGCTGCCTCCGCCGAGACCGTTTTATAGGCCGATATGGCCCTCAGCAAAGCCAATCTTTGGATTGACTGCAACATGTCAGCATACTTTTGCATTTTAGCAACTCCGTGCCAAACGGGTGCACCGTACAATATAGTTGAGTGCACTACCCCCAGCAATATGCGTCTTTTATAGAAACCAGGTCCAGTTATATTCGGCATAATTTTCGACAGGGCGGTTGTTTTCCTGGTCGCGCTGGCTTTGACCATCTCTAAATGTTTGGTGAACTTTCTTCTTTCGTCTATGACTATTCCCAGGTACTTCAGGTTCTTGACGATCTTCACTCGTTGTTTTCCGAGCACCAACTGTAACCTTTTCCATCCTCTCCTTGGGCCCTTTATTTGCATAGCTTCGGTCTTTTGGTCCGCAATTTGCAAGTCGCAGCTTTCCATCCATCTACTGATTTTCTTTAGTGCCTTATTGCCCGTTTCCTCCAACCCCCACATCGCATTATGCTCAACGTAGAGAATAAGATCATCAGCAAATGCAAAGGTAGTTGCAAACCTCCCCAGATCAATACCTAGTAGTTCATCAAATAAGATGTTCCAGAGAGTCGGGCCGAGTACCGAGCCCTGCGGTACTCCTGACGTTAGCTCTATGGTTTTTCTCTGGTTAACCAACAGTTTTCTGTCTTTTAGATATTCAATAATGAGGTTTCGGAGGTATTGCGATATGTCCAAATCATTGATTCTCCTGATGATTTGGTACCACGCCGCCGAATTAAACGCGTTTTTCACGTCGATGGCTACAATGGCCACAAACCTTCTTTTCGAATTCTGCGCCTTGTCCAGTATAGTTCTCGCTGCTAGCGTAGTAGATCTTCCTCTCCTAAAGCCAAACTGCCTCTCCGAGATCAAATTCCTGGGCTCAAGTTCCGTTTCCAACCTGTTCTTGATAAGTCTTTCATATAGTTTGGCTATACTATTAAGCAGGCATATCGGTGTCTGTAAGCCTGCGGGTCATCTGGTTTCCTTCACGGTTTCAGTATTAATGTAAGTCTGGCAATTTTCTGCTCCGAGGGGAACTCCTGCTTCAGTAGGTGGCCATTCATGACTGTAAGGGTCTCGTGCGGCAATATTTTAACGGCCGTTTTGATCACATCGGAAGTTATTCCATCCGGGCCCGGCGCTTTCTTGGCCTTTAATGACGATTCAGCCATTGACAGCTCCTCTAGTGTGAACAGTTCGATCTCTTTCACTGGCATTATATGTACCATCGGCCTTTTCTTCTTTGGGAACAACATCTCCACACATTTGTTGGTCATTTCCTCCGAGACTAGGTAGGGTTTCCTTTCCAATCTGTTTTATCACGAGAGAGTATCCATCACCCCATACATCTTCATCAAGGTTACTGATTAATTCCAGTCATTTTTTCCTTTTTGCGGCTCTAACGGCTAGGCATAAGGTTTTTCTGGCCGCCTTAAATCTGTTGGTGATGTCAATCAGTTCCTCCTGCATATTCCTACCTCTGATTCTAGTAGGTGTCCTTCTCTCCTTAATACATGCTTCCCTGACCTCCTCTATATGCTCATCCCACTAATAGGGGTACGCTCGTCCATATGTACATCTACCCTTTTTGTCCATCATAATACATCTTTTAAACTGGCCTGCTAACTGTTGCATGGTCGTGACGTTATCGAAGCTAGTGTTCAAGATGTTCCGCTTGACTCTCCTAAGATTAGGTGTGCTACCTTTGTGTCTAATATACTTCGGTATTCCTATCTTGATGTCCACTAAGATGTATTTGTGATACGTGAATATATCTGTATTGTCTAAAATTTTCCAGTGAATTATATCTAGAAGTCTCGTCGTGCAACATGTAACGTCTATATGACTGTATTATCCCTGACAAATGTTGGCGAACCGTCATTAAGGACCTCCAAATTCAGAGAAGCCATCCACTCCATCCAGTAGTCCCCCCTGACATTGTTAACCGGTGATCCCCACGCTGTTAATATCCCCCATGATAATAACTTCCGTATTCATATTCCTAGCTGCTTTCATTATCCCGTCGACCTTATTTCTGTATTCTTGTATGCTGATGTTAGGGAAATGTAGCATGAGATTATCGCCATTCCCTTCCCTTTAATCATTGCAAAGTCATTTTCTTTGGTGGTGTCTATTATTGGCCAGTTCTTGTTTAGCACTATTATTGCTGTGTTGAGTGCTTCGTCGCACAGCCACCCTTTATCTACAGCCATTTTTTTATTAGGTTCTGCGATAACGATCACATCTACATTTCCCCTTGCTTCTTCTACTTCCGCCAGGTCATGTGCTCTCTTCCCTCCTCCCAAATTGAGTTGTAGGATCTTGAATGCAACACCTAAGTGGCTCCATCATCTGAAGCCGCCGCTGCCATGTACATTAAACTATTCTCCTCGCCAAGAGAATCATAGTCGCTTAGCGTTTTATTGGGATCTTCGATTTTCTCTTCCAGGCCCTTTTTCCCCACCCTCGATGTTTCTTCTCTGGTGACTATATCAAGTCTCTCTTTCGTCCTTGCAGCTTTCAGGGCTCTCCTGAACTTAGAACAGTCCATACTGCCCGTCCTGTGCCCTTCGTTGCATATAGCACAACTCACCTCTTCTCTACATGCCTTGGACTCATGCTCTGTCTTTCCACAGCGGAAACATGCTCCTCGTCTATCGGGCCCATCGCATTGTAATACCTCTATTGGTTTTATCCTTACCGCAATTTTAAGTGCTTCCACGGTCAGGCCGTCCGGACCCGGAGCCTTGCCATTCTTCATAGACCTTACAGCCGCTTCCATTTCCTCCCTGGTAAAGTCTGGAGGGCTTTCTGCATATATGTCACATCCTGTTACAGACCTGTTTTTTGTCGTCGGGAATAATGTTTATAGGATCAACTTCCTTCTTTTGGTTGTAAGTTTTCCTGTCGCCTTATTACAGATTTTCCCAGTCGCGATCTTAAAACCCTGTCCCCAAATGTCATTCTCCAAATCAGCAATAAGGTTTTCCCAACTGGCTTTCTTAGCTGCAAGTATTTCCTTTTTAGCGATTTGCTTTTTATCTTCATGTCCGCTTCTAGCAGTCTTCTTACTTGTGGGTTCTTTTCCCTGGTGAGTTTACGTCTAGCAGCAATGTACGCCAGTCTCGCCTTCGCTATATCCAGGTTCCACCAATAAGGTTTCATTGACTGTACCCCGCTTTCCGTATTTGTTGCCGCCTTGTACGCCTGTAGTATACTCGCATAGTCTGCCCTTCCTGTCATTAAGTGTTGGACATAATTCTCAACATCCAGGTAGACATTTTTTCTTGGACTAGGTCTTTTAATTTTTTTGCCTGTGATCCCTATGTTATATGAGATATGTCCATGGTCCGTGTAAGGGTTTACATAATCGACCATCCATTTGTTTATATCTCTAGCGGTATTTACAGAGCATAGCGTCACGTCTATATGCGATTTTGACTTCCCACGTTCGAATGTATGCTGCCCATCGTTAACTGGGACCCAATTGAGCTGGGACAACCAATCCTCTATAACCTGCCCTCTGGCGTCCGTAAGAGGGATCCCCATAAAGCCGATTTGGCATTTATGTCCCCTGCTATGATTGTTTTCCCTGCTAGCCTCGCAGCTGTCTCAAAAACTCCGTCTGCAACCTTAGTGAAATGTTCGATGTTTATATTCGGGGATATGTACACAGCTATTATATTAATGCCGCAAGTTTTGAGAACTACATATCCCTTTCCCTTATAGGTTCTCTCTAGTTCCAAGTTTTTATTAGCAATCATGATGGCAACTGCAGCTGTTTTGTCAGTAATCCATCCTTTTGCGCATGCAATTTTTTTATTTGGTTCTGATATTATCATGATGTCAAATCCTTTATTATATATTTCTTCGAAGGCGATATCATGAGCTAACCTAGCTCTGCCCTGAATGACTTGTAAGATATCCAGCCCTCCTTTTTTCCTATCCCCCGCCATTTTGTGGTTTTATTTTCGCTAGGCTACGAGAGGAGCTCCTGCTCCTTGCGTTATTTGACCCCAAGACTAAACATTGCCCCAGACACGTTAAAAAATGAATAAATAAATAGGAGAATAGATACGTGTATAAACAATTACATAGGTAAATAAATAAGTAAATAAATATATATATAGCTAAATATATGACTAGATGTATGACCATATACATAAACCTAACCTAACCTAACCTAACCTAACCTAACCTAACCTAACCTAACCTAACCTAACCTAACCTAACCTAACCCAACCTAACCTAACCTAACCTAACCTAACCTAACCTAACCTAACCTAACCTAACCTAACCTAACCTAACCTAACCTAACCTAACCTAACCTAACCTAACCTAACCTAACCTAACCTAACCTAACCTAACCTAACCTAACCTAACCTAACCTAACCTAACCTAACCTAACCTAACCTAACCTAACCTAACCTAACCTAACCTAACCTAACCTAACCTAACCTAACCTAACCTAACCTAACCTAACCTAACCTAACCTAACCTAACCTAACCTAACCTAACCTAACCTAACCTAACCTAACCTAACCTAACCTAACCTAACCTAACCTAACCTAACCTAACCTAACCTAACCTAACCTAACCTAACCTAACCTAACCTAACCTAACCTTTTTTTTTCTGGTGGTACAAAAATGTGCTTTCAGCTGTTATTGTTGCTAACTTCCGATTCCTGTAGGAAAAACCTATAGGATATGTGGGGTTGATGTAGTCGACCCACTAAAAACATTCCACCCTTTCGTCCCTTTGTTCCAAAAGAAGAGTAGCCTGGAAACAAGCTCATGCTTAACCATCAAGCTACACTTCCACTACCTATCCTAGCAATTCCCTATCCTCCCTTTCTTTTCTCTCCATAATCCCAACAATGAAGTCATAATACACCTCCCACACTTTCCTATCCCTCACCATTTCCCGAATTAGCTGCGCCGGTCTCACCAATGGAATTTCCATGTCTTCCCTTATATCTTCCCACCTTTGACAGTGCCACACCGTATGCTCCGGACTGTCTTCTACATCACACACCATACATTTGTTGTCTGCCTTTTTTGATATTCTATGGGTGAACGTACCGTACGACCCATGGCCGGTTAAAAATTGGGTGAAATAATACCCCGTCTTCCTGTGTGGACAATTCACCCACTCCATCAGACCCGGGATTATTCGCCTCGTCCATTCCGCCTTCTCTGCCTCCCGCCCCCAACGGGATTGCCATTTGAGCAGTGTACGTTTTCTGGCCATAGGTCTTACCCCTGGCGTACCCCCAACCGTGTAGCAAAATGAGGCCTCCGAGACCATAAGGTCTATGGGAGGAAAACCAGAAACTACTTGCACCGCCTCCGCCGAGACCGTCCTATATGCCGATGCAACTCTCAGAAGGGCCTGCCTCTGCATAGATACCAATTTTTCCCTGTGTCGATTGATTTTAATCACCCCCTTCCATACCGGTGCAGCGTATAGCAGTGTGCTGTGCACCACGCTAGCTAACATGCGACGTCTCCAATACCCGGGGCCGCCCACATTAGGCATTAACTTTCTAAGGGCTTCCAGTTTGATCTTCGTGTTATTTACCACTTGCTCAACATGTTTTCCGAAACCCATCCCTCTCTCTAAATACACCCCTAGGTGTTTTGTTTCGGTTTTCATCTCAATCCTCTCCCCTAACACATCCACCGATGCCGGTACTCTCAGGCGTCTTGGCGCCTTCAACACAGTTACCTGTAATTTCTGCTTCGCCATCTCTAACCCATGCATGTCCAGCCAGTCCTCAATGAGTATGGCTGTCTCCCTTAATCTAACCTCCACCTGCTGCCAATTCTCCTGTATTTCCTCCGGATATATTTTATATACCATGTTCAGCAATTCCTGGGTTACACCATCTGGCCCCGGAGCTTTCCCGGTTTTCGCGCTCTCCATAGCATTGTCCAATTCCGCTTGTGTGAACTCAGGTGGGACTTCTGATGATCGGTCTTGTTCGTACCTATATTCCGGATCGTCTGGAAATAGAATGCTCACCATGTCTTTTCGTAGTTCCTCTCCAATTTCCGTCGTTGGGCCTGTGGGTTTTAGGAACCTCGTGGCGATCTTGTATCCATCGCCCCATGGGTTGTTTTCTAGGTCCTCCACCAGCTCCTTCCAGCATCTTCTTTTGGACCGCGATATTGATTGCCTAAGTGACTTCTTGTACCCCTTGAGATTTTCGACCTCTTCTTCATTAATTCTGCCGGACCGATATCCTCTACTGACCTTTCTCCTAATACCAATCACCTTCTTCCTAAACTCTCTGATATCTTCCGTCCACCAGTACGGCACTTCTCTGGGCTTGTTATTCATCATCTTACACGATCCTTTTAACGCTTTTATTATTACATCGTAAAGTTTACTTGGGTCACCGAAGCCTCGGTTTATGTTACTGGATATTTGCTCGCAAAACTTAGTCGTATCTATCTCTTTCCTCTTGAGGCCTTCCTGCCGGGTGATTTTCTGATCAACTGTCATGTAGATCGTAGCATGATGAGTACACACGTTGTCAAAATCCAGGGACCATTCTTTCACTTTGTACTTCATTCTCTCCGCCATCAGACAAACATCCAAATGAGTGGCAGTAGCACCCCTCCTGAACGTTGGAGAACCATCGTTAGCAGTAGTCCACTGTATCTGAGCGAGCCAGTCAAAAACATGACTCCCCCTTCTATCTTCAACCGGAGATCCCCAAATCGGGGACTTGGCATTTAAGTCGCCAACTAATATGGTTCGCTCACGCACAGTGATCCCCCCAAAGATTTCGTCAATGGTCCTCGTAAAAGAAGCCATTTCGATGTTTGGTGAGACGTAGGCCCCATATAAATGTCCCCTCGGCTTCGATGTGGCACCAACCCTGCCCCTGCTTCCATACCCCTACCGTCACCTTCCGATTCAAGACTCTAATAGCAACATCCCTTCTAATATCTGCAAACCACTCCTCCTGAACACAGTTTTTTATTTGGCTCAGTAACTATTAGAACATCTACCCCTTTTTCACTAGCTGTGACCAGCATTAGGTCGTGCGCCGCCCTTGATCTCCCGATATTGACAACCATTATTTTAAGGCCAATGTCTTATATTTTTTTCCCATAGGTTAAATCTCTAAACCTGGGGCACTTCATTGAGTCCATCCTATGTCCCGTGACCATACACACTCTGCACTCAGGTTCATTCTTGCACTCTTGTGCCCTGTGTCCTTCACCCCCACAATTTAAACATTGTTTCGACCTATCTGTTCCCTGACACTTCTGGGTGTTATGCCCATAATCCAGACATCTATAGCACCTTAGTGGTGTTATCCTCTCCCTTATTCTGCATGAAGTCCACCCGATCTTTACCGCCCCTACCATTTTAACCTTTGCCGCCAACCCCATAGGTACCGTAAATGTCCCAACTTACCCCCCATACCTCGTGCTTCTTATGTTTTTAACCTGCAGGTCATCGCCTCCTATCCCCAAACTGCCCTCCAATATTCCCTTTAACTCCCCCTGCGTGATATCAGGACCCAAATCTAATACATTGAAACTCGCCTCTCTTTTTGCACTGTTGCCGTTATCTCTGTAACTTTTCCCCTTATTTCATCCCTCAGGACCTTCGCCGTGCCCTTCCCTTTTAACCGTACTAGGATATCCCCACCGTTCGTTTTTGATACGTTATTAACCGTTATCCCAAGAGCCTGCACGTCGATCTGGCTTCTCATATCTTTTAGCACGTCGGCATATGGTCTGTTTCCCGTCCTTATGAGGACCGCCTCTCTGTCCGCCCATTTCTTCACTACCCCTTGTGCCCCCCTAACCGCAATCCTGTAGCATATTTTCCCTCTTCTACCTGTGAACTCGAAAATTTTCCGGACTGTCTCGATTTCCACTCCTTCTGATAACAAGATATTAACATCTCCTTCCGTAATCCCCAGCTCCATAATAACCCTATGAAGTTCACCCACTGTTTTAAAGGTTTCTTCTTCCCCCATATCCTCCGTAACCTTGGCCACGAAGTGGTACCACTTCTTTGTAAATTTCGATGTTTTTGTTGTGTTAGCAACATGGTCAACCTCACCTTTTTTGCAAGCTTCAGCCAATTCGAAAATCTCTTCTCTTCTTAATATATTGTACTAACTCTGAAGGGGTCTTGCCCGGATCCAATACTACTACACAATTTGCTCTATCCAAAGCCTCCCAGTATTCCATTTTGTTCAGTTTTGTGCGGACAAAAATTTCTTCGTCCCAATTTTCCTTAACGATTCCCTGAAAATCTTGGTAATTCCCACCCTCCTCGATTACCTTTTTAATCCTAAGAACCCTTCCCTGTCTTAATTCCCTTTCCCT
Source organism: Ophraella communa (assembly GCA_035357415.1). Taxonomy (NCBI): domain Eukaryota; kingdom Metazoa; phylum Arthropoda; class Insecta; order Coleoptera; family Chrysomelidae; genus Ophraella; species Ophraella communa. The sequence goes on from CM068979.1 coordinate 31,051,109, forward strand.
TTCAGCCTTACATCCCTCGCACTTCGGTTTGTCTATGTCGCTATCTCCTCTTTCCTTCAATAATCCCTTTTTAACTGTATAATTAATTTCTCCAACAACCCTTTTTACCTCTCCGTGATCTACACCGAGTTCCATCAACATAGTTCGTAATTTTTCAACTTTCCTCTTTATAGTCTCGAGCGCGGTTTCCCCCTTGTATTCCCTGCTCTCGTTCTGCCTCTCCCTTTTTCTATTTTCCTTCTCCTGGGGACTCATCCTTTTCCTTTTTGCGCTCTTTATTTCCCCTCCCTTGTCTTCCTCGTCTGAGAAGAGGATGGCCCCAAGCACGCTACCGTATATATCCCCCTCTTCTCCTACCTTTTCCCGTTTCTTCATCTTTTTCTTTCCTGCATTACTGTCATCCTCCGACTCTCCCGTTTCCTCAATCAATGTTGATTGTTTCTTGATTTTTTCTGCTTCAGTGGATCTGTTCGCCTTTTGTGGCTTGCAAGCAGCTCCTCCTCGAATCTCTTCCTTTCCATTTCCTCCACTATCCTCTTCACTTCATCTTCCTTAGCCTTCTTAGTTTTTGTTTTATTCATAATAATTCCCACGAGTAGGGTCGAAAGTAGGTCCGACGGGGCAGTGCGCCCTTACCCCGTTAAGGCTAAATACAATGGGGTTCAGCCAGGTTCCCCAAGGGGATCGTTTGTGACGCTCTAACCCTCGCGCCTTCCATACCATTGGCACGATGCCATCCACCGTAGTAATGGGGATTTTTTCTCAAGGTTTACTCCTCTATTCCATTTGGTCCGCGAGCAACTATTGGGGTTCTCGTAAACCGAAACCTTATTCATTGCTTATCCCGAGAGTTGGTCGGTCATGAGGCTCTTACAACTCAACGAGCATGAGTCCCGTGACTGACCACGCCCCCTGGAGACACCCTATGAGCCATTGGGACGCGCCGTGTCGGGAGGAAAGCCCCCTCCTCGGAAACTTGTATAAGAGATTAGGGGTGAACCACTTCCAGCCTCCCTCATCCAACCCTCCGAGGCACGGAACCAAACCTAACCTAACCTAACCTAACCTACCGAAAACCGTTTACACTACCACTACACCAACACACACTTTTGTATGCCTGACGCGCGTTTCGATAACCAAGTTATCTTCTTCAGAGACCGAAGGTAAACTAAAGCTATGCCTACAAACTAACCTTATATATAGAACATTTTTAGCGCCAAATGTTTTCGCGGTAAATCTTTTGGCGGCAAAGCCAATTTTTATCGCGAAAGCATTTTTACAATAAGTTTTCTTATAATAAACTATAAAGTGGACTATCTGGGATAGGTCCTTTGGCCTTATTTAATCTATTTTTACATTTAATAATTTCTATACTTTCAAATGCATCCAACAATCTATTGTTCGACACATTTTTTAACAATTTTAAACTATCTACATTTACAGAATGGTTTTTGGTAAAAGCATGTTCGGCAATACTAGATTTTTCTATACGTCCATATTTTAGATGAGCTAAATGTTCTTTAAATCTTGTTTTAACCGATCTTTTTGTTTGCCCAACATACTTTTTATCACAATCATTACAGCTTATTTCATATATACCGCTTTTTTCCAGATCTTCTCTCTTATCCTTCGGATTTCCTAACAATTGTCTCAGGGTGCCACTAGTTATATGAACTAAACCTAATCCCACCGTGCCGAAAATTGTATTCAATCCTTTGGTATACTGAGGGATAAATGGTAATGAAATGAATTTCCTATCGTTGTGTTCTCGCTGGAAAAAGGTGGTTTCACAAAGAGATTTCTTAAAACTATGGCGATTGATCAGCTTATGAATTAGTTTTCTATCATATCCATTAAGTACAGCTATATCCTCAATTAAATTCTTTTCTCTGTTATATCTTGTTTTGTTTAAAGGAAAATGAATTAATCGATGAACCAAAAAATGAAAACTTGCCATTTTGTGTTGATTACAGTGAAAAGATAACAGAGAAAAGAATTTAATTGAGGATATAGCTGTACTTAATGGATATATGAAATAAGCTGTAATGATTGTGATAAAAAGTATGTTGGGCAAACAAAAAGATCGGTTAAAACAAGATTTAAAGAACATTTAGCTCATCTAAAATATGGACGTATAGAAAAATCTAGTATTGCCGAACATGCTTTTACCAAAAACCATTCTGTAAATGTAGATAGTTTAAAATTGTTAAAAAATGTATCGAACAATAGATTGTTGGATGCATTTGAAAGTATAGAAATTATTAAATGTAAAAATAGATTAAATAAGGACAAAGGACCCATCCCAGATAGTCCACTTTATAGTTTATTATAAGAAAACTTATTGTAAAAATGCTTTCGCGATAAAAATTGGCTTTGCCGCCAAAAGATTTACCGCGAAAACATTTGGCGCTAAAAATGTTCTATATATAAGGTTAGTTTGTAGGCATAGCTTTAGTTTACCTTCGGTCTCTGAAGAAGATAACTTGGTTATCGAAACGCGCGTCAGGCATACAAAAGTGTGTGTTGGTGTAGTGGTAGTGTAAACGGTTTTCGGTATCATTTTCGCCAACGGTTCCAGATTCAACATTTTAGTTAACCTAACCTAACCTAACCTAACCTAACCTAACCTAACCTAACCTAACCTAACCTAACCTAACCTAACCTTACCTAACCTAACCTAACCTAACCTAACCTAACCTAACCTAACCTAACCTAACCTAACCTAACCTAACCTAACCTAACCTAACCTAACTTTTTTTTTTGGTCGGCGGAGGGAGTGTGGGACTCACTGGTCGCAATACCCACTAAAAAACACCTCGTCTGTCACACACCTTCACTGATTGGAACTACCATTTCTGGTTTGCGTCAACCATGTGAGGGTGTCTCTATGGATTCTTGATTCGGTCCTCTTCCTCCATTCTCCTCATTATGCCATTTATCGCATTTTCTATTGCGTTCCAGTTGTTCTCGCTACTTATCATCATTTCTACCAAATTCTCCGGTCTCAGCTGATGCCCAATTAACTTTTCTACCCTCTCTATCTCCTCTCGGTATTTGCTACAATGAAACACTGCATGTTCCGGCGTTTCTTCGCGCTGGCATCTACTACAGTCTCCGTTTTCGCTTTTGCCGATTCGTTTGATATATGCTCGGAAGGAGCCGTGCCCGGTCAGAAATTGTGTGAGGAAGTAGTTTGTGCGCCGAAACCTACACTCATACCAAGGTTTTACCCTCGGTATCAGTCTTTTGGTCCAAGCAGCTTTCCCTTCAAGGGCGCCCCATCTCTGTTGCCATCGCTCTAGCGTATTTAGCCGGGCCTGTGCCTTCTGTTCCGCTGTCCTCCATCCGTTGGCATGTACTTCCGCTCTTTCTCTTACCATTTCGTCTATGGGTGGGTTACCTGCGATTATCTGCAGTGCCTCCGAGGATGTTCGATAGGCACTATTAACTTTTAGGAGTAGTCTCCTTTGCGCGTCAGTTAACTGTTTTTGATATTTCTCGACCACGGCTGCTTCTTTCCAGACTGGTGAGCCGTACAGAAGAATTGAATACACCACTCCTCCCATTATCTCTCTCTTCCTACTTGTCATCCCTCCTATATTCGGCATTATCCTTTGCAGGGTTACAATTTTTTCGATAGCCTTTTCGCACGTTTTCTTCACATGAACACCGAACGAACGTTGATGGTCTAGATGAATACCTAAGTATTTTAGCGAGGTCTTTGGTTTTATTTTCGCCCCTCCTACCTTGAACTCGATGGTCTCTCTTACTCTTCTCTGCACAGTTCCCTTAACAAGTGCTTCGGTTTTCTCTGCAGCCAAGTGTAGCTGATTATATTCCATCCATTCCTCAATCCGATCGATGCTCATGTTTCCCTTCCTCATCAGTTCGTGCTTATCTTTAGCCTCAACTATTAAGAGAAGATCGTCTGCAAAAGCCACGTTTGTGCATCCTTCTTCCAGGTCGATTTTAAGCACATCATCGTATAGTATGTTCCACAGGGTAGGCCCAAGCACCGAGCCCTGTGGAACCCCTACGTTAGATTCTATCCGAATATTTTTCCCCACCATGATTTCCCTATTAGAGAAATAATCCTCAATTACCCTGATCAGGTAGGTTGGTACATTCCTTGCTCTCAGGTTTTTAATTATGAGGCTCCAGGTGGCCAAGTTAAACGCGTTTTTTATGTCTAACGTTATAATGGAAATCCATTTCTTTGTCGACCTATTAATTATTTCCATTACATACTGCACCGCCTGGATTGTAGATCTACCTCTCCGGAATCCAAATTGTTTTTCCGATAGACCATCTTCCCCTATTGCTTCCTCCAGCCTATTCTTGATAAGAGCTTCATAAACCTTCCCCAAAACGTTCAACAGGCAAATAGGCCTATACGATCCACTAAGCTCTAAGGGCTTCCTCGCTTTCGGCAGCAGCACCAGTCTTGCCGTTTTCCATGCTTCTGGAAAAGTTTGCGATTTTAGGAGCGTATTCATTATTTGTAGTAACGTCTCTGGTCTCAGCTCGATGGTTTTCTTGACCAATTCGGGTGGAATGCCGTCTGGGCCGGGTGCTTTACGGTTCTTTATGTTACTTTGCACTATTTCCAATTCTTCCTTGCTAAATTCTACCGGCTGGGGAGTATTCACCCTCTTCCAGTCATCTTCTTTATCGCGAATAGATCCCTTGCGATTACCTCCTTTCTTTCCTCCGGAAGTACATACGGCAGAACTGGATTAATCATTCCCATGACTATGGAGTAACCCTGTCCCCACACGTCGTCTTCAAGATCCGAGCAGACTTTTTCCCAACATTTTCTTTTACTGTTGTTAATTAACTTTTTAAGTATCCTCTTCTGTTCCTTGAGTTCCTGTTTTTTCAAGTCTCCCCGATCCTTCTTTCCGGTTATTTCTCTTCTGGTCTTTACGCATTTTTGCTTAGCTTCCTGTATTTCACTATTCCACCAATAAGGGGTGGCTCTGAAAGGATTTCTATTTCCAATGTGGCTTCGTTTCATATGCCTATCAATCATCTTCGTAAGTTCTAGTGGGCTACTAGCTTCTCGCTTGTCACTCCCTAAAGACTCTGCGAACTTCTTGACGTCATATTTGTGTCTTGTTCCTCCACCTAAATTCGTTGCTTTTTGCTGTTTGTTCGTTGTTTCAAAATAAATATGCTTATGGTGGGTATATATCTCTTCGTCTAAAGTGGTCCAGTTGTGAACATATTTTTTTGTCTTTCGCGAGCAGCACGTCACGTCAATGTGGGATTTCGTTTCTCCTCTAACAAAAGTCGGCTCTCCTGTATTGGCCACCTCTAGTTCTAGTGTCGCCATCCATTCTAGCCAGATTTTCCCTCGATGGTCCGTTACTGGTGATCCCCATTCTTGTGCTTTCGCGTTTATGTCGCCAGCAATCATTAGCTTTTTGTTCTTTTTTATCGTCAATGCCGTGTTCATAAGGTCATCCACAATCTTCTCGTATGTCTGGATATCCATACATGGAGAGATATAGCAGCACACTATATTGATATCTTTGAATTCACATATAAGAAACCTTGAGAACGTTCTTACATTGACAATACCACATCTCTTATTTTTTATAAATACAGCCACATCCTTTCGAGAATCACTTATCCATCCGTTTTTTTCAGTAGTTTTTTTATTCGGCTCCGAAACGATCATAAAATCAATTTCCTTTCTTTCCATTATTTCAGAAACGATATCATGCGCATTCCTACTTCTTCCTAAGTTGCACTGAAGTACCCTCATGCTGGTGGATGTTTATTTAAGTGAAAAGATGTATAAATGTATAGATGTATAAATATATAACTATATAAATGTAAAAATGTATAAGTATATGTATAACTGTGTAAATGTATATATGTATTATATTATTATTATATATGTAAATGTATATAGTATACGCCCTATGAACTGTACCGTATGTTAGAGTTTGCTCTCCATATCTCTTGCCTTAGCGCTCTTTGGTATCGTGGACAGTCTCGAGTGCCGTCGCTGTGCCCGTGTGCTTCACAAGTCCAGCAGTACCTTTGTTGCTCTGACATTCTTTTGAAGTATGGCTCTCCTCTCCACATTTTTTACAACGATTGCTTTTCGTTCTATCTATTCCTTTACATACTGTCGCTTTATGCCCCAGCTGCCAGCATCTATAGCACCTTTCAAAAATGATTTTTTCCCTGATTCTACAGCTACTCAATCCTATCTTGATACAACCTATCTCTACTAATGTTTTCGCTTTCTCGCTATCCACGGCTATTGTTGCATTTTGTCTTTCATCTCTACCCATCCTAAGACCCACTATCCTGAAACCTCCCTCTCCGACGATCTTATTTAGTTCTTCCGTAATGTCCTCCTGTGTTATTGTTGCATCTAGGTTATTCATGTATACAGTATTGTCCATTTTCCCAGGTTCTTTTACGTTGTAGTGTCCAAGATTTTTGGTGAATAAATTTTTAATTTTGTCCGTGTCTGCGTCTTTGTTCAACGTTATTAGCAGGTCCCCATTTCTAGTTTTCCTTAGGTCCATGACGTCGGTGGCATCCTTTTGGTTAACCTTCCCTTTCACTTCCCGTACCAAGTCCGCATAGCTTCGACCTTTCCCCTCTATAAGTAATGCTGGGTTACTCTAACTTCTTTTCTTACTCTGCACCAAGTTCCATCCCTCTTCATTACCTTTTGTTCTTCCCATTTCATAGATTACAGCTATTATCTCTTCATTCACAAGCGCTATTTCAAATATCTTTCTTGTATTGTCACTTAACATGTGTTTGTCTATGATTACCGAAACCTTTCTTCTCCCCTCGTTCATCATCTTATTTTTTAGTTTTATTGTCGCTTTGTATACTTTATGATCCGTGGTTCCGATCAGGTCCACCGGAAGTAAATATGTAAAACGCTCTCCTTCTATATCCTTACTTTCCTCGCCTTCTATTGTAAAGGTTTTAGTGTTCTTTATGGTAGCAATAGAACCTTCCTTAATTCGTCCATCTTCTATTATTTTGTTTGTGTCCCCTTTATATTTGAATGAATGTTGCTCTACCTTTTTGTCATATATAATACATACGTCCTGGTCATTATCTATTTCTTCCGGGTTACCCCATCCTACTTTGGTATTTACGTATGTGCTTCTGTAAAATTCCTTGCATAGAACATCCTCTATTTTCTCCCATTCCTCGTTAGTCTCCTCTACTATTCTGTAAAGTTCATCACTATCGTCTATTCTTTTCCCTATCTTCTCCATATCTACTTGAATACCTATTTCCCTCGTCTCCTTGATTGTCTTCTCAGGAGGCTTACAATTGTCTGAAAGTGTACTTAACCTTGCATCTTTTAGTATCCTGTTAAATCTGCTTTCCAGTGTGTCAAGATCTTCGGCCTTGTCTTTAATCTCTCTCTTGGTATTTACGTTCTGTATAACTAGTGTTTTCAATTCAGCTATTCCTTCTATTATTTTTCCCAGCAGTCTGTTTATTCTTTTTTGTTCCACGGTTTCTCCCTCCTTCCTCCTCTTTTTTTTCTCCTCCGGTGTGTACTCCTCTCTTTGCCTTTTACCGCGTTTCCCTTTAAATTTATTTTCTTCTTCGTCATCACTTAGTAAGATACTAATAATTGATCCCTCCCTTGGCTCCTGTTCTACAAGTTTGTATATCTCAGACTCAAAAGGTTGTTCATCACTAAATCCTTCAATAGTTCTTGGGGTCGGTAGATCCTCTCCCTCCTCCAAACTGGTTTGTGTGTCTATTCTAATTGTTTTTTGCCTTTCTCCTATATCCATTACTTTCGTGCTTATTCTATCCTTTTTCATTTTGTGCTTGTTTTTTTTGTTTCTCAAAAGAGCCTTTCGGCGTACCAAATTTATCTTCTGTACTTCCTTTATTTACTGTAGGTGATCGCATTGTTTTTTGCTCCTACCAAAACCCGTCTCATACCATTCTTCTTCTTCCTTGCTGCTCCCAGCCTGTTTTATGTTTTTTTGTTTATTTCCATCCATAGTAAAACCCACGAGTTGGGCCAAACTCAACAGTCCACCAGGGCAGTGCGCCCGTACCCCGGTAAAGCCTTGCTTACCCAGCTGTATACAATGGGGTTCAGCCAAGTTCCCCAAGGGGATCGTTAACGGTGCTCTAACCCTCACACCTTCCATACCCTCAGCACGATGCCTTACACCTTAGTAGTGGGGATTTATTATCGAGGTTTACTCCTCTATAACCTAACCTAACCTAACCTAACCTAACCTAACCTAACCTAACCTAACCTAACCTAACCTAACCTAACCTAACCTAACCTAACCTAACCTAACCTAACCTAACCTAACCTAACCTAACCTAACCTAACCTAACCTAACCTAACCTAACCTAACCTAACCTAACCTAACCTAACCTAACCTAACCTAACCTAACCTAACCTAACCTAACCTAATCTAATTAAACATAAAGGGAAACTAAACTGAACTAACCTATCCTAATTTGAAAGGAAGGAAACTAATCTAATCTGAGGGAAACTAATGTAACCTAAAGAGAAACTAACTTAATCCGAAGTGAATCTATCCTTAAGATGAAAACGGTCAATCTAAACACAGATCATTTATAAAACAGATGAAACAATTGTTTGTTTAAATATAATAAAAAATATATAAATGAACAAAATACAGTGTGTAAAAGCCAAATGGAATAAATTCATTATTTCGGTTACTGTACATATTTATAAAAAATCCCGAAACACGTCAAATTTAAATGATAACTTGACATTCTTTAACGTGAAAATGCAACCCCTACCTTCAACCCCCTTAGAATGACAGGTACAACCCCCAATTTTTTAAATGGGAAGTATAGGCTTGTGATATATCATTTGAAAGGTCTCTTCATTCTCTATTCAAAAATGTTATTGTTTTTAAATTTGATGCAAAAATTAACATAAAAAAATTAAAATGATGTTGTTACCGAAATTCGCTAAAATATACTCGAAACTTATTACAATATACTTAAAACTTTCCGTTTAGGTCTTGATAATGAGAAAGTTAACAAAAACCATAGCAATGTGGTTTTTAGATGGTAACCATTAAAAAACTTTAAAGAATTTCCGTGGCAACTCTATTTTAACAAGCAGTAGTAAATTGTTTTATTTAAGTTGTCATTGTTGTAATTTAAGTATAAAGTTTGTTCAATTCAATTCTGAAAAATGGTTAGATTAACGGAAATGCATAAAATAACAGTTTTACAAATGATTGGTTTCGGAGATAACATCCGGAACACAACAGGAAGTAACTCGCCTATTTCATGAGAAATTTCTTAATTTACCGCCTATATCCCAAGGAACAATAAGTAAAATAGAAAAGCAGTTTCGCGAGTTTGGTCATGTAAGGCAGATAAAAAAAGCAGCTGCCAATGCACTGAGTGATGAACTCAAATTAGATGTGTTGCTTGAGTTTCAGGAAAACCCACATACATCGAGTAGACAGGCATCCACTACATTCAATGCATCGATAGCAAACATATTAAAAGAAAATAAATTGCATCCGTGTAAGATGATACCTACTCAGGAGCTCATGGAAGACGATTTGGATAGGAGAACTTTTTTTTGTGAGCAAATGATGGACATGTTGGATAACAATATTATCCAATTAGAAGACGTTAGAGTGTACTTTTTTACTTAACGGTCATGCTAATCGGCAAAATTGCCACTACTGGTCCACGGAAAATCCTTACTGGATGAGAGAAGAACACACTCAATACCCTCAAAAGGTTAATGTTTGGGCAGGGATTGTAGGGAACAATATCATTGGTCCCTTTTTTATTGAGGGCAACTTGAATGGCAACAAATATTTGGCACTACTTCAAAATGATGTCATTCCAACGTTGGCAAATTTATATCCTGATCCAGGTAACCCTCAAGTTCCAACGAATACGATATGGTTTCAGCAGGATGGAGTACCACCACATTACCAACTTAATGTCGGTCAGTACCTCGATACAATATTTCCCAATCGGTGGATAGGGAGGCGAGGATCGATTGAATGGCCAGCGCGATCACCTGATCTTACATTATTAGTGTTGTGCGAGTACGCTCCTGGCGCTATGACCCAGACGCGAAGCAGACAGATGATGCGAGAATATTCCGGAATATACGTTTTGTTCGAAGGCGTCCGATGAGTGAAGCGGGGAATCATCGAGACGATTCCCAGAATAGACTGGAATATGCTCGAACAATATTTTTCTAAATAAATTAAAAAGACTAGTAAAAATAAATAAACGTTACATTGGTGTCAGAAGTGGGATATTGTAAATAAATAGTGTAAAAAAATATGTCGAAAAAACTTTGTGACTTGAAAGTGACTTGTGACTTGAAAGAATTGCGTCAAGAGCTGGAGGATCGTGAATTGGAAACAACAGGAAGGAAGACTGAGTTGTTGGAGCGACTTTAAGCAAGCATTGGAAAATGATGGTTTAGATCCAGAAAATCATATTTTTCGTAGACGACTCTTCTGCTACAATTATTTCTTCTTTAAATAAGGTTTCTTCCGATATGTCTTCTTTGAAGAGTGATATCTCTTCCGACATGTCTTCTTTGAAGAGTGATATTTCTTCTTTGGAAAAAAGTTTCTACTCATATGTCTTTCTTTAAAAAATGATATTTCGTCTTTGGAAAATAAAGTATCTTCTGACATTTCTTCTTTGGAAAACAAAGTTTCTACTGATATGTCTTCTTTAAAAAATGATATTTCTTCTTTGGAAAATAAAGTTTCTTCTAACATTTCTTCTTTAGAAAGAAACAAAGTTTCTTTGGACATTTCTTCTATGGAAAATAAAATGTCTTCATTTAAAAAAAAATTGAAGAGAAAATAAGAGAAATGGAAGAGATGGAAAAAGGAGGTAAAGAAGATATGGAAGATTTAGGAGAGGAAAACGAGGACGAAATGAGAAGCTTCAAAGTGGAGCGGAAAACCGAAATTGAAAGGAAGCGAAAGTTCTGTTCGTGTTAAGGCCCCAACCTTTGACGGAAAGATGTCTTGGGAAAATTATCTCAAACAGTTCGAAACAGCTGCAAGAGCGAACGGATGGTCCCAAAAAGAGAAGGCAATAAACCTCACCATCGCTCTGAGAGGAGACGCTTTGGATGTTCTTCAGACCGTACCAGTGGAGGACACAGATGATTTTGAGCAACTGAAGAAAAGCTTGAACATGCGATATGGTCACGAATACTTGGAGAACTTGTACCGATCGCAGTTAAAGACTCGAAAACAGAAGCGAGAGGAGACACTTCAAGAGTACGAAGTAGATATTGCCAGATTGGTAAGATTTGCTTAACCTTCAGCTCCAGAACAAATGATGGAATGTTTAGCTGTTGAAGCATTTGTTGATGGACTTCGTGACCACGAAATGGCAAAGACACTCCGATTACCCACCACAAAACATTAGTTGACATCTTGTCTGCCAACAACTATAAATAGCCGTAAGAAGCGTTTACCAACAAGGCTACGACTGCGAACTGCCGCAGGTGATAAAGCTAACATCCTTGGAGAAGTCCAGGTTCATATAGGAATTGGCTCAGAAAAGTTCACGCATACTGTTATTATCGCTGATATTGAGGAAGATGTTATATTAGGAATGGATGTGATGAGCTTACATGGTTTCCAACTGATTTCAAGAACAGAGTTATCAAAGTTGGTTCTGAAGAAATATTCCTTCATCCATATGAGGACAAAACCGTGCCAGCCGTTGTCCAGGAGGATACTGTGGTACCTGGTAGAAGCGAAACGATCATAGTGGCCAGACTGCAAGGAACTATTGACGAAGGAATACCTGTGATGATGGAACCATGGAACCATGATGAGGAGGTCGGTCGAGGAATTTTGATAGGAAAAGGATTGGTCACTTCTGCTAAAGAAATTCCAGTACAAGTTATAAATGTCAATGATCACCCAATTACGATCAAGAAAGAGACCAAAAGTTGGAACCTCCGTACCAGTAACATCTATAATTCGACAGACAACTATTCCCGATAATTCCAATAATAAGTTTGAAACAAATGGTGGCGGTTGCTGGTACATCTCTAAACCGAGAAGAGAAAAGAAAAATAAAAGATTTTTCTTTATCGGTATCGCAACATTTTGTAAGGAGGTAAGACTGCTGTAAAACATAAAATTGACACGAGTGATGCCAAGCCAATTCGTCAATCAGCTAGAAGATTACCACAGGCAAAGAGGCAAGAAGCTGAAAGGATTGTTCGAGAAATGGAAGAAGATGGAGTGATAGAACCTTCTACCAGTCCATGGGTCTCTCCGGTAGTCTTGGTCAAGAAAAAGGATGGAACTACGAGGTTCTGTGTAGACTACCGTCAGTTGAACAATGTTACCAAGAAGGACAGCTTTCCTCTGCCTCGAATCGACGATACCTTGGACACTCTAGCTGGAAGTAAATTATTTTCTACAGGCAGGTAGAAATGGGCCCAAGAGACAAAGAAAAAGACAGCCTTTACCACCGGTTCTGGATTATTTCAGTTCAATGTCATGCCATTCGGACTATGTAATGCTCCTCCATTTGAAAGACTGATGGAGAACGTACTGAGAGGGTTGTCTTGGAAAACGTGCCTGGTCTACTTAGACGACATCATAGTCTTGGGGAGACATTCGAAGAACATCTGATAAAGATGTTTTTAAAAAGACTTCAAGCTGCCCAACTGATGCTGAATCCAAAGAAATGTCAGTTATTTCAAGACAAAGTTTATTATCTGGGTCATATTGTCAGCAAAGAGGGCGTGTCTGTAGATAAGAACAAGGTCGCTTCTATCAAAAAATGGCCACAACCAACTGATAAAACATCAAATAAAAAGTTTTCTTGGTCTATGTACATACTATCGCAGCTTTATCAGAAAGTTTTCAGACAATGCTAAGCCATTAACACGCCTTACATAGGAAACGAGAGAGTTCTGCTGGGATGAAAACTGTCAAACGGTTTTTGAAACTCTGAAGAAGCATTTAACCGCAGCACCGATATTAGGCTACCCACAACCGGAAGGAGAATTTATTTTGGATACAGATGCCAGTAATGTCGGAATTGGAGCAGTCCTTTCACAGATTCAAGATGGACAAGAGAGAGTCCTGGGTTATTTTAGTAAAGTGCTCTCCAAACCTGAGCGGAATTACTGCGTTACGAGAAGAGAACTTCTGGCAGTTGTGAAGTCTGTGGAACACTTCTACCAATATCTTTATTGAAGAAAATTCTTAATCCGGACGGACCATGCAGCCCTAAAATGGCTAATGCAGTTTAAGGAACCCTGAAGCTCAAATTGCCAGGTGGATGGAACGACTCCAAGAGTACGACTTTAGGATCGAACATCGAGCTGGGATAAGTCACAGAAATGCAGACTCCCTTTCCAGAAGACCGTGCCCAGAAGAGTGTTCTCACTGCAGTAAGACAGAATTAAAAGAAACTGCAATACTACGAACAACTGTAGTTAACGACGACTGGGCACCTACTAGAATTAAAGAAGAACAAGATAATGATCCAGTTTTAAAGAAAATGAGAGAATGGAAGATAGAAGATCGTCCACCTACAAGAAGTGTCAAAATTCTCTACAGTCCTTAAATCATATTGGGCTCAGTGGGAGTCTTTCATTTTGGAAGGCGATTTATTAAAGAGAATAATTGAAAATGTTGACGGTTCCGTTAACAGAAAGCAATTAGTTATACCAAAGAGTAGAGTAGCCGAAGTACTACGACAGTTACACGACAGTCCATCAGGAGGTCATCTTGGTGTCAAGAAAACCCTGCAGAGAGTTCGTGAAAGGTTTTATTGGATGAATAGTTCCGATGATGTTAAGGACTGGTGTAAGAAGTGTACCATCTGTGCTGCTAGTAATGGACCTCAGAAAAAAAGAAAGGCTCCCATGAAACAATATAACGTTGGTAGCCCATTTGAGAGAATTGCTTTAGATATTGCTGGATCGTTCCCCACTACTGAGAATAAGAATAAATACATGTTGGTGGTAATAGATTATTTTACGAAGTGGGTTGAAGTCTACGGCATTCCAAATCAAGAGGCAGCAACTGTGACAGACGTGCTAGTGAAGGAATTTATTTGCCGATATGGAGTGCCCTTGGAGATTCACAGTGACCAAGGAAGGAACTTCCAAAGTTAACTCTTTCAAGGAATTTGCGACAATTTAGGAATGAAGAAAACAAGAACTACAGCATTGCACCCACAATCGGATGGAATGGTAGAACGCATGAATAAAACCATTGGCAAATATCTATCAAAAATAGTATCCAATCACCAAAGAGACTGGGACCAGTATATTTCGCTCTTTGCAATGACTTATCGATCCGCCGTCAATGCATCAACAGGTCAAACACCAGCAAAAGTCTTGTTTGGACGCGAGATGAGGTTATAGAGGGATGTTTCCAAGAAGGTGACAAAGTCTGGCTCCATAACCCGAAAAGACAGAAGGGGTACTCACCAAAGCTACAACAATCTTGGGAGGGTCCATACATCATCAAGAAAAGAATCAATGACGTCATATACCGTATAATAATAATAATAATAATAATAATAATAATAATACATACATAATAATAATAATAATAATAATAATAATAATAATAATAATAATAATAATAATAATAATAATAATAATAATAATAATAATAATAATAATAATAATAATAATAATAATAATAATAATAATAATAATAATAATAATAATAATAATAATAATAATAATAATAATAATAATAATAATACTTTATTTTTTTCTTTCTAACAAACAAAAGTTTGTATAGAATTGGTCACATAATAATACATTAAAATCCTAATCCTAGTTGTTCACTTAAATTAAAAACAAACAATATACCTTATTTACTAAAATTCTACAAATGAAAAAGTGTATAATTTAAAAATAAAATATTAAAATTATAAAAAATTAAATATAATTAATTAATTAAAATATAATAAAGATCCCGAAATGGAAAACCTAAGATAGTACACCGAAACCGACTCGCGAAATTTGAAGGAGATCATGACCAGGAAGAAGAAGTCGTAAATCAAGTCCAAGATACACCCGACCTTGCTTTCGAAGAATTTATGGGTGCCTATGGAGGTACTGGGAAATATAGATACGGCGTGACTATTGAGAAACAGCAAGACCTGTTCACACTTCCTGATGACTATTCATTGGCCCATAGCGTTTCCGCAACTATCAGCGACGGCCGAGGATTAGCGTCTGTCTTTCGAAGGAAGTTTGGTCGACTGTCAGAACTTCGAAATCAGTTACCAGTCACTGGGAAGGCTTTGATACTTCAGAGATGACTCCCGTTGCCTCTTCTATCTGATTACCAAGAATACCTACCAAGACCAGCCCACTTATCGAAATATATGGGAAATCATTACTTAACTTGAGAGAGCACGTATTGGAGTCCAATATACAGAAGCTAGCCATGCCGAAAATAGAGTGCAACTCATTGGATTGAGGGTCATCCGAAATATGGTAGAAGTAATCTTTCAAGATACCGAAGTCCAAGTGTTGGTATGCAGCCATTCGCCCCGTGTCCAGCTGACATCAAAGACCATTCCATGTTATTTCCATGCAACTGGAAATTGTAGACGAGGATTCAGTTGCAAGTATCTCCATCCAGTCTCAATTCCTTAAAAGTTCCAGGAGGAACTATCTCTTAAGGAGGGGGCAATGTTGTGCGAGTACGCCCCTGGCGCTATGACCCAGACTCGAAGCAGACAGATGATGCGAGAATATTCCGGAATATACGTTTTGTTCGACGGCGTCCGATGAGCGAAGCGGGGAATCATCGAGACGATTCCCAGAATAGACTGGAGTATGCTGGAACAATACTTACCTATATATTAAGGACCGATTTGAATATTTTAGTTAGTTAGTTAGTAGTATGTTGCTAGATAAATGTGAATAGAAATATTGTAAATAAATTGTGTTATATAAATTAAACAGTGTTAGTGATTTAAATAGTATAAAAATAAATTAAAGACTAGTAAAAATAAATAAACGTTACATTAGATTTCTTTTTATGGGGATATGTGAAGAGCCATGTGTACAAAACTAAACCTTCGGATTTAAATGACTTAAAAGAACGAATAACGCTTGCGATTAGGTAGATCATGCCTGATATGTTAAATAATGTTAGAAGACAGTTTTATTTGAGATTAGGATGTTGCCAAGACGTTCGCGGAGAACATTTTGAACATCTACTTCATTAACATTCATAGTTTTTTCGTGTTCTACATTTTATTACGTTTTGCATTACATTTTAGTTTTTGATTTAATTGTAGCGAATTTCGGTAACAACATGATATTAATTTTTTTATGTTAATTTTTGCATTAAATTTAAAAACAATAAAATTTTTGAATAGAGAATGAAGAGACCTTTCAAATGATATATCACAAGCCTATACTTCCCATTTAAAAATTGGGGGGTTGTACCTGTCATTCTAAGGGGGTTGAAGGTAGGGGTTGCATTTTCTCGTTAAAGAATGTCAAGTTATAATTTAAATTTGACGTGTTTCGGGATTTTTTATAAATATGTACAGTAACCGAAATAATGAAATTATTCCATTTGGCTTTTACACACTGTATATTAATAAGAACAATAAATAACTGAACGGTTGAACCAAACTTCCACTATTATTATTAGACATACTTCTTTCTACAATGTGATTTTTAAAGCATATTTGTCTATTTGTCTATTTGCTTATTATTAGTAGTTCCTTGCACAAATTCTCCAGAAAATAAAGCATTTACTTTTATTACTTGAAAATGTTTTAAAACAAAATTTATTTTGAATTTAAAAATATTGAATGCATCCACAAAGAAATCATATATATTTTTAGGCTGTACATTTATTATAACTCCAGTTAAAATTCTACTTTTAGATGCACTAGCTATATTTTCCCACAGGCGATCACATCGGTTGCCGTTTATCCTCGACCTGATTTTACTTTACTTTTTTACCTATGCGATTCATTAAAGCACTATATGGCTTTAAATGTCCTATATTCGTAATTATTTTAGTCTAAGATCCCAGGGCCCCCAGACGTTACTTATTTTTGAAGTAACGAATTTTACGGTGTAGACATTCTTCTATGTGTTTAAGAGTGTGTGTGTACTAACTAATTTGACTAGGCGGCCCGTTCACAGGTAGCAGGTAAAAAAGGTAGACAAAAACATAACTTACTTTTTTAAATTCGAAGTGCTGATTTTTATATATGTCACATAGAATATTATTAAAAATAATTATATCATATTGACAGACCGTTTCTGTGGGCGGTAATTTCTCCCAGACGCTTGAAACCTCATAAAAAATTACCGAACTTTTTGTTATATTCGAAGTCTTCTGCTTTATATATGTTGTTTGGGTGGCTATTTTAATACCTTTTGTGTACAGCCAGACCAATCCGAAGGGCCAAACATTCTCTCAGACGCAATTAAAATTTTTTAATCTCCCCGAAACAATTAATTTTTTTTGCCGACAAAGGGTTTGTTTTCAACAACAAATTATTGAGTTAAATGACAATTTATTATTATTATATTAATACAAAAAATATAGTCCATTATTATTTAATTAAGTCTTAATCTTCATAGTTAGCTTCATATGAGTTTCGACTTTCATCCTCGAACCAATCCTGGATTTCAATATTCAAGTCATCATCATCGTTATTATCTTTGTTCGAATCTTTCTGAAAATACAAAAACATTATTGAAGTTATGAATTGCTGTGCATATAAAAAATGAATTTGATGTGAACTTAACACCTACCTGATTCATTTTCGAGTAATTCACTGACAAGACTTGGTAACTGATCGCCATCGAACCAGTAAAATTGATATTGGTTCTCATCCAATGTCCACCCATTATTCTCTGGACTGAAATCAAGGTAAATTTTGTGTATGTGCATTATTGCATATACCTGCGACGTAGTTTGCTCGTCAGAATTGTTGGAATAGTTCACTTACAGGGTGGTAAATTACATGAATCAAAGTTTCTCACGCTTTTCCTATTAAATTCTTCACTCACGTCAGATACTGTGTAAGTATTAATGAAAAGTTGAAGTCTGGCAGCATCCACATCGATTATTCCGGGAACATTGTAAACATCGCAAATAAATTTTTGTATTACATCGAATACTTTTTTGTTTTTAAGTCGTTATCCGTAAATAATTTTTCTTCACCGAATTGGAGAAACGCTTGTTGATATTCTACATTTTTTATCAATATATTGAAAGGTCTTTGTTTTCCTCTCTTGAAGAAAGCAGGGTTGTAGTCACACCCTGTGAAAGCATGAAATCCTGGCAAACTTCTGCATAGAGTTGATCCCAAGTTTGTTCCAATACTAAGTCAATGGGCTGCTTTGAAAAGGGTTTATTAGTTCTTTGAATACCGAAAGAACCTTCTTGAAATTGCTCTAACAAATCAGGATGAGTTTTGTTGACGTTCAGCAAATTTGAGTAGTATTTAATTGACCAGCGAGCATAATTTTGTTGATTGTATATAAGAAATAAGTTCGTCATTTTTGGCAACACATACTTGAATAATTCAAAATCTCCCGAGCGGATACTTCTTGATAAAGTTAAATAATGATGTATCATCATATAAAACTGTGGTGTTTTTCCAAACTCGCCGTTGAGTGTCTGTTGTTGTAAATATTATACTCATTCAGTAATTCTTCAAGCTCTTCATTCTCAATTTTAAATGATGATATTGGTGAAGTTTGCAGCCGAGTGATATCTTCCAGCATTTGATCTGTGACCGTAATGTTTTTAAATTCTAAGAATGACTTGAAATGTAAAACTTGCAACCCCAATCCCATCAAAGGATGAAGTATTTTACATCTATTGAAGTGCTTTCCTTCTAAGAATCCATTTACTGAGTCCGATGCTAGCAAATTACTCTGAACCATAATATTGGATAAGCCACAATCAATTATAATTTTTCCTACTGCTTTAAAATAAGCCATCATGATATGGAAAGGCCCCAAGTGTATGAATAAATTATCAAATGCTGGTTTTTCGGTGGATTGAATTTGTAAGGCAACTTTTGCTATTGCAAGGTCGTAAGTCACTTGAATAGAAGTTTGCTATACATCCTGACAAATTCTCTGGCTTTGTCTCATAGTTTCTAAAACTACTGATCTATCGGTAGGTGATGCATTTATAGGAGTCAGGTAAGAAACTATTCGTTTTGAGCTATTATTGTCATTCATTGAGCAGTTGAAAACCAACCCACATTGGCACATTTGGTAATTGTAAAGCTATGGCACACCATCCAGATTGTATCGATTGCATCATATAATGGTAAATTCGCTGGGTTCAAATTTTCAGTTTCATGGACTGATAGTCGCAGATTATCCATCATACGTGATTTTTTAGGGTATGAAACTTCATCTAGGGAAATAGCCTCAAATGTTCTCCGCCTTCTTTTTTTCGAGTTCGAGATAATGTCAATGGAAGACGATGGATCCATTGTTACTGAGTCATCTGTGGTACTAGAATCTAAATTTTGGTATATCATACCAACGGTATCGTGCAGCGTATCTTTTCCACTTTTTGTTTCTACGAACCGGTCAAAATTATCGTACGCAACACCAGTAGACAAATGTTGAGATTTTTTTATTGTTTCAGGACATAACGAAGATTTTTCAATGGATGTGTAAGTTGCTTCTGTTTCTAATTCTTCGATTCCTTGATAACTGATGCAATGTCCATATCTGTGAATAATGTCGATAATTTTTCGACTACTGGTTCAGCTCTTTAATGTCATTCCTAGCATAATGTGCTTTGATGTTTTGATTTTTCCATTGTGAATACTGTACACAACATCTTCACAAATAGAGTTTACTTGGCGAATGCATTTTCGATTTTTGTTTTCGCTTTCGACTACCACCAGCAATCATAGTAAAAAAATCTTATAAATCTTGAGGCGCTGATGCTTCTCCTTTTTTTAGATGTTCTACAGAAATATTTTGCGACAGTTTATCAGTTTTGATATTCAAAACAAATTTTATTAAAAGCAAAGCAGCTGAGTTTAAAATATCTTCGTCTTTTAAATTTTTAAATGATTGGTCGTGGATACTACTTATGTGCTTTGAAGCTAATATTTTTTTATTACCAATGGAAAAAAATTTAATATCTTTACTATGCAGCACTACTAGCTCCAAAAAAAAGATCCCGGCTAAGAGACTCTCCTAAGGAGTGGTTCGACTCCAAGTTAATGCTCACTATAGAAAGGATTGGTGGTATATAAGGGTTAAGGGCGCCACTATCTTTTAAACGTTACGAATATACAACAGAAAATACACAAAAACTAAGGTGCAAAAGATAGAAACACCTTATAATTAAGCTGAACTTGATGGCAAGAAAATAAACTACATTTAATATCAACTGAACACGCTGCACCCTTAAGACTTATAGTCCATGGTTATATAAATCAAACTGTGAATAAAGAATATTGGTTTATTGATAATAAATTGTAAATTGCCACAGAAATTATAAGTGGAAGTGTATAAACGGACTTGACTTATCTTTAGTATTTGTGTGATCCGGTGGGCTCGGTTAATCCATCGATGTTGTAGTTGAAGTATTGGTTGTTGGGGGTTGGTTCTTCATCAAAGGGACTGCTAATGTGGGCTATATTTCTTCAGAAGAAGGACTGCAACTATTGGCTAGATTTCTCCATAGAAAGGACTGCAACTATTAGCTATATTTCTCCATAGAAAGGACTGCAACTATTGGCTATATTTCATGCTGGAGGTAACGTAGCGGTAGCGGTAACCTAGCGGCTGTATCTTCCTAAAAGTCGTAAAGTGGATCAGAAGGATTTAAAATGTTGTGGGTGTTGATGTTGGTTCGCACACAATGCGGCAACGCAAGAGGTAAGGTCAGGTAAAAACAATACATAGATAGGCTTAAATTTGCAACGGTAAAAGATAACAGTTAAAAAAAAATAAATAGGTTTTCAAATAATTGGGCAGATAAGAAAGAAAAACTACCGATTAAGAATTTATCGTCACTGAGGGCAAGGGAAAGGTAGGAAACGAACACTGTTATAGCAATGAACGGGAAAAAAATATGAACTGAAATATACAGCTGAAATCATCAACTGAAAAACATGAACTAAAGCAATGACTAAAAAAATTGAAAACAAAAGGTAAGGCTCTGATACAACAAGGTGCCCGATGCCTTGAGGTTGAAATTGAACGCTAACGACATGATATCTTTAGCCACCCTCTTGCCATTCATCCATCGGCACGTATCTCACCAATATTGGATTGGGTGGGAAAGAAAAGAGAAAAGAAATACTCGGGATAAGGTGGTAGGAGTCGAACAAAAGGTCGAAGCCATAAGTTCGAGATGTTCTACTCAGTAAATTGAAAGAGTGATAGCCATTCAACAAAGTCAAAAGGCCGAGCTGTTCTGCTCAGTAAATTGAGGGAGTGATAGCCATTCAACAAAGTCAAAAGGCCGAGCTGTTCTGCTCAGTAAATTGAGGGAGTGATAGCCATTCAACAAAGTCAAAAGGCCGAGCTGTTCTGCTCAGTAAATTGAGGGAGTGATAGCCATCCAACAAAGTCAAAAGGCCGAGCTGTTCCGCTCAGTAAATTGAGGGAGTGATAGCCATCCAACAAAGTCAAAAGGCCGAGCTGTTCTGCTCAGTAAATTGAGGGAGTGATAGCCATCCAACAAAGTCAAAAGGCCGAGCTGTTCTGCTCAGTAAATTGAGGGAGTGATAGCCATCCAACAAAGTTAAAAGGCCGAGCTGTTCTGCTCAGTAAATTGAGGGAGTGATAGCCATCCAACAAAGTCAAAAGGCCGAGCTGTTCGGCTCAGTAAATTGAGAGAGCGATAGCCATTCAACCTGGCAAAAGCGGTGAAACTGAAGCACCACAACCAGAACCGTAAGTTTTTTCAATAGAGGAAGCTCTGCAAATTTCACTTGTTGCTGACAATAAAAAAATATCAGAACTCGACGGTAAAAATGTTTCAGTTGAGTCTGAACACGGTAGTGGCCCAGCGGCAAAAAGAGGTAGTTGCTCTGTTGTAAAAAGAGAAAAGTGAACACGGTACTTGCTCAGTGGCAAAAAAGTGAGCACTGTAGTTGCTCAGTGGCAAAAAAGGAAAAAGTGAGCACGGTAGCGGTCTAGTGGCACTAAGAGAATACAAGAGAGGAAGAAAGAAGAGAGAAAAAAAAACGGTTGAGGGGTTAGAAAGAAAAGACAAAAGAACACTATAGTGACTCAGCAGTCAATTTTCTCAAACCTAATATATGTTTGTAAACCGAGCGCATCACGCCACCCAGCAAAAGGCCAACCCGGTTCAATTGGGGTCTAACGTCTTACGACACGTCAATCGATGACCCTACGTTTGTTACACAAATAAAAAATAACTCGTTCTTTGTTTGAGGGACGGTAAGAAGACTCGGGATATCATGAAAAAGTACATAAAACAAAAAAGGGGGACCAAAAATTTGAATGACGTAAAACCAGTTTAAGTATGGTGACTCTTTCACGGTGGCTATCCGGGGTTTTTATGTTTAAACAGAATGACTAAAATGCGGGGTAAGAAAAGGATCCGTTTTGTCCGGAGAACGGTATTAACTCCAATGTAGCTTGGTCTACTTCCTTTTCTACGCGGAGGGTAATCAATGGTGAACCAAGTTGAGTATGGGTACACAAAATGAACAGTAAAGTGAGTGGAAGAAGGAAGAGAACTAAAACTGAAATGGTAATAAACCGAAAAGACTAAAAAATACACTAAACTAAGGTGTCTTAATTGTCTTGTGTTTGGTCAAAATCGTCAGATAATTTATGAATTTGAATGGCGTAAAGCCAGTTTAAATATGGTCTAACTGAAGACGAGAAGTTCCTATTAGTGTTTTCCTTAGCAAGAATACCTATTAAAACTCTACGCTTTTGTTCGCAAATGTCCGGAACAGAAAAATTTCTTATCTTGATTTCATAACATAGCTCCAAGGTTTTTAAATAATTAGCCTGCATTTTGAACATAATACACAAACTCAAAGTACTCAATACTTAAACGACAAAGACAAAAGGTAAGTATCTGAATACAACAACAACATCAACAATCGACAGTAACAAAAGCAGGCAAATATCCAAACTCCAAATGAGCTCTAAAATCTAATACGACAAAGACGAAAGGTCAAGTATCTGAATACAACATCAATAATCAATGCTAACAAAAGCAGGTATCCAAAATCTAAATGAACTCTAAAATCTAATAATAGAAAACCTAAAATCCAAATTAATGATTCCAACTAAGCATAGAGATAACTAACAGATAGCTAAATCTTAAATGGACCTAAAAGTCAACAAACAGGTACTCAAAACTAAAGAAAACAGCATAAGAATCAAAAATCAAAAAGCCAAGATCAGCATGACAGGTATCTGAAACAGCAGTAATGATCAAAACCGGCAACAGCATTATTTTAAGTCTCAAAAGTGTACAAAAATAAAAGAATAGAAATGCAGTACTCAAATAAACATACAAGTCAAATATCAAAAATCCAAAACCAAAACAACAAAGTTATCGAACAACAAAGTGTATGTGTAATACTGTATTAGCATATATAACTCAAAAATAAAATAGCAAATACTCCCTACAGATAAATATCAGTTTAAAATTATAAAGTTGTCTAATATTCTTAACAACTGTACTCAAAAATTATTTCAAACTCACTTCTTAAATTTGTCAATTGTTATTTAAAAAAAAATTCAAACATGTACCTGTTTCAACTTAAAAATATCTTAAATTTGTGTTAAAATAAAAAATATACTAAATACTACTGGATATTTAAGAATGCAATACCATGTTAATTTATTTCGAAATTTAAAGTATTTGTTTAAATAAAAATTATATCATCAAAACTCAAAATGTTCAAAAAAAAGTCATCGAAACAAGATTAAAAAATTTATCTGGACGTTCTGTGTTTTTTGTGCAACAAACCAATTATTATCTATAGCAAAAGTTAATACTCGAGGTCAAAAATGAATCAAAAAATAAATTTATATACCTCTCAATTCAATCTATAGTAAAGCAGAAACAATGGGCGCCAATTTGCAGCACTACTAGCTCCAAAAAAGATCCCGGCTAAGAGACTCTCCCAAGGAGTGGTTCGACTCCAAGTTAATGCTCACTATAGAAAGGATTGGTGGTATATAAGGGTTAAAGGCGCCACTATCTTTTAAACGTTACGAATAAACAACAGAAAATACACAAAAACTAAAGTGAAAAAGATAGAAACACCGTATAATTAAGCTGAACTTGATGGCAAGAAAGTAAACTACATTTAATATCAACCGAACACGCTGCACCCTTAAGACTTATAGTCCATGGGTATATAAATCAAACTGTGAATAAAGAATATTGGTTTATTGATAATAAATTGTAAATTGCCACAGGAATTATAAGTGGAAGTGTATAAACGGACTTGACTTATCTTTAGTATTTGTGTGATCCGGTGGGCTCGGTTAATCCATCGATGTTGTAGTTGAAGTATTGGTTGTTGGGGGTTGGTTCTTCATCAAAGGGACTGCTAATGTGGGCTATATTTCTTCAGAAGAAAGACTGCAACTATTGGCTAGATTTCTCCATAGAAAGGACTGCAACTATTAGCTATATTTCTCCATAGAAAGGACTGCAACTATTAGCTATATTTCTCCATAGAAAGGACTGCAACTATTGGCTATATTTCATTGTGGAGGTAACGTAGCGGTAGCGGTAACCTAGCGGCTGTATATTTCTAAAAGTTGTAAAGTGGATCAGAAGGATTTAAAATGTTGTGGGTGTTGATGTTGGTTCGCTTTTAGGTCAAAAGGAAGGCAAATGCTTTACCGCAAAACGTTACTTAAAAAGCTTTCCAACATTAATGTCCCATACTTAATAACAAAAATGAATTAAAAACAATAAATTTATAGTTTTAATGAAATTCGGAGCGGTAAAGCCGGCTCTGTGTGATTAATTACTAATGAGTTTTATTGTTAATACAAATGAAAAAGTTATAAGCTGTTATACTTAGTTTTTTGTAAGTAAAAAATAAAAAAGTGATTGTTATAGTTATTTTTTAAAAAAAGGTTTTTTTTTTAATTCTAAAAAGAGTTCTTAAAAAAAGATACTAATTTATTATGTTTTACATAGACTCAGTTATATATTTCATGTTTACAAAAAACGTGTATACTCTTGAATAAGCTTTTTTAACAATAGATAAATTTACAAACAAAAAGAATGATATTTTTATAAGCAATAAAATACCGTTTGTATTTAACAGTTACATTGTATGGATTGTACCTAGAAAGCATGTTATACTCTAAATAAGCTTTTGAAAATGGATAACGATTTACAGAAAAAATATATTTTTATAGGCAATAAAATGAATTTGATATTTACTAGATTCATTAGATGGTTCTTACCTGGAAATAGTGTCTAAAAAACATTTATACAGGGGCCACGCCCTAATGTTTTAATACACGAATTGTTCTATTTTGGCCTTAAAAAAAAAATAGGGTGAAATAAAAGGAAATTATATGTACAAATACTTCTAAATGGTTTAAAATAATTGTGAAGTGGGAAAACGAATAGAAAAATAATGAATTACTTACTGTGATACAGCCAGATAAATGTATTTTCTGAATCTCGTGAACTACTGGTCTCTAGGGGTGGTTTGATCGGAAAGAGGAACGAAGCCATGGCGTTCTGCTAATTTATAATGGTACTGACAGGGGCTTCCGGTTTGTTCGTTCGTTTGCAAGGGTTTTGTACGTTCTATGTTGTGGGGGGTAAGTTTGACAGTGGTAAGGTTGTGTCTAATAATACATTGGGTCGGAATTGATTTTAGGGTTCTGGGGACGGTGACTTAAGGAAAAGGTAGCATGGCGATAGACATGTTACAACTAAATACCTTCATTATTTTAACCTCTAAATTATGCGGTGTGAAATTTCCTGAAATTCTCTTCACAATTTTCTGCTGCACTTTCCTCAAACAAATCCATGTAATATCTGTGAAAGATAAGTCAAAAAATAAATCCTTCCTTTTTCAATTTATATTTTCTTTTAATGAACGTACAATAACATTTCATCAAATACACCTTGATGATGCTCACAATGACTTTTTAATGTATTTTTATTTTGTGTAATTTTATAAGAAAAGTTTACTTCACAGATATGATGATAATAGATTTTCGGATGAGCATAATTTGTGATTTTATTTATCAATCCTCGGAAGTATTTTCATCTTTCAAGCTGAAATTTTGATAGAAAATTTTTTCTTTTTCGATTTATGTTTTTTTGTTTTTTGGTCACAAAAAATACAACATACATCTTTCGATTTAATAGATGCTTCATCTTCAACTGGAATATTAATTTCAGAAGTTGAATCAACATTTTTTAACTGTTCATTATTATCTTGGGAAGTACATGGAGCTGGTTCAAGTTAAGTCAAGTATAAAACTGTTGACTGAGATATTGTAGAGAGGTCAGGTGAAAGCAAAGAGCAGCTGGCTGGACTTGAAGGATGTGAAATTAATAGTTAGCTCTATACCTTGTGTAGAAGGAGATCTTGAAGAAGACGCTGAACTTGAATCTTCTGTAACATATGGACGATTTAGTTGCCAAATTTTTTTTTTCATTAACCCAGTAAATGATTTATAACATTGTTCTATGATAAATCCACTTTCATACAATTCCACTGGTAAAACAACGTCTTTAAATTTTAGGTTATGTTTTTTTTCTAAGTTTCGAGATAGTTTGACACTTTTTTTAATGTGTTTCCTTCAGTGAACAATATTCAATTTATCCCCACAAGTATTACAAAAACACAGTTCAATAATTCTGTCATTGTATTTATTAAAAATAAAGTACTGCAAATACTTTTATTTCACTCACTTAAGTTGAAAAACACAATAACGACAGAAGCTAACAACACAATACAATACTGGAACAACTAAACACCTCATAACTACTAGAGTAGTTCTGAAAAACTTAATATATTGTTTCCGCTCACGCTCAAGCGCTTGCATAATACACCTACACTTTCCGCACTTACAGCGGAACTCTTGATTGTGTCTGAGAGAATGTTTGGCCCTTCGGATTGGTCTGGCTGTACACAAAAGGTATTAAAAATAGCTAAACCCAAACAACATATATATAAAGCAGAAGACTTCGAATATAACAAAAGTTCGGTAATTTTTTTATGAGGTTTCAAGCGTCTGGGAGAACACCGCTCCACAGAAACGGTCTGCAAATATGATATAATTATTTTTAATAATATTCTATGTGACATATATAAAAATCAGCACTTCGAATTTAACAAAAAGTAAGTTATGTTTTTTGTCTACTCTTTTCTACCTAGTTAGTACACACACGCTCTTAAACACATAGAAGAGTGTCTATACCGTAAAATTCGTTACTTCAAAAAATAAGTAACGTCTGGGGCCCTGGGATCTTACTCTATTTGTTTTTTAGTTCCAATTGAATGTGATCTAATAACTGTCCAATATTACTAGTTGTCATTTGACAGGAAATGTCAAATTTTTAATTAATGTATCTTTCAACTACATTAAAGATTGTATCACCGTTTTTTCTCTTATTATTTTAATGTATTAATACGTATAAATACATAACAGAATTGGCAACGAGGATAAAAGAATAAGTTCGCAGTAGATGAAAGCAGTAATTTCGCTGAATTAGTTAATACGTTGAAAATTATGCATGTCCAGCAAGATAATCTTTACAAAGACAAAGTGCTGGGAAGATCCATCACTACTGACCAAATTGATTCTAAAAGGTATGTTTTTACAACCATACGATGAGCTGAATGAAACTTTCGAAGCTTATTTACAACGTTTAGAAAAATTATTTCACTTTACGTAACTTAACTGATGATACAACCCGAAAATGATAAAAAAAAGTGTACAGATTCTTATTAATTGCCTAGGACCAAAGACCTATCAAACTTTAACTACTTTCACGTGGCCCAGATTTGCCATGTACAAAAAATATAGCGAATTGATAAATCTTTTGAAAATGCATCTATGTCCAAAACCAAATGAAATTGCAGAACAACATAAATTTTTTCTCAAGAAACCAAGAAAAGCTGAATCCATTGCAACAATATCAAGCTGAACTTTAACACCTTACTGTGAATTGCAACTTTATGTCAAAATTTTAAGAAACTCCACTGCACTTCAAGTCACTAAGCATCAACTCAAACAAAATCTGTAACATTTGCTGATGTGGTATCATTAGCATCTTCAATTGAAACATCGAAATTCGAGTCGCAATCAATGGAAATTCCTCAAGACCTCAATACAATATCGCAAATGAACCGAAGTTCAGCTTTTAAATACAAATTTTTATCGCCCAGGATCATCAGATACAAAATTCTTCAAATTCAAACCTAAAATGTTACCGATGTGGTAAATTGCATAAGGCATCAGAGCAAGTGTTCTTCGGGGGAAGTTACATTGTGATTTTTGTAAAAAACTTGGTCAGTTAGAAGCAGTTTGTTTTAAAAAGCAAGGTAGGAAATTTAAAAGTTCTGGAAATGCAGTGGAAGTTTTAGGAGAAAAATCGAGATAATTTAAATAATACTAAGAACAATAATATTCAACTGAACGGTTGAATCTAAACTTCCACTATTTATTTCGAAAAATCGTTTTAAAATCGCAATTACAGCTGTTTCGCTAATACACTAGCATCGTCAGATTAACATATTGAAGTTACATTTTGTTTGTTTGTTGCTAGGTACTTGATGTTGATAAGTAGTTAAGGCTAGACCAAGTAAGGAAGTAATAAGACACATAACAATATTAAAGCCTAGATGTTATTAGCCCTAAGCGATTATACTGGATGTATTTCCTCTAAGATCAGTATAACTGTGCAATGATATAGAAAAACCAGAAAAAAACTGTATCATGCTGATCTTTACAATAACTTAATACATGTATATTACAATAATGTAATCCCCTTAGGGCTAATAACATCTAGGCTTTAATATTGTTATGTCTTATTACTTGGTCTAGCCTTAACTACTTCTATCAACATCAAGTACCTAGCAACAAACAAACAAAATGTAACTTCAATATGTCAATCTGACGAGATGCTGCTAGTTATTAGCGAAACAGCTGTAATTGCATTTTAAAACGTGATTTTTCGAATAAATAGTGGGAAGTTTGGTTCCAACTGTTCAGTTATTTATTGTTCTTAGTAAGATGAACTTCCACAAAGTAGAGAGGTTACCACAATCAATTTCAAAATATATTAATATATAAAAAATAAACGGATAGGTTACAAATAAAAAACATTAATAGTTTTAAAAAAATAAATAAAATATATAAAAGAAAAACAAATAATTAATAATTCGTATTACTTTAAATAGAAAAATTAATCCTCCAATAAAAATATAAAAGTTTATAAAAAATAAATAATATATTCTAAAAAAAAGAAAAATAAATAATTAATTCTTACTTAAAACAGAAAATAAATAATTATTAAAGTTGATAATAAATCTAAACTCATATAAAAACATAAAATGTATGTATAAAAATAAATAGATCATTCTAACAAAACAAAATCAATATTTCTCTGATATGTGGTCCATTAAATGTTCCAATGGAGGAAGCGTTATCACCATAAACCCCTTTACCACATAAACTGGTCTATATATTCAGGTAAATAGGGACTAAATCTTCAGATACTGTTTCACTTGACCAGTACCCTTCTACCTGATTTGTACAGACGCCTGTGTCGGGATCTTAAAATCTGGAATGATTCACGCTTCTGTGAATATATCCCAAATTTTTGGGTTGTTATAACTTTTAAATTTGTCCGTCCAAATTTCCGTTCCTGGACGAACATGTTTCTGATGAATTTTTCAGAACGGATCGTGTTCTGTTAGGGGCGTATTGTTTGTAACCTTTTTGGTAGTAACGTCATACATCCCTACAACCCACCTTTTCAGGAATCATCCTTGCCTTTGTTATACTTTCTTTTTGTTATTACGGATCTCGTCAATCTGTTCTGGCCGTACCTTCTCCTCCTCCTAGAATATAGTTTTTTTTTTATTTTCGATAACATTTTATATACTTGTAATATAAATTTTTACCTAACAAAAATTTCTCATCCTCCATATAAGTTTCCATGAGATTATATCTCTAAAATACCTATAGAGCTGGACAACTATTTTTTTGGAGCACCCGTTGCAGCCATAGTTACACCAGCCCTACTGCATGTGGCCCAGTACCACATTATTAGTATCACCATTCTTGCACTAATATTAATGTTTTCAAAAAAACTATTTTTAAAATTAGAATAATGTTTTATTGCATCTTTTGGCAATAATATGGCAGAATTAACTGAATTAATAGATGCTCTTTTTCTAATATTACTTTGTTTTCTACACATCCTATTCTGGCACTTTAAATTTTTTGATTAAATTTTTTTAATAATAATTTTTTTATTGTAAACAATAAAACATCTATAACATTTTTAAATTTAATTTTTATTTTACTTTGAAAGAAACAACCGTCAATATTGTCAAAAAATATGGCAATGTTGCAATGTTAACGTTAGACAACCTATGATTTTTAGTTCTATGAGCACGAAATAATACTATAAGTGAGGTTAACTATTGGTTTATTAAAATTTATTGCAATATAAATTAACCATATAAAACTTCAATTTTCCGCATTTAATTGGAATTAAAAGCTTATAAAAAAGTAAGTACCTTTTAATTTTCAGATGAGTAAACACCTTCAGATTGTCGAAACAGCTGTCATTAAATTTAATTTTTTCAATAAAAAGTGGAAAACATTTGTTAAATAGTTACTTATTTTGCATTTATTATATTATGGATTTCCACAGAGGTAAGGGTTTCTACAATAAATCAATCTTAAAAAAATAATTCTAATATTAGTGTTAAAGGACCAATCAACTAATAACAAAATCGTATTCAAATTAAATTTTCATTTGGTATTATATTCTGTTACATAGAAGCCATAGGTAAGGCCTCCCTTACTTCTTCTAAATCTTAGATAAACAAAGAAACACAAGTACTTTTACAAAAACAAAACAAAAACACATTTTAATTGAGTTCAGTGCTAGAAATGAACAATTTAAACTTAATAATAATATATTTAAGTATAATCTAGTCAGCCTCAGGAAAATCAGCACATTGTTTCAAATTTTTGTAATATCCATGAAATTTTGTGGTACCCATTGCAACAGATTAATCAAATCTTTATACTTTGCAGAAGATATTGGTTTTTCTTTTCTCGCCGTAAACAAGGTAAAGTCTGGCGGGCAAGCTAACCTCTCGAAACACTTCTTGCTAAGGATATTTCAGAAAATTCGTCTGAAAAATTTTTTTATAAAAAAGTGACAACCGGTCGTTGCTGTCTAAGCTGTCAAGAACACACATTCTGGATATTTTTTAAACTCGTTTTCCACTGTGTTCTTCTTTCGTTGTACTAAAAGGTCCATTTCTTTTATACAAAAGAGTGCGTAAAAATCTTTAAAATCCGACAATGTCATATCAGCAAAGACATCGAAAGCTCTTCTGCCTCCGCGCATGTTCGGAATAAATTGAGATCAATCTCGGGGAATAGCTATTTGCTTAGTTCTTTAAGTGCGTTTTTTTTAATTTGAGAATGTGTGTATGGCCTTTAAGCATAAACTTGTGATTGATTATCTTTAAAATTTGAAAATTGGTGTAATACTCCAAATATAAGCTCACACTATCATTATATTACGATTTTGGCCTGCGCAATTGTCAGACCAAAAAGGTGAGTTCTTCAACAGTGGCTAGTTTTGTCTTATTCTCTATCTGCCCAACGAAGAAGGTAAGAAGCAACTTCATTTCCCCTTTTCCCCTAATGTTTTCAGACCACAATAGATTAGCGTCGCAATATTTTCTGTAGCATTCATATATCGTTAAATCTACTCGTCCATATTTTGCGCAAGTAGAATGACTTTGTGTTTGTTAAATTTGGAGTTGCTAAGCACTTTCCTTGCAAATCAAACATAAGAACTTTTTCTTTCCAGAACTATTTTTTGCCTCTTCTCTTGTCTTCTTTTTTAATGTGTATCTTTCCTCAGCTCATTTTTTTTGTACTTCAAGTACTCGTATTTGTATTTCTTGTAGAGATGGGACGTTATATGGGTAACGTTATTTTGTAACGTTATTTTACTGGAACGGGAACTGGAACGTTATTGATTTGAGAATGATCCAGTTATTCGTTACTCGTTCCCAGTAGAACAAAAACTACTACAGAATTATGAAAACCG
Source organism: Ophraella communa (assembly GCA_035357415.1). Lineage (NCBI taxonomy): Eukaryota > Metazoa > Arthropoda > Insecta > Coleoptera > Chrysomelidae > Ophraella > Ophraella communa. The sequence goes on from CM068979.1 coordinate 31,083,439, forward strand.
AAAACTCCGGAACGGAAACCGAATAAAAGCGACGTGTCACGTCGTCGTATTATCGACTTCGTTCCTTCCATTTGTTCCGCGTAATCTTAAAAAAAGAAACGAACGGGACGAGAATATAGGAAAATACTATTGAACGTTGAAACGATTAAATTAATTGAAATGTGTACGAGATGTAACACATCCATGATTTTGCTGTTGTGGTGTGCATTGAGTTTTGGAAAATGATTGTTAGTATTGTTGTGCGAGTACGCCCCTGGCGCTTTCATGACCCAGGACGCGAAGCAGACGGAGAAGACGCGAGAATATCTCCAGAATACGTTTCTTTCAACGGCGCCCGATGAGCGAAGCCGTCGAACGATCGAGAAAACTACCAGAAAAAGACCGGAGTATGCTGGAACAATACTTACCTATATATTAAGGACCGATTTGAATATTTTTAGTTAGTTAGTTAGTAGTATGTTGTTAGGTAAATAAAGCGAATAGAAATATTGTCTTACATAAATTAAAGTATTGTAAATAAATTGTGTTATATAAATTAAACAGTGTTAGTGGGGATTTGGAAATGAGTATTAAATATAAATTAAAAAAGACTAGTAAAAATAAATAAACGTTACATTGGTGTCAGAAGTGGATATTGTAAATAAATAGTGTAAAAAAAATAAATAAATATGTTTCAGAAAAAACTTTGTGACTTGAAAGTGACAGAATTACGTCAAGAGCTGGAGGATCGTGAATTGGAAACAACAGGAAGGAAGAGTGAGTTGTTGCAGCGACTTAAGCAAGCGTTGGAAAATGATGGTTTAGGATCCAGAAAAATCATATTTTCGTAGACGACTCTTCTGCTACAATTATTTCTCTTTTCCTTAAATAAAGTTTCTTCTGATATTTCTTTCTTGAAAATAAAGTTTCTTCCGATATGTCTTCTTTGAAGAGTGATATCTCTTCCGACATGTCTTCTTTGAAAAGTGATATTTCTTCTTTTGAAAATAAAGTTTCTTCTGACATTTCTTCTTTGGAAAATAAAGTTTCTTCTGACATTTCTTCTTTGAAAAAGAGTTTCTTCCTTTGATATGTCTTCTTTAAAAAATGATATTTCTTCTTTGAAAAACAAAGTTTCTTTGGACATTTCTTCTATGGAAAATAAAATGTCTTCATTTGAAAAAAATTGCAAGAGAAAATAAGAGAAAATGGAAAAAGCAATTATGGAAGAGATGGAAAATAGGAGGTAAAGAAGATATGGAAGATTTAGGAGAGGAAAACGAGCACGAAATGAGAAGCTTCAAAGTGGGAGTGGAAACCGAAATTGGAAGGCAACGAAAGTTCTGTTCGTGTTAAGGCCCCAACCTTGACGTGAAAGATGTCTTGGGAAAATTATCTCAAACAGTTCGAAACAGTTCGTAAGAGCGAACGGATGGTCCCAAAAGAGAGAAGGCAATAAACCTCACCATCGCTCTGAGAGGAGACGCTTTGGGATGTTCTTCAGACCATACCAGTGGAGGGACACAGATAATTTTGAGCAACTAAAGAAAAGTCTTGAACATGCGATATGGTCACGAACACTTGGAGAACTTGCACCGATCGCAGTTGAAGACCTCGAAAACAGAAGCGAGAGGAGACACTTCAAGAGTACGAAGTAGATATTGCCAGATTGGTAAGATTTGCTTACACCTTCAGCTCCAGAACAAATGATGGAATGTTTGGGGCTGTTGAAGCATTTCTTGGATGGACTTCTGTGACCACGAAATGGCAAAGACACTCCGTTTAGCCCACCACAAAAGCATTAGTGGATATCCTGTAACTGCCGCGCTTGAGTATGAAGTAGCTCTCGAAAGCTTGTGGAGGATACAGTAAAGTAAGGTCCGTAACGGAAGAGGAAGATGAAAATAAGTTAGACCAATTAGTAAACATGATGAAGAACTTTACTGATAAGAAAAAGAAGAAGACTCATCAGGTGCTGGAATTGTGGTGAAATAGGACATGTTCGCAATGCATGTAAACGCCCTGGAGTCACTACGGAATCAAGAAACTTACTCCACAGGAAAACTAAAACGGGTCGGCCTAGAGGGGGCAGCTTCGACCCGGGAACGTTTCCAAAGACCCTCTCATACTAATAGCCTCTTTGAAATGCCGCGACGATGTGTATATGTAGATGATGAAGTCAACGGTAAAAAGTATACACTATTGGTGGATACTGGAGCGACCAGAACGATTATACGGCCAACAACTATAAATAGCCGTAAGAAGCTTTTACCAACAAGGCTACGACTGCAAACTGCCACAGGTGATAGAGTTAACATCCTTGGAGAAGTCCAGGTTCAAATAGGAATTGGCTCAGAAAAGTTCACGCATACTGTTATTGTCGCTGATATTGAGGAAGATGATTTCCAACTGGATTTCAAGAACAGATTTATCAAAGTTGGTTCTGAAGAAATATTCCTTCATCCATATGAGGACAAAACCGTGCCAGCCGTTGTCCAGGAGGATACTGTGGTACCTGGTAGGAAGCGAAACGATCATAGTGGCCAGACTACAAGGAACTATTGACGAAGGAATACCGGTGATGATGGAACCATGGAACCATGATGAGGAGGTCGGTCGAGGAATTTTGATAGGAAAAGGATTGGCTCACTTCTGTTAAAGAAATTCCAGTACGAGTTATAAATGTCAATGATCACCCAATTACGATCAAGAAAGAGACCAAAGTTGGAACCTCCGTACCAGTAACATCTATAATTCGACAGACAGCTATTCCCGATAATTCCAACGATAAGTTTGAACAAATGGTGGCGGTTGCTGGTACATCTTTAAACCGAGAAGAGAAAAGAAAAAATGAAAGATTTTCTTCATCGGTATCGCAACATTTTTGTACCAAAGGGAGGTAAGACAGGACGTACCTCTGCTGTAAAACATAAAATCGACACGGGTGATGCCAAGCCAATTCGTCAATCAGCTGTGAAGATTACCACAGGCGAAGAGGCAAGAAGCTGAAAAGGATTGTCCGAGAAATGGAAGAAGATGGAGTGATAGAACCTTCTACCAGTCCATGGGTCTCTCCGGTAGTCTTGGTCAAGAAAAAAGGATGGAACTACTAGGTTCTGTGTAGACTACCGTCAGTTGAACAATGTTACCAAGAAGGACAGTTATCCTCTGCCTCGGAATCGACGATACATTGGACACTCTTAGCTTGAAGTAAATTATTTTCTACCTTAGATTTGAAGTCTGGTTATTGGCAGGTAGAAATGGACCTAAGAGACAAAGAAAAGACAGCCTTTACCACCGGTTCTGGATTATTTCAGTTCAATGTCAGTGCCATTCGGACTATGTAATGCTCCTGCGACATTTGAAAGACTGATGGAGAACGTATTGAGAGGGTTGTCTTGGAAAACGTTTGGTCTACTTAGACGACATCATAGTCTTGTGGAGACATATCTGAAGAACATCTGAAAAACTTAGAAGATGTTTTTAAAAGACTTCAAGCTGCCCAACTGATGCTGAATCCAAAGAAATGTCAGTTATTCCAAGACAAAGTTAATTATCTGGGTCATATTGTCAGCAAAGAAGGCGTGTCTGTTGATAATGACAAGGTCGCTTCTATCAAACAATGGCCACAACCAACTGATGATAAACATCAAATAAGAAGTTTTCTTGGTCTATGTACATACTATCGCAGATTTATCAGGAAAGTTTTCAGGATATTGCCAAGCCATTAACACGCCTTACAGAGGAAACGAGAGAGTTCTGCTGGGATGAAGACTGTCAAACGGCTTTTGAAACTCTGAAGAAGTTACTTTCAATCGCAGCACCGATATTAGGCTACCCACAACCGGAAGCGAGAATTTATTTTGGATACAGATGCCAGTAATGTCGGAATTGGAGGAGTCCTTTCACAGATTCAAGATGGACAAGAGAGAGTCCTGGGTTATTTTAGTAAAGTGCTCTCCAAACCTGAGCGGAATTACTGCGTTACGAGAAGAGAACTTCTGGCAGTTGTGAAGTCTGTGGAACACTTCTACCAATATCTTTATGGAAGAAAATTCTTAATCCGGACGGACCATGCAGCCCTAAAATGGCTAATGCAGTTTAAGAACCCTGAAGGTCAAATTGCCAGGTGGATCGAACGACTCCAAGAGTACGACTTTAGGATCGAACATCGAGCTGGGATAAGTCACAGAAATGCAGACTCCCTTTCCAGAAGACCGTGCCCAGAAGAGTGTTCTCACTGCAGTAAGACAGAATTAAAAGAAACTGCAATACTACGAACAACTGTAGTTAACGACGACTGGGCACCTACTAGAATTAAAGAAGAACAAGATAATGATCCTGTTTTAAAGAAAATGAGAGAATGGAAGATAGAAGATCGTCGACCTACTTGGCAAGAAGTGTCAAAATTCTCTACAGTCCTTAAATCATATTGGGCTCAGTGGGAGTCTTTCATTTTGGAAGGCGATTTATTAAAGAGAATAATTGAAAATGATGACGGTTCCGTTAACAGAAAGCAATTAGTTATACCAAAGAGTAGAGTAGCCGAAGTACTACGACAGTTACACGACAGTCCATCAGGAGGTCATCTTGGTGTCAAGAAAACCCTGCAGAGAGTTCGTGAAAGGTTTTATTGGATGAATAGTTCCGATGATGTTAAGGACTGGTGTAAGAAGTGTACCATCTGTGCTGCTAGTAATGGACCTCAGAAAAGAGGAAAGGCTCCCATGAAACAATATAACGTTGGTAGCCCATTTGAGAGAATTGCTTTAGATATTGCTGGACCGTTCCCCACTACTGAGAATAAGAACAAATACATGTTGGTGGTAATGGATTATTTTACGAAGTGGGTTGAAGTCTACGCCATTCCAAATCAAGAGGCAGCAACTGTCGCAGACGTGCTAGTGAAGGAGTTTATTTGCCGATATGGAGTGCCCTTGGAGATTCACAGTGACCAAGGAAGGAACTTCGAAAGTCAACTCTTTCAAGGAATTTGCGACAATTTAGGAATGAAGAAAACAAGAACTACAGCATTGCACCCACAATCAGATGGAATGGTAGAACGCATGAATAAAACCATTGGCAAATATCTATCAAAAGTAGTATCCAATCACCAAAGGGACTGGGACCAGTATATTTCGCTCTTTGCAATGGCTTATCGATCCGCCGTCAATGAATCAACAGGTCAAACACCAGCAAAAGTCTTGTTTGGACGCGAGATGAGGTTACCATGCGACCTCGAGTTTGGATGCCGACCTGGAGAGGATATAGCTGGAGAAGACTATGTAATTCAGTTACGAAGAAAAATGGACGACATGCATGATTTGGTTCGCTCCCATCTTCAAGTTGCCAGTGACAGGATGAAGAAACGGTATGATACCCAAGCTATAGAGGGATGTTTCCAAGAAGGTGACAAAGTGTGGCTCCATAACCCGAAAAGACAGAAGGGGTACTCACCAAAGCTACAACAATCTTGGGAAGGACCATACATCATTAAGAAAAGAATCAATGACGTCATATACCGTATAATAAAGACCCCGAATGGAAAACCTAAGGTAGTACACCGAAATCGACTGGCGAAATTTGAAGGAGATCATGACCAGGAAGAAGAAGTCGTAAATCAAGTCCAAGATACACCCGACC